>JAAXCT010000155.1:0-600000 GCA_012490785.1 Eragrostis nindensis | reverse complement strand
CACCTCTTGTTGTAGTTGTTTCACCCTTGCCCGAGTTAATGGCTTCTTGTAAGTGTCGATGCGGTGCTGACCATCATGCTCATCCTTGATCAAGGTAAGATCAGGAGAGATGTCCTCATCATCCTCCCCTTCTTCAAAAAGAGTCGACCTCGACTCTGACTCCTCATATCCATGGAATGGAGACAAATCAGCAACATTGAATGTGTTGCTCACTGCATAATCTTCTCCTGGGAGCTCAATCTTGTAGGCATTATCATTTATCCTTGCAAGGACCTTGAAAGGCCCATCTCCACGGGGCAGCAACTTGGATTTTCTTTTCTCTGGAAATCTGTCCTTCCGAAGATGCACCCAAACAAAATCACCGGGCTCAAAGATCATCTTCTTGCGGTTCTTGTTTGCTTTCATAGCATAGTATTCAGATTTCTTCTCGATCTCTTGCTTGGTCTTCATGTGGATTTTCTTCACATATTCAGCCCTTTTGGAGGCCTCCATATCTGTACGCTCTTGAAGGGGAAGTGGCAGCAAATCAAATGGTGTGATTGGCTTGAACCCGTACACGATCTCAAATGGGCACATTTGTGTTGTAGAGTGGACTGCCCTATTGTATGCAAACTCAACATGTGGCAAGCAATCTTCCCACTCCTTCAGATTCTTCTTGATCATCGTACGGAGCAGCATGGACAATGTGCGATTCACCATCTCCGTCTGCCCATCAGTTTGTGGGTGACAAGTTGTTGAAAACAGCAACTTTATCCCAAGCTTGGCCCACAAAGTCTTCCAAAAATAGCTCATGAACTTCACATCACGATCTGAAACAATGGTCCTGGGCACACCATGTAGTCTCACAATTTTCCTGAAAAACAAGTCAGCTACATGCGACGCATCGTCGCCCTTATGACAAGGAATGAAATGTGCCATTTTTGAGAACCTATCCACTACAACAAAAACTGAATCCCTCCCCTTCTTAGTCCTTGGTAACCCCAACACAAAATCCATGCTTATGTCTTCCCAAGGTGCATTTGGACTAGGGAGTGGAGTGTACAAACCATGGGGGTTTAGTTTTGATTTAGCCTTGTGGCATGTGGTACATCGTTGCACCAACCTCTCCACATCATGTCTCATCTTCGGCCAATAGAAGTGATCACTTAGCAACAAGTATGTCTTTTCTCTCCCAAAGTGACCCATCAATCCTCCCATGTGTGATTCCTGCAATAAGAGCAAACGAATGGACGAATGTGGAACACACAACTTGTTAGCTCGGAACAAGAAACCATCATGCACATGGTACTTGTCCCACCCTCTCCCATCTTGACACTTCAAGTATGGTTCTGCAAAATCATGATCAGCAGCATATAATTCCTTCATACTCTCAAGCCCTGGGACTTTGACCTCTAATTGATTAAGCAAAACACTCTTTCGAGATAAGGCATCAGCAACAACATTTTCCTTCCCTTTCTTGTACTTGACAACATAGGGAAAAGACTCTATGAACTTGACCCACTTGGCATGCCTACGGTTCAGTTTTGCTTGGCCCTTGAGGTATTTCAAAGCCTCATGATCAGAATGAATGATAAACTCTTTAGGCCAAAGGTAATGTTGCCAAGTCTCAAGCACACGCACAAGAGCATACAACTCCTTATCATCAACACTTGCAACACCATCTCCCTTCATGGCTTTCACAACTTCAGCAACCATGCTAGCTTGGAGAGTGCTCATATTTTCATTGAGTTGCTTGTTGAAATCTTTCATCAATTTTTCTAGTTGCTCTTGTGTGACATAGCTTGGCTTTTCTCCTCCATCATGACCTGCCATGGTTAGCGGTAGAAAAGGTCCAAAATCAATTATATATTTTGTGGAAATCACTCAATCTCACCTTCTCTTACCACTGAAGTTCTTATGCGTCCTTGCTGAAATGCGAGCTGCACAAACCTTGGTGGTGGTAGACACAACAAAAGTGATAGATCAAGCGAAATCAAAGTCACAGTGCATCCTAAACATACGCTTATATGTGGAGCTTGGAAGGTTAAGTATGTGGTACGCAAACTGAAACTTCAAGATATTGTAAAGTTAAGTAACAATCCAACCAAGATAACACAGCCTAGTTGCTGAACTGAAAACAGAGGAATTGTAAAATGTGTTTAGCAACTCACATACAAAGATGGTGGAACTCAATGCAGCCAAAGGCGATGAGCTAACTGAAAATTTAAGTGAAGAACAAAGCTCAATGCTGCACAAGTATTGGAGAGACGCTAGCTAATTGCTCACGAGATGTAACGGGCTGCAAGATTTGCACAAATGATGACTAAATGTGAATCTGAACAATAACAAGCAAGGCCAATCAATGTGGTGACCTCAGCATTTGATTTTTTTCTTTTGATTCATTCTTATTTTGCCTTCTTTTTTTTTTTGGCTCTTTTGCTACTGAGATCAGCACATCAGATGGTATACAATTGAAGTATTGATGTTCGAACTACCTTCCAATTTCAGCAATGTGCAAAGCCCATGAGCATCAACCTACAGCTAGTCTCAATAGGTTCAAAGTCTTCACAAAAGATGGATTTGGTTCACTATTGAAAATACTAGAGCTCAACTCAAGTATTGTGCAAAAATTTCAGATATACAAGAAACAGAGACTTGCACAAGGTTTCAGCAGAGTGAAAACTGAAGCAACACCGAAACGGAATCTTTTCATTGATAAATCAGAATGTAACCTCAAGATTCAAAACTTTAGCCCAGATTATTCTGATAGGCCTTGAAATAAGCTTTCCAACGAGCACAAGAACACAAAAAACGGACTTCAGATGCAAAAGTTATGCACGTTTTGGTGTATGGTGCTCAAATTTCAGATCTGGCCGCGAAAATGTTTCGGGGTGAAAATAGGCCTGACCAAGAACACAAGAACGAGGGGGAAAACACAAATCTTGATGGGAAACAAATGGGGAAAACAAATCAGAGGCGGAATATGAAGGGAGACACACAGATTCAGCAACCAAACTCGATCTATTGGACTAGAACTTAACAAAACTCACTGAAATTTCAGATCGGGTTATGGGTAGTGGAAATTTTTGGGATTTTCGGTTTAGGACAGTAAACAAACAAGGGTAACTGGGGGTAAAGATCCTACCGAGGAAACCGTAGCTCTGAATACCAAGATGATGCGGGATGCTCGCCCGAACTTCTCGCCGTAGGATCTGGGGATAACTTGACCCGTGCAACCTGACGAACCGATGGCACCAACAGCTGCTCGAACAGCCACCTGCGACAAATGATTTCGCCCAACCACACGATCTGGTCGATGCCTAACCTGAACCACGCAAAGGTATAGGCAATGCTCTTGCAAATCACAAGGAAACACAAGAACAGGTGGTAGAGAAAACTCCCAATCCTTAAGGGGGCAGCTATGGCACAACCCTAAGGACAAGAGCACTTGGCTTCTCTATTTTCTTTTTCTCAAATTCGTGGTTAGGGTTTCCACCAGGGGTACAGGTTCTATTTATACTAGGAACATCCCTCCTAGCTGGGCACTTAAGTTACACAGTTCTGGAAAAGAAACACAAATGTTCAGATCGGACAGGTCCGACCCATAAAAAGGAACACACGGATTTTGTGACAGTCTTCACCAAAAAGGCCATATCTTCCTCCACACATCTTCAAATGATGAACGGTTGGATGCATTGGAAAGTAGACTTCAAGACGCTTCCAGAGGTGTAGGATACTCACATCCAAAGTTGCTAGATTGGTATAGTTCTTTGCTTGAACATTAGACACATAATCTGGATGTCTTCAGAAATAGGTCTCACCAAAACAGAGATAACTCCTTCCTCGCAGCTCCAATGAAGGCTCCGTTTGTTTCATATGAAAGTAGACTTGACAAGCTTTCCATCCATATATAACACTTGAGATGGAACCTTACAGAATAGTACAGAACTCATCATGAAGTCGAAAGTCCAAATCTGCACATTAGCACGTCCAGAAGTTGTGTTCCCAACGAGGATTCGATGGATGGAGGGCACAGGAGACTCAGCGCAGCACGGCGAGCTCACCTGGGTGGTTTGGATCCCGCAGGAGTGGCCGGAGGATGGCCAATGATGAGAGGCGGTGGGTGGCGGAGGTTCGGCGACGACTAGAGCTCGGTGTAGTGGTCCTCCCGCTGCAGTTCTTGGCGCGCAAGCTTCGTCTTGACGTGGGAGACCTAGGTGCGGGTGATGTCGACGTGGAGGAGGCTCTGACGGGATCGACGACAGTGAGGTCTCGCGGTAGTGGACGGCGACAGAAGGGGAAGAAGATGCGTCCGCGTATCGAGCTGCGGAACCGAGGGAACAAGGGGTGAGGGAGAGGCGCGAGTGCGACTTGCATCTTTTGATGCAGCAAGACGACCGGACGACTTACCGAAGGTGGCCAATTTCTCGGCGAGGTGGTGGTCCGCAGCCGGAGTCGAAGACGAGCCAACCACTCACGAGCTTATGGCGGCGTAGAGGGATTGGCCGCCATGGTGGAAGGGGGAGGACATCGGGGTTGAGCTGCACGCGTGGCAGCTCTGCCCGGGATGGCTCATTGGCAGGGAAGCCTGGCAATATGGCGAGGCGACGTGGGAGCTTGGGTTTGAGAGGAAGCGGTGAGCGAAAGAGTGAGAGGGAGAGAGAGCGAGAAGGGGAGTGGCGACGCCTTTAGACGGCATGGCGCGTCGAGGGAGCGGGGCACGACGATGCTGACATGCGGGCCCCACTTGCATCTTTTGATTTTCAGAATTATTCAAACTGTGATTTCTCCCGAAATTGTGTGCACTATGAAAAATAGTAGACAAGCTCCTAAAATCACGAAATTGGGTCATGACATAGAGCAAAGGATGGAAAACACAGTGGCATAACATGAACATCTGGATTTTGAATAGAATTCAAACGGCAGCTGGTCAAAGTTGGATACTTTTCAAGGTTTAGGGATTTATTTGAGCATCCAAACAGTGGCAAACAATTTTGCAAAATTCTCCAAAATTCTTATTTTGGATGTCCTTTCTTAGGAATTTTTGGTTGGGCCACGTCGTTATGGAAAATTTGGAGTTTCTTCACAAGCTTGGGATTTGACATTTATTTGAGTAAAAGGTTTCAAATTTGAAATTATTTGATCTGATTTGGTTCAGTCGGGTGGTTTGGTGTATCGCAGTGACACGGGGTGTCACAATATGCATCGGTCGATGTAGAGGCTGAAATATTGAAATATATTCCTTTTTAAAAAAGAGTTGTCCACACATGGATGTCACCTGCCATGGCCTATGGAGAGGAAACATGCCGCAGAGATAGTAGGGACCTCAAAAACAAAGATCACAAGGAGTACGTTATAACGCCCTAAAAATTTAATCAAGAGGAGGCATGTAGAAGACGGCCACCGGCGCACTGTGCAGTGGCGCGAAGGCCATGGCCAGGCCCTCGCGGGCGATCGTCGCCGTTCTGGCGACCGCGCCAGCCTGCTCATCGAGCAATAGGGGTGAAAACGGGACAGATAATATCCGGCCGACCGACTGACGTATCCGCATAAAATTAATATGAGCAAATACGGGATGCATCAATAATTACCCGACGATATTCGTGCCCGAATTTGAACCTGAAAAATATTAGCGGGATATGATACGGGACGAGTAGTATCCGTCCCGAATCCGAATATCATGTGATCCAAGGAAGTTTATACTATTATAGACCAAACAATATGATGTAAAATGGAGAGATTAACTTAATAGCCCGCGAGGACGTAGCGCGAGAGCGCGTGGCGCAGCACCTCACATCGAGGCCGCTCGTGTTTCTAGCGTTCTCCGCTTGCGTCTCCTCACCAGTCGGCCCATTCTCTCCTGTTTTGTTTCTAGCCCAATATGGCCCATACTATTCTATTTTCCCATCTCGGTCAATCGGCCTAGCAGTGGCCATCATCTTCCACCGTGGTCCGCAAGCAAATGAAAACACTAGACGCCATTAGAGGCGGCCGGAGCTCGCGGATCGATAGATTCTAGCGCTCCAATCCCATTTGATGAGCCAAATGGATTTGAAATCATCTTCACCTTACACTATAACAAAAATAGGCTGTTGCGGCGGCACAAAAACGCATGTAGCGGCGGGGATGGCAGCCCGCCGCTGTGACTCCGTCGCTACAAAAAAAGCGCAGTGGCGGCGGATGCACCACAACCGCCGCAACAGACAACATTGTAGCGGCGGTCCATAACGTCACCCGCCGCCATAGACGTCGCTGGATGCCATGCCTCACTGCGCTGCCGGAGATCTCGCCTACGCGTCCCTCGCCGAGACCATCATCGAGCTCGTCGTCGAGGGGGCGTCGGCGCGGATCCGGCCGGGGAGGGGGCGTCGGCGCCGGATCCGGCCGAGGAGGGGGCCTCGCATGCACCTACACCATCACTCGCCGAGGGGAGTCGAGGAGGATTTGGAGCAGCCGCCGCCGCACGGTCCGCTCGCGGGAGCCGCCATCGTCGGGACTCGCGAACGCCGCCGTCGCCCGGTCCGCTCGCTGAAGCCGCCATCGCCCGGTCCGCTCAGTCATGCCGCCGTTGCTCGCTCCTCTCGGTCTGCTCGCCGACGACGCCGTCGCCCGCTCCGCTTGTGGGAGCCGCCCCGTCACGGGATCTGGCAGAAGACTTGCGTGTTTGGGTGGAGCAGAGAGAGAGAGAGAGAGAGAGAGAGAGAGAGAGAGAGAGAGAGAGAGAGAGAGAGAGAGGAAAACGAGAGCAGGGGAGATGGAGGCGGCGAAGCAGTGGGAGTGGAGGTCGGTTTGCTAGGGTTGTGGTGTATATACGGAGAGGAGGTGGCTGGGTGCTGTGGAGAAATTTTCCTGGGCCTTTGGATTCAGTAGCAGCGGCAGGCATTGTAGGCCGCCGCTAGTCTGTGGGCTCAAAGCAGTAGCGGCGGCTGGCATTATGGGCCGCCGCTATAGATTGCAGTAGCGGCGGCTGGCATTGTGGACCGTCGCTACTGACCTTGACGGGCCTGTACCGACGGCTTTCTTCATGACCGCCGCTACAAGTTTTGGGCTACCGTCGCTACAGGCCCGATTTGTGATAGTGTTAGCTTCCCCATTAATAAATCTCTAAAACTCATAAAAATCAGGATATCTGAAGTCAAGTTGAACTCAAAACGAGTTCGAGTTCGGCTGAGAATCGAATAGGCACGCCGAATGACGACGAAGTCTGACGACCTCTTAGAAACTTATTAAGTAGTAGAGAAACCATGGCTTCTGGCGGTAACATCATGTGAGAAAATAAACCACGCCGGTGTTCAGCCATGGCGTGCGTCCGTGTCGCTTGTGTTCGGCGCATGCGTTTGATTATGTAGAGTAGCATGTCCAAGTTCGTGCTCGTGTGTGTCATGCGCGATGGCGTGCGTGTGTGTGTGCTCGCATTGGGGCGCGCCGTGCAGGTCGAGTCGGGGGAGCAGCGTCAGCTCGGGCGCGAGTGGACGTCAACGCAGCTCCTGCAAGGGCAGGTGCTTCAATTGCGGCATCCACGGCCACTTCTCGAGGGAGTGCTCGAAGCCACGGAAGGAAGAGGCGCTGCTCGCCGATGCTGACGACGAGCTGACGCTCCTGTAGGGCAGGGCGCACGGCGACCTCGTGGTTTAGGGGGAGATTGTTAGAAAATAAACCACGCCGGTGTTCGGCCATGGCATGCGTCCGTGTCGCGTGTGTTCGGCGCATGCGTTTGAGTCTGTAGAGTAGCATGTCCACGAGTTCGTGCTCGTGTGTGTGTCATGCGCAATGGCGTGCGCGTGTGTGTGCTCGCGTTGGGGCGTGTCGTGCAGGTCGAGTCGGGGCTGGGCACTTGTGTGCGTGTACTCGTGTTCAAGCTGGAGTGTCAAGGTTTGGTGTGTTCGTTGGGCAGGCAGGGGTGGCCGAGGAATCCGTGGCGTCAGCAGCGGAGGAGCGCGAGGAGGCTCGTGATCAGTTTGGAGACCGGTTCTTTCGGAGGAGTGCGTGGCTCATGAACGAGAGAAGGACGGGTCGCCAGGAGCGTACGTGCGCGTGAAGATCGCTGGAGTGGCGTGGGCGCTGCGTTGTCGATGGAGCCTTTAAATTGCCATGTAATCTATCTGTAACAATTTGTCCGAGTCTTTACGATTGAATAACAGCCAAGATACAGGCCGTTCGGCGGCTGCGGCGTTCGGCTCCTGAAAACCACAATCTACTGTTCATCTTCTACCTCCGTCCGGCGAGAGAGTGAGAGCGATCTTGAGTCTCGGTTCCAACAATTGGTATTCAGAGCCTGTGTTCGAGCACTAGGCCATGTCGAGTCCACCAAAGAGGGTCGACGACGGGAGCAGCACGCCGCTGAAGGGCGGCGGCGACGCGGGCTCGCCACGTGAGGTCGTGGTGGAGCGCATCTTGAAGGAGGCCGGTTCGTTGCTGGTGTTCCCGATGCTGTCCCGCACCAACTACCACAAGTGGGCGCTTGTGGTGCAAGTGAACTTGGAGGCCATGGGCCTCTGGGGCGCGGTGGAGTCGGGGAAGGTCGAGCGCCGCGAGGATCGGCTGGCCATGGCCACCATCCTTCGCGCGGTGCCGGCGGACATGCACTCCGGGCTCACCAAGAAGACTGCGAAGGAGGCATGGGAGGCGGTGGAGAAGATGCGACTCGGCGTCAAGTGCGTGAAGGAGGCGAACACGCAGAAGCTGCTGAAGGAGTTCGAGCTCGTCGCATTCAAGGAGGGCGAATCGACCGACGACTTCGGCAACCGCCTGAACACCCTCGTCTCCAAGCTGAGTGAGTTGGGGGAGGTGATGGAGGACGTGCGCGTCGCCAAGAAATTTTTGCGTGTCGTGCCGCTGAGGTACACTCAGATTGCTTTATCAATTGAGACATTGCTCGATCTGAACGGGATGTCGATCGAAGAACTCGTCGGAAGACTCTGTGCGGCGGAGGATTGACCTGGTGTGGAGGCGATCATGGACCGCGCCAGGCAGCTGCTGCTCACCGAGGGGCAGTGGGAGGCGCGCCGGCGCGACGTCGCGGCAAGGAGCGCGCGCAGCGGGCGAGGCGCGCATGGCGATGGCGACAGGAAAGGAAGCCGTAGCGGCAGCCGGGAAGACGACGACGACGACGAAGGGGGGAGCAGCGTCAGCTCGGGCGCGCATGGACGTCGACGCAGCTCCGGCAACGGCAGGTGCTTCAATTGCGGCGTCCGCGGCCACTTCTCGAGGGAGTGCTCGAAGCCACGGAAGGAAGAGGCGCTGCTCGCCGACGCTGACGACGAGCGGACGCTCCTGTAGGGCAGGGCGCACGGCGACGTCGTGGTTTAGGGGGAGATTGTTAGAAAATAAACGACGCCGGTGTTCGGCCATGGCGTGCATCCGTGTCGCGTGTGTTCGGCGCATGCGTTTGAGTCTGTAGAGTAGCATGTCCACGAGTTCGTGCTCGTGTGTGTGTCATGCACGATGGCGGTGCGCGTGTCTGTGCTCGCGTTGGGGGGGAGTTGTGCAGGTCGAGTCGGGGCTGGGCACTTGTGTGCGTGCACTCGTGTTCAAGCTGGAGTGTCAAGGTTTGGTGTGTTCGTTGGGCAGGTAGGGGTGACCGAGGAATTCGTGGCGTCAGTAGCGGAGGAGCGCGAGGAGGCTCGTGATCAGTTTGGAGACCGGTTCTTTCGGAGGAGTGCGTGGCTCATGAACGGGAGAAGGCCGGGTCGCCAGGAGCGTACGTGCGCGTGAAGATCGCTGGAGTTGCGTGGGCGCTGCGTCATCGATGGAGCCTTTAAATGGCCATGTAATCTATCCGTAACAATTTGTCCGAGTCTTTACGATTGAATAACAGCCAAGATACAGGCCGTTCGGCGCCTGAAAACCACTATCTACTGTTCATCTTCTACCTCCGTCCGGCGAGAGAGTGAGAGCGATCGTGAGTCTCGGTTCCAACGCTTCAGACATTAAAGATGACGATGGTTTTAGATTCGTTACATATCTGAGTGCCAATTTTGAAAGGAGAACGTAGAGACCTTCAAGAATAGGGTGTTGTAGGATCTTTAGTTGTCCATACAAAGATTCCATACCTGTAACTTATATGCTTACAATACAAAATCTTTACTCTTCTTTATTTTCCTTCTGAGTCTGCGTGCGTCGCGCGTTCGCTCCCGCTGCAAAAACAACATCGGCGCCGACAGGTGGGGCCGGCCTGCTCTCCGTGCCTCGATGAAGCCTGTACGCAGTACGCCCACTCTGTCAATCCTCGCGTCCGCGCGGTCTTCAGACAAGCTCGCCTCCATCGGAATCACAACCCTAACTCGCACTGACGCCGCCGTCGAGGCCGCCCGCCCACCGCCGCGCCCACGGCGTACCTGTCGAGACGTCATCTCGATGAGCCCGCGTTGACCGTCGTCCGTGCCCTCTCGCGCGTCCGGCCGCCGTCGAGGTCGCCCCTCCCAGACCCTAGCTCGCGTCGCGCCGCTGCCTCTGCCCTAGCTCCCTCCGTTCCACGGCCAGTGCAGGATCCCCTCCGCCTCCCCTCCTTCCCTCCTCTCCGTCGTACGCCCTACCTCCTCGGCTGTCCCTGTCTCCTCGACAACAAACCACTGGGAGGTCGCCGTCTCCTAAAATCCACCACGACGAGGTCCGTGTCTGGACCTTGAGAGGCGGAGGACACGTTGCCATCACCACCGACACCGATACGCGTCCCCGTCTTGCGCCATCACCACAGGGTCACCTTGAGGATCTGCGCTGCCAGGATTTTGCGATGTCAAGGATTTACAGATCGATGGCTCCATTCAATCACCGTCATCCATGTGAGGTCGACGGCATCATGCGACCTGCTATGGCCTGCAATTCTCCACGACCTGAGGCCTGAGGCCAGTACGTAGCAAGATCTGCATCAGTGTTTTTCTTTTCCGTTGTTCCTGATTTAGCAACTCACGTGGACGGTTGGTTGCAGGATGTGGAGCTTTCACTTTCACACCCCAACCTGGACAATGGAAAAATGGGTATTGCTTTCACTTTTCACACCCCAACCTCATATTTTCTCTCAGATTCGATTGTGCCCCCTTTATTTGTTGTTTTCCAATTAAAACTGCTTGCCGTGCTGCTCATTATGCTTCTGTTGCTTCTACAACTGCCATAAACCGGTGGAAGGAATGAGATTATCAGGTAACAGAATGGGGAATAGGAAAATAGGATACAGGAAAATATTTGCTTTCAAGGGATTTTGATGAGCTCATTGTATTACCTGCTTCAAGAGGTAATACAGCATATATGTATATTGCTTTATTTGATATTCATTAAATTATTTCCTCCCAGGCCATTTGCTTATCACTTTGATTTCCTCTATTCTTGCAGTCGATTATGTGAATATGCATACAGCATATATGTAAAATTCTTGTAGCCTGAGCAAAATCTTCTTTTCCAAATGGTCTACTTTAGCTACGGAGGCTATTTTCTATTTCTGCATAAGTGATACTATTCGTACCTGCGATAAATTTATTGCATACTTATTCTATAGTTCTCTGACTGCCAATTGAAGGCCCCTTATTTGTATAATCGCTTCAGTGGGCACTCATATTTTAGTATATAATTCTAGGTATTGTTGGAGGGATTTCCTTTGGAACAGGGTTCCACTTGGATGCATTTGTTAGAATATATGGATATATGGGCCCATATATAATAATATATTCTCATTAAATCTCAAAGGCCCATTAGGGAAGAAAGGCCCATAATCTCTATTAGTACCATATTGCTAATGGAAGTAGATGTGAGGGGTTGTTCCCCTCATATATACCTATGGACCCTTTGACACGAAACACAAGAGAAATAGTCTAATATCTGGAGGAGCCCTAATATTGGGAATCTTTCAAGAGTTAGCCTATATCCTAGGGTTTGCTCTTTTCACCTGTTGCGCCACCACACGTAGTCTACTCCATCCCGATCGTCGGCGTGCACCGACGGACGGGAGAGCAGGTCTCCGGAACCATCGTCCTCTGAGCTCCTGCACCGGGAGAGGGCGAATAAGGTTTTTGGGAAGCGCTCTGCGCGACTGCTCGATCGCTTCCAACACGGCTCGTCTTCCTCCTCGGTCGCGTGCAGGAGTTGCTGGTCGTCATCGTCAACATCTACATCGTCGTCCTGCTACTGCTTCCACTACTCTGCTGGATCAACAGTACGTGTTTTATAAAATCATGTCTCCCCTATTTGCCTATCTGATCCATGCTTGTACGGTAGTACTGCGAAGTATGGTAGATCTTGCTCTGTTTACTATGATTATAGACTTGTCTAGATCTTGCGTAGACTTGTCTAGTTTAATCTGTAATCTGTTCATCATGTTTATGATTTATTTCGGTATTAAATTAAACCTAAAAGTGCTCATATATCCAACAATCCAAAAACCTTATTGTAGGCACTTGGGTTTAATGGCTGGATTTGTCGATGCACTGAGGCCAGCACAATTTACTGGCGTGCACTTCAAGAGATGGCAAGTGAAAGTCACGCTGTGGCTTACTGCCATGAATGTCTTCTGGGTGTCTAAGGGCAAACCAGAAGGAGATCTCACTGCTGCGCAGGAGAAAGAGTTCACAGATGCTGACAACATCTTCAGGGGTGCTGTGCTTAATGCACTCGCGGACAACCTGAATGATGTGTATATGGCCCACGAATCCGGTAAGGATTTGTGGGATGCTCTGTGTAATGACTATGGTGGTGCTGACACCGGCACTGAATTGTATATCATGGAGCAGTATCATGACTATAAGATGGTTGAGGACCGTTCAATAGTCCAGCAGGCTCATGAGATACAGTGCATGGTGAAGGAACTCGAACTCCTAAAGATCGTCGTTCCCGATAGATTTGTGGCTGGAGGTATCATTGCTAAATTACCTCCATCTTGGAGGGATTTCGCTACACGGCTCAAACACAAGAGGCAAGAGATATCTGTTTCAGATTTAATTGCTTCTCTTGACATTGAGGAGAAATCTTGGGTTAAAGATGGACGATCTAAAGGAGCTGAGGGTCAGACCAGTGCTAACATGGTGCAGCAGAGGTCCAACAGTGGCAAGGGAAAAGGCAAGCAGAACAATAAGCCTAAACAGACCACTAGCTTCAAGAAGAAGAAGATCAACAAGGAGAACGATGGTTGCTTCGTGTGCGGTGCTACTGATCATTGGGCAAAGAAGTGCCCAAACCGCAAAGGAAGAAAACCATCACAGGAGCAGAAGTCTGCAAACATGGTGACCATTGGCAACGCTGAAGGTGGAAATAGTGGGTATGTTTTACCTTCTATTTTTTCAGTGTTTCAATCCACTAGTTGGTGGCTTGATACGGGTGCTAATGTTCATGTGTGTGCTGATGCCTCTTTGTTCTCTTCTTACCAGGTCGCTAGGGATTCTTCCGTCTTGATGGGGAACGGGTCGCATGCATCTGTTCATGGTGTTGGTACGGTTGATCTGAAGTTTACTTCGGGAAAGATCGTGCAGCTGAGGAACGTGCAGCATGTCCCTTCTATCAACAAGAATCTAGTTAGCGGCTCCCTTTTGTGTAGGGATGGTTTTAGGCTAGTGCTTGAGTCTAATAAACTTGTCGTGTCTAAGAGTGGACAATTTATTGGTAAAGGCTATGATTGCGGAGGCTTGTTCCGCTTTTCCCTTTCAGATTTCTGTAATAAGTCGGTGAACCATATTTCTTGTGGTATTGATGAGAGTGATGCTAGCGTTTGGCATTCACGTCTATGTCATTTGAATTTTGGTTCTATGTCTCGACTTTCCAGCTTGAATTTAATTCCGAAATTTTCCATTGTCAAAGGTTCTAAGTGCCATAGTTGTGTGCAATCAAAACAACCTCAGAAACCTCACAAGGTAGTTGAGGAAAGACATTTGGCACCTCTAGAACTCATACATTCAGATCTATGCGAAATGAATGGTGTGTTGACAGAAGGTGGAAAAAGATACTTCATGACCTTGATTGATGATGCGACTAGATATTGCTATGTATACCTATTGAAAACGAAAGATGAGGCTCTAAGCTACTTTAAAATCTACAAGGCTGAAGTTGAAACACAACGTGAGAAAAAGATCAAACGTATTAGGTCTGATCGTGGTGGCGAGTATTTTTCTAATGAGTTTGATTTATTCTGTGCGGAACATGGTATTATTCATGAGAGGACGCCTCCCTATTCGCCCCAATCAAACGGGGTTGCCGAAAGAAAGAATCGCACTTTGACTGACTTGGATAACTCCATGTTAGACACTGCTGGATTATCTAAGGCATGGTGGGGGGAGGCTATATTGACATCATGTCATGTCCTGAATAGAGTTCCCATGAAGAATAAAGAGAAAACTCCATATGAAGAATGGATTGGAAGAAAACCATCGCTTTCTTATCTACGCACATGGGGTTGTTTGGCCAAAGTTAATGTGCCAATAAACAAGAAGCGTAAGCTAGGACCTAAAACTGTGGATTGTGTCTTTTTGGGATATGCTCATCACAGCATTGCCTATAGATTTTTAGTAGTCAAATCTGAGGTATCTGACGTTTATGTCAATACACTGATGGAGTCTCGTGATGTGACTTTCTTTGAGGACATATTTCCTATGAAAGACATGCATAGCATTGATAGATTATCTTCTGATGTGATTCCTGAGACAACACTTGAATCTGACTCACAACCTGAACTTGCTGAACACACACTTGAGTCAATTCCAGAGGAGAATGACAGTGAGGCTCCTAGGAGGAGCAAGAGACAGAGGATTGCAAAGTCCTTTGGTGATGATTTCACTGTGTATCTCGTGGATGATACTCCTAGAACCATTTCAGAGACATACGCATCTCCTGATGCAGATGATTGGAAAGAAGCTATCCGTAGTGAGATGGACTCTATTCTTTCTAATGGTACTTGGGAGGTAGTTGACAAACCATATGGTTGCAAACCTGTTGGTTGCAAGTGGGTGTTCAAGAAGAAGCTCAAGCCTGATGGTACTATTGATAAGTATAAGGCTTGACTTGTTGCTAAGGGCTATACACAGAAAGAAGGCGAAGATTTCTTTGATACTTATTCACCTGTTGCTAGATTGACCACTATCCGAGTTTTACTCTCTCTAGCTGCCTCACATGGTCTTCTCGTTCATCAGATGGATGTTAAGACAGCTTTCCTTAATGGAGAGTTGGACGAGGAAATTTATATGGATCAGCCAGATGGGTTTGTAATTAAGGGTCAAGAAGGCAAGGTGTGTAAGTTACTGAAATCTTTGTATGGTCTGAAACAAGCTCCCAAGCAATGGCATGAGAAGTTTGATTCCACTCTCATATCAGCAGGCTTTAGTGTCAATGAGGCTGATAAATGTGTGTACTACCGCTATGGTGGGGTCAAGGTGTTATATTGTGCTTGTATGTCGATGACATACTGATCTTTGGAACGAACCTTGACGTGATTCTTGAGGTCAAGACATTCTTGTGTCAAAGCTTCGACATGAAAGATCTGGGAGAGGCTGATGTTATTTTGAACATCAAGCTAATCAAAGGAGAGAATGGGATTACTTTGACGCAATCTCATTATGTAGAGAAGGTCTTGAGTCGATTTGGCTATAAGGACAGCAAGTCTTCTCCTACACCTTATGATCCCAGTGTGATCCTTCGAAAGAATAAGGGGATTGGTACAGACCAATTGAGATATTCTCAGATCATTGGATCACTCATGTACTTAGCTAGTGCTACAAGGCCTGATATCTCATATGCTGTGAGCAAGCTGAGCCGGTTTACCTCTAATCCGGGAGATGATCATTGGCATGCGCTTGAGAGAGTCATGCGCTATTTGGTTGGCACTATAAATTATTCGCTTCACTATTCTGGGTATCCTGCGGTACTAGAGGGATATAGTGATTCGAATTGGATATCTGATGCAGACGAGATATATGCCACAAGTGGATACATTTTCACTTTGGGTGGTGCTGCTGTTTCATGGAGGTCATGCAAACAGACCATCTTGACGAGGTCTACCATGGAAGCAGAGCTTACTGCATTAGATACAGCTACCATTGAGGCCGACTGGCTACGAGAACTCTTGATGGACTTGCCAATTGTTGAGAAACCTGTGCCGGCAATCCTTATGAACTGTGACAATCAGACGGTAATTGTTAAGGTGAATAGTTCTAAGGATAACTTTAAGTCCTCAAGACATATCAAGAGACGACTGAAGTCTGTCAGGAAAATGAGAAACTCCGGAGTAATATCGTTGGATTATATCCAAACTGCAAAGAACCTGGCAGATCAGTTTACTAAGGGGCTACCACGTAATGTGATAGCCACTGCATCTAAGGAGACGGGTATGAGACCCATATGAGTTATTCCATAGCGGTAACCCAACCTATGTGATCGGAGATCCCGTGAATTAGGATCTGGGAAGAACAAACTATTGGATGACTTGAGAGTACCTTACCTAACCCACTCGAGTAAAGATGCATTACTCTCAATTTTCTGCATGGCAGGTTGGCAAATGCCTTAATGTATTCTGTTGGCTTTAATTAGCGAAGATGTTTTCCTGCAGAACATTCTTGAAAGAATACACCTATATGATTCCGACTGTTGGAAGGTCGCAGTCTGTGAGACTTGGGTGATCTCTATTAAGCTCATGAAGAGACTAAGGAGTACGACCTATATGCTCCACCCGCGGGGTAGCCTACTGGAGGTCAAGTATCAGTTTGACTCTAAGTGAAACTTGTTCGCACAAAACTTGCAATTCAAGGCGTAGTCTATTGTTCAAGTTGTGAATGAGTGTAGCTTATTGTTCTAGATGGATGTTCAACTTAACAGTCTCCATCGAAATGCTGGTATATCAAACGACAGTGGATTCATGCAAACGTCAATGGGACTTTGAGATCTAGTGGGGGATTGTTAGAATATATGGATATATGGGCCCATATATAATAATATATTCTCATTAAATCTCAAAGGCCCATTAGTGAAGAAAGGCCCATAATCTCTATTAGTACCATATTGCTAATGGAAGTAGATGTGAGGGGTTGTTCCCCTCATATATACCTATGGACCCTTTGACACGAAACACAAGAGAAATAGTCTAATATCTGGAGGAGCCCTAATATTGGGAATCTTTCAAGAGTTAGCCTATATCCTAGGGTTTGCTCTTTTCACCTGTTGCGCCACCACACGTAGTCTACTCCATCCCGATCGTCGGCGTGCACCGGCGGACGGGAGAGCAGGTCTCCGGAACCATCGTCCTCTGAGCTCCTGCACCGGGAGAGGGCGAATAAGGTTTTTGGGAAGCGCTCTGCGCGACTGCTCGATCGCTTCCAACACGGCTCGTCTTCCTCCTCGGTCGCGTGCGGGAGTTGCTGCTCGTCATCGTCAACGTCTACATCGTCGTCCCGCTACTGCTTCCACTACTCTGCTGGATCAACAGTACGTGTTTTATAAAATCATGTCTCCCCTATTTGCCTATCTGATCCATGCTTATACGGTAGTACTGCGAAGTATGGTAGATCTTGCTCTGTTTACTATGGTTATAGACTTGTCTAGATCTTGCGTAGACTTGTCTAGTTTAATCTGTAATCTGTTCATCATGTTTATGATTTATTTCGGTATTAAATTAAACCTAAAAGTGCTCATATATCCAACAGCATTTACCGCTAAATCAGAAATGTGATTTTGCTATTTACCTCAACACTGTCTACATTATTGATTAGCTCTTATTTTGAACAGCTCACCAAATCTCTTAACTCAATCCTTTTCAACCTTGAGAGGTCGTCACATTCACTCATTTAGCTTTTCCTTTTAGTATTCTAAGAAAATTTCGACATCTCTGGAATTGGGACTATAATTCCGGCCAAGAGAAATCTCCCAGTTGCTCCCAACATGAGGCCTGCGCAAGAGGTGAGCCCGACCACCCTCCCCTCATCAGATTTGGGATTTGTTTTCCCCAATTATCAATCAAAATTATCTTAGTCAACTCCATATGTTTTTTTTCCTGAATTAACTCCATTCGTCTGAATGCATGATCAGAACTGGAACTATGTTTCATAGGCACTACATAGTTGGTGTTGGCACTGCATAGTTGGTATTTATATTTCTCCATATGAAATAGAAAATAATCATGTTGCTTGAGCTAAAGAACTCTAGATTTTTTGACGTAAATAAAGAACTCTAGATTACTGGACTATCAATTTCAGTGCCAAAATAACTAGAGCAGCAAACTAAAATCAATTTGACTGAAATTTCTGAAAATTATATATGAACTGCTATCTGTGTGACTTTCTAAAAAAGATGCATCAAACGGGGATTTCGCCGAGGTCAAGAATCAGGTGAATTAAAGCTATGACTTTCTAAAAGGCACGAGGCTCAGTTTCATTAACAATTCAACCTGTCATACATGTACTTATGATCTTATCTGTGAAGTTCATATCATTGATACACAATTATCATCAGCTGTGTTACATCACCAGTTGTTTAGAAAAAAGTTTGGACGTTCTGTGTAGGATTAGTGAACTTACATGCATGGAAGAACTGGTCCTATGTAATTTCACAGTATTTTGAATAGCAGTACAATGAGGGTTAGGTGAAAAACAATTGTGATGCTTCTGTTTTAATGCAATCAGGAGCTGGATAATGGGGATGTGTGGTAGGTGATGAGGAATTAAGTGTGACTGCCGGAGGTATGGGCACAATAACAACAATGCATGCTTTACATGTTGAATGCTTGGCAATGATGAAAGGGACTGAACTTGCTATGGACTTGGGGCATAGAACATGTGGTGTTCGAAACCGAGTTGGCAAATTTGTCTAGGAAGATTATAATTTTGATCTTGTTGACTGTGGTGTTTTGATACGTGAATCCAGAAGCATTATTTACAACTCTTTTGATGAAGTTTCAGTTTTAATTGGTGTCGTAGATCATGTAATAGGGTTGCACATGAGCTTGCAAGCCATGCTGTATTGTTGAGTTCGAACGAGCTTGTGTTTAAGCATTCCAATTAATGTTCTTGTGAATGGTGATTCTATTACTCTATTACTATCACTGTGCAATGGATCATGGTTTCAGATTAGTTGACTTGAATTCTGATTATACAGTAATGCCATCCATGCAAGCAAATATCGATCCTTTCAATTGTGATTTTTTTTCCGGACCAGCCCATGGCAACGCACAGGCACTTTTGCTAGTACACACTATTTATATTCTCCCCATATTCTGATGTGAGACCGATTTGACTAATGAAATTCCTCGGCACAACGGATATTTTGGAGTTAATTGTAACCGTCGTTTGGTTAGATCTAACGGTTAGAAATAGAGAGAAATCTAGTAACAGAAATTTTAAGTTCTGGACCGATATAAAAAGCAGTGGGCAAGGTACTAATTTCAATTATAGATGGGAGAGGAACCAGAGGTTCCTTCCAAGCACCATAGAAAAAGCCTGCTCTGAATCCAGGCCAATATAGAAAAAGCGTGCTACGCATGGGCGAGCGGAGCTAGCATGGTTTGTTCACTCGACCACCCATGAATTTGGTGGTAACAAGAATTCTTATGCTACATTACGTATATGTATGCTCAAGGTCAAAAGGAATCATAACTATTTGATGTAAATTCGGTTTCCCATCTTTCAAAATTATCAGTTCAAAAGTCCAAATAAAGTTTTCTTGTCTATTTCTGGCGCCTCGATACCATATAATCAAATTTCTAGCTCCTTCACTGGCGCTAAGCCAAATTCAGAGAGGCATATGATCAAGCCACCGTTGAGCCATAGCAAAGCATTCCTTAGGCCGGTTTTCTGTTGCAACGTGGTGACCACCCTACATCCACAACAAAATTTTTCAGACTTATGACGAGTACTATGACCCCAATAAAGGAGGGACCGGATTTGAAACTGAACAAACCTTTATTGTCGCAAAGGTCAGGCTGTTGGCGTATGCGATTGTGAACCTAGAGGACGAGGACAGCGAGCACAATTCGTAAAGTTAATCAAAATCATCATATATAAAGAACATGAAGAAAGAAAAATCAACCCCGTTCTATGTTTTTGTTTGACTGATAATTACATCTTAATCCATATCACGTTAGGAAAATGCCAAAGATGTACCCAATTTCAAATTCAAATAGACACAAGACTGTAGAATAGCTAGGTCAGGCATGGCAAAATGACTTACCCTGCAGCCTGGCTATCAAGGTGCCACGCCCTCCAGTCATCGATTACAGAGAAATTGAAGGATCTTATCCACGCTTGCGTCCCGGAAAACGGAATAATAGAATCATGATCCCCACTGCACTCACGAGTCACAAGAGTTAACCAGCCACCAAGAAAGATTCAAACAGGGTGCATTACATAAGGAAGATCGGTGTATTTCCACCTGTATATGAGAGCGCGATATCCCCTCATAGTGAGGTTAAAATGGTATCTTATGCTGCTTGGAAGATCATTTGTGTAAGGAAGGTCTGAAGATTTTTTGCACCTTATCCATTCCATCACTGTTCCCTGTTATTGATGAACGCTGCTCCTTTTAGTCATTCATTAAACTAAAACCTCAGTTCAATTGCAATTTACTACTAGCAGCTCAAACAAAAAATGTATACTTCCCAGCTCATCAAAAAGGATTCTATTTATGATTTCTTCTTTGACATAAAAGAATCTCTTTATGATCAATCAAAGCTAAACTTGTATAAGTTTGGCCAAGGTTATAAAAAAATGAGTGAATTGCGTAAAGCACCACATTTTGGAGCCATATTGTCACATTACATTGCACCATGTTTCATTCAACTATGTTTCGGCCAAAGAATTGTCATTATGCACTACCTTTTAGCAATGAGCATGATTGAAGAAATTGGCCCACATGGCAGCCATAAAGGATTTGGGAAACAAATGTTGAGATATGCTAAGACATGTTGAATGAGTCATTTACAAATAATAGTAGCTAAATGTTAATATGATATCTTCAATTTCATCTGAAATATTAAAAATACTACAAGATTAATGCACATCAAAATCTGCCTATACTTTCTTCTTCTGATTGTGTTATCATTCTCATTCTCAATCTTGATTTTCTCCTGGTGTGAATATCTCTTTTATATTGTAAGCCCCCTCTTTCTGTCCACACACTGCCATATATTTTGATTTTATATCACCAAACTGATTAAAATTGGGGCTTATAACGTAAATTTGCTAGATTCGCAACTGTATAATGAAATTTGTACTAATTTTATTCATTTCTCAGCAGAAACTATTGGAACTTTCTATTTATGTGTTTGTCATGTGGACCCAACGCCAGTCCCATCGTGTTCAATGCTTAAAACGCAGTGCAAAATCATAATTTTTTTTGAATGAAACCTAGTGGGTCAAAGATAAGCTAAAAACTAGCGAATGTGAGAATATGGCTCCAAGGGCAATGTGTAGTGCTTTGTACAATTCACTTTGTAAAATACATTCAACATTTTTTATACCAAAACAAATGTATTAGATAGATCATTAGATACATTCATAGTGCACTTATTTGGTGTTCATTGATCAAACTTGAATTGACTTTTTTTTTAACGAATGGAGTACATAGGATCATGTCAAATTTGCAGCAGAGCATAGGCCGCTAAAGGCCGAAACCAAAAGGTAAACAAGTGGGACTACCTCTTTTATTCCGAGAGCACCTCTTGTAGCTTTATCATTGGCCCAAACATAAGACAGGTAGTAATGGTAATCCTGTATTTCAAAGAGCGAAATTAGATATCATCGTCAGTAATGGAATAAAAAATAATCAAGATACAAGTATTCGTATTTTATTTTTATTTACGAGTATTCGCATTTAATAATTCACAGAACAAAGGGTGACTTACGAAACAACGAAAAGGAGGTTCAACTTCTGAGCCCCATCGATGGTCTTCATCTGTTACAGATTTTATTTCCAGATCAGCTCTCCTTGTCTTTGAAATATACAAGTGACACACGGGGAACAATATCTGTCCCCGATTAACTTCTGGTTTGAGCTGTTAAAAAACAAGGAATTAATATTTCTTCACATGATATATCCAATAGGTTTGGACATTGAAAGAAGAAGAAGAAACTTACAGCGTTAATAGTTTGTACCACATCAGCACATGCTTTGTTGGTCAGGTTTACGTAATCTCCTCTGCAGTTTTTCACGGCAGCCTATGGCAAATGACACGGAAGAAGAAAAAATGAATATGCTGTAGTGTTAATCAGTTTTGATTGGGAGTAATGCCTAGTAGTACTCGAAGGCACTGCTAGTATTGGGCATTCGGTGACCCACTTTTGATAGGCTTAATTTGCAAATTGGTTGAAATATAATGTGAGACACCAGCTAGGAGCTAGGCACCCAACTGGTTGACAGCCCTGCCGCTATCGTATGTAGGTGCGAGACTCGAGCTAGGAGCTAGGCACGGGTTCACGTGAACTCTTCCGTGCAGGTCAGGGGTCGTTTCAACCTACGTCGGGGTGGGAGGAGGGTGTTGCCACAAACAAGGTTATGAGCATGAATATCAAACTAGAGTTGAGATAAGAAGTGGGATTTTAATCCTATTTGATAATACTAGTAGTGTCCTCTCTTATGAATAATACTAAAAGTCTGTTGATGTTAAACGAGAAATGAAAAATAGATGAATGATGAGAGTCACGTGTTGACATCAGGGTATGATGCTTGTACGAGACGACGATCATCATGGATCATCAAGGGTATGAGCCGGCAGCGTCGTTGATTTACAGAGGAATGGATAAGCAGTTGCCGAGTCGGTAAACCATGAGAGTCGGTGGCAAAGTAGTGCGGTAACCATTGCCGTTGGCTCGGATACGCGCATGTAAAAGTACATATTTAAATTATTTGTAACTTAATATTTGCTCTCATATAGTCTAGAAACCACCACAATAATCAAAGAAAATAAAGAAATTAATAATTACCTATCCCTGTCATTATGAAAAAAATAGATCAAAATAACACTATACACGTTCACGAAACAATGTTATAGATGTTTTTAAATTACCCAATATCGCTAACAGGTTAAAATAGCCCAAGCTACGTCACTACAAGAGAAATAGCTTGTAGAGTTTTTTTTTTAATATAGTAGAGGCAGTTTTAAATTGTCTCTAGACAATCATAGAGGCACTTTCTAAAATGCCACATAAACGCCTTGCCATGCATTGACTCTATGGTGGCACTTTAAAAAGCATCTCTACTAAATTTGTGACAATTTTATAGCGGCATTATATATTGCCTTAATAAGGCTACAGGCATTTTTATAGTGTTAAATAAATTGTCAAAATTTTTGTAGCTCTAAAGCTTCGAACTCAAGACCTCATGGACTAACAACAACTTATTGAGTCTCCCTAGCCAACTCACCCACACATCACAACGTGTCTATGTCTAGATTATTATTCTTATGAGTAGGTTATTAACAGCCACAAATGAAAAAAAAGTGTCCCTAGAGACTCAAAAGATGTCTCTAATAATGCCTCTACAAGATATAGGCATTTTTATGACGTCGTAAAAAATGTCTCTACATTGATTATGCATGAACACTCTACAAAATGCCTCAAATAGTGCCTCTACCATCCATGTGACACTTTCTTTTTTTAGAATTTTCATAGTTCCTCTCTCTATGTTTGAGACATATTTGAAGATGCCACAAACATACGACTCTACAAGGTAATAGAGGCAAATTAGAAAAATGCCTTTAACAAAGTGCCTCTATAGTAGGTTTTTCTTGTAGTACCTATATATAAGTTTAAAATACACTGGTTACTACCTTTAGCAAGATAATCGCCCAAAAATAGCAGTAACACTAAGGCAGCGATGAATTAATAAGATGTCCAGATTAAATTGTTGATACTAACTGTTACATGCGCGGGACAATTTGCTAGTTAATAGAATAACAGTACCAGTATGCTACGCGGTTAAAAACCTCTAGGTTGCATAAGTGTGATGATATAGAAGAAGCATATGATAAGATTGGTTCAGGAATAGACGACCTCGTATAGTTGATCAGATATTATTCCATGTGAATGTAGGAATGGAATTCGGGAGTTGTTATCAATATTGTCTCCTGTGACAGGGTTGCCCACTAGATAACCCTGCATAATAAATAGACAAATGTGTAATGGTCATGACTTGGTGAGAATGTACATGTATGCCATCTTTCTTGTCAGTCAATAAAATTAATTTTATGCCGAAAAAACGTACCTTGAGATTAATAGGTGGATTCTGCATTTCATCAAATCCTGAAACATCGTGCAATCAGGGAATTATGACCAAGATGCTGTGTATAAGCAAATCCTCTAGAGTCAACACTGAAGAATTACCTTCTGAAATATACTTCGCAATGAGGGGAACCACCTTTCCGGCATATGAATCTCCACCAACGTAGAAATTATTCAAAAAATACTGCGGGTGATCATCGTACCACTGAGAAAAAGAAAGGTAACAGAATACGTCAATTGGCATATATTTTTACTCGCAGACAAAAAGGAAGATTTTTTTTTGCCAATTAGATTGTAATTTCGAGTGTTTCGTGTATCTCAACCTTTCTGAGAAACGTCAATATTTGCATAGAAGATGTGATGTCTCCAACATCATAGCCTTTAGGATCATGTGCATATGAAAATCCGGAACCTACAGGCGAGTCCACGAAGAGAATGCTTGCCACCTGACAAGGAACGGTTCACCGTATTGCATCAAGGAAAAAGAATGAGAATAAAAAGAAGTATACTCAGTCCCACTTTTGTCCAGGAATGCGGATTATACACCAACTGTGGCAATGTGCCATCGTAAGGTTTCACGATAAACCTCACAGGACCTGAAAATACGTAGGCAAACCAACCGTAAATACAAACTTATCGGCTCTCACATCCATTATATGTGTAACTAAACAACAATTGCTTATTTACACATTAATCAGTAAAAATCTCATATACATATATATATATATGTTTTCTAATTGAGCCTAGATTATTACAATATAAATCAAGCATAAGTTATATGAGCCAAGTGAACTTTAATTAAAAATAATTATGCAAAGGCTTTATAATTGGCAAGTCTACCTTGCTAGGGCTTGGTATATAGCTTATTTTGTTTGGTTTCTTGTGGTGGAACATGTGCATCAGTTTTTTTTTTTTTGAACTCGAAAACACTTTACCTTCCTGCATGTATTAACAAGAATGTGCCTCATATGAATGGGAACAAGGCCAAACCGTATAAAACTATTAAATCAGAAAAAAGAAAGAGATTTAAATCTCCAACTACTCGGCACAAGTGTTTATATTACGATAAATGATTGCTTTAGTGGTATGTGGTGTGTCTGTTGATGACGAAGCATCTATGATGACTTCGTCAATCTCAAGATTGTTACCAAAATATAAAAAAAAAAAATCCTAGGGAAAAGAAGAAAAGACCCTAATTCCCTCCCGAATAGCCACCGCTGCCACATATGCATTGTTCTGCTTGCTCATGTCACGAACAGACCCGACACCTCCCTCACCTTGCCATGGGTCATGGCGAACCGTAACCCTAGGGTTTTAGGCGCGGCGCAGCAAGATGGTTGAGGGGGCTGCGGAGGCGGCTGGTGCCGGCTCGGCGACCTACTCGTGGCCGAGAGGTGACATAGGCTGGGGCCAGCGAGTCCTGGGCGTACGAAGGCTTGTGGCTGGGGAGGCAAGCGTGAGATGGGGAGGCGATGTAGTTAGGGGCCACGACAGCACTCAGCCTACGCACGGCTGGGCCAGCGCCCGCTGTTGATGGTTGTTGGCAGTTGTTAAATCATAAAATAATCGCCAACATAGCGGTATATAAAAATTCATTCATCAAGATTCTTTGCACATTTAGTTAGGCTAATAAAATTCCACTTGAGTAAATAACCTTTGTATAATATCTCTCTGAAAATATAAATACAAGATAAACATTAAGAAATCTTATCTCTATCTTGTTGTTCTCCCTGTTTAACCTACTGATCTCTAACTGATTTATCTATAGCTTTACTTGATTGAGTGCCAAAATACAAAAATATATCATTCGTATCTTACCCTGTTTAAAGTGTAGTTTCTGTTATTTCATGACAAGTGCTTTACTTTTGTGTAATTCAACATCCTAAAACTCTACTTCTCTACAGAAAATATAAATACGGTAACTCTAGGATACTCCAAGGTGAAATGCTACAATGTTGTTCGGTGTGCTTGCGGAATTAATAAAAATTAATCTTACGCATAAGAACCGCCAACAACGGTCCTTAAGTACCAAATCTGACCGCCAAATCCTACATGAAACACATAAAAGACAATCACCAAACATAGTGACATGACTTATCAACTAACTATTTCTACAGGTGTTGGTGAGATTGTGCATGCAGGTGACTTAAGGCCAAAACGAGGAGTAAAAAAGGCCCGAAAGGCCATGTGCACCGCTCCTACAAATCCATGGTCGTCACCTGGGCTGGACATGGGACAATCGGGCCAAAAACCATACCAAAGAACCTTAAACAAACCCATACACCCATGGTCTATCAAGAGGGCCCAAAGGGGAGTAACCTAGACAAAAGGCAGTGCGAGAAGGCCAAGCTGGGGGTCGGCCGACCAGTCAGTGGGCAATTTTCACACCCACTGCCTCTAGCTAGTCACTAATGTTTTGCATTAATTGCTAAGACGGTGCAGGCACCCAAGAAAGCAACCTACCAAGGCTATAAATCAAGAGGTACCCCCTCCCCTCCAACACACACAAGAAGAGAAGGTCATTTCCACTCCCAAGGGCCTAGGGCCTCTTGTAGACTAATAGAATAGGGAGAGAGTAGGAGAGAAGAGAAGGGTAGTGCTCCTCTTGTGAGCACCTATCCCAAAATCTTATATCTTGGAGAATACTTATTTATAATTCATCGTTCGTCTTTTGTCATTCTTTCGTCATTCGTTCATCGTTCGTTTGTCATTCAATGTTCATTCATCATATTCGTAAGTAAGTATTATCGATCTCTTATGATAGTGAGGCTTCTCGCTCAAGTGAGTCTATCCTTTTAGTTGCTTACGGGATCACCGCTCCATTCTCTTAGTGTCTTGCCTCTCGTTCAGCTACCCGAGGTTAAGGTACTATCGATAACTTAGACGAGGTGTCTAGGTTAGAGGTTACTTTTGTTTGCTGCGTGCTCTACGGTTTGTAGAGGTACACGGAGGGTGGTGACAGCCCTATCCGTTCTTCGTAATCCTCCACATTCAGTTACGTAGTAGAGCAATAGGCCGTTGTCACTTGGCAGATCAGGTGTAAGCCGGCGCCTGAAGTAAGCAATTAGAAGCAGGACTTCTGGTTTACTAAGAACCTCATCCATAGGAATCCTCTCTGTGAAAGACTATAATACTTCTTCATGTCCTTGGATGATATAGAATAGAAGATAATTACACGTAGTTCCTTTGAGAAAATATAAATAATGATACTCTTGAATACTCACGGGTGAAGTGCTACGCTCCGTGCACTTGCGGATTGATTTACGATCGTAAGAAATACCAACACCTGCGGCCAAGGGCAGCGGACGCCAAATTCTTTCTTTCTTTTCTTTTTTTTAATATCTCAGCCAAGGCCACATTCGGCTGTAGAGCAAGGGGTGGAGCACATCGGTAGAGGGCGAAATGGAGGAGGCTGATTTATGGTATAAATGGAGCACATGGATTGTTGCTCAATTTATTTTGAAACGCTGTTGAAATGCTATCAAATTGTCATCATAATTCTACTAAGTTTTCATCAAAATTATATTCAAATTCGAATAATATAAAATATATTCAAATTTCATCAGATTCTGTTGCATCCTTATTCAAATATATTCAAATTTCATTTTGTTATTTACTTGATTGCCTTATGTCAAAACAGAGGCAAATTTACAAGCTAAAAATAAAAATAGGTCCATTTCTTTAAAGGGTGTTATTGTCTTTTGCCAATAGATTTTGACACCGTTAAGACCTTGTAATGGAATAAAAGAAACTCTTTGCTTCAGATTAAAACAAAACAATTTGGTGAACTCTGAAACAGAGGTCCACATGTTCGAGTTAGTAATGAAAAAAGGTCCAGTTATGCAAATGCCACTACCTAGAAAGTTTTCTAGAGGAAGAGTCCTAGGGACAGATTCGACAGGAAATCAGAAGTGCCTTCGGTTTTGCCCAAAACCTAGGGAAGCTGCATAGGTGAATAAAAAAAATATATCGAAAGGTTTTCGGCAGCTGTCGGGGCTGAGCCGCTGCTTTAGCCGAGGCGACGCAAGTGGACGCTACGCCGCCACCGCCGCTCATCGTGCTTCACCGGCGACGGTCGAGCCATGTCTTAGCTAATTCTATCAGTGGCTCCAACGTCCATCTCCTCTTTGCTCATCGATTCATCTCCATTTCGAGATGTGAAAATTTAATAGGGAAAGATTCTTGCAAGTCTATTTCCCGTGGACTAGCTATAAAAGCCTTTCCTGGGGAAAGATTCAAACGGTAGGGGAACTCGTTGATTCTGTGCTTTCTGTGAGCGTTTGCTTGTGTTTTATAAGTTTAGGAATATGTTACTAACCAATTTCGTACGCGAAGCCGCTGAACGCCGAGCACCGCGGCCCGCCCGTCAACCACAGTATCACGGCGTCCGTGGCGGGGTTGCGCTCCGACTTCACAAAGTAATAGAAGAGCTCCGTCCCGGTCTCCTCCTCGACTTCCACGTACCTGCACAATGCAAGAGCATATCCCTCAATGGAGGACACCATTTCGAAGCACAGCAGATCTTGCTGGTCCTGCTAACTCACCCGGTCTCTAGGTAGAAGGGCAGAGGGCCGTCAAAACCCGGCAGGTGGATGACCACTTTAGACGACGCGCAGCTGGCGAGCTCCGGCAGCGGCAGAAGAACTAGGAGAAGCAGCAGAAGAGAGCGACGGCAAAGTTCGTCGGCATGAACCCAAGGAAGCTTGGAAGCCATACCTACTTTGATTAGGGTCGAATGTGAATGCTGAGGTGCTAATTAGACCTATACATCATCGCACGCAGACCACCAAGTTATTTATTCATTTCCTTGATGGCGTGAGGAAGGTCATCGGCCACGTGACTTTGCATCGGTTGCTGCAATTGTTTTCACCGATGCTGAAAGCCTGAAACGTTCTCTCTTGTGTTTCAGCATCGGTTTTCATCATCACTGTGGATAGAAAAGGCGTGGCTGTTAATTATTCTATTTTAAACATGGTTCCTCCAGCTCAACTGAATTGCCCCTCTAGCTCAACCTTGGGTCGTGACTTGTGAGGGGAACTCATCAGTGATGACAAAATCTGGTTTGGCACGTTAAGCATCTTGATTCACCAACCTTTACTCAATCCACTGTTCCAAGGTGGTAGCTCTTCGTTAATCTCGAGCATTCGAAAATTATAAGTAGTTTAGTCCACTAGTCCATCAACCAATGTCCCCACCCTGACATTTAATGTAAATAAATGTCTAAGATCACTATGCCCAAGAAAGAAACGTCTGAGATCACTGTATGTTTGATTAGTTATGTTTCTCGTTTACTTTTGTTCTGATCATTGTATGCCCACAGCAGCTGTTTTAGAGCAGGTATTATGATTGACGAGGAGCTGGCTAAATCTTACGTGGAGGGAAGAGAAAGGAGAGAGACTGGAGTGACCGACTCACCAGACGCCTGCTGAGAGCGGGCGAAGAGCACTGTGCCGCAGTGCTTCAAGATTTCATTGGCTGCACATTGCTGGAAAGCCGGGACACTCTCTGCCGCCGCAATAAAGGCTCTCCATGGTGGATTTCATTTCGCCAGCGCCGAGCGCAACCATAAGCCCTGCTCTTAGGCCAATCTCAATGAGACCTTTCATTTCACTCTTTCCAAGACTAGTTTTAGGAAAAGGAGCCAGCTTCCTTTCATTTGGATGAAAGACCTCTCACAAAATATGAAAGTTTCTTATCTCTCTCATCATAATTAACTTGCCAAATCAGCAAAAGATGCACACATGGCATAGAATTTAATGCAAATGAAAGGCCCCATTGAAACTGGCCTTAGATGTCAGAATCTGATTTCGCTTGCTTGTAGATCCCAAGAGATTCCCATTAATTACTAGTGCGGTGATCCGCGCATTTGCGTGGCTATTATTAACAATCCAACTATTATATTATACTCCCTCTGTCCAGAAATATAGTGTACATTGAGTTTTGTCTTAAGTCAAACTTTTCTATTTTCGACCAACAACATCTAAAAATATATATTACTTTAAAGTAAGATAGTTATATATTATGAAAGTTCATTTCACGATTCTTGTAGTAAAAACATTTTTCATGTTGTCAATCTTTACGGTTTTCTAGATATTATTGGTCAAAGTTTAAAATTTTTAGCTTAGGACAAAACTCAATGTACACTATATTTCTGGACGGAGAGAGTATTGTACCGAATGTCTCATCAACTTATTTTTATCTTGTTATTTTCGTTCACTAATAGTTTCAATTCATCATTTTTGCAATAATAGTAAGTAATTCATATACGTATATCTAGGTATTTTAGGCTACCTTTTTTTTTGCAATGGTGGGTAAATTTCAATCAAAAATTGTTTTCATAATATATGGTGCGCATAAATTTAAAATGAATATATAGGTTTTGTGGGCTATTTTTCAATGTCAATGGTGGGTGGTCACTCCGTACCATTTTTACATGCATATTTCCGCCTAACTGCAAAACCAAAGAAGAGGCCATGATCAACAGGACCATCATCGATCACCATTTAATCCACGTCGTAATTAGCTTCTCCTACTTTGATAATCCATGTTCGCTCTCAGTAACATTTCTAGGCCTTGAGAGCGAACGTGAGATTTAGTCTATGTAGACGTGAGATAATTCTGAAAGAATCACTAGATAATCAACAGTAATCCTCAGGATACTGTACAATAAAATGTGACGGGAGTTTAAGAATTGTTCCATATATGAATACAAATTTTGAAAGGAAAACATAGAGCAGCTTCAAGAATAAGGTGTTGTAGGATCTTTAGTTGTCCATACAAAGTAACCATTCTTGTAACTCATGGTTACCAAAAAAAAATCATAATTTATTCTCTCCCTGAGTGGAGATTGATTCTACTGATGAACTTCTTGACCACATAAGGTATCTTGTACAAATCCATTGGGACGTTCTTTGCTATGTTATTACAAAGTCGGGCAGTGGTTTGAGTCCGTTGCCATCTGGTGAGCAATATCATGCCTATATCCCTGCTATAAGGTGAAATAGTAAGTTTTAACATGCAATACAATATTGGAAGGGGTATTATACAAGATTCACGGCCAGAACATAGTTGACTGCAACAGGCCAAACTATCGTTTTCCCCTGTCCTGATGGATATGACCTAGAGCAAAACGATATTTTGGCCATAAGCAGAAGCAGAATCTGGTGGAAAAGTCCTGCCAAACGGGCCTTCAAGTGGTTAGCTTTGATCTGGCTTTGAATCAAGTAAATAAGATCACCTTACCCGTCTCTTTGCGTGCAAAGCAAGGTAGGCCCACACACCTCCAATCTCGCATGGAATGGAACAGGCATCAGTGGGAGCATGTGGTTCGTTTGTCGTGCCCATCGGGTCAAAGCATCGTCATTTGTGCAGCCATTATGGACCGTGTAGAGGAGGGCCAGAAGAGGAGGAACTGAGGTACGGCAGCCCGGGGTGGTACGCAAGCGAAGTACTCTCAAAACAGTTGTCATTTTTTTACTTTTGATCGTTTGTCTTATTCATATTTTTTTATATCATCAATTTTTTTATCATGTTTTATCATAAAAATAGTTTGGTCACTACATATTTGTTTTAACATTTGAATCAAAAAACTGAACAAGGTAAATGGTCAATCATAATGAGCAAAAGTCAAAAGCAACACCCTATTATGTAACGTACGTAGTAACAGAGTATTTTCGCTTCACACGTCGGCAAGTACATGATCACTCAATGCTGAAGATAGTTGTTCTTGAAGGGTAAAACGTGAGAGGCTGCCAGAAACTCCTAGACTGGTTCAAGTTTTTCTTTCTTGAAATAAAGAAGTGTGCCCCGTTCGATTATTACTTTTTTATGGCTGTAACTTTTCAACTGATGTGGACAGTCGCTCGTGCCAGGAACGCAACCACGTTAAGTTTAATAGAGAAGAGATATTAGGTTTTTATCCACATAAAAACTGTGTATTTATTGTCATTAGTAAATATGTTTGAATAGTTCGTTTGAATGAAATTATGATTTTAATATCTTTTAATAGCATATACTTTAGGCCTCCTTTGGGAGCCCACTTCCCTACGGGGTTCTCCGCCTTCGCCCGGGGCTGGACGCCCACGCGGAAAGCGGCCCGGGACAGGACACACCGGCCTTTGGGAGCCCGCAGCACGGGGCAATTTGGACCCGGATTCGACCGGTTTCGACGGGTCTGGAAACCTCGCCCTCCGACTCTTGGCTGCCGGCCCCGTCACTTCCCGTTCTCGCTCGCCCGACGCCGCCTTCTCCCAACAACGCCACAGCCGCCGCCGCCGCCTCCCCGACGAAGCGCGCCACTCCGGCATCCTCCCGGCTACGCGCGCCACTCTGGGCTCCTCCAGGCGACGCGCGCCACTCTGCATCATCCTCCTCTCGGCGATGAGCGTGACGTCGTCCACCTCCCCGGCCGCATCTCCGTCAGCCAACGTGATGCCAGCCGTGCCCCCATCAACGACGCACTCCTTGGCCGGCGGCTCTTCGACCAGGGTGACCTCTTTCTCCTTCCCTCCCTCTCTCTCTCCAACTCCATCTCTCGTAGTGGCCCAGGGTTACATAAATCCTGCTGGTATCTTCTCCAGATCCGACGAGGAAGCAAGGAGGTCGTTACAAGGGAGAAGGTGCAAGAACTCGCAGGCTGTGATGAGGAAGAACCACAAGGAGCCGATGGCCGTGAGTCCCCCATCTTTCTTTCCATCTTGGTATGTTCTCTGTTTGACTGAGTTAGATTTGGAGCAAGTACTCGATGTCCTTGATGAATTGAGTTAGATTTCCTGCGGGCACGCTAGAACTCGGTTGACCACCGGGAATAATAGTATCAAGAGGTTTAATTTTCAGACGGCTCTGTAATTTCAGTTTAGTTCCTCTATGCTAGGTAAGTTCTTTTTCTCTAGATCCCTAGCCCTTTTTGCTTTGATGTGTCTTTATGTTACGGATGGCTCATGAATGTTGTCTTGGTTGAACTCAGCTGGTAGCAGAGGTAGTGCTTGAACTCAGTTGTCTCCCTGTGTGGTTGTGTCAATTTCGATTGATTGGGCATCCACTTTGATTTGTTGCCGAATGCAGTTTTTTGTTTTCCTGTTTCAACTGTTACAAATTTTGCTATTTAAGTAACCTGGTACCTTTCTAGTTGGTCTGCAATAATCGAAAACAAAATTTGTTTGGGCTTTCAAAATGACATCAATTGGGTTCAGTTGCAATCCAAAATGCTAATGCTTGTTTCGTGTTACATTTTCTGGGAGACTTGCTTGTATAGTACATGTACGACGTTGGGACTACTGCTTTGCCGACCAGCATGCCGACTTGCCCAGGTGGTATGCAGTTGTACTAGAACGATGAATACCTTGAGCAGGTAGAAATTGAAAGAATTTTGCTAGCCAACCAAGTGCTACAACGCAAAGTTGCTAATTTTGCTTTGGTGCTACTCAATTCTCTGTCAACTGAGTGCATGTGATTTGTGAAAGAGATTTACGCAAAGCTCCTATTTTTTTTCTTTGTTGAATGCTATCCAAAACTAATTTACACTACGCTAAAGCGAACATCCTGGACTTGGTGTCATTTAGCAACCTTGAACTATTCAGTCAGGTTTAGAGCATACAAAAGTAATTTTTCCATTTATCAGTATGTACAGAATTTCTTTTAGAGGCCGTGAACTAATTATGAACTTCTGATGGTACCATGCTCACAGGAACATCCACATCGTGTTCCATGCATGGATCAGTTTTGGTGGAAGCTTCAAAGTGGCAATGCAGTTTAACCATTAGTAATCTCAGTTTACTAAAAATCAGCTTGGTTGATTTGCAGCAGTTTCTAGTAGCTAATGGCTATGGTCTCTCTTGTGAATATCTTTAGTCGCTATTTGAAGTGAAGTCGACGCTAGAGTGACATGAAGTTATGTTGTTGTCTACATTAGCTCTTGTAATCAAGTCTCATGGTGATGAACAGATGTAATTTATTTGATGATATTCGTTTCTTTAGCAATATGTCACTCTATACTTACTTTTATGGGGTGAACTGATGTATAACATGGCCAATAATGGTTATTATACAAATATATATTATGTGACCACGTTATCTTTGTGCAACATGATAAATTTTAGTTGGCCGTGGTTATTATCTGGTCACGTGATCTTTGTACAACATGGTAATTTTTATTTTTCTGAATTTTTGGAGTCCTTTTCCGATTTTTTCTGAATGTTTTGAAGTTAGAGCACTTTTCGATTTCCCCAAATTTCCGAAGCTTTTTTTTAGAAAAAAATGTTCCTGCAATTTTTCCTAGTTCTATTCGCCTTCAGCTGCAAAAGACAGCAGAACACCAAAACCAGCGGAGCGGGAGAGTGAGCGGCCTCTGGGAGGCCGGCGGCCATCAGCTGCCAAAGGCACCAGAACAAGGCAGGGAAGCGGGTGCCCAGGGTGGCAGTGTGCAGGGATTTCCCAGAAGTGGGAATCGCACCCCGGCTAGTTTGCCCCGTGCACCCAAAGGAGGCCTTAATGTTAAGGGGCCATAGACTTGGAAAACCGTACCGAGGTAGTGGTCTCTTGTGCGATAGATTGGTAACAAGAACTCCTATAACCCATTGTCGGCTGCTTCCTCCGATTCTTAATTCATGATGACACTAATAGCCATCAAGATTATCCTAATTAACTGTATGAATCGGTGTAGCCAGTTCATTAGAGCGTCCCAAATGGAGACAGGTAAGAGTTAGCTACCAACTCTTGTAGGAGTTGTGACCCGCGAAACAGAGATAACTCTTGAACAAGACCTAGCAGCACTCTCTCCCTCTTCCCCTTTTCCTGTAAAATACAATATCTGCAAACTTAGGCTCTGTTTGTTTCCCCTCAGATTATATAATCCAGCTTATCTCTACCTATCCCAATGCGGTCGCATTCACGGGTTGTGAACGCGTCCACGTCAACCCGTTAACGTGAGCCGTCGGATACGTTACTTTGGCGACAGGAACCGTCGGATGCGGAGCGGGTCAGTCTTTTGCGAAGCTTAGCCGCACCCAATAGCTAGCGAACTCTCTCGAGCCTCGACCCCCTTCGCCGTGCAGCTCGGGCGCAGCTCCGTCTCGCGCCGTACGCCTTCCTTCCCAAGAGGCCGGCCGCCGCGGCGTCTTCTACACAATTCGCCGCCTCCACTCCTTCCTCCTTTCGCCTCCTGTCATCTCCATACCGGCACAGGAGTGAAGGGCCGCGAGACTCCCACAGGCGATGCTGATTTCCGGAGCGCAAGGAAGATTTGGATTGATGCGCTGCCCGAGCAATCCACGGCATCGAGACGATGGTGGAGAAGAAGAGCCGGACCTAAGCAGCCCACTGTCTTGGTTGACGTGAAGACAAAGAGGAAAGCAGCAAGCGTGCTCACCGACGAGGCAAAGCGACCTCGTGCATCTTCTGTGCGCCTGAGCTCAAGGAGCTTGCGGCCACTGATTCATCTACCAAAACTTCACGGTCTGCAGCTTTGGCCTTTAGACAAACAGAGGCAGAGAACCTACTCCCCACTAGCCTCCACGAAGTTCTCTTGATGTGGGCCAGAGGTAATGCTATGGCAGCTGATTGCAACATGTTCGACAAAATGCCCATTCAGTAAGATTTGGACGCAAAATCCATTTCATTAAGGCAGATGCAAATTTGTCAACCCTATTGTCATGTGTGACATGATATTCTAAAAGACAATAACAGAAATCCTGGACAGCGGCATGAGATGCTTGATATGAGCAATGGGTTCTTGCTTCACTGAGGTTCCTGAAGTGCTGCCTTTGTTGGTCATGCACATTTTCGTACAGCTTTGGATTGCTTCTTGCTTAGGATCCATGGTGGCCTGTGGCCATCCTCTCCAATTAACAGATTACTCCCTCTCTTGCTCCTGAACTTTGACACTTGATTGATTCGTGAACATATATCGGTCGTAATAATTGGATGTTTAGGAAATTGGTGTTAACTGATTCCTGGTTACTTCATGAGTTCGACACTGTCGCAGCTGGTGATGTGACGCATTTATACACGGTACTTCACATTACAGAGTTTCTATACTGTCCTGCTCAATTTCGGTTAGTTTTAAGTACATTCCACATTGCACACCAACTGTTATTGCTTTCTTCCTAGTGAGGTAGAGGAACTGATGTGTTTGCAAGGAAATGGGGAAGAATATGGTGAAATCAATTTGGAATAGATGGCAATGGCAAATTCTGAGGATTTTCACATATGTTTTTATTTATTGTTTATAAAGTTTGATGGGACTAAGTCCAAGTGTTCATTTCGATGGAAATTTATGGAGTACATAGTAATGTAAAGATTCATGTTTATTTGAGTGATGCCAGGTAGTGTTCAATTGAATATCTACAACAGAGTTTTTCACAAAAAATATATCTACAACAGACTCTTTATCCAAGTGTCCAGTAATCAATTATTGTCACAGCATATATTCATTCACTATAATTCGAGACCCCTCGCTTGAACAGATAGCTAATGGTCACACTGTAAGGATGCGATTTTTCTGCTTTTCTAATTTTTTGTATCTTTCAGGAAAAAGAGGTCATAGAAACAGAATAGGATGATAGCGCTATAGGTCATTACACTACCGAAAAGAGGTTAGATAGTACCCTCAAGCATTCAAATATTTCTTGACCCCCAGCTGTACTGATCAATCTTTGCTTGATATATAAAAAAAAATCTATGAAAATGTTACTGAACAAGGAGGTAAGACACAAGGAAGGACATGAGCCATGTTTTCAGCGTAATGAGCTCTTAGGTTGGTGCTCCTTCAACTATGCGTATATGATTGATTCAATCAGAATAACTACTGCATATACTTGGTTAAGCATGCATTTGACATACCAGTTAACCTGCTTCATCCCCTTCAAACATTTTTTTGTGTATAAGCTAAACCTGAAGTGCTTTTCAGAGGGCCAATTACAAGAACGCTGAGCCCAACAAGCCGGGCAAGTAGGCGCTGCAATGCAGCGCCATCTTTCTAGTATAATCTATAAGCTGGAGGAGAGTAGCTTATGGAATTATGATAATCTGGCCTTTGAATTGCTATAATCTGACTATAATTTGAGATCTGTTTGTTTCAGATATAAGCTGAAACAAATAGAGCCTTATAAAGGTGTCATTAAGAGACGTTGTTAGTTTGGATGCCTCATACGGGCCTTAACGAGTTAACGGCATCCCGGGAGTAGTGAGGTACTGTCTTCATGGTTGCCCACCAACGGACCAGCGAGAGGCATATTTCAGCAGTGCCGAAAGCCCCGAAATCATTGACCCAATATTTCAAGCATATATAATACTCTAATACTCCAGATCTCCATACTAAAAGCGGTTGACCCGCAGGAATATATATGTTGCTAGTGGTGGAACCCATCCAGATCACAAATGCATATGCATGCTAAAATAGTTAAAGTGTAACGTCTGTATTTTATATTCTTTCTTCATTTAAATGAGTACAATGAATGAGCTTGTTGTATCTTAACTAGTCCCTCAGTTCATAAATATAAAGCTTTGTTAACTTTCAAACATCACGTTTAACCATTCATATTATTCAGAATATTTATAAAAATATAAAAATAATTATGTTATATTTAAAGTATATCTACTGATGAAACAAATCATAACAAAATAAATATTATTTTCATAATTTTTTCAAATAAGACAAATGGTCAAAGATGATATTTGAAAGTTAACAAAGCCCTATATTTAGCAACGGAGGGAGTAGTACATTGGTGGGAGATTGTCCACGCCTTGGCCACCGAACAGGACATATTTACTTAATGAATTTTGTCAGTTATGTTGCATGATTCCAAAAGATTGTGGATTTTGGTCAAATGGAACGTCATGTGCTGCGTGGATCCGATCACTCACTGGGCATCCTCAAGTCACGTTGTCTACCAAGGATCTCCCGATATATTAATGGCTAACATAATGAGACCCTTAGTTTTTGGACATCGAGGAAACAAAAATATAAAGAAAGTAATCAGCTGAATGGATCTTCCGCAAGCCATAGAGAAGCTAGTATAATTCACTCGCACTCCCGAAACCAATCTTTTGTGTTTTCTTCAATCTTATTCGATAACGGGCTAAGCGATCGCCCACGAAGCAGCAGATTGTCTTGTACCCCTTCCCCCATTCCCTGGTGTAGGGATGATAAGGCATTCAGATTGCCTTAATATGCATTTTAACCTGAGCGAATTACTGATACAGTTCAAGATCTGGATTGCCTTGAGGCCCCCTTTTCTATGGAGGAAATAGATAGAGTGGTAGCTGATCTACCCTCAAAAAATTACCACGTCCACATGGTTTTAGTGGGGATTTTCTTAAAAGATAATGGAGTATAGTTGCAACAGATTTCTATGAGCTGCTGGATGATTTCTATGATGGAAAAATTTATCTGCAAAGCATTTGGCTCTTTCACCACCTTGGTGCCACAAAAAGGTAATCCTATAGGAGTCCATGATTATAGGCCAGTCTCATTGGTAAACTCCTCCATTAAGCTCAAGATAAAGTCACTAGCAAATGGACTGCAAGTGGTAATTCTGCAGCTGATGCACCAAAAATTTATATGGCTTTATCAAGTCCATAAGCATTCAAGTCTGCCTAGCCTGGTCCTTTGAGTACCTACATATTTGTCACAAATAGGAGAAACAAATTGTATTGAATCTTGATTTTGAGAAGGCTTTTGACAAGGCGGAGCATGAGGTAATCTTTGATATACTGCAACAAAAAGCATTAGGGCAGAGATGGCTAATCTGGACGGAGAGTATAATGAAGTCTGGTACATATGATGTCCTTCATAATGTTGTATCAAGTCCTTCATAATGTTGTATCAAGAAAAGTGTTTCACTGCTGGAGAGGTGTCCGGCAAGTAGAACCTTTTATCCCCATTGCATTTTGTGCTGGCTGCTGATTTACATCAATACATCTTAAACTACCCATACCATTAAGGCCATGCTATGGTTTCCCAATCGTGTAGTATATTGATGATACATTGTTAGTGATGGAAGCCTGCCCAAGACACCTGATTGTTCTAAAATCTCTCCAACATATCTTAGCAATTCAATCATGGTTCCAATCAATGTGAATTCAGAAAGAACGCAAATTCTTACCTACATTTTTGGTTGCCAAGGTGGATCAATGCCTTTCACTTATTTAGGATTTCCCTAGGGATTTACTAGACCTTCACTGCTAGGCTTAATTTTTACAACTGGTACTGTAAGGATCGTGTGACCGAGAAGGGGGGAGGGGGGGTGAATCGGTGCACTTTAGAATCTATTTCCAAACACTAACACCCAAGCAACTCCTAGCGAGTAGTTCTAGTAACAAGGTAAAGCACACTAAGAAGTATCCTTAACCTATATAGCTAGTGGATATGGATAACACAAGCACACCACACTAGCAACCTAGCACAAGATATGTAAAGCGGAAGACTTAAGCTAGGCAAGGCAAGGCAACAAGATAACTAGAGAATAAGGCAACCTAGATACTAGGCACACTAAGTAGAGTCCTTAGAGCAACTAGATAGGCTATAACAAGTAAGCACACGAGCAAGGCAAACAAGCAATACTAATGAAGCACAACTCAAGTACTACAAGCAATCATATATAGTGCAATAAGTAAATGCGAGTAGTAAAGGAGAAGGGATAGAGAATGCTCATGATGTTTTCCCGTGGTCTCGGAAGGATGGCGCTACTCTACGTTGGGTCACTCCCGCCGGAGTCTCGACCCCGTCCCTCCGCTCGAAGGCGATCCCTCCTAGAGCACACTTCACCCTCCGAGTGAAGTCGCGGGCACGTCCCGCCGGGCTCGATCCCGGGTACTCTTCCGGAGGTAAGGCTACGCACTTGATGCGTGCCAAAGGACGCTCCACTAGTGATGCTTCTTTCGCACGGGAAGCTCCAAAACAGTGTACAAACTTGTGTCGGCTTCCACACTCCTCTTGGACAGCTCAACACCAACGCCTAACCGGTCTAGGCCTTGCCATAGACCAAGAGTAACAGCCCTAGATGACTCTCTCAAGCCCACACTAGCCTAGAGATCAAAGGATGCAACTTGTTACTCTCTCAAGCACTAGGATCACTCCAAATCCTTCTCAAGTGCTTCACACTTCTCCCTCTTGGCTTCTTGGCAGCACCTCCCCTCTTTCCTGGGTCCAAGAGCACCTCAAAGAGGTAAACAACCGACTATATATAGGCCACCAACCTCAAACTAGCCGTTGTCCAAAAGTGCCCAGTCTGCGTGTTGACCGTACAATAGACCGTACTGTTCGGTCTCCATCCCGACCGTATTGTCCGGTCTTCACCAGACCGGCATCCAGGGAGTGCTGCTCCTCATCTCAAAGTAGACCGTATTGTACGGTCTCTAGGACCGTACTATCCGGTCTCCACTTCTTCTTCAGCCAACAGAAACTTCTCCTTCTCTGTTGCTCTTCACATGTAAGACCGTACCGTCCGGTCCCTGGCCGTACCGTCCGGTCAACTGTCCGGTCTTCATTCTTCAACTTCCAGAAACTTCAGCTTCTCTGTATGGAAAAACTAAATAGAGATCGTACTGTCCGGTTCCTAGGACCGTACTGTCCGGTCTCCATTTCTCTACTTCCAGAAACTTCAGCCTTTCTGTCTGGATATCCACTGTAGACCGTATTGTACGGTCTCCATGACCGTACTGTCCGGTCTCTTCTGACTTCGCAGCTTCGATCTTCTTCTTGATCCTTTCTTCAAAACTTGATCTTCTTGGTTCCTTCAACCCTCTCCTGCCACCCTAGCCCTTGAGAGACTCACCATGCACCCAATGATCTCTACAACTAGTGTGCACGAAGAGAACCACCTCGAACCCTCTTGATAGTCCGGTTTTTCCTATGGACTCAAGCTAACATCTAACCAAGCAACACTCGCTTGGATCTAGCATGTCCTTAGCCTTGATCCATATCTTCTCCGCGACTCCATCAAGACCGTTCTTGTGTCGATGAAGGCAACCAATCATCATTTTCATTAAGTTCATTGGTGTGTTGGCGTTCACCACCAACGGACGGAGCTTTCTTCATACGTGACTATAAGATCTCACAAAGAGTGTTACTCACATTCATGGTTCTCATCCTATCACCAAAACATTCATACCTTGGGGTTTCCCTAGCTCCAATGGTCATGAAGCTTACAATCTCCCCCTTTTTGGTGATGGATGACAACCATGATAAAAATGATCGAGAAGGCAAAAGATATAATGACAAAAGCCAAGATAAAAGCGCAACTAAACAATAAGTACAAGATAGAGAGATAGTTACCTTGTTGAATAGGTCTAGGCAAGTCATAGCTCAAAAGAAGTCACAAGTTAGAGCAAAAACTCATATCACAAGTGAAAGAAGGCACAAGGAGCTATGACAAGCGAAGTTGCAAGGGGTTTACTTTCATAAATCTCAAGATTGTGTAAAGATCGATCATCTTGATCACTTGATCTTCATTCGCGCAAACTCCCCCTTGAGGTGACATCTCCCAACACATCGTAAGCCCGAACTCTTCTCCTGAACTCTTCTTTTGAGCTTCCTAACTCTTCCTAACTCTTCTCCCCCAAATTCTTGCTCGATCATTAAGCCCGAACTCCTCTCCCCCTTTGGCATCTATCACTCAAAAAGAGTCTACCAAGGAAGAAAGGTTAGTGTAAATGTATGAGACGAGTGGGAAAATGAGTTACTTGATTTGACGTGAAGCTCCCCCTTAATCCGTGATTCTCCATCTCCCAACAAATGTCCCTACACACATTCTCAAAAGAGTATTGTCTTGTAGTACATAGGGGTTAGTTGATGATGATGGAAATGTATGAACCCTTAGACCTTGAGCCGCGCAAGTGGATTTAACCTTGGAGCTCAAAAATCATGGTTCAATGGGCATGAAGCTCATATAGCATTGCTAAGTATTCATCATAGGAGGTTATATACTCATATTGTGAATAAGCAACTCCCCCTAGATGCATGATGCTAATGCAAGGAATGATAAGTGTACAATGCATGATGCTATAAGGGTACAAAGGAGAGAAAGCTAAAAGCCAAGTTACCAACAACAAGTGTGAGCCCTTCTTGAGCTTGATCACGATGAGCCTTTTCTTCAAAGCCTCGGGAGCCATCGTGCCACCAATCCTAAGCTTAACCCATGCTCATTGCTATCTCAAAATGGTTAGTTGTCGGTCCTACAAAAACAAGAAGAACACACAAAAACAACAACACAAACAAAAACAAGCAAGGTATATGTATACATATATACATAAGTAAGCTCAAGGATATCAAGTGAAGTCAGAGAGGTCGAGAACATTAAGTTCTCCCCGGAGCTTGCAAAAGGTCTTCTTGTCAAGTGGCTTGGTGAAGATGTCCGCCAATTGTTCATGAGTCCGAACACCAATCAATTCAATATCCTTCTTGGCCACATGATCTCGGATGAAATGATGCTTGACTTCAATGTGCTTGGCATGGCCGTGATCACCCTTGTTGAGAGCCATATTGATAGCACTTTCGCTATCACAATAGAGAGGTACTTGCCCATAAGATAATGCATAGTCCAATAGGGTTTGCTTCATATATAAGAGTTGAGCACAACAAGCACCGGCCGCCAAATATTCTGCTTCAGCCGTAGAGATAGCCACACAATTTTGTTTCTTGGAACTCCATGAGATGAGTGATTGTCCAAGAAATTGGCATCCACCGGAGGTACTCTTTCTACTCACTTTGCAACCGGCGAAATCCGAGTCCGCATAGCCAACAAGACCAAAATCCGAGCCTTTTGGGTACCATAGGCCCATTGTAGGAGTGTTCTTGATGTACCTAAGAATTCTTTTTCACGGCACTCATATGGGACTCCTTAGGGTTAGCTTGATAACGGGCACAAAGGCACACACTAAACATGATATCCGGTCTATTTGCGGTAAGGTAAAGCAGTGAACCAATCATAGAACGATACAGTTTAGGGTCCACCGGTATACCTTTTACATCCACATCAAGAGGGACACTTGTAGCCATAGGTGTGTCGTAGGGCTTGGAGTCTTCCATACCAAACCTCTTAAGAAGATCCCGAGTGTACTTCTCTTGGTAGATGAACGTGCCCTCCTTCATTTGCTTGACTTGAAAACCAAGGAAGACATGAAGTTCACCTATCATAGACATCTCAAACTCTTTCTTCATAAGAGCACGGAACTCATCATTATAGATTTCGTTAGTGGAGCCATAGATGATATCATCAACATAGATTTGACAAACAAAGAGATCATCACCAATATGCTTAGTAAAGAGAGTGTGGTCGATACTACCGATCTTGTAGCCTTTGGCGATGAGATGATCTCGAAGTCGTTCATACCATGCTCTTGGTGCTTGTTTGAGTCCGTAGAGAGCCTTCTTAAGCTTGTATACATAATCCGGATGCTCGGGGTCCTCGAAGCCGGGAGGTTGCTCTACATAAACTTCTTCATTGATTAGTCCATTGAGAAATGCACTTTTCACATCCATTTGGTGAAGTTTAAAATCAAAATGAGAAGCATAAGTAAGAAGGGTTCTTATAGCCTCAAGACGAGCGATGGGGGCGAATGTCTCGTCAAAATCGATGCCTTCAACTTGAGAGTAGCCCTTCGCCACAAGTGTTGCCTTGTTCCTCACGATTGCTCCCTTCTCATCTTGCTTGCTCTTGAAGACCCACTTAGCACCAATGACATTGGCACGCTTGGGCCGCTTCACCAACTTCCAAACATCATTTCTCTTGAAGTTGTTGAGCTCCTCTTGCATGGATAGCACCCACTTGTGGTCTTTCAAGGCTTCCTCGATCGTCTTCGGCTCTAGGGTAGAGACAAAAGAGAAGTTCTCAACAATGTTAGCTTCATCAACATAATTTGGCTTATATTGACTTCTCCTAGTCTTTATCCCTTGAGAAGGACTCCCAATGATGAGATCACGTGAATAATCCCGAGCAATGGGTTTGTGCTTCCTTGATGGTTCTTGTCGAGGAGGAGGTGGAGCCGGCGAAGTGTCTTGCGCATCTCTTGCGGCTTGCTCCCTAGAGATATAAGTGTCTTGTTGTCGAAGAGGTGAGCCCGAGCCATCATCTTGGGTTGAAGGAGGTTGTGCTTGTTCTTGATTGCTCGGTGAAGCTTGGCTTGTAGATGCATGAGGTAGATCACTTGATGGCGCTTGTTGCGGTTTACTTGAAGTAGCTTGACTTGAAGATGCTTGTTGCGGTTCGCTTGAAGGAGCTTGATGTTGTTCACTTGAGGGAGAGCTTGGATTCTCTTGAGATGTACTCGTAGAAGGTCCGTTTGATGAAGTTGTTGGAGGAGGTGTCGGAGGTTCATCTTCACGAGGAATAACTTCACCAATGGGCATGTTCTCCAAAGCTTCCTCCACGGGTTCATCACCTACAATATGAGAAGAAGGAGGGTCTTCTTGAGACCCGTGAGATTCATCAAATTGCACATCATAAGTTTCTTCAACAAAACCGGTAGAGGTGTTGTAAACCCGATAAGCCTTGGCCGAGCCCGAGTAGCCGACAAGAATGCCCACGTCGGTCCTCTTCTCGAACTTGCCAAGTCTTTCCCTCTTCTTGTAGATGTAGCACTTGCAACCAAACACCCGGAAGTAGGCAACATTCGGTCTTCTCCCAACAAGCACTTCATATGGAGTCTTGTTTAGCAACTTGTGAGGATAGATCTGGTTGGAGGTGTAGCATGCGGTATTGATGGCCACCGCCCAAAACTTCTCCGGAGTGTTGTACTCATCAAGCATAGCACGAGCAAGAGTGATAAGGGTCTTGTTCTTCCTCTCAACAACACCATTTTGTTGAGGAGTGTATGTAGCCGAGAACTCATGCTTGATGCCAATCTCATCACAATAGTCCTCAATGATAGAGTTTTTAAACTCCGTCCCATTGTCACTCCGAATCTTCTTGATGTGATGCCCATACTCATTTTGCACTCTATTAGCAAACTTCTTGAATATCCCAATGGCTTGTGCTTTGTTCTCAAGAAAGAATACCCAAGTATATCTTGAGTAGTCGTCCACTACCACCAAGCAATAGAGATTTCCACCAATGCTCACATAAGGTGTAGGCCCGAAGAGATCAATGTGTAAGAGCTCGAGAGGTCTTGATGTTGACAAGAAATTCTTGGATGGATGAGGTAAAGCCACTTGCTTCCCGGCTTGGCATGCACTACATAGCTTGTCCTTCTCAAAGGTGACATCCTTAACTCCTCTCACTAGCTTGTTCTTCATGACATGCTTGAGTTGACCCATACCAATGTGAGCTAGCCTCCGATGCCATAACCAACCTAGAGCGGATTTAGTGAAGAGACAAGTGCTAGGGGCAACAATGTTAGTCTCAAAATCAAAAACATATAGATTATTATGACGAAAGCCCTTGATAATGAGACCCATAGCATCATTACGAAGAACCACCCCATTAGCATCAAAGTTACAAGAAAAATCAAGATCACATATTTGAGCAACGGATAGAAGATTGAAGTTTAGGGACTCAACAAGCAATACATTAGAGATAGAGAGGTCATTTGAGATAGCCAGCTTACCAAGACCTCTCACCTTGTGCTTGGAGTTGTCCCCAAATGTGACCTTGTCATGATCTTCATTTTCCTCCAAGTTGGTGAATATGGATGAAGTTCCGGTCATGTGTTGAGTGCACCCACCATCCAACACCCAATGTTTGCCACCAATCTTGTAGTTCACCTTGGAAGTAGCCATCAAGCAAAGAGGAGAGTTAGTATCATGAGCATCAATTGACATATCATTTACCTCTTCCTTGCTCTTGATGTAGGCCATAGGAACTCCATTGAGAAAATCCAAGTCCAATGCATCCAAGGCGTCAATCAGTGCCTTGGTGACTCCATTGTGTCTCCACATGGTCCGATCAACACCCATGTGTATAACATGAGTTCCAAGAGGGAGACCTTGAAACCTTCCCACATCTCCACTAACATTGAAGTACTCAAGAATGTTGTAAATTTGATTCTCATAAGATAATGCCATCAAGATAGCCTCCTTGATAGTCATCCCACTAATATCATCATTAAGGTCATTTAGAATGTGGACCTTCCTATTGTAAGGTAGAAGAGAAAGCACCGTGTGGATAGCATGCTCATCACTAATCTTGTCTTCCCCTTCAAAAGAGTTCACTCTAGCCACCAACACAAGAAATCTCTTCCAACAATCAAGCCAAGACTCCCCATCTCTCCTATAGTACTCATCATACATGTCGAATAGGAGATAGTGAGTACCACCGGCAAGATCCGGTTCATACAAGTTGTAGTAGTCTTCAAAGAGGGATGGCAAGACTTCTCCCTTCATGTGATACTCCTTGATAGGCTCCGGCTCATCATCACTATCACTTGAATAATCATCATCACAACAGAAGATGGGAACTCTATCATCATCTTCGTCTTCCTCATCATCACTTGGGGTCTTGAATGTGTTAGAGAGCATAGAGCGAGCCCTTCTTCTTGTGATGATCTCAATGACCTTGCTCAATTGAATATGATCCAAGCTCGAAGCTCTCAAACTCGATGTGATCACCATACTTGTTCTTCGGGAGAGCATCAAGAAACCTCTTAAGACCTTCTTCCTTGGTGACTATCCAAAGCTTGTTCTCATTTATCCTCTTGATGAGAGAATCCATCCGAAGAGCAAACTCAACAAGATCTTCATTTGGCTTCATTGAGATGTGGTCCAACTCATCACATAGCTTGATATATCCATCCTCTTGATCCCGAGAAGAAGAACCTTCACCAACACGAGGTGATGATTGAGCTTGAGGTAGAGGTTGAGCTTCAATGTGTTGATTGTCACTTGTATGAGAGATATCCTTGCCCTTCTTGATGTCCTCCTCAAGAGAGGAGAGAATAGCAACCACCTCATCATAGGGCATGTTTGTTGGTCGTTTGTACGCACCCACTTATATACCGCAAGAGGACGGTGTACAGTTGTAGCACTTTTTCCCTTAGAGTATTTCAAGGTTTAATATCGAACCACAGAGAACAAGCGGGACTTAACTATTATTTAAACTACTAAATTAATATGGCAAAGGTGTGTGTGGAAAGGGTGGTTAATAGCTAGAGATGAAAGGGCCTACGGTTGTATAAAGGTTATGAAAGGGATTCTCTCCTATGGTTTGGGGTACCGGCATGCAACTCAGGTCATGGTTCAATTGATGGGTTTAGTATTCTACAAGACATGGTGGTTTCGTTCGCCCCGATCCTGTCACGAAGGTACTAATAGCTCCCCACTGGTTTCTTGCACTATGTAATAAACACGTATTGATCGGATACGAGTTCAAAGCATCACATAGACTAAACACATCAAAAGAGTATTGTAAGCGTGAGAGTTACATAACCAGATTTCCCTCGCCACGGAGAGAATATGAGATCTACTCACGCATCATACTGCAACACATGAACATGGGTACAGTAGGATGCAGGATTTTGGCGTGATCCCACAGGTGCCGATCGGCACGGCGGTGTGCCGGTCGGCACAGTCTTCCTTTTTGGTGGTGATGATCGGTGATCGCCGTCTTCGCCGCCACAACCTTCAACCTAGGTCAAAACCTCTGTATGTCTCTCTCCCCCCTTTACTTCGCGACCAAGATCTCCTCTTTATAGTCTCTTTCGGTTGTGGGCTGGATTCCACCGACTCCGACTCTGATATTTTTTCTGGGCTTCATATTCTCCGAGTGGGCTTCAAGTTTGGGGCCATACCTCCATGGTGCCGGTCGGCACACAGGTCGTGCCCCTGTGTGCCGACCGGCATGGACTCCAATTTCCTCGTTCTTCGGGCCTCCGGCAGCTCTTTACTCGTAGTCTCTTAATTTTCACCTGTTTCCTGCAAATCTTCCGAATACACAGAAACTACGCATATATATAATAATGGGGGTTAATTCTTAGCAATAATGACGTAATAAGGTATTAAAAACACCTTATTTGTCTCATAAAATGAGTCCCTAGAAAGCACCAACAGCTCCCCCACACTCAAATCATTGCTAGTCCTCGAGCAATTCAAACCATGAAAATCATCACCGTGCTTTCGTCATGCTAAGAAACAAAAACTCTCACAAGTCTCTAACTTAGCTATTGTCAATCATCTCATCGAATTAGTATCCCTCCACGAAACCTTCTCTTGATTTTTGAAAACAATTTCACCTCAAAACTTGAGTCGACCAAATCAATCACAAGGCTTATCAAACAAATATTTTTGTCTCCCTTCATACCAAGTAAGAAGAATGCAAAAGCTTCAGACTTCACTCATTCGCTCAAATGTATTTCCTTCCCTCTCCTATTCTACAATATAAGGCTCTTTTGTGGATCTCGGAAAGTAATATAACCAAATTGAATCGAAAGAACAACTAAGTCAACAATCCGCTCAATCATGCCTTCTAAAAGGGAGTTTTCATCATAGGAATTCAGAGTATAAGCACAAGGATCAAGGGAAAAGGAAACAATCGAGAATGAATGAAATAGAATTAAGAAGGGATCAAGCCTGAAGCATATACAGATCTTTTTAGAACTTTAACTCTTCCTGCAGTCTGCTTCCTTTGATATTCATTATTCTCTTTCTTTTTGACCATTTTCCTTAATTTTTCCTTTTGTGCCGATCGGCACGGGCCTGTGCCGGTCGGCACTTGACCAATTTAATTCTTTTCCTTCTTTTTCTTCTTTTATTTCCTTGCAGACTGCTATCAGAGCATATTTTGGATCGAAATCTGTTTAGACTTCACATTTGCTTGTAGGTTGTATCAAGGAGGAGGGAGAAACGATGAAATATCGGTTTTTGGGTAGAAAGAATTTGATGATAGATGGCTAGCAAACTGAGATGAACAAATGAAACTTCTCCCTTCTAGCTTAGTCGTAATCAAGAGCAAAGAGTTGACAAAGACGTCTTCCTATCATAAGGTTTATGTGTAGGCTTCTCTCATCTCATTTGGCTTAGTGTAATAGGCATAATATCAAATCCTCAGCCAAACGCTTCAACTTATGATGATAGAAGGGGTTTTCGAAAAGTGGATATATAAAGCCAAGCGATTATTCAATGAACTCAAGTAGATTGGCAAAACGATCGTCAAAAACAAAATCGAGAATATGGGGTAACCCATCGATTCGACAACTAACACTAACTTTATTCAAGACATTGCAATAATTCTTGACCTCGAAGCTTAACTAAGCACACCATCTCAAATCTCTCTAATAAAACTCTCACACTTTCACACACTAACTCAAACCATACTAAATCGAAGCAAACGACCTTAAGAAGTGTAAGGGCGAATCCCCCACACTCAAACCTTGCAATGTCCCTATTGCAAAAGAAAAACGACTAGACCAACCTATTCTGAAATGCCATGCCTCCTCAACATGCTAAAGATGCTTCGAATGTTCCTCATGAGAAAAGAGTAATCCGCTGCGGCCATGCTCTCTATGTCATCAATCCATATATCAATGTCCCGATGGTGCCTATAGCATCTCTCCATATCATAATAGAGACGTTCGATGTTTCTTCTGCAGATTGGGCAGCAGTTGGCAGGACGATCATGACGTTCATCTCTCAGGGGCGAGTTTCTGTCAAAACCCCGAGGTGCCGGTCGGCACGGCACCCGTGCCGATCGGCACGGGGCACCATTCACCTGATAACGCGGTCCTGCACTTCCTTGAGCTCCTGCAAGGCCTCCTGTAGCTCCTTCTGCACTGGGTGGTTCGGAATTAGTAGGTTCTGGCTCATCTTCCATAGGTTCCTCCTCGGGATCTTCTTCCGGATCCTCTTCGGGATCTTCTTCATCCTTTGCAACAAGATTAGCTAATGGGTGTTCATGTGCAGGGGATGCCTCTATATAGCTCACTGATTTCGAGGTATATCTTGCTCTTGGCTTTGAAGAAAGACGAGCGGAACGCCGAACTTCCTCTACTTCTTTTGATCGCTTAGGGTCTGGCTCATCATCAGAGGAATCATCAGATATTTCAACGAAATTCACAACCTTGACGTCGTGCCGATGGGCACAATGACCGTGCCGGTCGGCACGCCTACCGTTCCTTGCAAAATATGCTTCTAGATCTGCCAGGTTGCGTGCTCTCCTCTTTGCAGCATTGTCCCTGTCAATACGCCTCTGAATTTCATCATTGATCTCTTTAGGGGTCATGCGCCCTTTAGCAACGGGAAAGCCATCATCAAAGACGAAAGTCGCAGGGATGCATTCAGGATCTGCTAGATAATTCTCAATCTGCCTCTGATGGTCTTTCATACAGTAAAAACACTTACATCCAAAACCTCTGGTGTTTTTATGTAGAATCTTCTCTTGGAGGTCTTCCCAGTCGGTCAGGACGCGTGGTAGTGTACTGTGCCGATCGGCACCTTGCGTGCGCCGGTCGGCACCTCTATTAGGATTCCTTTCATCGTTCAGCCTAGACCTATGGATGGTCAGAAAGCAGTCTTTGTCTAACTCTTCCTTCTCGCTATCAGTAAGGATCGATTCAAAGGTGATAAGATCATCATATGTCAAAGGGCGTTCCATAGCGAGAAGTCGATCCATTGTATACCTATCGGAGACCGGTGTGCTATCATCAACCTTGGATTTACCTTTGCGTACTAGCACTTCTCTAACCTTCTTCCGAAGGGCTTCATCCATCTCCTTCTTCTCTCTATTGAATGCGTCCGCTTCACTCTTCATCATCCATCGTTGCGTCAGGTGTGACCAGACGATTGGATCATCCTCGGTGGGGTTGAGGCTCCTGTTGTTCTCCCATGGCAGAGTTGGGCTCATTGGCGAAAGTACGGCGCCGTGCCGGTCGGCACCGCCGACGTGCCGATCGGCACCGTCGCCTCCGCTTCCAGTTTCGCCGCCTTGCATTGTTTTCTGCTCTAGGGTTTGGTGGGAACTCCAGCGGCGCTCGATTTTTGATGATGAGATCCGAGACAACTCCTTCATGTATATATCCTTAATTCTCTTAATCGAACCGGACTCTATCTCTTAAATTTGGAAGTCATCGAATCATGTCTTGGAGGAAGGGCAAAACTCGACTCAAAAACGACACGGACTATCCCGTGCCGATCGGCACATGCTGTGCCGGTCGGCACGGAGGCAAAGTTGCCTCAAACGACTCAATAAAATCAAAGAAACACAAAACACACAGAAAAACAGTAAATACAATAGTGCTTTTGTTTTACGTCGTTAAGCTCGACCACCCAATCACTCAATTCACATAATATATATCAAATGACTTTAATTCAAAAGTGTCGGGTTCAAGATATACCTTTAGTCGTTGGCCATTCACCGTATATGTATTTTGCTTTCCATCCATGATGACAACAGCTCCGGAAGGGAGAATTTTATGAACAAGATACGGTCCATCCCATTTGCTTTTCAATTTGCCTTTACCGAATAACCGAAATCTTGAATTGAATAGTAGCACTCTATCTCCTTCGTGAAATTCCTTTTTCAAAAGCTTCTTATCATACCACTTCTTTGTTTTTTTCTTTATAGATTGCTGCACTCTCATAAGCCTTTAAGCGCATTTCCTCGAGTTCACTAATTTGAATCTTTCTTTTTACCGCAGCAGCATCTAAATCCAAATTCATCTCTTTGATTGCCCAATATGCTCTATGTTCTAACTCTACAGGCAAATGACAAGTCTTTCCATAGACGAATTGATAGGGTGTCATACCTATTGGTGTTTTGAATGCTGTGCGATAAGCCCAAAGTGCGCCATTCAACTTGTTTGACCAATCTTTTCCTTCTCTTGTAACAAATTTCTGGAGAATTCCTTTCAACTGTTTATTAGAAGTTTCTGCTTGGCCATTGGTCTGTGGATGATAGGCTGTCCCAATTTGATGCTCAATACCCATCTTCTTCAAAGCTTTAGTAAACTCATGTCCGGTAAAATGAGTTCCACCATCTGTGATAATGACTCTAGGAACACCATATCTTGGAAATATGCACTCATTCAACATCTGCTTGGATTCACGAGTTGTACTGACTCGGCATGGTATTGCTTCTACCCACTTTGAGACATAATCCACAGCAACCAAAATATATTCATAGCCATGCGAATTAACAAACGAAAATCCATGCCCCAAACATCGAATATATCAACTTGCAAATTATACTTCAAAGGCATAGCATTACGAGCATTAACATTGCCAATTCTTTGACATTGGGGGCATCTAGCAACATACCTTTTCGCATCTTCATGCATCGAAGGCCAATAAAATCCACTAGCCCATACCTTTGCTTGTGTTCGAAAGTGCCCATAATGTCCACCATACTCAGATGAATGACATTTTTCCAATATGCTTTCGTGTTCGTCGCGAGGTACGCACCGTCGAACAGCTCCATCTTCACAATATCTGTATAAATAAGGATCATCCCATATGAATTTCCTCATTTCACTGGCAATCCTCCTTTTTGAATTCTTGCTACAATCATCTAGCTTCTCTTTGAATCCATTTATGATGTCTTGCATCCATGATTCTCTATGGTCCTTAACTCGAAATAGCTGCTCTTGTGCCATGGCATCGCCAATGCATCCTTTCTTGTCCTCAATCACCAATCGAGATAGATGATCTGCTACTGAATTCTCAATCCCTTTCTTGTCTCTAATCTCCAAATCAAATTCTTGCAACATCAAAACCCAACGAAGCAATCTAGGTTTCGACTCCTTTTTAGAGACAAGATATCTAATAGCAGCATGATCCGTATAAACAATGACCTTAGAGTTGAGGATGTAGGATCTAAATTTCTCAAATGCAAATATAACAGCTAGCATCTCTTTCTCTGTTGTTGTATAATTAATCTGGGCTTCATTGAGAGTTTTACTAGCATAGTAGATAGCATGTACTTTGCCTTCCTTTCGTTGTCCAAGAACCGCTCCTACTGCATAGTCGCTTGCATCACACATAATCTCAAAAGGTAAATTCCAGTCCGGAGGCTGCATAATAGGTGCAGAACATAATGCTTCTTTCAACTTCCGGAAGGCAGTAAGTCTTTCATCATTCATTTCAAATTCCACATCCTTTTGCAGCAATTCCGTCAATGGCCTAGCAATCTTTGAATAATCCTTCACAAATCTGCGATAAAAATTTGCATGTCCAAGAAAACTTCGCAGCGTCTTAAGATCTGTAGGTGTCACACCCAGTTTTAAGGACAAAACTGAATGCATAGCTATATGTGTGCCAGGATCAAGTTCCACACATATAGAGACAATAGTGAAATAAACAGTATAACCAGTGTCATTATTACATCGTCTCATCGTAGCATTATTACAATATCCGAATATAAATGTCTCATAAGACTAAATAACTCGACAGCGGAAGACACCCAAACGCACAGGCAGTCGACTGGGAGACAGCACGCCTAGTATTCCTCATCGAAGTACTCCATGGCGCCTTCATCTTCTGAGCAGCATTTCAATGTAGAATGGGGAATAGCAAGTGTGAGTACATGTCGTACTCCGCAAGTGGGGGAAATAAATGACATGTAAGCTTAATAGAAGAAAGGCTATAACATGGTTCATTTGCATAAATGCCAACTATAACATGAATTTATAAAGCAACCTACATTACTAGGTGTGTTGAGACTACCCATTAATTAAATTAAGTAAATTAAACCAAACTCCACACAGGAGACAGTCTACAGAGGACAACGGTTCACACAGGACCGTGAGGGAAAAGATCACCAAGATACATATGATTCACCCAGAAACCACCCAACCAACCAACACCCACTAATCGTGCGAAAGGGCCATGCCGCTCGTAACCGTGAGCACGGTGTTGGTATTTCTTACGTCACGAATAAATCCGCAAGCGCACGGAGAATACCGTTGTAGCACTTCACCCGTGAGTATTCAAGGGTATCGTTATTTATATTATCCCAAAGGAACGGAGTGGAATTATCTACTAGTCTAGCTGGTCCAAGGACACAAAGAAGGATGGTAGGTATGGGTAGAGAGGATTCCTATGGATGAAGTTCTATCTGGAATAAGGAAGAGTAAACACAGCAGGGCTGTCACCACCTACTGGCAAACCCCCCTACTAGAACACGTGACACTAGGGCAATTAGGTGCCTAGGCCAGTCCTAGGGTCGCGTGACAACAAAGCAATTAAGTCTTCGCTGCCAGACCGATTCCAAGAAGTCAATTCACTAGAACAGAGAGGATTAAGCAAGTAGGGCTGTCACCACCTACCGGCGACTCTCTCTTAGGACACGCGACACTAGAGCAATTAAGTCCCTATGCCAGTCCCAAGGTCACGTGACAACAAGGCAATCAAATCCTAGCTGCCGGACCTATTCTAGTTCACAAGACTAAAGATAAATTCCGCCTCTAAATGCTTACTTGAATGGAACGATGATCATGCAAGCAAGTAAAAGAAGAACTTATACTAGAATAGAAATATTCAATCCAATAGAAGATCAAGAATACTCACTTGTAATGAAGATGAACGACGAACGAACGATGAACGAACGACGAACGAACGATGAACGATGAACGAACGACGAACGAACGATGAACGAACGAAGAACACTTCACTATGAATAAGTATCCTCCAAGGTACAAGATTTGGGCAAGGTCCTCACAAGGGGAGGACTACCCTTCTCTCCTACCCTACTCTCTCCCTATTCTACTAGTGTACAAGGGGCTCTAGGCCCTTGGGGTGGAATGAGGCTCTCCTTCTTGTGTGTCTTGAGAGGAGGGGGGTACCCCTTTATTTATAGCCCTCCATAGGCGGTGGAATTGAGGCGGTTCCTTAGGTCGGTGGCATTGATTGCAGGCAGAACCGACCTTGGTACGTCGGTGGGGAACCGCCATAAAAAGATGGGCTGCTGGGGCCACTGTAGCAGGTCGGCCGACCCAGGGTTTGGGGTCGGCCGACCCCCCCTTGGCCCATTTGGTCTTGGGCTTTTGCCGAGAGGTCCTCCTTGATGTCCTATTGAGTGATTTTGGTGCTATGGCCCAAGTTGGTTAAGTTTCGTAGGACGTTTGATCCATATCTTGGTCGGCTGCCGATGCTGATTTCTCGGAGTGGTGTCCTCTTTGGAATATGGTATGGGTTGATTTGGTGGATCCATATATCCTTGCCATTGTTGAGGATCTCCAAGGGATGATCTTTCTTCATATCTCCTTGATATTGGGCTTTTGGGGAGATTTCCTTATGACGGGGAAATTCGGTGTTTGCAGAGTGGGCCTTTTATGCTTCCTTTTCCCCGGTTTCCTAGAAATGCAGCTGCACTCACAAATTCACCAACACTTGTGGAATTGATTAGTAATAAACTCCTACCACTATGTTTGGTGTTCATTTTAATTCTTTTATGAAGGTAATTGACGGTAAAATTCTTGCTCTAAGGATCGTCAACAACTCCCCCACACTTAGCCTTTGCTCGTCCTCGAGTAAAGTTGAAGGACTAAGGTGGAACAAAACTCCCTTTGGTATGATGCTAGCATACAAGTTACTCCAAGCCATACCTGCACCTGTGAACTTTGATGTGTCTACCATGTCATCTTGGGCGGTTGAGGAATGGAACGGTCTTGATTCAAGTCATCATTACTCCCCTGTTGAGTAACTTGGGTTTTTGATAGAATTTTCAAAAGAAGAACATAGCTTGTACTCCTCGAATGATAACTCTCGGATCGCTCAATGTGTATGATTCCTCACCAAGGCAATGGGTTGCCTCTTTTCATCCTACTTCTATGTAAGGCTTTGTGTGGAGCTTGGTAGGGATGAAAAGGAGCATACTTGCATCACTTATATTGCTAAGTCAAAGAATGGATCCAAAAGAGAAAACAAGCCATACAATCTGATCAAGAATGTGCATGTGTGTGGATATGTGTGTGGAAGATAGAATGAGATGGATACTCCTTGATGCGATGATGTCCCTCTCATGATTGATTTTCTTTTGAGAACATGGCTATCACTTCTTTTCTTTTCTCTTCTTTTTTTTTTTCTTTTTTCTCTCTCTCTCTTTTTTTTTTTTTTTTAATCATGCTCAACATGTTCGAGCATGTCTCTCTTTTATTCTTGCTCATGCATATGATCATTCTTTTTCTCTTCTCTTCTTTTTTTTTTTTTTTTTTTTTTTTTTTTTTATAGCCATGTCTCTTTTTGCAAGAATGTTTGGAGAGGGACATCAACAACAAGTGATGGAGTATTTATTTTGGTGGATGGATGGATGGATGGGAATGGTGTTGCTAACTTCCAGTGTAGAAGTTAGCACGTGGATGTGGCATGATGAAATAATTATTTGGTGGATGAGTGAAGGTGGTGTGTGTACGTGATTCTTGATCAAGAAAATATGACAAGCATCTCACAAGGGTCACACAATTTGACAAAGCTCAAAGCAATAACAAGCAGCATTTTGTAGGGGTTTTCAATGTGATCATTATTTGGCTCTGGTAGGAATATAAGATCAATCATTGAGGAGTGCAAAGCTATGGATTTTCAATTTTGCAAATAAATTCCCAAGTACTCTATACAGAAGAAGCAAGATTCCTATCATCCAACCATATCACACTCGCCAACAACTTAGATAAACGTGGGTTCCTATGATATTGGTGTTCACAAGAAACAAGTGTGCGAAGCGAGGAATAAAGAGTATGCAGGCCAACCAAACAGAAGCATGTATGTTGAGGGATAAAAGATTTGTTCTTATCATTGAGTTAAATTTTGGTGATTGATGCAAGAAATTTATTCTAACTCAAGAATTGGAGAGTAGGGTATAGGATGCGCAAACCGTCGCCTTAGATGAAGTGGAGACCAAGAGGGGTCATGTGATTGATCTTTGTCTTCTAGTCCCGATGGCTCCACTCATTTGCGTGTTAATTGGTGCGATGTTGTGCATCGTGTTGGTGGGAGATCTCAAATGTGTGCTTGATGAAGGACAGGAGGTCTCCCCCACACTTGTTCTTGTACCTGGCTTATTTATTCAAAACAAACAAAAGGATATGGAAATAAAAGGGACTTACCGGGGTTAAAGACCGGTGAGCCTAAGTTTATTGAATACGACAAAATAACTCAAGACGCGTTATATGTTTGAAAGGGAAATAAAAGCGCCTAGTTTATTCATATAAATTCTTTTTTTTTGTATTGAATTTTTTTTATTTTATTTTAGATTTTATCATGTAAAGAAATGCAACAAAAGAAATAACTGCCGGTTATCCTGTCGGCAAGGGCATCGTCATTTTAAGTCTGACGAGCAAGACTTTTCTCCGTCATGTTTGGCTTGATGTTGTGGCTCCGGAGAATGTCTGCAAGGTTAGTGCCAATATACAACCACGATATTTGCAATATTTATGATAAATGAAAGCATCTACAACCATCCTAAAGAACAAATAGCAAAAGGAAGCCTTATGGAGGTTGTAGAGCTCAGGCATGGTTTTGGCACCGATGATTATTGACTCTAGAGGAGGGTCATATGAGCATGTGTCTTGTGGGTTTTCAAGAAGGAAGCTCTTATGCTCATGCAAAGTTTCATGTTGTTCATACACTAGAGTCGATGCCTCAAGAATGTCCATAGCCTGGAAGTTTTTCTTATCAAGGGGTTCTTGATCACCATCAAGAACGGCGTAAGGAGGGATAGAGGGGAGAGGCTCAGGAAATGATGATGAAGGCCGTACGGCTTTGGATAGGTAAAAAGTTTCTTCCAACTCATCCTCTCTTTTGATGGAAAGCTCTGTGTCCTCAAACAAAGCAGGCTTGGTAGGTACAAAAGATGATACAATCTTAACTTCCTCAAGCGGATTCTGCTCTGGATCAGGAGGCTGCACCATTCGATGTTTTGGGTGACAGGCAGAAGAGGATTTCCAAGGTTTGTTATTAGGGTCAAAACGAGGAAGGTGTGCCGTAGGCTTCGGGATCCAAGTATAGTTTGAAGGATTTTGAGATTGTTTATCAAGATATTCCTTGTATTCGTCCGAGAACTCAAGTGGTTCATGATTGATATGAGGTTTCGCCAAAGGATTTTGAGTGGTAGTGGTAGCGAAAGAGGTTTTCCGAGGACTTGCCTTCATATCCTCCTTGAGAAATGGTTCCTTGAGAGGATCGGGAGGAGTAGGAGGCATCTTTTCCCAAGTGTAGTTCGAGGTGTTTCCATAATCATCAGAAAGATCTTCCTCGAATAAAGGGAACTCAAGAGGTTGAATTTCTTCTTCCTCCTTCATTGTTCTTGGTACAGGAGAGGGCTCAACAGGCGAATCTTGGGATGTGGTCGATGTAAGGTTTGACTCGGATGTTGAGGGCTCCTCATGGCTTGACTCTTGGAGAGGCATTTTCAGATCATCAACATAGGAAGAGTTTTCTTGGATAAGTTCTAGGAGCGCTCTTCCTTCTGTCGGGGTTTTGGTAGCAAAAGACCCTCCAGCGGTGATGTCAAGGTATAGGGCGGAGTCCTTGTCTAGACCCATATAGAAGTGTTGCAATAACATGTGGTCGGGAATAGACAAGTTTGGGCCGGAAAGAGTTAGCAAGGAAAACCTAGCCCAGGCCGCACCTACAGACTCCTTCTCGTTCTGACGAAAGTTGAGAACTTCCTCAGGAGGGCAACGACGCGGGATAAGGGAAAGAAGGCTAAGCAAAATTTATCTCGAAGCTTTTCCCAATCACCGTACGTGCTTCCGACTGCAAGTATGTATATGTACCATTGTTTTGCTTTATCTTGAAGGGAGAAAGGAAACAACTTCCATTTCACTGTTTCTTGTGACATGCCTTCGATCACGATGCATGAACACAAGTGCTCGAACTCTCGCAGATGGTGATACGGATTTTCATGCTCAAGTCCAGAGAAGGGTCGTTTCCGTACCATGGTTATAAAGGCGGGGTGGAGTTGATAGCCAGATGAGGAAATTGGTTTTGAAGATGGTGGTGGCTCAAATAACTCTCCCCTTGGAGCAGAAAATGATTCGATTGTAGGTTCTGGCTCCATGATATATGTTTTTGGTATTTTCTTTTAAGTGAAAAGGTGATGATGGGGATAGGGAGGATAGATGCGGAAGCTTGATGATGGAAAGAAAAACAAAAGAAAGATTTTTTTTTTTTAAAGGATACAATACGAGGACCAACTAGGTTCGAAGACAAAAGCAACAACCGTTCCCCGGCAACGGCGCCAGAAATGCTTGTTGGTATTTCTTACGTCACGAATAAATCCGCAAGCGCACGGAGAATACCGTTGTAGCACTTCACCCGTGAGTATTCAAGGGTATCGTTATTTATATTATCCCAAAGGAACGGAGTGGAATTATCTACTAGTCTAGCTGGTCCAAGGACACAAAGAAGGATGGTAGGTATGGGTAGAGAGGATTCCTATGGATGAAGTTCTATCTGGAATAAGGAAGAGTAAACACAGCAGGGCTGTCACCACCTACTGGCAAACCCCCCTACTAGAACACGTGACACTAGGGCAATTAGGTGCCTAGGCCAGTCCTAGGGTCGCGTGACAACAAAGCAATTAAGTCTTCGCTGCCAGACCGATTCCAAGAAGTCAATTCACTAGAACAGAGAGGATTAAGCAAGTAGGGCTGTCACCACCTACCGGCGACTCTCTCTTAGGACACGCGACACTAGAGCAATTAAGTCCCTATGCCAGTCCCAAGGTCACGTGACAACAAGGCAATCAAATCCTAGCTGCCGGACCTATTCTAGTTCACAAGACTAAAGATAAATTCCGCCTCTAAATGCTTACTTGAATGGAACGATGATCATGCAAGCAAGTAAAAGAAGAACTTATACTAGAATAGAAATATTCAATCCAATAGAAGATCAAGAATACTCACTTGTAATGAAGATGAACGACGAACGAACGATGAACGAACGACGAACGAACGATGAACGATGAACGAACGACGAACGAACGATGAACGAACGAAGAACACTTCACTATGAATAAGTATCCTCCAAGGTACAAGATTTGGGCAAGGTCCTCACAAGGGGAGGACTACCCTTCTCTCCTACCCTACTCTCTCCCTATTCTACTAGTGTACAAGGGGCTCTAGGCCCTTGGGGTGGAATGAGGCTCTCCTTCTTGTGTGTCTTGAGAGGAGGGGGGTACCCCTTTATTTATAGCCCTCCATAGGCGGTGGAATTGAGGCGGTTCCTTAGGTCGGTGGCATTGATTGCAGGCAGAACCGACCTTGGTACGTCGGTGGGGAACCGCCATAAAAAGATGGGCTGCTGGGGCCACTGTAGCAGGTCGGCCGACCCAGGGTTTGGGGTCGGCCGACCCCCCCTTGGCCCATTTGGTCTTGGGCTTTTGCCGAGAGGTCCTCCTTGATGTCCTATTGAGTGATTTTGGTGCTATGGCCCAAGTTGGTTAAGTTTCGTAGGACGTTTGATCCATATCTTGGTCGGCTGCCGATGCTGATTTCTCGGAGTGGTGTCCTCTTTGGAATATGGTATGGGTTGATTTGGTGGATCCATATATCCTTGCCATTGTTGAGGATCTCCAAGGGATGATCTTTCTTCATATCTCCTTGATATTGGGCTTTTGGGGAGATTTCCTTATGACGGGGAAATTCGGTGTTTGCAGAGTGGGCCTTTTATGCTTCCTTTTCCCCGGTTTCCTAGAAATGCAGCTGCACTCACAAATTCACCAACACTTGCGGAATTGATTAGTAATAAACTCCTACCACTATGTTTGGTGTTCATTTTAATTCTTTTATGAAGGTAATTGACGGTAAAATTCTTGCTCTAAGGATCGTCAACACACGGCTTTCATGAAAGTTTTACACTCTGCAGAGGTGGCACCACTTTACCCACAAGATAGAGATTCCCGTAGAGCCATTCCACTTCCGAGGTAGATGACCGGGGTTTCTCTACTAGCCTTTACAAAGAATGCTCCCAACAATGTATCTCGCTCATTAAGGATCCACAGCCGTACATAAGTGTTGGTTCACAGAAACCCACAGTTCACACAGGACCATGACTCAAGAGCCAACACCCCAGCTGCCCCCTCTGATGCCAGGCGGTTCCCAGGATCACAAAGCATCCCTTCCCCACTCTACCAATAGCGAGCACAAAATTAAGAACACCCTAATTATTTGGCTAGCCTACCCATTATCAGTCTTGTGATGGCACTGTTGTCATGGTTACACGTTCCACGAACCGGTCCTTAGCTGATCCGAGCAAGAACTATTCTCAAACCAAATGTTCACCGAGAACCATCCAAACCATCCCCTTGCTCAGACCCTAGCTTCCCATGTTGCTAAACAAATTAGCAGATTACACTTAGTTGAAGTATACCATTAGTCAAGATTAACATGATAAGGTGATTGGCTCAACAGCAAGACTAAGCAACAACTACCCAAAGACAACCACCATAAGCTAGGGTGACAAGGAATGATATGGAACAGGTAAAGTAGACACATAGGATTCAAATTAAACCAGCATGCATGTTTATAAAAGACACATTTAAAACATAGGTTCAAAATGGTCAAGGACACTTGCCTGTATCCCCTGCTGCTGCTTGCTCAAACTCTTGGTCTTGGAAGTTCTCAAACGGCTCCTCTTCTAATAACGGTAACATGCAAAGCACACATACACAAACAATAAGGAACAGTACACCAAACAGTACCAAACTGCTACAAAAACTATACCAAAAGATAGAGCTCGTTCCTACGATCGCGTGAGCGCAAGAATCGCTTAAAACGGAGTTACGAGTAAAAAGTTATAAGCATTTGAAGTTAGAGGGTTTAAACTGTAAGATTAGCATTTCGGGAAATTATTCTTATACTGGAAAAACTGAGTTATTGCGCAAGCATGACGTCGCGATGATGCAATAAAGAACAAAGGAATTAAAATAAAACTGGAAATGCGGTGAACCGGGTTCACGGGGTCTGTGGACTGGGCGGACTCGCCGGTCTACGGGTCCACCATGGACCAAGTCGCCGGAGACGACGGGCGCGGCGGCGCTTCGCCGGCGACTCGCCGGAACGGCGTTCCGGTGCGCGGAAGCTCGCCGCGGGAGGCCGAGGAGCACGAGAGGGCGACGGCGGACTCACCTGGGCGGTCACGGGGCTCGGCGAGGCTCGGAAGGCGGCGGTCGACGGCGGGAAGAGGCGGCGGGTGTTCGGCGGCGGCGAGAACGGCGTCGGGGCGGCGGAACGGCTCGCGGGCGGGCGGAGAAGAGGCGGCGCGTCACGGGCGAGGTCGACGGCGAGTCGGCGTCGTCCGGGGGCGTCGAAAGGCGGCGGAACGGCTCGCGGCGGCGGCGACCACCGGAGCTCGGGAAGACGGCGGCGCGCGGCTACTAGGGTTTGGGGAAAAGCGACGCGAGGCGGCGAATCGGGCAAAAGGGGTCGCGGAAGGGGCCCACTGCTTCTTATACGCGGAGACCGAGGTGGGTCCGGCTCGGACGCCGAGGACGGCGTGGCAGCGGCGTACGTGCGGCGGCGGTTGCGGCTGGGCCTGCGGGGGCTGCGCGCGGGCTCGGCGGGCTGCGGCGCGGGCTGGCGGGTCGCGGCCGGGCTGGTGCTGGCGAGCTGGGCCGCGGAGTGAGGAAAAAGGCCGGCCCAAGAGAGAAAAGGAAGAAGGAGAAGGAAAAAGAAAAGAATGAACTGGGCCAGGCAGATTCGGCCCAAGAGGCTGGGTTTCATTTTTCTCCTTTTCTATTTCTATTTTCCTTTTCTATTTTCTATACTAAACGAAAACGATTTGCTACACGAATTTCAAATAAATTTTTCCACACAATAAAATCCCTACTGCAGACTACTCCAGCATGAATGCAACAAACAATTATTTAATATCCTAAATTAATTTATTTAATTTAGAAAATAATTCTTTTGCCTAGGAAAAATGATTACACCCTAATTAAATTAAGGAAATTTTAAACTATTGCGAAAATGTGAAAATTAGGGTGTTACAAACCTACCCCCCTTAAGATGAATCTCGCCCTCGAGATTCGGACGGATCGGAGAAGAAATTTGGAAATTCTGACTTCAGATCATCTTCCCTCTCCCAGGTAGCTTCTTCCTCTGAGTGATGACTCCACTGCACTTTGCACATACGGTACCTCTTATTTCTAGTAACCTTCTCTGATGTTTCCAAGATCTTTACTGGATACTCCTGATATGTGAGATCCTCGCTGGCATCCAAATCCTCTAAAGGCACTTGTTCCTCTGGAACTCGAAGACATTTCTTCAACTGGGATATATGGAACACATCATGCACATCAGACAACTGCGAGGGCAACTCTAACTTATAAGCAACTTCACCTTTCCTTTCCAAGATCTTGAAAGGACCAATGTACCTTGGTGCAAGCTTACCCTTAACATTGAATCGGCGGAGACCTCTCATGGGTGACACCTTTAAATACACAAAGTCTCCTACTTCAAAGGTCAACTCTCGACGTCGGTGATCGGCATAGCTCTTCTGCCTTGATTGTGCAATCTTCAAGTTCTCTCTAATGATCTGAACTCGCCTCTCTGCATCTCTAAGAATTTCTGGCCCAAAGACCTGACTTTCTCCAGTCTCATTCCAAAACAAAGGAGTTCTACACTTCCTTCCATACAAAGCTTCAAACGGTGACATCTTCAAACTAGCTTGATAACTGTTGTTGTAAGAAAATTCTGCATAAGGAAGACTCTTGTCCCAACTGCCACCATACTTCAAAGCACAAGCTCTCAACATATCCTCAAGAATTTGATTTACCCTTTCAGTCTGTCCGTCGCTCTGCGGATGATAGGCTGAGCTGAAATTCAATCGCGTATCCATTGACCCATGTAACTGCTCCCAGAAATGTGAGGTGAATTGGGTCCCTCTATCAGACACAATCTTCTTAGGCACTCCATGCAAGCACACAATCCTGGATACGTACAGCTCGGCAAGCTTCGATCCCTTATAAGTAGTCTTTACTGGTATGAAATGAGCAACCTTCGTCAAGCGATCCACAATAACCCATATAGAATCATATCCTGACTGAGTACGAGGCAAACCCACAATAAAATCCATACTAATCTCTTCCCATTTCCATTCAGGTACCTTCAATGGTTGTAGAAGTCCGGTAGGTCTTTGATGTTCTGCTTTGACACGCTGACATGTGTCACATAGTGCAACGTACTCGGCCACATCTCTCTTCATACCATACCACCAATACCTGTCTTTGAGGTCTTGATACATCTTAGTACTTCCTGGATGAATTGAATAGGCTGAATCATGAGCCTCTCTAAGTATCAATTCCTTGATGTGTTTATTGTCTGGTACACAGATCCTCTTCTCGAACCACAAGATCCCTTGGTCATCCTCCACAAATCCTGGGGCCTTGTTCTCTTTGATCTGCTGCTTGATTTCCTTGATCTTCTCATCCTCAAGCTGCCCTTTACGAATATCCTCCTCGAGTGTCGAGTCAACCTCCATGGCAACCACTTCGGTATTCGACCCCCATCCTAAGTTGAGCTTTGCAAAGTCTTCACATAACTCTGGCTGAAACTCGCGTGTTACCAGCATATTCAGGTGTGACCTTCTACTCAAAGCATCTGCAACGACATTTGCCTTGCCTGGATGATAGTTGATCCCCAGATCATAGTCTTTGATGAGTTCCAACCATCTGCGCTGCCTAAGATTAAGGTTTGGTTGTGTAAATATATACTTCAAGCTCTTATGGTCTGAGAATATCTCACATCTCTTGCCGATGAGGTAGTGCCTCCATATCTTGAGTGCATGAACCACTGCTGCTAACTCCAAGTCATGTGTCGGATAGTTCAACTCATGTTTCCTCAACTGTCTGGAGGCATAAGCCACAACATGACCTTCTTGCATAAGAACACATCCCAATCCTTGTCGAGAGGCATCGCAATAGATTGAGAATGGCTTCTCCATGTCTGGCATGATCAACACCGGTGCTGTGGTCAACTTGGTCTTCAACTCCTGAAAGCTAGCCTCACAACTAGATGTCCACTTGAACTCCTTTCCCTTTACAAGTAGCTCTGTCAAGGGCTTCGCTATCTTGGAGAATCCCTCAATAAATCGACGATAGTAGCCTGCTAAACCCAGAAAACTACGAACTTCAGAGACACTCTGAGGCGCATTCCAGCTCAACACATCCTGAACCTTGCTTGGATCAACTGACACACCACCAGCTGAAATAACATGGCCTAGAAAAGATACCTCTTTCAACCAGAATTCACACTTACTGGGCTTACCATACAACTGATTCTCCCTGAGCTTCTGCAATACCAGGCGCAAATGTTCCTCATGTTCCTCCTCGTTCTTAGAGAATACCAGAATATCATCTATGAACACCACCACAAACTTGTCCAAGTATTCCATAAACACCTTATTCATCAGATACATAAAGTAGGCAGGGGCATTGGTTAACCCAAAAGACATCACTGTATACTCATACAAACCATACCGTGTACTGAAGGCAGTCTTGGGAATGTCTTTTGCACGGATCTTCAACTGATGATATCCCGATCTGAGGCCAATCTTAGAGAACACACAAGCTCCCTTGAGTTGATCAAACAAATCTTCAATGCGGGGCAAAGGATACCTGTTCTTGATAGTAACATCATTAAGAGCTCTATAATCAACACACATCCTTTGAGTACCATCCTTCTTAGGGACAAAGATAACAGGAGCGCCCCAAGGTGATGAGCTAGGACGAATATAACCCTTATCTAACAATTCCTGTAACTGTTCTTTTAGTTCAGCTAATTGATTAGCAGCCATTCTATAAGGTCTCTTAGATATAGGAGCAGTACCAGGTAGTAATTCAATAACAAATTCAACATCACGGTCTGGTGGCATACCTGGCAAATCCTCAGGAAACACATCAGGAAACTCGCTGACAACTCTGATTTCCTGAACAGTACCCGCTTCCAGTTGGTTCAGCACAATACTGTTGGTTGCCCCTTTGCTAGTGATAAGTGGTTCAGCAACATACTCCAATTCCTCTCCATTACTAGCTGTCAGCCTCACTGCCTTCTTAGCACAATCAATGATACCTTTGTACTTGCTCAACCAATCCATGCCAAGAATTACATCAATGCCTTTGGATTCTAGCACAATAAGATTAGCAGAGAAGTCTACCCCCTTATATTAAGGTTTACCTTAGAGCATACATGCTTTGCATTCATTTCTCCACCTGGGGAGCTAACGATCATCTTGTTCTTAAGCATAGATATGGATAATTGGTTTTTAGCAACATATTCAGCAGATATGAAAGAGTGAGATGCTCCAGAATCAAATAGCACAATAGCATTTGCAGAGTTGACAAGGAACATACCAAGAACAACGCCTGGAGCCTCTTGAGCATCCTCCACTGCCACATGATTGACACGACCCCGGGCATAATTCTGCTTAGCTGCTGTAGGAGTGTTCACATTGCGATTTGCCTGCTGGGTGGTACCTTGTGCAGGAGTCTGGCGTTGGTTTGGGTTGGAGCATTGGTTGGCATAATGACCCTTCTCACCACACTTGTAGCAGGTTCTCTGAGCCATGGGTGTGTTGTTGGAATTGGGCCTCTGAGAAGGCTGAGGTGCACTGCGAGGCGTCTGAGAGTTGTGATTCTGACCCTGACGCTGAGGAGTCTGGTACCCTTGTCCAGTAGGCTGAGTCCTCTGCTGGCTGCTCTGCTGTGGAGGGCGATATGTAGGTCCAGCTGACGAAGATCCCAAGCGAGGCCTTGAGCTGCTCCCCTGCTGACTCTGACGCTCCATCTTGCGCTTCCTCTCCATGTTGTTCCTCCTGTTCTCCAGAACAAGAGCAGCATCCACCATAGCCTGAAAGTTCTGGAATCCACGTGCCTCAAGTGCATATGCAAGTCCATCATTCAGACCTTCCATAAAACAATCCCTCTTCTTCTCATCGGTGTCAACCTCTCCCAGAGCATACCTGGACAGTTGAGTGAAGCGTGTGAGGTACTCTCCCACAGACATGGAACCCTGCTTTAGATTCTGGAACTCCTTCCTCTTCAGCTTCATCAAGCCCTGTGGCACAAAGTGAGACCTGAAGCTGTTCCTGAACTCCTGCCAGTTAATACTGTCTGGCTCCTCATGAGCATTCACATAGGTGTCCCACCAATCAGCAGCGGGACCCACAAGCTGGTGAGAAGCATACAGGACCTTCTCTCTGTTGGTGCACTGGACTACCTGCAGCTTCTTCTCAACGGTCTTCAGCCAGTCATCAGCGTCCATTGGCTCCACAGAGTGAGAAAAGGTAGGTGGCTTGGTCCTCTGGAATTCTCCAAGCTTGTCTCTTGGAGGGGCTTGCGGTTGTTGTGGCTGGGGCTGCTGCTGCTGCATGTTGATCATAGTCTGCTGCATGGTCTGGAGAAGCTGGGTCTGCGCTGTCAGAAACTGCTCCAAGGTAGGTTGCGCTGCAGCATCATTGTTGTTGTTGTTGTAACCTCCCCTCCGAGACATCTGATAAGAGGAAAAGATATGATAAGAAAGGTGTGGTAGGTAAGACAACATCAAGCAGGTAGAACAGATTATCAAGGTATAAAGGAATCATGGAGTGAATTGAAACAAGATATAGCAAAGCTTAGATGAATATGAGAGGTAGATGTGGTGTAGAATAATTAGCAATGACCAAGGTAAAAGAATAACTGGAAAAGTGGAAAATTTCGGCAGCAACATGGTGTAAAATGTCATATATCCAAGTGATAGATAGATATATCAAAATAAGAGAACCATATATCAATAATGCATCAAGAACAATAACCAACTATTGCAGAACCAAAGGACATTCCACAATGATCCATGATAGCAAGACAGATATAACATAGCCATGATACAAGATAGTCCAACAATACCACAAGATTGATCATAAGATAGATAACATCAGGATATCAAGATAGTGCATAAAGATAAAGATTCAAGAAACCCAAAAGATTAAGGACCCAAGTATTAAGTCTCTAAATTTAACTATATTAAGATGTGTCTGTAGGACAAGTCTTACATCACATCGCACTCAACCAAAAATCCAACTCAAGCATAGCACACCACTCATAGCAAAGTAGCACAAACCCACACAAAAGCAAAGGACATGCTAAGACATCCCTATTACATAAGTTTAACTCAAGATATTAAACGAAACTATCGACCTCACAACTCTATGTGGTAACTCTAAGACACACTAAACTGCTCAAGCACGACGGAGCTCCTGACGGGTGGGTGAGTGCGGCGCTGGAACAGGGGGTGGCGCCTCCACTGGGTCCTCCTCCAGCTCCTCTCCTGCAAGATCAGCTCTCAACTGTCTGTTCTCCTCTTCTAAGTCCTTGATCCTTTCCTCAGCATCATCGAGGTCATCCAGAGCGTTATTAAGAGAATCATTCAGGGCCTTGGCATAGCGGACAGTCTCCCTGAATGTGAACTCCTCTCCACGGGGTGCAGTCATAAGCTCCTGCAAGCTGCCACTGGGACGGCGTATAAGATACCTGAACTGAGTGTTCCTCAGGGCGGCTGACTCCTCATGGCGTAGCACCGTAAGGGCACGGCGAGCTGCATCCTCCATCCCTCTTGCAAATGTAGACATGGGCGCTGAGGCATGATGGATGCGGCGAACCCTCCGAATCCCATCTGGAGCAGACCTCTCAAACATGACGACATAAACCTTCCAAATGTAGGTGCCATCTCTTCCAGGTGTCCTGATCCCAATGTACTCGGGGCGATCATGGTAGCCCAAACACTGCTGAACCTCCCACAGCTTGTCAGGAAAGTAGTAGCCATCGCCATCGCTGCGGTGCTCCTGCGGTGGCTGCTCATCCCACACCAGCAACGGAACAGGTGGTGGTGGAACCGTCACACGCTTACGAGCAGTAAGCCTAGAGTGCACCATCACTACAATTTTGAAACAAGAAGAGTATCAGCAAAATAAAAATTTTATAATAAAGACTGGACTGATAGTAAAGTAAAAGAATGATGGAGTAATCAAGGAGTAATAAAAGAACAAGGACAAGGACAAAGTATAGCAAGGAGGAAATAAACAGACAATATAAGCAGTTTCAAAGTAAATAGGATTTTGAAGCATAAACAAAGAGCAACAATAAAGAACTAATAGTTTTTATGAAAATACGTTTAATATAAGCAAATAACCTTATAAGCGACCATATCTAACTAGGCTTGCGTCCTACAGTCAACACGGCTCTGATTACCACTTTGTCACACCCAGTTTTAAGGACAAAACTGAATGCATAGCTATATGTGTGCCAGGATCAAGTTCCACACATATAGAGACAATAGAACCAGTGTCATTATTACATCGTCTCATCGTAGCATTATTACAATATCCGAATATAAATGTCTCATAAGACTAAATAACTCGACAGCGGAAGACACCCAAACGCACAGGCAGTCGACTGGGAGATAGCACGCCTAGTATTCCTCATCGAAGTACTCCATGGCGCCTTCATCTTCTGAGCAGCATTTCAATGTAGAATGGGGAATAGCAAGTGTGAGTACATGTCGTACTCCGCAAGTGGGGGAAATAAATGACATGTAAGCTTAATAGAAGAAAGGCTATAACATGGTTCATTTGCATAAATGCCAACTATAACATGAATTTATAAAGCAACCTACATTACTAGGTGTGTTGAGACTACCCATTAATTAAATTAAGTAAATTAAACCAAACTCCACACAGGAGACAGTCTACAGAGGACAACGGTTCACACAGGACCGTGAGGGAAAAGATCACCAAGATACATATGATTCACCCAGAAACCACCCAACCAACCAACACCCACTAATCGTGCGAAAGGGCCATGCCGCTCGTAACCGTGAGCACGGCTTTCATGAAAGTTTTACACTCTGCAGAGGTGGCACCACTTTACCCACAAGATAGAGATTCCCGTAGAGCCATTCCACTTCCGAGGTAGATGACCGGGGTTTCTCTACTAGCCTTTACAAAGAATGCTCCCAACAATGTATCTCGCTCATTAAGGATCCACAGCCGTACATAAGTGTTGGTTCACAGAAACCCACAGTTCACACAGGACCATGACTCAAGAGCCAACACCCCAGCTGCCCCCTCTGATGCCAGGCGGTTCCCAGGATCACAAAGCATCCCTTCCCCACTCTACCAATAGCGAGCACAAAATTAAGAACACCCTAATTATTTGGCTAGCCTACCCATTATCAGTCTTGTGATGGCACTGTTGTCATGGTTACACGTTCCACGAACCGGTCCTTAGCTGATCCGAGCAAGAACTATTCTCAAACCAAATGTTCACCGAGAACCATCCAAACCATCCCCTTGCTCAGACCCTAGCTTCCCATGTTGCTAAACAAATTAGCAGATTACACTTAGTTGAAGTATACCATTAGTCAAGATTAACATGATAAGGTGATTGGCTCAACAGCAAGACTAAGCAACAACTACCCAAAGACAACCACCATAAGCTAGGGTGACAAGGAATGATATGGAACAGGTAAAGTAGACACATAGGATTCAAATTAAACCAGCACGCATGTTTATAAAAGACACATTTAAAACATAGGTTCAAAATGGTCAAGGACACTTGCCTGTATCCCCTGCTGCTGCTTGCTCAAACTCTTGGTCTTGGAAGTTCTCAAACGGCTCCTCTTCTAATAACGGTAACATGCAAAGCACACATACACAAACAATAAGGAACAGTACACCAAACAGTACCAAACTGCTACAAAAACTATACCAAAAGATAGAGCTCGTTCCTACGATCGCGTGAGCGCAAGAATCGCTTAAAACGGAGTTACGAGTAAAAAGTTATAAGCATTTGAAGTTAGAGGGTTTAAACTGTAAGATTAGCATTTCGGGAAATTATTCTTATACTGGAAAAACTGAGTTATTGCGCAAGCATGACGTCGCGATGATGCAATAAAGAACAAAGGAATTAAAATAAAACTGGAAATGCGGTGAACCGGGTTCACGGGGTCTGTGGACCGGGCGGACTCGCCGGTCTACGGGTCCACCATGGACCAAGTCGCCGGAGACGACGGGCGCGGCGGCGCTTCGCCGGCGACTCGCCGGAACGGCGTTCCGGTGCGCGGAAGCTCGCCGCGGGAGGCCGAGGAGCACGAGAGGGCGACGGCGGACTCACCTGGGCGGTCACGGGGCTCGGCGAGGCTCGGAAGGCGGCGGTCGACGGCGGGAAGAGGCGGCGGGTGTTCGGCGGCGGCGAGAACGGCGTCGGGGCGGCGGAACGGCTCGCGGGCGGGCGGAGAAGAGGCGGCGCGTCACGGGCGAGGTCCACGGCGAGTCGGCGTCGTCCGGGGGCGTCGAAAGGCGGCGGAACGGCTCGCGGCGGCGGCGACCACCGGAGCTCGGGAAGACGGCGGCGCGCGGCGACTAGGGTTTGGGGAAAAGCGACGCGAGGCGGCGAATCGGGCAAAAGGGGTCGCGGAAGGGGCCCACTGCTTCTTATACGCGGAGACCGAGGTGGGTCCGGCTCGGACGCCGAGGACGGCGTGGCAGCGGCGTACGTGCGGCGGCGGTTGCGGCTGGGCCTGCGGGGGTTGCGCGCGGGCTCGGCGGGCTGCGGCGCGGGCTGGCGGGTCGCGGCCGGGCTGGTGCTGGCGAGCTGGGCCGCGGAGTGAGGAAAAAGGCCGGCCCAAGAGAGAAAAGGAAAAAGGAGAAGGAAAAAGAAAAGAATGAACTGGGCCAGGCAGATTCGGCCAAAGAGGCTGGGTTTCATTTTTCTCCTTTTCTATTTCTATTTTCCTTTTCTATTTTCTATACTAAACGAAAATGATTTGCTACACGAATTTCAAATAAATTTTTCCACACAATAAAATCCCTACTGCAGACTACTCCAGCATGAATGCAACAAACAATTATTTAATATCCTAAATTAATTTATTTAATTTAGAAAATAATTCTTTTGCCTAGGAAAAATGATTACACCCTAATTAAATTAAGGAAATTTTAAACTATTGCGAAAATGTGAAAATTAGGGTGTTACAGTAGGTGGTGGCAACCTTTCAACTGTGGATATTTTTGCTTTGTCTACTTCAATGCCTCGGTTAGAAATAACATGCCCCAAGAAAATCCCTTCGGTTACCATGAAGTGACATTTCTCCCAATTAAGAACTAAATCCACTTCTACGCACCTCTTTAGTATTTTCTCTAAATTTGCTAAGCAGTGATCAAAATCAGTACCATGAACAGAGAAATCATCCATAAATACCTCCATAATGTCTTCAATGAATTCAGCAAATATAGCATTCATGCATCTCTGAAATGTAGCCGGTGCGTTGCAAAGACCGAATGGCATTCGCCGATACGCATAAGTTCCATAAGGACAAGTGAAAGTAGTCTTATGCTGGTCTTCAGGTCTAACAGGGATTTGAAAGAAACCACTATATCCGTCGAGATAGCAAAAATAAGAGTTTTTGGCTAACCTTTCAAGCATCTCATCGATGAACGGTAGTGGATAATGGTCTTTCTTTGTGGCTGCATTCAGCTTTCTGTAATCAATGCACATTCGCCATCCTGTAACTGTCCGTTGAGGTATCAACTCATTATTCTCATTAGGCACGACTGTGAGTCCTCCTTTCTTTGGCACGCAATGCACCGGACTCACCCATTCACTATCAGCAACCGGATAAATCATTCCTGCATTAAGAAGTCTCAGCACTTCTTTCTTCACAACTTCCTTCATGCCCTCTTTCAATCTTCGCATGCCTTCGACGACTGGCTTGGCTGATTCTTCAAGATTGATCTTATGTGTGCAAAAAGCTGGGCTTATTCCTTTGATATCATCAAGACAATATCCGATGGCTTTCTTGTATTTTCTCAGAACAGCAAGCAATCGTTTTGTCTCCTCTGCATTCAAAGCACTATTGACGATGACGGGATAAGTTTTATCTTTGCCTAAGTATTCGTACCTCAGACCGTCAGGAAGTGGCTTCTGTTCTACTTCTGGTGCTGCACCAGGATCCAGATTACCCAAAGGCTCAAATTGAGGATTTTCGCTCCCGTGCCGGTCGGCACATTCTCTGTGCCGATCGGCACATCCGACGTGCCGGTCGGCACCGTCTTGGATTTCGGCCTCTTCCCTATCTGACTCTTCAAACAGTTTATTCAACGGGTCTGAGTATCCTGTACTGATTTCTTCATCTTTTTCTGTAAAGAACTCTTGGAGAGAGTGTGGGTCGTCACTTTCTTGAACGACGGGTGGGTCTTCGAATTTAAAGAGGACTTCCTCTCCGCCCGGAGTCAATTTGAGGTGACCTTTTCCAGCATCTATTACGGCTTGTACAAGCTTTAAGAAAGGTCTTCCCAAAATAATATCTTCGACTCCAACCTCACCTTTATCAAGAACAAAAATATCCACCGGTATAGTATTCTTCCTTACCTCAATGTTCAGATCCTTGATAACTCCCAGTGGTTTAGTTCTCCTTCCATCCGCCATGATTAGCTCAAGCTCGGTTCCTAGCAATCTTCCTTTTATGTCATAAGGCATATCCATGAATGCTTCATACGTCATCAAACTGACGCGGGAACCAAAATCACATAATGCCTTAGGAAAGCTTCTATATCCAATCTCGCACGGTATGTAAGGATCAACTTCCGTTCGTTCCGTAAGGCCAACTGCATATACTCCGCACAATCCTTCATACGGCGATGGCACAAAACAACTATCAAATAGCTTCTTTGCTTGTTGAACCTCCATCTGATCAATTTCCATGTCGTCCTTATATAACTTCCCCAACACTTCTCCAATGACGACATTATCCAGTATTTCCGAAGTTCTAGTGTCTTTAGGGAAGTTATACTGAACTCCTGTAGAAGAGGCATACCTTGGATCATATGTTCTCCTCATACTTGGCAGATTTGAGCTAAAATCTATAGGGATCCAATCCAATGGCTCAAACTCGTCCAACGGTCTAGCGTTGCTCAAGGTTGGATCTCCTACTGGTCTTGGAAATTTAGTCACGAAGCTGTTCTCGTGCTCCTCTAATATTGCAGCTTCAGTCTTGGAAACCCCTTTAACAGCATGCAGCGCGCCGGTCGGCACGGGAGATGTGCCGGTCGGCACGAATGGCTGCAGTGTGCCTGTCGGCACAGAAGCCGTGCCGGTTGGCACCTCCTCCAATCTGGGTCTTTTCAGATCGCCTTGCGCTGGTTCTTCTGTTCTTACTGTTAATCCCACTTCGGATACTGTACAGCTTTCCGCTTCAGCTCTCAAATCCAAAGAACCTTTTGCTAGCGTCGACCCTTCAGGGGGAATTGGATCTTCTTGGAATTCTTCCCAATGCCTATGCATAGCTTCGGTCTTTGATATCTTACTCAAAAGATCCAGACCTGCAGTAGCAGTCAAGTCGAGGAAACTCCCTCCAGCTGAACTATCCAAATGCATCTTGGAGGTTCCTTCAAGAGACATGTAGAATGTCTGAGCAGTCAAGTTATCATCCATGCCCAAATCGGGGCCTTGCTTCAATAAGGATTTGAAGCGTAACCATGCTTGCGTGAGGGTCTCTTCTTTCATTTGCTCGAAGTTAACCACTTCTTTTCTCAGTTTCTGCACCTTCGGAAGCGGGAAGAAATGCAAACAGAAATTTCCTACAAGCTTATCCCAGTTTCCCTTAGCTTCACGGGCTGCAGATTTATACCAATCTTTGGCTCTTCCATCTAGAGAAAATGGAAATAGCAACCATTTGTACCAATTCTGAGGCACTCCCTCATGCTTAAAGGTCTGGCAGAGAACTTCTAGATCTTGCAGATGTGTGTACGGGTTCTCGTCCTTCGTCCCAGAGAATTTGCTGTTCTCGACCATTTTGATGATGGTCGGGTTGAGAACGTATGACGAAGCAGTGACTTTCTCATCGGAAGTTCGTGGAATCAGCAATCCCGGAGACGGTAGTGAATGCTCCCTAACCGTATGAGCCGGTTCAGGAGTACCCATTCTGAAAACACAGAAAGAAAACACAAAAACAAACTAGAAAACAGAGGATTAGAGGTTAGCAGAATAAATAAATAGTAAAAGAACTGGCTTGTTCCCCGGCAACGGCGCCAGAAAACGTGCTTGTTGGTCGTTTGTACGCACCCACTTATATACCGCAAGAGGACGGTGTACAGTTGTAGCACTTTTTCCCTTAGAGTATTCCAAGGTTTAATATCGAACCACAGAGAACAAGCGGGACTTAAACTATTATTTAAACTACTAAATTAATATGGCAAATGTGTGTGTGGAAAGGGTGGTTAACAGCTAGAGATGAAAGGGCCTGCGGTTGTATAATGGTTATGAAAGGGATTCTCTCCTATGGTTTGGGGTACTGGCATGCAACTCAGGTCATGGTTCAATTGATGGGTTTAGTATTCTACAAGACATGATGGTTTCGTTCGCCCCGATCCTGTCACGACAAGGTACTAATAGCTCCCCACTGGTTTCTTGCACTATGTAATAAACACGTATTGATCGGATACGAGTTCAAAGCATCACATAGACTAAACACATCAAAAGAGTATTGTAAGCGTGAGAGTTACATAACCAGATTTCCCTCGCCACGGAGAGAATATGAGATCTACTCACGCATCATACTGCAACACATGAACATGGGTACAGTAGGATGCAGGATTTTGGCGTGATCCCACAGGTGCCGATCGGCACGGCGGTGTGCCGGTCGGCACAGTCTTCCTTTTTGGTGGTGATGATCGGTGATCGCCGTCTTCGCCGCCACAACCTTCAACCTAGGTCAAAACCTCTGTATGTCTCTCTCCCCCCCTTTACTTCGCGACCAATATTTCCTCTTTATAGTCTCTTTCGGTTGTGGGCTGGATTCCACCGACTCCGACTCTGATATTTCTTCTGGGCTTCATATTCTCCGAGTGGGCTTCAAGTTTGGGGCCCGACCTCCATGGTGCCGGTCGGCACACAGGTCGTGCCGACCGGCATGGACTCCAATTTCCTCGTTCTTCGGGCCTCCGGCAGCTCTTTACTCGTAGTCTCTTAATTTTCACCTGTTTCCTGCAAATCTTCCGAATACACAGAAACTACGCATATATATAATAATGGGGGTTAATTCTTAGCAATAATGACGTAATAAGGTATTAAAAACACCTTATTTGTCTCATAAAATGAGTCCCTAGAAAGCACCAACAATGTTCACAAACTCATCCACTCGAGCAAAAGCGAGACGGCCAAACCGTGCGAGTGGTAGAGATCGAATAAACTTCTTCACAACTTGCTTGTGCATAATAGAAGGATATCCCCTTGTCATGAGTTTCCTTGCAAGAACATACAAGCGAGAGGCAAAGTTAGTGATATCCTCATTATCATCCAAGACAAGCTCATCATACTCATCACGAACATCATAGTAGGAAATGCCATTAAGCACACAATCATAAGGCTCAATCAATGTAGAGGCGATGGAAGTGTTAGAAACGTCTTCATGAGTGGACTCCATTTTCCCACACGCAATCCCGGTCACGACTCAAGGTGGTAAAGCCCTAATAATGAGCACTTGGCTCTGATACCACTTGTAAGGATCGTGTGACTGAGAGGGGGGGCGAATCGGTGCACTCTAGAATCTATTTCCAAACACTAACACCCAAGCAACTCCTAGCGAGTAGTTCTAGTAACAAGGTAAAGCACACTAAGGAGTATCCTTAACCTATATAACTAGTGGATATGGATAACACAAGCACACCACACTAGCAACCTAGCACAAGATATGTAAAGCGGAAGACTTAAGCTAGGCAAGGCAAGGCAACAAGATAACTAGAGAATAAGGCGACCTAGATACTAGGCACACTAAGTAGAGTCCTTAGAGCAACTAGATAGGCTATAACAAGTAAGCACACGAGCAAGGCAAACAAGCAATACTAATGAAGCTAGTAGGTACCAAGGTAAACACACAAGCAAGATAAGAGCACAACTCAAGTACTACAAGCAATCATATGTAGTGCAATAAGTAAATGCGAGTAGTAAAGGAGAAGGGATAGAGAATGCTCATGATGTTTTCCCGTGGTCTCAGATGGATGGCGCCTTCCCCTACTCTACGTTGGGTCACTCCCGCCGGAGTCTCGACCCCGTCCCTCCGCTCGAAGGCGATCCCTCCTAGAGCACACTTCACCCTCCGAGTGAAGTCGCGGGCACGTCCCGCCGGGCTCGATCCCGGGTACTCTTCCGGAGGTAAGGTTACGCACTTGATGCGTGCCAAAGGACACTCCACTAGTGATGCTTCTTTCGCACGGGAAGCTCCAAGACAGTGTACAAACTTGTGTCGGCTTCCACACTCCTCTTGGACAGCTCAACACCAACGCCTAACCGGTCTAGGCCTTGCCATAGACCAAGAGTAACAGCCCTAGATGACTCTCTCAAGTCCACACTAGCCTAGAGATCAAAGGATGCAACTTGTTACTCTCTCAAGCACTAGGATCACTCCAAATCCTTCTCAAGTGCTTCACACTTCTCCCTCTTAGCTTCTTGGCAGCACCTCCCCTCTTTCCTGGGTCCAAGAGCACCTCAAAGAGGTAAACAACCGACTATATATAGGCCACCAACCTCAAACTAGCCGTTGTCCACCAGTCTGCGTGTTGACCGTACAATAGACCGGACTGTCCGGTCTCCATCCTGACCGTATTGTCCGGTCTTCACCAGACCGGCATCCAGGGAGTGCTGCTTCTCATCTCAAAGTAGACCGTATTGTACGGTCTCTAGGACCGTACTGTCCGGTCTCCACTTCTTCTTCAGCCAACAGAAACTTCTCCTTCTCTGTTGCTCTTCACCTGTAAGACCGTACTGTCCGATCCCTGACCGTACCGTCCGGTCAACTGTCCGGTCTTCATTCTTCAACTTCCAGAAACTTCAGCTTCTCTGTCTGGAAAAACTCAATAGAGATCGTACTGTTCGGTCCCTAGGACCGTACTGTCCGTTCAACTGTCCGGTCTCCATTTCTCTACTTCCAGAAACTTCAGCCTTTCTTTCTGGATATCCACTATAGACCGTATTGTACGGTCTCCATGACCGTACTGTCCGGTCTCTTCGGACTTCACAGCTTCGATCTTCTTCTTGATCCTTTCTTCAAAACTTGATTTTCTTGGTTCCTTCAACCCTCTTCTGCCACCCTAGCCCCTGAGAGACTCACCATGCATCCAATGATCTCTATAACTAGTGTGCACTAAGAGAACCACCTCGAACCCTCTTGATAGTCCGGTTTTTCCTATAGACTCAAGCTAAGATCTAACCAAGCAACACTCGCTTGGATCTAGCATGTCCTTAGTCTTGATCCATATCTTCTCCGCGACTCCATCAAGACCGTTCTTGTGTCGATGAAGGCAACCAATCATCCTTTTCATTAAGTTCATTGGTGTGTTGGCGTTCACCACCAACGGACGGAGCTTTCTTCATACGTGACCTATAAGATCTCACAAAGAGTGTTAGTCACATTCATGGTTCTCATCCTATCACCAAAACATTCATACCTTGGGGTTTCTCTAGCTCCAATGGTCATGAAGCTTACAGGTACAAAAGATAAAGACGAGACAAGTTGGTTCTGCTCAATTCCTAACACAGGCTGGTAAACTCAAAACGGTGGATACAGTTATGACATCTATGCCAACACACCATATGTGCACATAGAGGATCCATGTCACTATAATCAAACAGCTTTATGTATACATAAAACATTGCTTATGGAAAGGTTATGATATTAATGCGAAACATCCATCAATGGCTGCTTGGGATATGGTTAAAGGACCTAAAGTCAAGGTGGTCTGGGAGTTAAAAAGTTGGCAGTACAGAGTGAAGCACTTTTAATTAAAATGCTGCATAACTTCTTAAATAGAGCTGATCTTCACTAGATGAAACTTATATAGGACAATTACTATACCAATAGAAAGCTACCTGGTCAGCAGAAAAAATAATCCTTTTGGCGAAGAGACATTGTTAAGTTATTAGATCAATATGAATTACTAACGTAACACCAGGAGATGGAGCCTCTGTGCTATTCTGGCATGACTTCTAGCATACCAGTGTCCTTAAGTTGTCCTACAAGGAACTAAATTATTTTGCCAGAAATCAAAACATCGAAAAAAGAACAAAACATAGACCATCTGGAGTCATTGTTCAATTTGCCAATATCAGTTTAGGGCCTGGACATGGAAATTGCTTTCTCAGCAAGGAATTCTAGCAAACATGGAAATTCAGAATGTAACTGATGTGTGGAATTGCATGGAGCTCATGCTTCTTACTTAGCTGCCTGAACCTATAAACTACTCATGGGACTGTTGGTATTTCTTACGTCGCAAATAAATCTGCAAGCGCACGGAATACCGTTGTAGTACTTCACTCAGGAGTATTCCAAGGTACCATATTTGTTTTCCCCAAGGAACGGAGATATTCTGCAGCAAGGTTAGTTTCACCCAAGGACAACAAGAATAATAGTAATATAGGATTGAGATGATGAATAAAGATCTAGTTGTCCCTTAGGACAGACGCACTCAAGTTCTACTTGTTTACTTCGGGCACTGGTATAGACCTGGTCTGCCAAGTCCCGCCAGCCTGTAGCTCTACGACGAACCCGAACGTGGAGGATTACTAGGGACGGACAGGGCTGTCACCACCTGCCGCCTACCTCTACAAACCGTGAGGCACGCTGCAAATAAAGGTAACCTCTAGCCTAGACACCACGTCTATGCCGTCGATTACTACTCTAACCCAGGTCCTGGTACCAATCTGGAAGGCTAGAGCACTCCTTGCGGAGCGATGATCCCATAAACAAGTATAGCAATAATAACAACTAGTAAATAATGCTCGCTAGATAGATATCACCACGAATACTAATCTTATGAATAAGAACGACGAACGAACTATAAACGAAGAACGAACGAAGAACGAACGATGAACTATTAATAAGATAAATATCCGCCAAGGTACAAGAATTGGGCTAAGTCCTCACAAAGGGAGGACTACCCCTCTCTTCTCCCTTGCCCTCTCCCCTACTCTACTAATATACAAGAGGCTCTAGGCCTGAGATGTGGGAGTGGCGCTGTCCTCTTGGGATTCTTGTGATGTGTTGAAAGGAGCGGGTACCCCTCCTTATATAGCCTTTGAAGGTCGGTTGATTTGAGGGTAAAAAGTGCAGCTAGTTGACGGTTTATTTTAGTTCTAAGAGCTGTTGACAGGGACACCTGCCAGTTCACCCAACATACAGGTGGCTACGGAAATTGTTGTTGCTTCTTATGCACATTAGTTAAATTTGATTAATTTCGCAAGCGCACGGAACACTATTTTAGCATTTCACCTTAGAGTATTTTAGGTTAATTATCGTATTTATATTTCTGCAGGGATGTAGAGCATAGGATAACTGTTTTTTAAAACTCATGCAGTGTCAAAGCAATTCATATACTTCACGAGGAATAAGAGAGAGTTTAAAGCTCAAAAGGAATTCCATTATTAAACATAAAAGGAGTTGGCATTTATTTTGGGAGAACAAGAAAAAGAAGCTAGGATTCGTGATATTTTATCTTTCATAGATTTCCTATGCTTTAGATTACAGAGTAGTACATGAAGCTTAGCATTGGCTTTTAGTAATAGTTCCGGCTATGAGTGACTATGGCTACCTGAACGGATGGAGTTCGCACTACACCCTTGAATGTCAACTTTAACTTCCAAATAGTCTTCAATTATTTATTTAAGTATTTACTAAAGATACACTCCTATGCATTGCGGCATAGCCGTGCTGAAACAGGAGCCCGATAACTAGGAAAGTTGACTTCAGGGATTCGACTAACAAAAAGGGAACCTACAGATATTAACCCAAACATGGTGGGCTACAAAGACCAGTGAGCCAGTCACACTCACTCGCGGCTACCACAAACAATCCATGGAATTATGAGCATTTCATGCTAGAATAACTCCAAGCATCGCGCTTACAACTATCCTTGATAATTCACTCCTATCTAATAGAGCAAACCATCCAAGTCAAATAAACTTAACTAGCCAATCTTGGAACTTAGTCCAAAAGAAATGGCTTATTAAGTTCATGGGACCTAGACATGAAACCAACAAAAAAATTTCTCTAAAATAATTACTTAAATAAATAAATTAAACTAAAAGTAAAACTAATTTAAATAAAGAAGAAAAGATAATTATATTAAATAATACCTAACAAAAGAAAAGATACAAGGAAATTTTACCCAATCCGCCAAAAGAACTCCAGAATCCTGAGCAAAGTTCTCACTTCTACTGGAACTCCCAAAACTAAAATACTAATCCTAATTTGAACTACATAAGTGAATGGATTCTTTAGTGAGGTGCAATTTCAACTGGCAGCAGAAACTCCTATTTATAGCCCCCATTGGAGACTGGGGTACTTTTAGGAGAGCAGGGAGGTGGCTGGCGGAGTTTGGCCTCTAGGGGAGACCGCCGCCTGTCCACCAATGCGGTTTCCAACTGCCTGACTTGTGGACGCTCCAGATGATCAATTGAGGTCGGTCCGAAGGGCGGTAGCAGCATGGAGTCGCTAAATTGACCTGTGGATCACGTTTTCCCCTGGCCCGTTGGATTAAATGTTGAGTCAGTGATCCAATCATTGTGTGGGCTGTTTTTCTTGATGTTTCTTGTCATTGCAGCCCATTGGAGGAAGTCGAGGCCAATCAGGAGCAAGGGTAGGCCGGTCGGCCTAGGCGGTGGCCGGTTGGGCCATGGATTTTCTCCATTCTGGCCCATTTTCCTGCTATTTTCTGCTTCTTTCATAAATCTTCCAAAACTTTGTGATTTCCTTATTATTCACTAAGGAGTTGACGGATATTTTGGATTTTAACGACTGTCAACAGAAATCTTCATGTCAGCCATAGCACAAGGTCTTTTTCTGGCTACTCATGAAAGACAGATTAAATACAAGGGGAATACTGAGAAGAAGACATATGCCGCTTGATGATTATACTTGTGAGTAATGCATTCTTCAGAAAGAGGAGACACCAAGGCATTCGTTCCTTAGATGCAACTTTGCTAAGGCATTTTAGGAGTCAATTGGGCTTTCATTCTCTCCACATCTCACATGTCTGCAAGTGATTACACTGCTCAAAAGAAAGCTTAGGTTCAGCTGCTATATAGAAATCATTATTTTAATGTGCTGGAGCATTTGGGCCACAAGAAATAACTGGAAATCCAATAATGTGGATTCTATAATTCAGAATAGCAGAGAAAACTTGTTCAAGGAGCTCTCCATGGTTATCCATAGAGCTAGTTCGAGAAATTCAGACAAGATGGATAGATACAAACTACTAGCTTTGTTCCTCCTTTCCTTTGCTTTTTTTTTATTTACCCTTTGTACATAAGACCTTTTACTATCTATTATACATATAATTGACCACGAAAAGAAGCCTCCACGTTCGCCCTCAAGTCCTAGAAATTATCACGTTAATTCTAAAATGTTAGAAATTCTCACGTTAATCCGAGAAAATAAGAAGAGAAAATTACCGACCACTGCCATTATGAAACAATTAGTCAGAAAACCCCCTAAACATATTTATAAAATAGCTAAATTTAAAATAAAAAAATAACTAAAAATACCCCTCACACCTATATTTAAATTACCCACCATGTCATTATGAGTAAAAAAATAGCTAAATTCGATAATAAAAAATAACAAAAAATATCCTTCATACTATTTCGAAATTACCCTCCATGCCCTTACAAATCCAAAAAAAACTAACTTTGGATTATAAAAAATAGCTAAAACTATCTCTAATTCTTATGTTTAATTTACCAACCATACCATTATGAGCAAATAGCTAAATTTTAGAATAATAAAAATATCCAATAAACACTTAATCTCGATTTCTAAATACACCGTTATAAAAATACACCGTGATATATGTCGAGCTAGAATGGCACATTATCTTAATTTTAGCATGACACATTTCCTTCGAAAGATTTATTTGTAGTACGACACATTTTTTTCCTACTATAAGATATGTTAGTTGTTTAGCATGCTACGTTTGTACCGACCTCTCTTCTAAAATGAAATCAAATATATTGTTAGATAAATGATGACTCATCTCGCACTCAAATTGAGGAACGGTGAGAAATTCTACAATCTATTTTCTACTATTTTATAAATATTGATTACAAAATAGGTAATAACAATAAACTATGTTAAACTTCTACAATAATATAAAAATATTTTAAATAGTATAGTATGTCTAGCCGCGTAATTGCGCGGGCGGCGATACTACAAATAAATGGCTCACCTGTATTTGACGATGAAAAGAAGCCATCACATTCGCTCTAAAATGCTAGAAATTCTCACGTTAATCCGAGAAATAAGAAGAGAAAATTACCCACCACTACCGCTATTAAAAAATTAGTCACAAAACCCCCTAAAAATATCTATAAAATAGATAAATTCGAAATAGTAAAAAATAGAAAAAATACCTCTCGCACCTATTTCTAAATTACCCATCATGCCATTATGAATCAAAAATAGCTAAATTCAAAATAATAAAAAATAACAAAAAATACCGTTCACACCTAATTCTAAATTACCCTCCATGCTATTATAAGCAAAAAAACTAAATTTTGGATTATAAAAAATAGCTAAATATATCCTTAATTCTTATATTTAGCTTATCCACCATACCATTATGAGCCCAAAATAGAATAATAAAAATATACTACCATGACATATGTTAGTTTTTTAGCATGGCACGTTTGAATCGACCTTACTTCTGAAACAAAATCGAGTACATTGTTAGGCAAGACACAATCCAGAAAACAATAATGAGTCATCTCACACTCAAATATAGAGGATTGGTGTGAAATTCTTCGATCTATTTTCTACTATTTTATAAATATAGAGTATAAAATAAAAAATAACAATAAACTATGTTAAACTTCTACAATAATATAAACATATTTTAAATAGCGACGTCCATTATCTGTTGGACAACGAGCGATTCAGGAACATGGGCGCGAAATCGACATTACCAACAGCCATTGGCATCCATCATGCATCAGGAACAGAGGTTAGTTGTCACCATGATGGATTAGTAGCATGATGTAACTTTCTACTATTAGAGCGATGCCCTGTCACAACAGTTGATTAGCTGTTACTACGAGCAATGAATGGAATGTACCTCTTAAAAAAGTTAAAAGTTAAAATTCTAACTCTCTCCTTACAAAGATCACACATTCAATTTTCATCCACTCTGCCCAGTGCTTCATGCATTTTGTGGTGTTTCTGTCCATACATTAGTAGTGTACTTTGTTAGTCTAAGGCATTTTACATCTGTCACGAAACATACTCTGTTTTTTGTTGGAGCAAACAACATGCTCTGTCACAAGCAAAAGCTTGCCAAAAGCATCTGGTTCAAGGTTGAATTCGACAACCCAATAACGAGAAGGCTGGTGAGATAATAAAACTCGAATTCGTACTACTCTGCATGATCCTTTTCATGGCTGTAATCTTGATGTAATGCTAATCCATAGCACAATATCAATCATGCTACCGTTTAACCGCATTTGATCCATACGTAGGTTTTGAACGAAGCCATTTCTGCAAATATTGCCACAAAACTTGCCAGCCCATTGTCCCTTGTGCTGCAAGACGGAAAAGTTCATGACGTGCTCGTCTACAAGGAAGAGAGAAAGATAGTCTTTGGTTTCGGCTGGTCATACCTCATAAATCAGTTGAACATTCAGCCCGGAGACTCGGCCCTTTTCATCCAAGTCAGAAATGATCAGATGAAAGTCGTTTTCTTTGCTGCAGACGGGACCGAAAAGAAGCCAGGTGACAGCCACTCGCACATAGAGAGCTTTGGTATCGAAAGCGTACAACACTGATGAGCTCGTTAATTTTTCTTCTATAGTACTCATAACATCAATGATTTCACAATTCAGGAACGCCGATAGTGATGTGCGGCAAACGCCTCCATATGCCACAAGAGCTCAAGCAAGGTGTACTGAAGATGGTGTCACTAAAAGCTGGAGGACTACCATTGTATGTTTTCAAAGTCAACCACACAGCTGCATGGAAAGGAAACATGGTAAGTTGCACAATTGCACCGCCAAAGTATTTATTCGCATAGACATCCAGTTAATATAAAACACACCAACGCCTGACTGTGCAACTCTTTAGCGCGGAATACACAAGGCACTACCTACAGAATGGACAGGAGATCGAGTTCTCCACACCAACATCCCCATCAAAGATCATTGGGCACATCGTCATCTACCATACCAAGATGGGAACCGTGAACTGGGGTGATTTCCCGTATGTCAACAACATACAGATGGACGACCTCTGCGCTGTGAAGCATATCAAGGATGGCGACAAGCTAAAGGCATCAGTTGTGGTTGTCAAGAAAAAACACAACTGATGCCTTGTCAAGAAAAAAGACAACCGATGCCTTGTCAAGAAAAAAGACAACCGATCTCCTGTCCATCGGCTGTTAATAGTGAACAATGGACATTATCTGTTTTGAAGTGTATATGATGTTTAAGTGTATGCAATTGTGAGTAAGTGATCTCACGGGAGACTCCTAATTTATGGATGTACTATTAATCAAAGAGTAATTAACTCTATTGTCGGTTATTTACTTAAGTTAATTTCGTGAGTTTTTTTAATATATGAACACAATCGGCGCAGCTAGATGCATGCTTGCAGAGGAATACTCCGGGCATTTCTTCTCCCGATTCGTGAGAGTTGCTTGACATTCTGCCAACTACTCTGTTTCCATGACTGGTGGGCCGAAATCGATTGGCGGTCCCACAGTCCAGTGAGCAGACGATTCCGGAAGGCGACTACATCTGCGTCGATCCGGATATCTCGGACCTGGACAGTTCAACCAGCACTTCGCGTCGCGTCTCTAGTTCTCTACCCTTTCCTGCCTTTATCGCCGCATTCATGGATACGTCTAGTGGGCCTCTCAAATGCATACAGGTTGTCATTCCTCCCCTAGCGGGCCATTCTGTGACATTGTGTCCCAGGCTGGTGGCAATAGGCTCTCCAGATCCAGCCCGACGGTCTCGTCTACAGTACGGGCTCTCAGATCCAGCCCATGGAGCGACATGAAAGATGCCACGTGGCCTAACTCCCAGGCACAAGAAACCAGTGACAAAAAATGGGTGACTATGGGCCCAAGTGCACCTGACATGTGGGGTTCATAATGTCGGTCCCACGTTGGACACGTGGCTTTAGCCACGGGCAACCAAAATAATGATGAAATACTATTTTGACCGTGGGCCTGGGGAGCCTGACACGTAGGCCAAAGGGCGTTTTGCAGTACGCGTGGCATTTTACGCGGTCAAATGAAAGTGACGAAATGTTTGTCCGTGGGCCACACGCTGCTTGACATGTGGGCCCGCAGAGTGCTTCATGGTCCGCCATGTGGGAGCGGTCAAACAGAATCAGTGACGAAAATGGCTTAACCGTAGGCCCCACGGTGCTTGACATGTGGGCCAGCAGAGTGCTTCATGGTCCGCCACGTGGCTTCTTACACGCTCAAACAAAATCAGTGACGAAAATGGCTTGATCGTGGGCCCCACGGTGCCTGACATGTGGGCCCGCAGAGTGCTTGATTGACCGCCACGTGGCATTTTACGCGGTCAAACAAAATAAGTGACAAAAATAGCTTGACCGTGGGACCCACGGTGCTTGACATGTGGGCCCGCAGAGTGCTTGATGGTCCGCCACGTGGCATTTTACGTGGTCAAACAAATAAGCGACGAAAATAGCTTGACCGTGAGCCCCACGGTGCTGGACATGTGGGCTCGTAGAGTGCTTCATGGTGCGCCACGTGGCATTATACGCGGTCAAACGAAATTAGTGACGAAAATGGTTTGACCGTGGGCTCCGTGAGGCCTGACACGTGGGGACCCGCTTACTGACTAGGATGCCACGTAGGCCAGAAACGTCCGTGGGGTGGGGTTTATGGCGAAAATTAGGTTCCCCGTTGGTCGCCGTACTCGCAGCAACGGTATTTTTAGTGACGAATCGGCCACCCAAAACAGTCAACCGACGGCACCGGACGATCCTGTGCACCGATTTATATGGTTTTTCGTCACAAATATGGCTTGTTAGTGACAGACCACGAAAATCGTCGTAAAGTCGGCCAGAAACGGGAAAAACCGCCAAAATAGTGAAAGAACTACAGTGATTTCGTCATAAATCAGCAGATCTATACTAGTGACCTAAAAGTGCTAATATATCCAACAACCAGAGGTTCGTTCTAAGCACCATAGAAAAAGCTTTCTCTGAATCCAGGCCAATATAGAAAAAGCATGCTAAGCATGGGCGAGCGGAGCTAGCATCGTTCATGGGTGTTCACTTGAACACCCATGAATTTTGGTGATAACAAGAATTTGTATGCTACATTACGTATATGTATGCTCAAGATCACAAGATATCATAAATAGTTGATGTAAATTCCGTTTCCCATCTTTCAAAATTATCAGTTCAAAAGTCCAAATAAAGTTTTCTTATCTATTTCTTGCGCCTCGATGCCATATAATCAAATTTCTAGCTCCTTCACTGGCGCTAAGCCAACTTCAGAGAGGCATATGATCAAGCCACCGTTGAGCCATAGCAAAGCATTCCTCAGGCCGGTTTTCTGTTGCAACGTGGTAACCACCCTACATCCACAACAAAAATTTTCAGACTTATGACGAGTACTATGACCCCAATAAAGGAGGGACCGGATTTGAAAGTGAACAAACCTTTATTGTCGCAAAGGTCAGGCTGTTGGCGTATGCGATTGTGAACCTAGAGCAGGAGGACAGCGAGCACAATTCGTAAGGTTACTCAAAATCATCATATATAAAGAGCATGAAGAAAGAAAAATCAACCCCGTTCTTTGTTTTTGTTTGACTGATAATTACATCTTAATCCATATCACGTTAGGAAAATGCCAAAGAGATGTACCCAATTTCAAATTCAAATAGACACAAGACTAGAAGAATAGCTAGGTCAGGCATGGCAAAATGACTTACCCTGCAGCCTGGCTATCAAGGTGCCACGCCCTCCAGTCATCGATTACAGAGAAATTGAAGGATCTTATCCACGCTTGCGTCCCGGAAAACGGAATAATAGAATCATGATCCCCACTGCACTCACGAGTCACAAGAGTTAACCAGCCACCAAGAAAGATTCAAACAGGGTGCATTACATAAGGAAGATCGGTGTGTTTCCACCTGTATATGAGAATGCGATATCCCCTCATAGTGAGGTTAAAATGGTATCTTATGCTGCTTGGAAGATCATTTGTGTAAGGAAGGTCTGAAGAATTTTTGCACCTTATCCATTCCATCACTGTTCCCTGTTATTGATGAACGCTGCTCCTTTTAGTCATTCATTAAACTAAAACCTCAGTTCAATTGCAATTTACTACTAGCAGCTCAAACAAAAAATGTATACTTCCCCAGCTCATCAAAAAACATTCTATTAATAATTTCTTTTTTGACGTAAAAGAATCTCTTTATGATCAATCAAAGTTAAACTTGTATAAGTTTGGCCAAGGTTATAAAAAAAGAGTGAATTGCGTAAAGCACCACATTTTAGAGCCATATTGTCACATTACATTGCATTATGTTTCATTCAACTATGTTTCGGCCAAAGACTTGTCATTTTGCACCACCTTTTAGCAATGAGCATGATTGAAGAAATTGGCCCACATGGCAGCCATAAAGGATTTGGGAAAAAGTGTTGAGATATACTAAGACATGTTGAATGAGTCATTTACAAATAATAGTGGCTAAATGTTAAAATGATATCTTCAATTTCATCCGAAATATTAAAAATACTACAAGATTAATGCACATCAAAATCTGCCTATACTTTCTTCTTCTGATTGTGTGATCCATCTTATCTAGAGATTCCCATTCTCATTCTCAATCTTGATTTTCTCCTGGTGTGAATATCTAATTTATATTGTAAGCCCCCTCTTTCTGTCCACATACTGCCATACATTTTGATTTTATATCACCAAACTGATTAAAATTGGTGCTTATAAAATAAAATTTGCTAGATTTGCAACTGTATAATGAAATTTGTACTAATTTTATTCTCATCAGAAATTATTGATTCTTTCTATTTATGTGTTTGTCATTTGGACTCAACGCCAGTCCCATCGTGTTCAATGCTTAAAAGGCGGTGCAAAATCATATTTTTTTTGAATAAAACCTGGTGGGTCAAAGAGAAGCTAAAAACTAGTGAATGTGAGAATATGGCTCCAATGGCAATGTGTAGTGCTTTGTCCAATTCACTTTGTGAAATACATTCAACATTTTTTATACCAAAACAAATGTATTAGATAGATCATTAGATACATTCATAGTGCTCATAGTGCACTTATTTGGTGTTGTCGATATCAATACCCTTCTTCATAACATTGATCAAACTTGAATTGACTTTATTTTTTAACGAATGGAGTACATAGGATCATGTCAAATTTGCAGCCGAGTATAGGCAGCTAAAGGCCGAAACCAAAAGGTAAACAAGTGGGCACTACCTCTTTTATTCCGAGAGCACCTCTTGTGGCTTTATCATTGGCCCAAACATAAGACAGGTAGTAATGGTATGACTGTATTTCAAAGAGCAAAATTAGGTATCATCGTCAGTAATGGAATAAAATTACTGAATAAAAAATAATCAAGATACAAGTATTCGTATTTTATTTTTATTTACGAGTATTCGGATTTAATAATTCACAGAACAAAGGTTGACTTACGAAACAACGAAAAGGAGGTTCAACTTGTGAGCCCCATCGATGATCTTCATTTATTACAGAATTTATTTCCAGATCAGCTCTCCTTGGCTTTGAAATATACAAGTGACACACGGGGAACAATATCTGTCCCTGATTAACTTCTGGTTTGAGCTGTCAAACAACAAGGAATTAGTGTTTCTTCACATGATATATCCAAGAAGTTTGGACCTGAAAAGAAGAAGAAGAAACTTACAGCGTTAATAGTTTGTACCACATCAGCACATGCTTTGTTGGTCAGGTTTACGTAATCTCCTCTGCAGTTTTTCACGGCAGCCTATGGCAAATGACACGGAAGAAGAAAAAATGAATATGCTGTAGTGTTAATCAGTTTTGATTGGGAGTACTTCCTAGTAGTACTCGAAGGCACTGCTAGTATTGGGCATTCGGTGACCCACTTTGATAGACTTAATTTGCAAATTGGTTGAAATATAATGTGAGACACCAGCTAGGAGCTACGCACCCAACTGGTTGATAGCCCTGCCACTATCATAAGTAGGTGCGAGAGTCGAGCTTGGAGCTAGGCACGGGTTCACGTGAACTATTCCGTACAGGTTAGGGGTCGTTTCAATCTGCGTCGGGTGGGAGGAGGGGGTTGCCACAAACAAGGTTAGGCATGAATATCAAACTAGAGTTGAGATAAGAAGTGGGATTTAATCCTATTTGATAATACTAGTGTCCTCTCTTATGAATAATATATACTAAAACTCTGTTGATGTATTATTATTAAACGAGAATATCATGAACAATAGATGAATGATGAGAGTCACGTGTTGATATCAGGGTATGACGCTTGTGCGAGATGACAATCGTCATGGATCGTCAAGGGTATGAGCCGGCAGCGTCGTTGATTTATAGAGGAATGGATCAGCAGTTGCAGAGTCGGTGGCAAAGTAGTGCGGCCGCCACTGCCGTTGACTCGGATACGCGCATTAGTACACATTTAAGTTATTTGTAACTTAATATAGTCTAGAAACCACCACAATAATCAAAGAAAATGAAGAAATTAAAAATTACCTATTCCTGTCATTATGAAAAAGTTAGATCAAAATAACTCTATAAACGTTCACGAAACAATGTTATAGATGTTTTTAAATTACCCAATATCACTATCAGGTTAAAATAGCCCAAGCTACCTATATATAAGTTTAAAATGCACCGGTTACTACCTTTAGCAAGATAATCGCCCAAAAATAGCAGTAACACTATAAGGCAGCCATAAATTAATAAGATACCTAGATTGAATTGTTGATACTAACTGTTACATGCGCGGGACAATTTGCTAGTTAATAGAATAATAATACCAGTATGGTACGCGGTTAAAAGTCTCTACATTGCATAAGTGTGAAGATATAGAAGAAATATATGATAAAATTGGTTCAGGAATAGACGACCTCGTATAGTTGGTCAGATATTATTCCATGTGAATGTAGGAATGGAATTCGGGAATTGTTATCAATATTGTCTCCTGTGACAGGGTTGCCCACTAGATAGCCCTGCATAATAAATAGACAAATGTGCAATGGTCATGACTCATGACTTGGTGAAATTGTACATGTATGCCATCTTTCTTGCCAGTCAATGAAATTAATTTTGTGCCAAAAAAAACGTACCTTGAGATTAATAGGTGGATTCTGCATTTCTTCAAATCCTGAAACATCGTGCAATCAGGGACCAAGATGCTGTGTATAAGCAAATCCTCTAGAGCCAACACTGAAGAATTACCTTCTGAAATATACGTCGCAATGAGGGGAACCACCTTTCCGGCATATGAATCTCCACCAACGTAGAAATTATTCGAAAAATACTGCGGGTGATCATCGTACCACTGAGAAAAAGAAAGGTAACAGAATACGTTAATAGGCACATATTTTAACTCGCAGATAAACAAAGATTTTTTTTGCAATTAGATTGTGATTTCGAGTGTTTCGTGTATCTCAACCTTTCTGAGAAACGTCAATATTTGCAAAGAAGATGTGATGTCTCCAACATCATAGCCTTTAGGATCACGTGCATATGAAAATCCGGAACCAACAGGCGAGTCCACGAAGAGAATGCTTGCCACCTGACAAGGAATGGTTCACCGTATTGCATCAAGGAAAAAGAATGAGCAGAAAAAGAAGTATACTCAGTCCCACTTTTGTCCAGGAATGCGGATTATACACCAACTGCGGCAATGTGCCATCGTAAGGTTTCACGATAAACCTCACAGGACCTGAAAATACGTAGGCACACCAACCGTAAATACAAACTTATTGGCTCTCACATCCATTATATGTGTAACTAAACAACAATTGTCTATTTGCACATTAATCAGTAAAAATGTCATATATATGTTTTCTAATAGAGCCTAGATTATTATATAAATCAAGCATAAGTTATATGGGCCAAGTGACCTTTAATTAAAAATAATTATGCAAGGCTTTATAATTGTCAAGCCTACCTTGCTAGGGCTTGGTATATAGCTTATTTTGTTTGGTTTCTTGTGGTGGAACATGTGCATCAGTTTTTTTTTTTGAACTCAAAAACACTTTGCCTTCTGGCATGTATTAACAAGAAGGTGCCTCATATGAATGGGAACAAGGCCAAACTGTATAAAGCTATTAAATCAAAAAAAAAAGAGATTCAAATCTCCAACTACTCGGCACAAGTGTTTATATTATGATAAATGATTGCTTTAGTGGTATTTGATGTGTCCATTGATGACGAAGCATCTATGATGACTTCGTCAATCTCAAGATCGTTCTATATGATATTACCTATGTCTGTGTGTGTCGATAGGAGTCTCACCACTAGGATTCTTCTGTTTCCCTTGGCCCGAGATGGTAGGGAACGACCCCTAAAACTAGGGAAATGGTTTACCAAGAAGGGAGATTTGCAAAAACAAGACTCCTTTTCAGAACTCCAGTAGACCTGTTTTCGAGAGAGTGCAAAAACGAACCTCATTTTCAAATCCAAAGTTGCCATCTGCCCCTCTTTTTAACAGATGTTACTGAAATATAAAAAAATAAAAGATCCTAGGGAAAAGAAGAAAAGACCCTAATTCCCTCCCGAATATCCACAGCTGCCCCATATGCATCGTTCTGCTTGCTCACGTCACGAACAGACCCGACACCTCCCTCACCTTGCCATCGGTTATGGAGAACCGTAACCCTAGGGTTTTAGGCGCGGCTCAGCAAGATGGTTGAGGGGGCGGCGGAAGCGGCTGGTGCCAGCTCGGCGACCTACTCGTGGCTGGGAGAGGCGATGCAGGCTGGAGCCAGCGGGTCCCGGGCGTAGGAAGGCTTGCGGCAGGGGAGGCAAGCATGGGCTGGGGAGGCGACGTAGTTCGGGGCCATGACAGCGCTCAGCCTACGCACGGCTGGGCAGGCGCCCGCTGTTGACGGTTGTTGGCAGTTGTTAAATCATAAAATGATCGCCAACATACCGGTATATAAAAAGTCATTCATCAAGATTCTTTGCACATTTAGTTAGGCTAATAAAATTCCACTTGAGTAAATAACCTTTGTATAATTTCTCTCTTAAAATATAAATACAAGATAAACATTTAGAAATGTTGTCTCTATCTTGTTGTTCTCCCCGTTTAACCTACTGATCTCTAACTGATTTATCTGTAGCTTTACTTGATTGAGTGCCAAAATACAAAAATATATCGTTCATATCTTACCCCTGTTTATAGTGTAATTTTGTTGTTTCATGATAAGTGCTTTACTTTCCTGTAATTCAACATCCTAAAGCTCTACTTCCCGACGGAAAATATAAATACGGTAACCTTAGAATACTCTAATGGTGTTCGGTGTGTTTGCGGAATTAATAAAAATTAATCTTACGCATAAGAACCACCAACAACGGTCCTTAAGTACCAAATCTGACCGTCAAATCCTACATGAAACACATAAAAGACAATCACCAAACATAGTGACATGACTTATCAACTAACTATTTCTTCAAGTGTTGGTGAGATTGTGCATGCAGGTGACTTAAGGCCAAAATGAGGAGTAAATAAGGCCCAAAAGGCCATGTGCACAGCTCCTACAAATCCACTGTCGTTACCTTGGCTGGACATGGGACAATTGGGCCAAAAACCATACCAAAGCACCTTAAACAAGCCCATACACCCATGGTCTATCAAGAGGGCTCAAAGGGGAGTAACCTAGACAAAAGTCATTGCGAGAGGCCAAGATGGGGGTCGGCCGACCTGTCAGTGGGGAATTTTCACACACACCGCCTCTAGCTAGTCACTAATGTTTTGCATTAATTGCTATAAGACGGTGCAGGCACCCAAGAAGCAACCTAGCAAGGCTATAAATCAAGAGGTACCCCCTCCCCTCCAACACACACAATAGAAGGTCATTTCCACTCCCAAGGGCCTAGGGCCTCTTGTAGACTAATAGAATAGGGAGAGAGTATGAGAGAAGAGAAGGGTAGTGCTCCTCTTGTGAGCACCTATCCCAAATCTTATATCTTTGAGAATACTTATTTATAATTCATCATTCGTCTCTCGTCATTCCTTCGTCGTTCGTTCATCCTTCGTTTGTCGTACGCTGTTCATTCATCATATTCATAAGAAACTATTCACGATCTCTTATGATAGTGAGGCTCTCGTTCAAGTGAGTCTATCCTTTTAGTTGCTTACGGGATCATCGCTCTATTCTCTTAATGTGTCTTGCCTCTCGTTTAGGGTCAAGGTACTACCGATAACTTACACGTGGTGTCTAAGTTAAAGGTTACCTTTATTTGCTGTGTGCTTCACGGTTTGTAGAGGTATACGGTAAGTGGTGACAGCCCTATCCGTCCTTCGTAATCCTCCACATTCGGTTACGTAGTAGAGCAACAGGCTAGTGTCACTTGGTAGATCAGGTGTAAGCCGGCGCCTGATGTAAGAAATTAGAAGCAGGACTTTTCTTTTTATAAGAACCTCATCCATAGGAATCCTTTCTACGCAAGACTATAATACTTCTTCGTGTCCTTGGTTGATCTAGAATAGAAGATAATTGTACATAGTTCCTTTGAGAAAATATAAATAACGATACCCTTGAATGCTCACGGGTAAGTGCTACTCTCCGTGCACTTGCGGATTTATTTATGATCGTAAGAAATACCAACACCCGCAGCCAAGGGCGCAGCCGAGGCCAAATTATTTCTTTATTTTCTTTTTTTATCTCAGCCAAGGCCACATTCGGCTGTAGAGCAAGGGATGGAGCACATCAGTAGAGGGCAAAATGGAGGAGGCTGATTTATGGTATAAGTGGAGCAGATGAATTGTTGCTCAGTTTATTTTGAAACGCTGTTGAAATGCTATCAAATTGTCATCATAATTCTACTAAGTTTTCATCAATATTATATTCAAATTTGAAATAATATAAAATATATTCAAAAATTCATCAGATTCTGTTGCATAGTGATTCAAAAATATTCAATTTTCATTTTGTTATTTACTTGATTCCTTACATCAAAACAGAGGCAAATTTACAAGCTAAAAATAAAAATAGGTCCAATTCTTTAAAGGGTGTTATTGTCTTTTGCCAATAGATTTGACAACTTTTTGTTTTTAAGATGAATAGATTTGACACCGTTAAGACCTTGTAATGGAATAGAAGAAACTCTTTGCTTCAGATTAAAAAAACAATTTGGCAAACTCTGAAAAAGAGGTCCAAATGTTCGAGTTAGTAATGAAAAAGGTCCAGTTATGCAAATGCCACTGCCTAGAAAGTTTTCTAGAGGAAGAGTCGTAGGGACAGATTCGACACGAAATCAGAAGTGCCTTACGGTTTTGACCAAAACCCTAGGGAAGCTGCATAGGTGAATAAGAAAATATATAGAAAGGCTTTCTGCAGCGGTCGGGGCTGAGCCGCTGCTTGAGCCGAGGTGACGCCAGTGGACTCTACGCCGCCACCGCCGCTCATCGTGCTTCACCGGCGACGCTCGAGCCATGTCTTAGCTAATTATATCGGTGGCTCCAACGTCCAACTCCTCTTTACTCATCGATTCATTTCCATTTCGATATCTGAAATTTAATAGGGAAAGATTCTTGCTCGTCTATTTCCGTTGGACTATAAAAATCTTTCGTGGGGAAAGATTCAAACGATCGGGGAACACGTTGATTCTGTGCTTTCTGTCAGCGTTTGCTTGTGTTTTATAAGTATAGAAATATGTTACTAACCAATTTCGTACGCGAAGCCCGTGAACGCCGAGCACCGCGGCCCGCCCGTCAACCACAGTATCACGGCGTCCGTGGCGGGGTTGCGCTCCGACTCCACAAAGTAGTAGAAGAGCTCCGTCCCGGTCTTCTCCTCCACTTCCACGTACCTGCACAATGCAAGCCCATATCCCTCAATGGAGGACACCATTTCGAAGCATAGCAGATCTTACTGGTCCAGCTAACTCACCCGGTCTCTAGGTAGAAGGGCAGAGAGCCGTCGAAACCCGGCAGGTGGGTGACCACTTTGGACGACGCGCAGCTGGCGAGCTCCGGCAGCGGCAGAAGAACTAGGAGAAGCAGCAGAAGAGAGCGACGGCAATGTTCGTCGGCATGAACGCAAGGAAGCTTGGAAGCCATACCTACTTCGATTGTAGTCGAATGTGAATGGTTAGGTGCTAATTAGACCTTTACATGATCGCAGGCAGACCACCAAGTTCTTTATTCATTTCCTTGATCGCGTGAGGAAGGTCATCGGCCACGTGACTTTGCATCGGTTGCTGCAATGGTTTTCACCGATGCTGAAACGTCCTCTCTTGTGTTTCAGCATCGGTTTTCATCGTCACTGCGGATAGTAAAGGAGTGCTGTTAATTAGTATTCTATTTTAAATATGGTTCCTCTAGCTCAACTGAATTGCCCCTCTAGCTCAACCTTGGGTCGTGACTCGTGAGGGTGACTCGTCAGTGAGGACAAAATCTGGTTTGGCACGTTAAGCATCTTGATTCACCAACCTTACTAAATCCACTGTTCCAAGGTGGTAGCTCCTCGTTAATCTCGAGCATTCGAAAATCATAAGTTGTTTAGTCCACTAGTCCATCAACCAGCGCCCGCACGCTGATATTTAATGTAAATAAATGTATAAGATCACTATGCCCAAGAAAGAAATGTCTGAGAACACTGTATGTTTGGTTAGTTATGTTTCTCGTTTACTTTTGTTCTGATCACTGTATGCCCACAGCAGCTGTTTTAGTTGTCAGAATCTGATTTTGCTTGCTTTTAGATCGAAGAGATTCCCATTAATTACTAGTGCGGTGACCCGTGCATTTGCGCGGTGGCTAGTATTAACAATCCAACCTTTTTTTGTATTATACCAAATGTCTCAGCAACTTATTTATATCTTGTTATTTTCGTTCACTAAAAGTTTCAGTTAATCATTTTTACAGTAATAGTAAGTAATTCATATACGTATATGTAGGTATTTTAGGCTTTTTTTTTTTGAGATGGTGGGTAATTTTCAAATAAATTTAGAATGAATATAGGTTTTGTGGGCTATTTTTCAATGTCAATGGTGGGTGGTCACTCCGTACCATTTGTACATGCATTTCCGCCGAGCTGCAAAACCAAAGAAGAGGCTATGATCAACAGGACATCATCGATCACCAGTTAATCCACGTTGTAATTAGCTTCTCCTACTCTGATAATCCACATTCGCTCTCAGTAACATTTCTAGGCATTGAGAGTGAATGTGGCGGCTTCTTTTCGTGGCTAAATATATATATATAATTTTTAGTCTATGTAGACGTTAGATAATTCTGAAAGAATACTAGATAATCAACAGTAATCCTCAGGATACTGCACAATAAAATGATGACGCGAGTTTCAGAATTGTTCCGTATATGAATGCAAATTTTGAAAGGAAAACATAGAGCAGCTTCAAGAATAAGGTGTTGTAGGATCTTTAGTTGTCCATGCAAAGTAACCATTCTTGTAACTGATGGTTACCAAAAAAAATCATAATTTATTCTCTCCCTGAGTGGAGATTGATTCTACTGATGAACTTCTTGAGTACATAAGGTATCTTGTACAAATTCATTGGGACGTTCTTTGCTATGTCATTACAAAGTCGGGCAGTGGTTTGAGTCCGTTGCCTTCCGGTGAGCAATATCATGCCTATATCCCTGCTATAAGGTGAAATAGTAAGTTGTAACATGCAATACAATATTGGAAGGAGGATTATAAAAGATTCACGGCCAGAACATAGTTGACTGCAACAGGCCAAACTATCGTTTTCCACTGTCCTAATGGATATGACCTAGAGGAAAACGATATTTTGCCATAAGCAGAAGCAGAATCCGGTGGAGTGATGAGGACATAACCGGCTCAGATACGACCATGTTAATGACTTTTGGACAAAAGGTGAATCATTTCTATATCATGATTATGTCTAATACATTTGATAAATTGATGCTGCACCATGATGTGTGTTCAATTTTATTTTCAGAATTGCTTACATGGATCAAGGAAAGTGTTAGAAGCATATAGAAAGCATGGAGGACTAAAGAAGTTGATTGGGGACCAATTCCATGTATTCCCCACGTTCTCCACCAGACCATCACGTCAGTTTTGGCCCAAGGAAAGAAAGGGATCAAATCCAAAACGTTTTGGAAAGTTGGATTCGGACTACAGAACAGCACCAACTTGCAACGGCAGCCACAATCTCATACGGACTCCGATTGCGGTGATCTTGAACTTCATGGAAAGTTTATCAAGTCTACTTTCCAGCGGATCCAGTCTCATATCCATGTCTATTCGAAGTCGTGCGCAATCGTTGAATTACTACAGAGACCTTTTTCTGTCCAGATTTTGGTCCGATGGGCCGTGTATCAAGTTGAGCCTTCAGCTTATATGAATACAAAAATTACTTTGAGTTATGAAGGTTTACCTGTATACAAGAGGTTCAAGTGGTAATTTATGCAGTCGTTAGTTTTGATCTGGCTTTGAATCAAGTAAATAAGATCACCTTACCCGGCTCTTTGCGTGCAAAGCAAGGTAGGCCCACACACCTCCAATCTCACATGGAATGGAACTGGCATCACTGGGAGCATGTGGTTCGTTTCTCGTGCCCATCGGGTCAAAGCATTGTCATATGTGCAGCCATTATGGACCGTGTAGTGGAGGGCCAGAAGAGGAGGAACGGAGGTACGGCTGCCCGGGGTGGTACGCAAGCGAAGTACTCTCAAAACAGTTGTCATTTTTTACTTTTAATGATTTGTCTTATTCGTATTTTTTTAAATCATCAATTATTTTTTGTATCATGTTTTATCATAAATAGTTTGGTCACGACATATTTGTTTTAACATTTTTATCAAAAAAATTGAACAACGCAGATGGTCAAACATAATGAGCAAAAGTCAAAAGCAACACCCTATTACGTAACGTACGTAGTAACATAGTATTTTCGCTTCACAAGTCATCAAGTACATGATCACTCAATGCTGAAGATAGTTGTTCTTGGAAGGGTAAAAAAAAAAACTCGACCTGCCAGGGGAAGAACCGCCCCCGACAGCATTATATTAAGGAGAAGAGCCTTCTCACGCAGGCTGAGAAAATCCCCAAACCCCCTCTCCATTCATACACAGGGACCCAGCTGGCCGTTGTGAGCTGCGGCGCGAGTCTTTACCATGTGCTTTGAACGGGGAGGACGAGGGGATTTTTTTCCACACCCGGGACTAAATCCCGGCCGGTGCGACACACCGAGCCGATCCTGGGGATCGAACTCGGGCGAGCAGGCTGCCACTCGGGCGCCTTGCCACCGAGCCAACGGCTCGTCCGCTTGGAAGGGTAAAACGTGAGAGGCTTCCAGAAACTCCTAGACTGGTTTAATCTTTTCTTTCTTGAAATAAAGAAGTGTGCGCCGTTCCATTATTTTTTTTATGGCTGTAACTTTTAACAGAGAAGAGAGATTAAGTTTTTATCCACACATAAAAACTGTGTATTTATTGTCATTAGTAAATATGTTTGAATAGTTCGTTTGAATGAAATTATAATTTTAATATCTTTCAATAGCATATACTTTAATGTTAAGGGCCCTATACTTCGAAAACCGTACCGAGGTAGTGGTCTCCTGTGCGATAGATTGGTAACAATAACTCCTCTAACCCGTTGTCGGCTACTTCCTCCGATTCTTAATTCATGATGACACTAATAGCCATAAATATTATCCTAATTAACTGTATGAATCGGAGTAGCCAGTTCATTAGAGCGTCCCAAATGGAGAGAGTTAAGAGTTAGCTCCCAACTCTTGTAGGAGTTGTGACCCGAGAAACAGTTTATCATTTATGCTAAGAGATAACTCTTGAACAAGACCTAGCAGCACTCTCTCTCTTCTCCTTTTCCTGTAAACTACAATATCTGCAAACTTATAGAGGCGCCATTAAGAGACGTTATTAGTTTGGATGCCTTCCTCCTCATACGGGCCTTAACGACATCCCGGGAGTAGTGAGGTACTGTCTTCAAGGTTGCCCACCAACGGACCAGCGAGAGGAATATTTCAGCAGTGCCAAAAGCCCCGAAATCATTGACCCAATATTTCACGCATATACAATACTCTAATACTCCAGATCTCCATACTAAAAGCGGTTGACCCGCAGGAATATATATGTTGCTAGTGGTGGAACCCATTCAGATCTCAAATGCATGCATGCTAAAATAGTTGACCTGTAACGTCTGTATTTTATATTTTTTCTTCATTTAAATGTGTACAATGAATGAGCCTGTTGTATGTTAACTACTCCCTTCGTCCCTAAATATAGGGCTTTGTTGGCTTTCAGACATCATGTTTGACCATTCGTCTTATTTAAAATATTTATGAAATATAAAAATAATTATGTTATATTTAAAGTATATCTACTGATGAAACAAATCATAACAACATAAATATTATTTTCATAAATTTTTCAAATAAGACTAATGGTTCAAGATGATATTTGAAAGTCAACAAAGCCATATACTTAGGGACGGAGAGAGTAGTACATTGGTGGAAGATTGTCCACGCCTTGGCCACCGAACAAGACATATTTACTTAATGCATTTTGTTAGTTATGTTGCATGATTCCAAAAGATTGTGGATTTTGGTCAAATGGAACGTGATGTGCTGCGTGGATCCAATCACTCATTGGGCTTCCTCTAGTCACGTTGTCTACCTAGGATCTCCCGATATATTAATGGCTAACATAATGAGACCCTTAGTTTTTGACATCGGGGAAACAAAAATATAAAGAAAGTAATCAGCTGAATCGATCTTCACAAGCCACAGAGAAGCTAGTATAATTCACTCGCACTCCCAAAACCAATCTTTTTTGTTTTCTTCAATCTTGTTCGATACCGGGTTAAGCGGTCGACTCTACAGGAAGCCACTGATGCAGGGAATTAACCGGGCTACACCAGGGAATGGGGGAAGGGGTAAACTCCTCCATTAAGCTCATGACAAAGTTACTAGCAAATCGACTGCAAGTGGTAATTCTGCACCTGATGCACCAAAAATCTATATGGCTTTATCAAGTCCATAAGCATTCAAGAAATGCCTGGCCTGGCCCTTTGAGTACCTACATATTTACAAATAGGAGAAACAAATTGTATTATTGAATATTGATTTTGAGAAGGCTTTTGACAAGGTGGAGCATGAGGTAATCTTTGATATACTGCAACAAAAAGGATTAGGGCAGAGATGGCTAATGTGGACGGAGAGTATAATGAAGTCTGGTACATCTGATGTCCTTCATAATGTTGTACCAGGAAAAGTGTTTCACTGCTGGAGAGGTGTCCGGCAAGGAGACCCTTTATCCCCGTTGCATTTTGTGCTGACTGCTGATTTACATCAATACCATTAAGGCCATGCTATGGTTTCCCAATTGTGTAGTATATTGACGATACATTGCTAGTGATGGAAGCCTGCCCAAGACACCTGATTGTTCTAAAATCACTCCAACATATCTTAGCGAGTCAATCATGGTTCCAATGGATGTGAATCCAGAATGAATGCAAATTCTTACCATTCATTTTTGGTTGCCAAGGTGGATCAATGCCTTTCACTTATTTAGGATTGCCCTAATGATTTACTAAACCTTCACTGCTTTTACAACTGGTACAAAAGATAAAGAGGAGACAAGTTGGTTCTGCTCAATTCCTGACACAGGCTGGTTAACTCAAAATGGTGGATACAGTTATGACATCTATGCTAACATACCATATGTGCACATAGAGGATCCATGTCACTGTAATCAAACAGCTTGATGTATATAGAAAACATTGCTTATGGAAAGGTTATGATATTAATGTGAAACATCCATCAATGGCTGCTTGGGATATGGTTAAAAGACCTGAAAGTCAAGGTGGTCTGGGAGTTAAAAAGTTGGCAGTACAGAGTGAAGCACTTTTAAATGCTGCATAACTTCTTAAATGGAGCCAATCTTCACTAGATGAAACTTTTATAGGACAATTATTATATCTTTACTACCCATAAAAAGGGGAGTGCGTGGTGAGTGCCCTGTCGTCCGTCGTCGCTGCCTATGCTACAGTATTCGGCGCCGACAGGTGGGACCCGCTGGCTCTCGCACGCCCCGTCAGTTTGCAGAAGCGGCGCCGCCCCGTGAGAGGGAGGGGCGAGAACAGGGACAGGTCGGTCGGAGATGGGAGTCCCGGCGTTCTATCGGTGGCTGGCGGACCGCTACCCCTTGACGATCTCCGACGCGGAGGAGGAGGAACCCGTGGAGCTCGAGCCCGGTGTTTTCGTCCCCGTCGACCTCCGCCGCCCCAACCCTAACGGCCGTGAGTTCGACAACCTCTACCTCGACATGAACGGCATCATCCATCCCTGCTTCCACCCCGAGGGCGGCGTACGTCTCGATCCGGCCCGATTCCGCCTCTGCCTCCTGCCCCGCCGCCGACCTCCGCCTCCGCGCCCCGACGCCCGTGTCCGCGTCACCGCCGCGCCAGGCGCGCATCCAGGTGCCCGCCTCCCAGCCGACTCCGCCGTCCGCGCCCGCGTCCAATTCCCAGCCGCGCGCCCGCGAGGGAGGGAGGGAGGGCCGGCCGGAGGACGGGAAGCGACGGCACATTCTGATGGACTTGGAGTCAGTAGGCAGCTGTGACCCACGGCGGCGGCAGCGTAGCCGACGGAGCCGGATGTGACGGTGCCACTGCTGAAGCGGGCGCATGGCACGTGGGAGTCGAGCTGCCTCCACACCCGCGGTGTCGGCGTCAGAGGATGGGAAGACGACGCATCCCGCCGGCATCCACTGGAGTAGAAGCTCGTCAGGTGCGTCTCCTTCCGATTTCGTGATTTCTTCCCTTCTTTTTTTCCCTGATTTGTTCCACCTCCCGGCTCAAATGTGTTCTTCTCCCCCATTCTATATATGCCGCGAGGTCACCAGGAAGCTTCAATTTCCACTGCCCAAGGCTCAATTTGTATGTCCTCTACTTGGATTTAAGCGACAGGACTACGGTTGAACTTAGATGTGCTTTGTTTGGGCTTGATATGGTGGACATTTTGTGTTATGAACAAACCGCGCTGGCTAGCCTCTGTTTGGTGGATTTGTTGTATTATCCACGTATCAGGGCTTTCCAAAAATTGTTGTATGATTGTCTCCGTATCTGTGCCGCATAGTAAATCAGTGTAACACATGAATTGAATAACTTGGACAATTTTTTATTGAATCAATTGCTGGAGTTTAGTCCATAGAGATGTGCCTTCTTGAATCAACTGTGGAAGAACTGATTCCACGATGGGATTATGTGGTCTATAGAAGATGTGATTGGTTCTAATTAATTGGTGTTACTAAATTTGCTTCAGTGCAGAATTTCACGATGTCCTAATTCTGGGACATTTATTAGAGTAACCACGGTAGAAGGAATTGAATAAATTTTGCCATGCGTAGTTTCGCTTGCATGTATACATTTTTCACTCTATTCATCTTACTGATTTATACTGCCATAACTGATATTATGCAATCATGCAAATTGGATTTTCTTCAACTGTTGAGTTGGTTACTTCTTTTTTTCATGGAAAAAGAAAAACTCTTAAGCAGTCTTAATATCAATACCAAGTTGGCGGCATTTGCCAAGTCGCCTGCCTATAAAATATAATTAAAATTTATGCTTAAGGTGCAAGTTTGTTTCAGTTGGAACTTGGAACCTCAGTTGATATGTTTGGTTTTGTGTACTGAGTCCTGACCAGATGATAGCTAGGCAGCAGGTAATAGTCTACAGGACATTTCAATTTAGCTACTGTAGATATCGTTTTGCTGCAATCATCTTGCATGCTGATGTGTGATCCATCCACCATAATTGGTCCTCTAAAATTCAAGCTTTCGTTTGACCTGAGATCCTTCCTAGCCTAGGCTTCATTTACCAATTTACTGTTTTAGTGGCGTATAAATTATCAGCCAGCATAAAGCCTTAGCATAATGTGTTGCACTTCACCTCTGAATTTGAACACCTGCTTACAAACATGCTGTATACACCATTCTCTGATACCCAGCCTTACAACCACCTCTGAATTGGGGGCTTCACGCCCTAGGCATTATGAAGAATAGTACGGGAAATAGAAAGATACATTAACAGCTGTGGGTTTATATTTGTTTTCGCACTGTACAGTTTCCTTTACCTTACAGAAGTACTTTTAAGCTCACTATTGACAGTCCTGCTCTGTTGAAATTAGGACAAAGTTGAAATAAGGCAGGGGTCGTGGTTTGAACCTCTTGAAGACGTGAAAGGAAAACTCATGGGTGTCATCAGTAACCCTCCATATATACCAACCGATGACCTACCCGGTCTGCAACCTGAGGTTGGTTGGCATGAACCAAAGTTGGCGCTTGACGGAAGCAGGGATGGCCTGGAGCATCTACTCCATCTCTGTGAAGGGTTATCTTCAGTTCTGAAGCCTGGTGGTTTCTTTCTTTTTGAGGTAAAATATATTTTGACAATGTTTCATGAATTCTGCTACATATCACCACCCACATGACTGGTTTAGTTCAGAATGCTCTGTTGTGTGGTAAAAAACATTCTTAACCAACATGTCTTACTGAATCGGAGTCTCCTTAATTCTCATGACCAAGGACGATGGTTAATGACAGTGGAAGAGGCAGCGACTTTTGTTTCAATAAGTACTGACGATCAGAAGCCTGCCTTTAGGCGTTTCAGTTTCCAGGAGTAAGTGGCTACCATTGACTTCCATTCATGTAACTGTTATCAAAGTAGTTTACTACGTTTTCAGAATTTTTATTCTGCATAATGTGAATAGGAAAAAAGTTTCCTGAATTTGCATAATGTAAAGCTGAAATAACTTTCTGTAGGAAGAGGAGGGTGGGTGTGCAGAAGTATACAGATGTATCTTATCTGATGGACAAATATGTACTCTCTCCGTTTCAAAATATAGACATTCCCGGCATTCAAAATTTTTGCCAAAATATAGACATTTTTGGGATTCTCAATGCACATTTCCCACTTCCCAATGAATCGTTTCTTGTGGGCATGTGTGCCACTGGAACATGCATATCTGCTAGGCTCCTGCATTGGAAATGGGTCGTTCCTGATATTAGAATTCTGTGCAAATGAAACTCTAGCATCGGCGCTGAGCGGTATTGAATTTATGTTCGTAGCACATCTTGGTGGTATATTGTTAATGACACTGATAATTATGATTAATCTTCGTAGCATATTTTTATTTTCCGTAGCGAAGCACGGGCATGCTACTAGTAAATAGAAAGCTACCTGGTCAGCAGAAAAAAGAATCCTTTTGGTGAAGAGACATTGTTTAAGTTATTAGATCAATACGAATTACTAACGTAACACCAGGAGATGGAGCCTCTGTGCTACTCTGGCATGACTTCTGGCATACTAGTGTCCTTATTAAGTTGTCCTACAAGGAACCAAATTTGCCAATATCAGTTTAGGGCCTGGACATGGAAATTGCTGTCTCAGCAAGGAATTCTAGCAAACAGGGAAATTCAGAATAAAATTGATGTGTGGAATTGTTTGGAGGTCATGCTTCTTACTTAGCTGCCTGAACCTATAAACTACTCATGGGACACCTGCCTGTTCACCCAACATACAGGTGGCTATGGAAATTGTTGTTGCTTCTTATGCACATTGGTTAAATTTGATTAATTTCGCAAGTGCACGTAACACATTGGTAGCATCTCACCTTGGAGTATTTCAGGTTATCGTATTATTTCTGCAGGGATGTAGAGCATAGGATAACTGTTATTTAAAACTCATGCAGTGTCAAAGCCATTCATATACTTCACGAGGAATAAGAGAGAGTTTAAAGCTCAAAAGGAATTCCATTATTAAAGATAAAAGGAGTTGGCATTTATTTTGGGACAACAAGAAAAAGAAGCTAGGATTCTTGATATTTTATCTTTCATAGATTATTTAAGATTTGACTTCCGAATAGTCTTCAATTATTTATTTAAGTATTTACTAAAGAATCCTGAGCAAAGTTCTCGCTTCCATACTGGAACTCCCAAAATTAAAATACTAATCCTAATTTGAACTACACTAGTGAATGGATTCTTTAGTGAGGCGCAATTTCAAATGGCGGCAGAAACTCCTATTTATAGTGAGGCGCAATTTCAACTGGCGGCAGAAACTCCTATTTATAGCCCCCATTGGAGAGTGGGGTACTTGTAGGAGAGCTGGGAGGTGGTTGGCGGAGTTTGGCCTCTAGGGGAGACCGCCGCCCGTCCACCGATGCGGTTTCCAACTGCCTCACTTGTGGACGCTCCAGATGATCAATTGAGGTCGGTCCAAAGGGCGGTAGCTGCATGGAGTCGCTAAATTGACTTGTGGATCACGTTTTCCCATGGCCCGTTGGATTGAATGTTGAGTCAGTGATCCAATCACTGTGTGGGCTGTTTTTCTTGATGTTTCTTGTCATCGCAGCCCATTGGAGGAAGTCGAGGCCAATCAGGAGCAAAGGTAGGCCAATCGGCCTAGGCGGGTGGCCGGTCGGGCCATGGATTTTCTCCATTCTGGCCCATTTTCCTGGTATTTTCTGCTGCTTTCATAAATCATCCAAAACTTTGTGATTTCCTTATTATTCACTGAGGAGTTGACGGTTATTTTGGATTCTAATGACCGTCACAAAAATCTTCATCTCAGCCATAGCACAAGGTCTTTTTCTGGCTACTTGTGAGTAATGCATTCTTCAGAAAGAGGAGACACTAAGGCATTTGTTCCTTAGATACAACTTTGCTAAGGCATTTTAGGAGTCAATTGGGCTTTCATTCTCTTGACATCTCAAACGTCTGCAAGTGATTACACTGCTCAAAAGAAAGCTTAGGTTCAGCTGCTATATATACATCATTATTTTAATGTGCTGGAGCATTTGGGCCACAAGAAATAACTGGAAATCCAATAATGTGGATCCTATAATTCAGAATGGCAGGGAAAACTTGTTCAAGGAGCTCTCCATGGTTATCCATAGAGCTAGTTCGAGAAATTCAGACAAGATGGATAGATACAAACTACTAGCTTTGTTCCTCCTTTTCTTTGCTTTTTTTATTTACCCTTTGTACATAAGACCTTTTACTATTTCTATAAATAAGGACTGTAGGGGGTTACCCCTCCAGTGTCCACAAAGAAAAGGCATTCAGATTGCAATAAGTTGTCTGCTATAACCCTGATAATGCAATCTGATTTGTTGTAAGCCTACAGCTTTTTCAGAGAAAAAAGGCAGTCATCCACCTTTTAGCGTAAGAAAGCAGTGGATCTAATTAATGAAACAACTGATTGTTGTTCAATAACACTTTTGGTTTCTCTTTTAACCGAGAAATTAATTTCAGTTTACGTTGTCTACCAGTGTTTAGAACATACAAAACTTTTGTTATTTAAGTTGTCGGCACCCACTACATACTTGTTGTTCTAATTGTAGACACTGATCCCTAGTCGGTTTGATTATCTGACTCGTTCTCTAGTTTAGAGTCGAATCCCTTGCAATGTTCCTTCAAAATCCTAGGGATGTTTCACTATCTTGCTACAACCCAATTCGTTTGTATGCTTCCTTTAGCTTAGTCATTAAAGAATGATTGATACTCTTTCAGTACGAACACCACTGAGTTAGTAGGATTGGTTTTTGAATTAAGTTTTGTTGTTTCTTGTGGATTCGACATAAACTTTGGAATACTTTGAGAAAATTAACAGTGTACAGAAACACTCATCAATCACTGAATAGGAATGATAGAATTTACCTTCATGTTATTCTTCTGTACGCTAACTTAACATAAGGCTCATATTGTTAGTTAGTCCCAGTGCCCCAAAACGCTTGGGACAGTAGAAACAGACCTTGAAATTTAGGAATAAACCTGACTTGGGTCTGTCCCGTCAGGAGTCTGTGTTCACATCGAGTCCGCCATGCGTTGCCGATGTGTGTTGTGTGCGGAACGCCGGTGTGCGAGCATGTCAGTTGCAATTTGTTTGGATAACGGCTGTTGGGTTTGATGATCGTGTCAGTTTAGCAGCCTAGAGATCGGCGGAATAGCAGGGTACCTAGATTGCGAGGTTGGAAATGTGCAGCAAATGCACACGGGACGAGGCCATGCCGTCAGGACGATCGAGTGGTGCTCGCTAGGGGTGCAAATTCGTGACGTTTGGGGTCACCTTCGACCCCGTTAGTTCAACCAACTAAACTAGTTTTCCAAAATGAGCTTTCATTTTGAAAAACTAGTTCATTTGGTTGAACTAAAGAAGGTCGGAGGATGCCTTAAGGTTCACCTATTTGCAGCCTTAGAGCTCGGGGCGTCGCAAACCGATTGCAGATCATGGCGGAAGCCGGGCTGGGAGTTGTGGCTCAGTGGTGTGCGTCCCTTGGCTGATAAAAGCCCCTGTACTCCGCCGTTGTAAGTTGCCAGTCCAGAGAAATAAAATCACCAAGATACCGGCCGTTGCGTTGCAATCCTGTGTTCTTCGTCTACCTCGCACTGCAGTGAGAGTGGGATCGATCCAGGCTGTGCCAACAGAAATACTGCAAACAGGAAAGAATCGAAGTTACTCGAACGGGGACCAGTAGTAATGTGAGCCAACTGAAATAGTGCTAGCTCCTTTCCTGTCCTCTCCTCTTACTTTTTTCTATGCTCTCGTCAACTCATGAGTCAGTGCCTTGGACTTGGAGTACATCTCCCCAAAGTCCTTTCGTTTTCGACAACCGAGGTGGCAGCATCCATCAACCATAAGCCATAGAGGACTAAGAGGAGCTAGTATAAGGCTATGTGTTTTCCTCGATCTCCTTCGTCAAGACCGTGCTCTGAGTGTTAGAGTCCACATGGAGAAGCAAGCAGCCATGTCCACGAAACAGCAGACTGTAGTGTTGTACCCATTCCCCGGCGTCGGCCACACCATCCCCATGGTGCATCTCGCCAAGCTCTTCCTCAGCCACGGCTTCAGCGTCACCATCGTGCTCGTGGAGCCGCCCTCTGGGTTGCTCGGCTTCGGCGGCGGTGTCGTCGACCATCTCGCCGCCTCGAAACCGGGCATCTCCTTCCACCTTCTCCCGCAAATCCCGGACCCGGTCGGGAGCTCCGGCAAGCCACCATTCATCCTCATGATCGAGCTGATGCAGCGGTACAACGACACGCTCGAGGCCTTCCTCCACTCCATCCCCCGAAACCACCTGCACTCCCTGGTCACCAGCATGTTCACCGCCCACGCCGTCGACGTCGCCGCCAAGCTGCGCGTGCCCGTGTATACGTTCTTCGCGTCGGCCGCCGCCAAGCTGGCCGTCGTGACGCAGGTGCCGGCGCTGCTGGCCGGCCGCACGACGGGGCTCAAGGAGCTCGGCGAGGAGCCACTCGAGTTCCGCGGCGTGCCGCCGTTCCCGGCGTCTCATATCATGCCGGAATTGCTGCTGTCCCCAGAGGAGGACGAGTGCAAGGTCTACGTGAGCGTCTTGTCGCGCATTACGGACACGGACGGCGTCCTGGTCAACACGTTCGAGTCGCTGGAGACCCGGGCCGTGCAGGCGCTCAGGGATCCCCAATGCGTCCCTGGCCGGGTGATGCCACCCATCTATTGCGTCGGGCCATTGGTCAGCGACGCCAAGGCTGTGGCGGACGAAGACGCCAAAGCGTCAAGGCACGAGTGTCTTCGCTGGCTAGACGCGCAGCCGGAGCGCAGTGTGGTGTTCCTTTCCTTTGGGAGCAGGGGCGTGCTCTCCGCGGAGCAGCTCCGGGAGATCGCCATTGGGCTGGATAAGTCCGGGCACCGGTTCCTCTGGACCGTGCGGGCACCGGCCGGTGCCGACGCCCCGACTAATCTCGAAGCTCTCCTTCCGGTGGGGTTCTTGGAGCGGACCAAGGACCGTGGCATGGTTGTCGAGTCGTGGGCACCGCAGGTGGACGTGCTGCAGCACCCATCCACAGGCGCGTTCGTGACACACTGCGGGTGGAACTCGACTCTGGAGGCCATCACGTATGGAGTACCGGTGCTCTGCTGGCCGCTCTACGCAGAGCAGAAGTTGAACAAGGTGTTGCTAACAGAATCTATCGGTGTGGGGATGGAGATGCAGGGTTACAGTGCAGGTTTCATTAAGGCCGCGGAGGTGGAGGCGAAGGTGAAGCTGGTGATGGGGTCTGATGAGGAAGGTACCAAACTGAGAGCGCAAGTGGCAGCGCACAAGAAGGATGCAAAGGCGGCGCTGGAGGATGGTGGCTCCTCACAGGCAGCATTTGTCCAGTTCCTCACAGATGTGAGTAATCTAGCAGAGCAGAAGCACCTCGGCACATGATGGATCTGTGGCTGTTTGACTTTGTTGTGTGTGTTTGTTTTTCCACTTACTTTCTATTTCATCAACTCCTCCTTTGATTAGCAAATCACCTAGTACAATTTAATCTTTACATCTGTCGTTTTTTTCTCTTGCGTGTTCCATTTTCCTCTTAGTTTCCATCTTTCCTCATGTCATTTTTATATGATGAATCGGGTGCTCGGTTTTTCCTTAGGTGTTCGTTTTTCCTCTTACGTTTCATCTTTGATGGTGTAAGCATCTAGTACCTTTTATAATTGTCATGATTAGAAAAAGAAGAGGAATGAAAAATATGAGTTTTGGACTGCACTATAGAGATACCTTGAGGTATCCCCTTATATGCGACCACCCAGGAAGTCAACCACACATAATGGAAATATATAAATGCAAGAGGCTATGCAAGCATCATAGTAAATTCATGTCACAATTTACTTATAACATGATTCAGCGTTATCTATATCTCAAGTCATATTTAACATATCCGCCATCATCATATCCCCCTAAACCACTAGGGTTATAAGTACTAACGTGCCATAAAACAGGTATTAACCCCGTAAACATAGCTTCATTTGCCGGAAGCTCGACACTTTCGAATGATTCAAGAACACCTCTGTAGAGCTTGCCTAACTTTCCCCACAAGATACCCACAGCTTGTAAGGGTGATTTGATCCGCTGCTTACATGGGACATATCGTAGTAGGTTAGTCAAACTCCCAAGACTTAACCATGACATAGCCTAGTCCAAGACCCACGACCTATCCTTGCACCGTCAGTGAAGTGACAACAATAACTGAATCTGGTCCGATGGATGGCCGCCAATTATGTTATAATCGTGGCTCTGTTGACTATGCCTCAAAACTCTTCGGACATAGTCCCGTGATCCGCCACAGAACCACTAAGGTACACTTGCACGCAATCACGTTAATTCATTCCCAATCCATACTTCCATCATTACCCATGATAAAATTTTATTCCTGGTACTTTCCTCAATTTTAACCTTAACCTGTGGTTCAGATTATCTATCTAGTGATGAAGGATCAGTCTTGGGTTTTCTTCAGATATTATGGCCATTGCGGAAAAGGGTGGCTTTCGGACACAAAGAATTGGTTCGGAACATCTCAACATTTCCCATATAAACAGTTCCATAATCCATAAGAACTAAAGAAAAAAGATACGTGATATATGATCAATCGGCGTGTGACTCGCCTTCTTTCTCGTCGATGTTCCACTCCACATCTTCAAGGTTTACAAAAAATGTGAATGAACAAATAACAAGAGCTCAGAAGTGAAACACAAGCAGATGAAAACAACTCAGAAAAATTTGCAAAATGCACTGGCATGAAAATCAAAAATAATTTCTTGCAAACTCAAAATTTGAGGTTCTTAAAATATGAGCACAACTGGTATATCTGTCAGAGAAAGCTATTTATTGAGTCATCAAGCACCCTGTAGAAGTTATAAACATAGCTAAATAAAGCTGTGTTCAAATTGAATTAAATTAATTCAAATTATTCAAATTAATGTTAAAATTTATCTTGTGAAGGAACTCCTAAAATTTGCAACAGAAACATACTTTGCAAATAATTTTGATAGCATCTACGTAATAAACATAATTTGGTAATTTTGCCAAGATTCTATCAAATCATTTACTCCTGCCAAAAAATGTTAGCATTTCTGGGTTTGGTGAAAGGAAAAATATCGTTTTATAAACTTTCTATAATTGAACGATAAAGCTGATTGAAGGGTGCATGGACTTAGACATTGATTAAGAAACATGCACGACAATATTCTTCCAAACAGGTTGTTGGTGTGACTTGCCACAAAATTATTTGTTGTTAGTGTGGCGTCAAGATTTTACTTTAGCTAATTAAGTGATGGCAAGTGTTTGTATAGGCAATCTTGAAAATCGACTGGTTCAGTTACCACATATATAACAGTATAGGCAAGCACCATTAGGAGGGCATCATAGTCATTCAGTCGAACAGGTTGTGCGTGTCGGCATTATGCATCAGAGGTTGATGGCAGGAATGTGCAAGGCGCTCACCTTGAACGCATGGAAGATACTTTGTGCTGAATCGACACTGGTGGTGCAAGTTTCCCGTTCGTCTCTGAATAGGGTTCTTTTCCTCTTCCACACTGCACGATCCACTCACCAAAATTGAAAGCATTGGTATTGTTTAAAGAAAAAAATGATCCTAATTAATAAAGATGAAATTGATCAACAAGGATATAACAAACGGATCTACAAGGATGCAAACTGACCAAGTTGGCAAGTTGCCACTGTACAAACACGCAGCCGTACGTGCTCCATGCAATGCACGTTGAATTTCAGTTTTTACATAGATCCCATCCATTGGCGCATAGAAAGCGATGTGTTTGGAAGTATTAATGTACTAGATCGATGCACATAGAGTTTACCGCTGGGATTCCATGCGGTTCCCCAGATGCGCACATGACTAGCGTGCTTCCATCCGAGAACTTCTTAGCGTGCAGACCGAACAGTATATGAGGTACAAATAGATGAATTGTGAAGGACTGAATTAATTAGAACCAAACGACCACCTACATAAAGCATTTTTCCTTTCAACCCGCTTAGCTTTTTTTGAAACCTCTCTCCAATTTCTTTCCAATCAAAGTTTCTGAGTTTTCTATGGTGTACCAGTATACCTAGGTATCTAAAAGGGAAGAAAACCATATTACATCGATCCGAAGATTTCAGAGTATTCCGTTTGAAGTTTCTTGGCTGTCCCATAACAAAACATGTGACCATTATGGAAGTTGAGGAGCCTCCACAGTAGAGAGGGGGAATTTCTCTTGGAGCACGGTAGCCTCTGAACAAACACGCAAACCCTGCTACATGAGATGCGCGTTCAATTCCAGTTTTTACAGGGATCCCATCCATTGGCCCTAGGATTTGACCGTGAGCCATGTGTTTGGAAGTGTTAATGTATTAGATCGATGCACATAGTGTTGACCGCTGGGATTCGATGGATGCGGTTCCCGAGATGCGCACACCACTCGCGTGCTTCCCTCCGAGATCCTCTCAGCGCTGATGAACAGTGCACGAGTTATATGCCTATAAATAGATAGAGGCATGAGCACATTGCTCAGTGCAGCTGTAATTGTAGTACACGATATGGTTGGCATAGTTGAGCAGGGTGCGCATGGGCAGGAGAGGACGGCCTCCATCCTAGCCATCGGGACGGCGAACCCGAGCAACGTGGTGGAGCAGAGCACGTTCCCGGACTTCTACTTCCGTATCACCGGCAGTGACCACAAGCAGGACCTCAAGGAGAGGTTCAGGCGCGTGTGTATGTATCAGAATACGGCAGAGCGCCCTTATTTTCCGATCGATCTAGCTATGTGATAATTTTTAACCTTTGAGAAAGATGAAATGTTAAGCTAAATGTACGTACATGCAGGCGAGAAATCGTGCATCAAGAAGCGTCACCTGTACATGGACGAGGCGCTGCTGGCTGCCAATCCTGAGATGGCCACCCACAAGGCCTCGAGCCTCGACGCGCGGCAGGCCATCGTGAACGAGAAGGTCCCGGAGCTCGGCGCCGCGGCGGCCGCCGCCGCCCTCAAGGAGTGGGGCCGGCCGGCGGGGGACATCACCCACCTCATCGTGGGCTCCACGAGCGGCGGCAGCGACCTGCCGGGCGCCGACTACCACATCATCCGCCTCCTCGGCCTCTCCTGCTCCGTCCGCCGCGTCGCCATGTACTACCAGGGCTGCTTCATCGGCGCCGCGGCGCTCCGGCTGGCCAAGGACCTCGCCGAGAACAACGCCGGCGCGCGGGTCCTCGCCGTGTGCGTGGAGACCCTGATCCCGCACTTCCGCGGGCCCGAGGAGGCCCACTTCGACAACCTCGTGAGCCAGGCGCTCTTCGGCGACGGCGCGTCCGCCGTCGTCGTTGGCGCCGACCCGGTGGCCGCGGTGGAGCGGCCGCTCTTCCACGTCGCGCACGCCACGCAGCTCCTGGTGCCGGAGACCGGCGGCGCCATCCGCGGGGGCACCCGGGAGGCCGGCCAGATGTTCAGCATCACCAGCGAGGTGCCGGCGCTGATCGCCAGGAACGTCGAGGCCGGCCTCCGGGAGACGCTGACCGGCGGCGTCGTCGACGGCGACCGGAACTCCATGTTCTGGGCCGTGCACCCGGGCGGGCGCGCCATCCTCGACAAGGTGGAGGCGGCGCTCGGACTGAAGCCGGAGAAGATGCGGGCGTCGCGGAAGGTGCTCGCCGAGTACGGGAACATGGGCAGCGCCTGCGCCTGGTTCGTTCTCGACGAGATGCGCAGGTGGTCCGCCAAGGAGGGCCGCCGCACCACGGGGGAAGGCTGCGACTGGGGCGTGCTCTTCGGCTTCGGCCCGGGACTCACGCTGGACACAGTCTTGCTCCGTAGCGCATCCATCTACTAGTGAGTGCTACGTACGTACGTGGTGCATCCATCTAGCTTGGTCTATTTCTTGATGCATGTTTGAGTCATGCGCTACTTGTTTAGATGTTTTGCTTCTTTTGTTTTCGCAGGGCCGTGGCAATTTGTTAGCGTCGTAGCCCAACTCTCTCGCCTCGCTTGCATACGTACTGCATGCAAATCAGTCAATTTTTTTTTTATGGCAGGAGTCATGCTCCAGTTCGTGCTCCGTGTGATGCCGGAGACGCATCTCTCGCTTGCATGTAACCAGTCAATAAAAAGAAAAAAGCAATAACATGTTCCCTACACTGAAATGCTCGTTTCTGACAGATCGCTTGCTTTGAGCCTTCGTTACCGTAGGTGCAGTGCATGATCGTCGATGCATCGATAGTGCTGTATCGACCATTGCTACCCTTAGCCTCCATGCCGCAGCTCAAGGTCTCTACTGTTTGCCTCTGTATGCCCTTGCTTTGATGGGTTTTGGCAAAATTGTTTGTAGTATAATGAGAAATGGTGGCTTCGTCCCTAACCCACTGACAATCACGATTTTGGTAGAGACACACTACAATTCCATGTATCTCGTGTGTTACGCACTATAAGCCTTGAAAACAATTATTTTCAACATTTTTGTCTCGATATATACAATAGATTAAAATTGAAACTTTGCACAAAGATACATTGTTGCATTCCCTATCAGTGTACTTTTCGATATATATTTGTTCAATTGTTTGCATTGGATTCACAAGAAGTTAAATATTGTGCTCTTAGCGTCCCAATGGCCACTGCCAGTATTGTACTATATATCTTGATTTTATCTACTGACAAAGGGATGCTTCTTAGAATCCCAGTGACCACGTACTGCCAGTATAATACTATATCTGTTGATCTTGTCTACTCACAAACTGATACCAGCCTCATTATCTTATACAGCTAGCTGTCATGCTTGGATATTTCTTAAGAGAATTTCTTCCGAAGAAGCTCCTGTGGCTGTAACACCTGGCTGTGTCATTAGAACTATGAATGTACAATGGCCACTAGGCTTTGAGATGCGCTCCGTTGGGCGGGTTTTGATTTCGTGTTATATAGGTTTTGTGTGGCCAGGGACAATCAAACTGTTCCGATTTTGTGTGAGCCCGGCGGCGCGCATGGCCGGGGTGCTGTTGGGGAAAGGCATTTAATTTTACCTCTGAAACGTCGGACTTCTGAATATGACAGAGACACGATTGGAGGAAGGGAACATATGGCTAGCCGAAGACCACTCTTTTCCGGAGGTGAGAGGCACCTTCGACAGAGCCACGTCAGCGGGGGAATAACGTCATCCCTGACATCACACAAGGAAGGAAAAACAGACTCCGCCCTCTCCAACACCGACATGACAACTTTGTACAGAATATCCTTAGGTAGCGTTCGGATACCCCTATAAAGTTTTTATAGGGGTCACATCAAAATGCCGGCACGATTTATGTGTACTAAACAAAGTCAAATTACAAAACTAAGTCCAGGACCCCATCTATTTCGCGAGACGAACGTAATGAGGGTAATTAAGCGGCGATTAGACGATGGTTACTGTAGCATCACTGTGTCAAAATATTGATTAATTAGGCTCGTTTGATTCGTCTCGAAAAATAACGCCCATCTGCAGAAAGGTTTTGTAATTAGATTTTATTTAGCACCCCTAAATAGTAAGATTCTTTTTTCTTAGAGGGCTATAAATTTAGAGGGCACTTTAGAGGGGGGAACCGAATGGGAGCTTAGTATCTAGTAGCTACGTCAAGGACAGTTTAGGCAATGTAAAGTCTCCCTTGTGCTTTGTCAAATAAAATAGGCGCGTATGAAACAATGTCCCTATAAAACCACTCTGCTGTGCACATCACGGGGGAAGGTCCTGGAAGACTGTTGTGCAATGCTTCATTAGTGTAGTGATAAGAGTTCCATTACCTTCGTTTCGACCTTTGTGGGTCATTTTTATACGCTGATAAAACTTCCCACCATTGGGCACCCACCGTGGTTTTGAGCTCGAGAGTAAGACCCTTAAAATTCCAACAAAAAAAAAGAAAAGATCATACCCCCCCCCCCCCCCCCCCCCCCCCCCCCCCCCCCCCGGCGACCCTCAATCATCAAGAGCAAGAGAAGAAGCTACTGGCCGTGAGAAAAAAGCCGATGCTAGGTGCCTCGATGCAAAACAGAATTTGCAAACCAATAGTCAAGACAACAACCTCACTCTTTGATGAGGACATCACCAGCTCGGATACGACCAACACTTCATCTACTGAACATCCAAGATTCAACCACAAGAGCTAGAACACGACAATCAAATTTATTGGTAAGCTGGTTTCTAATGTCTTCTATATATGGTTTTGAGAATAAAATGCTAACTAATAAATTAATTTTTGTTAGGAATCATGAGGAGGCAGCTACAGAGGTGCTTGGGGACGTTGTAGGCCAGCAAGGGACTGAAACTCAAGATGAAGGCCCAATTCAATTCGAGTCCAGGACAGTACGCATTAAAATAGTCGCCCAAGTTACATAAGGGCTCATGTTCTCTATATGGATGGAAAGCAAAGAAGATTATATTTCCAATGGCACCGGTCTCATGCCAAAATTCGTCCGGAGTCGTCAGGAATTGTCAAAATAATTCGACATACAAAATCTGTCCCAGTGCTGCGGCGCCGTTATTTGACATTTAGGTCGTGTATCAAGTTGAGCCCAATTAGAGGCGCGTCCTAGGGTTGGAGCACGACCTCAGCACCCCATTGGTCGTCCTCCCACGTCCTTATACCCCTTAGCAACCGCCAAGAACAGTTTGGGTTTTGTTTGATTGTAAGTTTAGCCATTGCTAGTTTCTAGTAGACCCGTGTGTCGACTAGACCACCCGTTCTACTTGACCCGGAACCCCCCTTGGTGATTTTAGGTTCTCGTTTATCTTGTTCTTGCTTGTTCTTCGATTGCTTGCAGGAATTACCATTGTGGTTTGGTTGATCGTGCTCCAAAAGATCGCGAACAACAGTTAGAGTTGGTGTATCGGTCATTAAGGCGCATCCTTGGAGTTGTAGTCGGGCCTGAAAGGATCAAGGGCACCGAGAGGGGGGGGGGTGTGAATTGGTGTCTCAATAATTTCTCCCAAACGTACTTGAGGTGTGAAGCAAGCTAGACTATATATGGTGATGACAAGAAGCTAGCAAGGCGTGCACACAATCTAGTCTAGCAAGGAGCGACACCCTAACAAGCACTTCTACTAAGCAACAAGAGAACAACCTATCATGCAATTCTACTAGCACATAAAGATAAATGCGGAAACGTAAAAGCTAGTAAGTAAAGGAGGTAGAGATAGTAATGCTCATGATGTTTTCCCGTGGTCTCGGAAGGATGGCGCCTTCCCCTAGTCCACGTTGGGTCACTCCCGTCGGAGTCTCGACCCCGTCCCTGCGCTCGAAGGCGATCCCTCCTAGAGCACACTTCACCCTCCGAGTGAAGTCGCGGGCACGTCCGCCGGGCTCTCTCCCGGGTCCTCTTCGAGAGGTAAGGCTCCGCACTTGATGCGTGCCAAAGGGCGCTCCATTAGTGATGCTTCTTTCGCACGGGAAGCTCTAAGACCGTGTACAAACTTGTGCCTGCTTCAACAATCTTCTTGGACAGCTCAACACCGACGCCTAACCGGTCTAGGCCTTGCCATAGACCAAGAGTAACAGCTCAACTTGACTCTTTCAAGCACTCCCTAGCCTAGATATCAATGGATGCAACTTGTTATTCTCTCAAGCACTAGGATCACTCCAAATCCTTCTCAAGTGCTTCCTCTTCTTGCTCTTGGCTTCTCCCTGGCTTTCTACTATTCCAACGGCCAAGAGACGCCCAAAGGGGCAGGTAACCAGCTATATATAGGCCTCCAACCTTAAACTAGCCGTTACCAAAAAGCAGTATGTCGACAGAGTCACCGTAGTATCCACCGTATCATACGGTGACTAGGAGCACCGTATCATACGGTGACTCTAACGTCGCCTGCCAGAGGAACTCCCTTCTCTGGACTTCATCTTCAGGGTTCACCGTATCATACGCTCATCCCCACCGTATCATATGGTGGCTTCATCTCTTCGCCTTCCAGCAACTGCCAACTCTTTGGAAATCATACGGTGACCACCGTATCATATGGAGACCACCTCACCGTATCATACGGTGACTTCAGATCAATCCTGCCAGATCCTCTTCTTCTCTGGACTTATCCTCGCAGTCACCGCATCATACGGTGACTGGCACCGTATCATACGGTGGCTTCACTTGAAGCTGATCTTGATCTTCTCCTCAATCCTTGACTCCAACTTCGTCCTTTTTGGTTCTTTCACTTCTTCTCTTCTACTCCAAGTGTCCGAGAGACTCATAATGCATCCAAAGATCTCTACACTATTGAGTACCTAAGAGAACCAACTTGAACCCTCTTGATAGTCCGGTTTTTCCTATGGACTCAAGCTAACATTTACCCAAGCAACACTCGCTTGGATCTAGTATGTCCTTAGCCTTGATCCATCTCTTCTCCGAGACTCCATCAAGTTCGTTCTTGTGTTGATGAAGGCAACCAATCATCCTTGACAATTGAAATAGGGTGTGTCGGCGTACACCACCAACGGACGGAGCTTTCTTCACATGTGATGATGATCAATAACCTATATGAAAATGTTAGTCACATACGAGGGTCATCCAGTCACCAAAACATTCAGACATTTGAGGTTTCCAAACACTCCAATGGCCATGAAGCTTACAATCTCCCCCATTTTGGTGACTGGTGACAACATGAATGTAAGACATCAAAAGATGTAAAGGATAAGGAAATAACGCGCAAGGATTGATCGAGATAAAAGGATATGAGATAATGCACACGTTAGACCGCTCATAAAGGAACCTCGAGAGCTAAAGAGCAAGGAGGTATCTCGAACAAGAAAAACAACTATGGATCATGATATAGGATAGAGAAAGCGATGATCATGATGAATAGAGAAGGTATGGGTCATAGAGTTAGTGCACAAAAGTGATATTTAGGGAAAAAGCAAGATGAGCTATGACCACCATCCCTGCAATGATATGATAAAAGATAAGTCCTGCAAAAGCACGTCAGTACTCATATCATTACAGGCACTATATCATACACATGGACATCTCAGGAACATCTCAGGCATATAGAACAGAGCAAAGTATGTAAACGAAACCAAGTGCGTTCTTGATGTGCTAAACACAGAGGCAAAGAAATCCAAGCACACCAAGAACCACGAAATCCAAAAGAATATACAGAACATCAAGTCACAAAAGACTACTCCCCCTGAGTACAAAAAACTATCTCGATCAAGTCTCACTCCCAACTCCCCCTAGACACATTCTCTCCCCCTTTGGCACCAAGGACCAAAAAGATCATCGAGAAGAAGATATGCTATCCTACGCATCGGTGTCTGGAGGTGGTGCAGTGACAGTAGGTGCTGAAGAACTGGCAGTAGTCTAAACATTGTCCTTCTGCTGCTGAGTGGGTGGTACTGGAGGTGTCCAAGTCCAAGTCCGAGGCATCCCTAAAGACTCTTGTGCCTGTGAGAATGGTACGTACACCACTAGCTGTCTGTCCAGAGCTAGTCTAGGAGAGTCTGTCTGGAGTAGGGTCTGCTCAAGCTGTGTCGCATACTCGACTACCTCTGAGTCGGAAGCTGAGTGGACTGACGGAGTAGGAGAGCGACTGGGAGTCCAAGCGAAACTGTCAGGTGGTGTAGGTATCCTGGACGGTGGATCCTGTCCTGTAACGAGAGCCTCATCTATCTCCTCACGAGTATAGCCAAAATCAGAAATATCAGCTGTCCTGGTCATCTCCTCAGACTCTGCAATTGTCGTAGTGACCACTGCCTCTGTAGCAGTAGAAAGTGAAGATGTAACTGAGGCTGTCTGAGCTGGGACTGAAACTGTCTCTGTCTCACTGAAGTCAAGTGATCGTGCAACAAGCGGAGACGAGAACTGAGAAGCTGAAAGTGCAATCCCTTGCTCAAAGACTGGAGTGGTACTCATGAGGAAAGCAGACGGAGTCGTAAACTGCCATGGTGACAAGGATGGAAACAAAGAAGGTCCTGCCTGAGAGGGACCAGCCTGAGAAGGTCCTGCCATCCCTGTCACTCCAGCAAACATCGAGCTCATCAAACCCTGAGAAGTCTGGCCAAAAGGTGTAGCTGGGGCTGAGAGCATCGAAGCAACGAAACCTGGTGCTGCTGGTGGCTGCTGTAACTGAAAAACTGGAGGAGGTATCATCGAAGGTAGAGGCAGAGGAGGGAAAGGAGGCAACCCTGGAATGAACTGGCCCATGTAACTAAAAGCAGCTACGAAAGAACCAAAGATGGTCTGGTTGGTCACCTGAGTGGCCCTGAGAGTGTCAGCAACCTGCCTGGTCAACTCTAGGTGGGTGGCCTCTCTCTGCTCCTGTTGAGCTCCCCACCTGTCCTGCTCCTCAACTCCCCACCTGTGCAAGAATAGCAGGGTCAGTGGCTGGTGCTGTGACTGGTGGAGTGACAGTCTGTGGGGTGGGAACAACACGGGGCTCTGTCTCTGGTAGATCATCATGATGCAACGGGGACTCTACCGTGAAGTCCTGAGCTATGTCCTCTGTAGCTCCACTGCCATCTGCTCCATCCCCTCCTGTAGCCTGGGAAGAGCTACCCTGAGAGGCAATAGCTCTCCTGAGAACACGTCTGTCTGTCGGGGGTAGGAGCACATACTCAGTAGTAACCTCAGGTAGTGCAGAGTATGTCTCATAGGTCATGTAGCCAGTCATCCAGAGAAGGTAGCAAATATAAAGACCAAAAGGGAGAACCCTGGAACCAACAGTCTCTGCAAGGATGTCCTCCATCTGACTAACCCGCAGGTCAACAAGATCAAAGGGAATACGACTCGTCAGCGAAAGAGTACCCCACTGGAACAAGCAAGAGATCCTATCCTGGTATCCACCTCTGGGAATGATGGTCCTGCTGAGTAGTGCCCTGACAGCTCTGGCCTCGTGTGTCAACCTGTTGGGCATCCTGTCGTAGTTCTCTGGGTACGGAGGAGGAAAGGCAACTGACATATCCACATCTGAAGGCTCAACTCCTCTTACCGGTCTGCGAGGTGGCCTGACTCCTTCATTAGCGAGCCCGTGGAGGGTCCGTTCCAACGTATCAGCATTCAGGGCTGCTCTGATCTCCTCTCTGGTCCACCTGCAAGGCTATCCATTGTACATGAACCACAACTCTGACCTATGCTCAGCAACCCAAAGAGTGGAGTAGAACTCCCTGACAATGTTGTTCCTGTACCGCATCGGAGTAGTCAACAGAGTCTGTAGTCCTCTCATGAAGGTCAACGTCTGAGACATGTCCTTCCCAGCTGCAAGAGAGAGACGAGCTGCTGTGACATAGGAGTGCTTTGCGTACATCTTGTCTCCCTTGGAGGTTTTCCTCCTGTGATAGGCCTCACCTATCCTCCTCTGTAGCACTATCCAGTACCTGGGGCCTGCCTGTGGATCTCTATCTGATGGTGCCCAAGTGACTCTGTCCACCTACCTGGCTGCCTTGATGGTCTCTCCCTTCACCTTGAGCAGGTCTGTCTGAAGGAGAGCTGGGTAACCCTGTCCTCTCAAGGCGGCCTTCTCTGAGCCCTCTCAGCCTTCTTCTTCAGCACCTCTGGATCCTAGTCTGGAGGAGCGTCCCTGAAGAAACCTCCTGAGTCTGGGCTCGCGGAGCTGGAGGTGGAGCTGGAGCTGGAACTCTCCTATGCAGACTTAGGCTGCTGCTGCTGCGCAGTCCTCCGATGAACCAACCTCACGGATGGCCGGAGTCTGCCGCGGTGTGGACCTCTGTCTGGTGGACCTCCTTACTGACTGCTGCTCCCCCTGGGCTGGATCTCTGATCTGGAACCCTCTGCTCTCTCTAGGTGGAGAGTGGCCCTGGAGAGCGTGTGTGATCGCTCTATCATTGGCGGGATCGCCAGTGTGAACAGTGATCTTGGGCTTCTTCTTTTTGGACTCCTCAACAACCTTGGCCTTGCCCTTCCCTCTGTCCTGATCACCTTTGCCTCTGCCCCTGCCTCTGTCTCTAGCCATGTCTGCCAACTTACAAGCTACCGCTGACAAGATAGGGCGAGTAAGCTTGGCCCACCAACCCGTCCACCGACAAGCTGACTGCCAAAGATAGGATCAAGGGCTTGGCCCTAAATCCGTCCACTGAGAACTCTGCACTGTCAACTGCCACTGTCCTCTGGGCTGCCTAACTGATAACTGCCACTGCACGGTAGGAAATAGACAGGGTATATGAGTATAGAATAACCTACTATAATCTACAAGCAAGAATCGTAGGTAAGCTCATAAAAGTCTATTTGAAACCCTAGCGCTGAGGTGAAGGACACAATGCCGGCAATTAAAAGCAATTGTCGATTATGGGTGGAGATCAGCTAGTGCACATATAGCTAGGCGATAGACACAATGTGACACTAATCGAGGATCATCACTAGTGACGAGCAATTTGATGACAATAAGATCGATCATGACACTAGGACCTATATGCCGTAATAAAGATGCGAACTTTACGATGATTACGACACATAGGATGGAAATTCAACTATACTAGCAATGTAGGAGATAAGCAATTATGCTAATAATGCTAGAAATAGGTGAACTCCTAAACAAAATGGGCAACTTATCGATGAATGGATAGAATGGCTCAATATGCCCTAGGTATAGTCTCCGATTACTGTGCTTTACAAGAAAATGAACCAAATTCGCCGAGAAGTGTGGAGCTTTGATCGGTGCCTCACCGGAGGGGGAAGAGACGACGACGTCGACTCGGTGAGCAAGAGCTAGGGTCCTCCTTCCTCTGCGCGAGCAGCAGCTTGACGGCGCAAAGGGAGGTCGACGGCGGCGGCGCAAGGCGATGGCGCGGCGGCGCGGCTCAGGTGAGGCAGTGCGGCAGCGTGGCGCGGGTGAGGTGGAGCTGCGGCGCGTGAGCTGGGCTGGGATGACGCGAGGGCGCGCAGCTGCTGGAGATGGTGCGCGGGCGCGGCGGCGAGCACGTCGGCGAGAAGGCGCTCAGCGGCGTACGGCGATGACGAGGGCGAGGGCGAGCGCGCGCGGGAGCGAGAACAGTGGCGGTGAGTTTGCACAGTAACCGGGAGAGAATACGGTGAGTTAGGGTAAACAGAGACGGACGGCCGAGATTGATCGAAGTTTGAATCAACGGCCGAGATCTAGGAAGAATAACGGTCAACTCTAGGTCACCGTATTATGCGGTGATTACCACCGTAGGATGCGGTGATCTCTCTGTGCAGGGCGCAGAAGCCACGATCACCGTATCATACGGTGACTGGCACCGTATGATGCGGTGACAGTAACATCCAGAACAGAAAGAACAGAGGGTCAGACCCTCACTGCATGATACGGTGACTACCACCGTATATTACGGTGTCCCCAGAAAGGCTGAGATCAAGGAGATTTCTTTCTAGGTCCATACATCTCACACAAGAACCAAATAAACACCATGCATGGGCTAGAAAGGGAACACTCAAACACTCCTTTGAAAAATAAACTAATATAGGTTGCACATAGGCTTATAGTAATTTTTCAAACGGCAAATAAGAATCAACCCAAAAAGAACAAAAAAGGATAAAACCAAAAGAGAGGGTATGTATGAGCCCTTTGACTATGATCCGTGCAAGTAGATTTAACCTTGAGGATCACTTAGCAAGACTCAATGGGCATGAAGCACAATTCTTTTCTTTTGTCACACTTCTATGAGATGTGAGGTCATATTAGGAATGAAGCACTTCCTCGTAGTCTGACCACTCCTTTGTGATTTCCTATATGCAATGCATGCGACAAGCATATCAGACAAATGCAAGGGGAAATTAAACATGAGATATGCAAGTAAAGTTAAGACAACGCATAAAAGAAACCTACTCAAGGTCAAGTTTGAGCCTCTCTCAAGCTTACTCACTATGAGCCAAACCTTGCCTTGAGTCCATCGGTCCACCAACTCAAGCACTCCCCCTTGCTCATAGCTATCTCGAGAAAGTTAGACATCGAACTAATTTTTTTATTCTTTTCTTTTTATTATTTACATATGCATGGATGCAAACATACTAGTTCACCAAAGAGTACCTAACTACCATGCAAGCAATGCAAGAAAGGAAATATACTATGATACATGTTACCTCCTTGTAGAGTAGATTTGTCGATGAAGCACTCAAGACTTGTGGTGGACGTTCATGAATCATCGTCTTGGCACACGGTCCACCATCATCACCGTTCTAGGTCTTGGTCTTGGAAGCCCACTGGCACTTGGTTGGCCTCTCATGGTCAACTATGCATTTGGGCACCCAAATCCTCCTTATCGTCCTCCTCTTGTCGGGAGATCCAAGAGCCTTCGCCTTCACTCTTCCTTTCTTGTCCCTAAAGAGCTTGTAGTGTGTATTCTCATGGAACAAGTTAGCGTTAGGCAAAACTTTGGAACTTCTCACCTTGGGACAATTTTTGCTAGTGTGCCCGTCTCGGCAACACTTCTCACAATAGTAGTCGTCCGCCATGAGAGGGACTAACCAAGGTGGTATGTCATCATCCTTGCCGATGAGGTTGATGGCGGCGGGATAGGAGCCGAGTCCCTTGTGCCCGGGATTGTTCACGAGGTTGCGACCAAGTATCTCCTTATGAATGGTCCTTCCCCTTGTGAGCCTCTCAAAGCCGTCCATCACCGAAGCTCTCTCCTCCTTGAGTTGAGGATATTCCTTCAAGATTTTCTCATCAAGAGATGTGTTCTCAAGAGAGGGAGTTAGTCCATCACAAGTAATATATGAAGTATCGGAAGTGGATGAACTAGAAGAAGAAGTGTTACTCTTTTCAAGGTTGGATTGGTTTTTCTTCCTCAAGGACCTTGAACTTCTCGTTGAGCCTTTTGTGATCGACCTTTAGGTTGTCATAGCTTTCATCCAAGGTCATGAGAGAGGTAGAGAGGTGCTTACGCTCATCCTCTATTAACTTGGACTTCTCCTTGAGGTTCATGTGATCTTCTTCAAGCTTGTCATAGCTCTCATCTAGAGTCTTGTGAGTGATGGATAAGTCCCTAAGCTCATCTTCAAGTTGACAAACTTGGAAAGCGGCCACTTCATGTTCCTTCTCCAACCTAGCAATGGTCTTGTCCTTCTTCTTGAGCATCCAGCCGGTTAGGGGAATGCTATCCAAGAATTCTTCATATGTGGGCTTATCCTCCTCATCAAATTCTTCCTCGGACTCGCTCTTCTTATCCTCATCATCGCTATCATCATCTTTGGCCATCAAGCAAATAGGAGGTGGTGGTAGAGTCTCAGAGATATTTGGCCATCACTTTCTTCTTCATCACTACCTTCATCATCCGTGACCCACTCTCCAATAAAGAGCCCCTTGCGAGATGATTTTCTCTTGTCTTTGCCTCTAGAGCTTTCCTTCTTGACAAACCTCTTCCTTGTCTTGTACTTGCTCCGAGAGTCTTCTTCTTCATCATCGCTTGACTCTTGGGTCTTCTTTTTCTGTTTCTTGATTGGCTTTGCGCATTCTTTGGCAAAGTGACCTTTCTCCCTAAAATTGTAGCAATCAGCATCTTTCTTGTTGATGAACCTTCTCTTGAAAAAATTGCTTTTCTTCATGAGGAGTGCTAGGTCATTTGGATGGATTTGCAACGTCTTCATCATCTTCATCAATCTCCTCATCACTTGATTCTTGAGTCATCACCTTCTTCCCTTTCTTCTTGCTTGACCCTTCGGAGGCAAAAGCAAGATTCTTGGAGGGCTTCTCATCAAGTTTCTTGTCGAGGTTGTAGCTCTCGAAAGCGGTGATCTTCCCAAGAAGCTTGTGTGTCATGAGTTCTTGAATGTAGCGACAGTAAGTATCATTGATTAGCTCATTTGAAGACATGGTAAAGGCATCATATTTGTCCTTAAGGACATAATATCTTTCCTCTTTCACATCCGAGGAACCCTCATGAACTTGTTGGATTTGAGTCAACAGTTTATGAGCGGTACCCGCGGACTTGACTCGAACAAAGACCTCTTTAGTGATTGCTTCAAACAAGGCATTTTTAGCTTTAGCATTTGTCTCCGCAAGATTCACATCAAGAGTACCAATAGGAGTCCTTAGCGAGATACCCGAATTCGTCACCTCCCATGCGATAGGATCCAGAGCCTCGAGGTAAGCTGCATGCGAGCCTTCCAATAGGCATAATCGGTCCCATCAAACGAGGGTGGTCCACTTCCTCCCGGCATCCTTACTCAAGGCGTTAAGCCTTATTTGAGCAACGAGGCTCTGATACCACACCGAGAGGGGGGGTGAATCGGTGTCTCAATAATTTCTCCCAATCGTACTTGAGGTGTGAAGCAAGCTAAACTATATATAGTGATGACAAGAAGCTAGCAAGGCGCGCACACAATCTAGTCTAGCAAGGAGCGACACCCTAACAAGCAATTCTACTAAGCAACAAGAGAACAACCTATCATGCAATTCTACTAACACATGAAGATAAATGCGGAAACGTAAAAGCTAGTAAGTAAAGGAGGTAGAGATAGGAATGCTCATGATGTTTTCCCATGGTCTCGGAAGGATGGCGCCTTCCCCTACTCCACGTTGGGTCACTCCCGTCGGAGTCTCGACCCCGTCCCTCTGCTCGAAGGGGATCCCTCCGAGAGCACACTTCACTCTCCGAGTGAAGTTGCGGGCACGTTCCGCCGGCTCTCTCCCGGGTACTCTTCCGGAGGTAAGGCTCCGCACTTGATGCGTGCCAAAGGGCGCTCCACTAGTGATGCTTCTTTCGCACGGAAAGCTCTAAGACAGTGTACAAACTTGTGCCGGCTTCCACAATCTTCTTGGACAGCTCAACACCGACCCTAACCGGTCTAGGCCTTGCCACAGACCAAGAGTAACAGCTCAACTTGACTCTCTCAAGCACTCCCTAGCCTAGAGATCAATGGATGCAACTTGTTACTCTCTCAAGCACTAGGATCACTTCAAATTCTTCTCAAGTGCTTCCTCTTCTTGCTCTTGCCTTCTTCCTGGCTTCCTCAACTATTCCAACGGCCAAGAGACCCCCAAAGGGGCAGGTAACCAGCTATATATAGGCCTCCAACCTCAAACTAGCCGTTACCAAAAAGTAGTCTGTCGACAGAGTCACCGTAGTATCCACCGTATCATACGGTGACTCGGAGCACCGTATCATATGGTGACTCTAATGTCGCCTGCCAGAGGAACTCCCTTCTCTGGACTTCATCTTCAGGGCTCACCGTATCATACGATGACCCCCACCGTATCATATGGTGGCTTCATCTCTTCGGCTTCCAGCAACTGCCAACTCTCTGAAAATCATACGGTAACCACCGTATCATATGGTGACCACCTCACCGTATCATACGGTGACTTCAGATCAATCCTGCCAGATCCTCTTCTTCTCTGGACTTTTCCTCGCAGTCACCGCATCATACGGTGACTGGCACCGTATCATACGGTGGCTTCACTTGAAGCTGATCTCGATCTTCTCCTCGATCCTTGACTCCAACTTCGTCCTCTTTGGTTCCTTCACTTCTTCTCTTCTACTCCAAGTGTTTGAGAAACTCACAATGCATACAAAGATCTCTACACTATTGAGTACCTAAGAGAACCAACGTGAACCCTCTGGATAGTCCCGTTTTTCCTATGGACTCAAGCTAGCATTTAACCAAGCAACACTCGCTTGGATCTAGTATATCCTTAGCCTTCATCCATCTCTTCTCCGAGACTCCATCAAGTCCGTTCTTGTGTTGATGAAGGCAACCATCAACCTTGACAATTGAAATAGGGTGTGTCGGCGTACACCACCAACAGACGGGACTTTCTTCACATGTGACCATGATCAATAACCTACATGAAAATGTTAGTCACATACGAAGGGTCATCCAATCACCAAAACATTCATACCTTTGGCGTTTACAAACACTCCAATGGCCATGAAGCTTACAGGGCCGTCAACGTCTCTCCAATCCAAATCGAAGTTATCCCCATCTCTCACCGAAAGATCAGCGCCAAACCCACTGGCGTCCTCATCAGATGGTATCAGAGCAAGGTTTATCGATGAGAGATTTATTGTTCGTTGCTATTTTTTTCCTATAGTCCAGAAAAAAATAAAAAAATAGTAGTTACTTTTCCATAATCCTATAGACCTTTTGAGCCTTTTGCTACTGCTACTTAGTTAGGGCTTGTTGAGTCTTTGGTTACATCGGTTTGAGTCGAGTTGCTGGTTTTAGTTTTAGTCCTTTAGAGTTTCGAGTTCTTGTCACGCGCAATTCGGAATGCGTAACAACACCGACTTGCGACGGCACCACAACCACATACGAACTCCAATAGGGGTGTTCTAGTACTGCACGGAAAGCTTATCAAGTCTACTTTCTATTACATCCGGTCGCACGTCCATACCTATTCGGAGTTAGTCGCAGTCACTGTTTTAATACATACACCTTTTGTTGCTATATCCCTATTCTCTCAGAAAAACGTGTGTGTTTAATTGCTCATTTGCTTCTTTTGTGTACCTGACAGTTTCTGAGGTTAGCATGAGAAAAAGAAAAAGAGAAAACAAAAGAAAAGAAAAAAAAAAGAAAATAGAAGAAGATGAAAAGAAAAGGAAAAGAAAGGAGCTGATCTTTGTGTTTCTTCTTGTTTTCGGTGTCTATTCTGTAAGCTCACCTCTCTAGCACGGTCTAGGCTAGGACCAGCACAGTACCACAATTACTCAGCTTGCTTTTGTACTAATGTGGAGCTAGCTTTTTCTTGTTCATTATTTTCAGCCCACCTACAGCTCCACATATCCGACTGTAGCTTGATAGGTGTTGTTGCTGCGGCACTGATACACTTTATTTCAGGGTTGCCGACTTGTTGGTTGCCATCACCTCCTGTTGAGCAAGGTAAGACTTGTAAGAGCTTGTTTGAACAAGTGGAGATCGAGTGAATTACACAAGCCACACAATATTATCTGATATATATAGGAGCATACATATTTTTGTGTGTGTGATTCTTGTTTTCTAATAATTATGGCAGGTGACACAGAGATTTTGGAGCCATCTAGGTTGTATCTTAACATTCAGGACATCATTCAACAATTGCCTTCTTATAATGGTGAATCCTTTAATGCTAGAGCATATATTGATCAGGAGTTGAAAGTAGAGAATAAATTTGATGAACATGATTTGTCTTAGCAAGAAAAGATTTATATTGCTTCCAATGTTTTGACCAAGGATGCGTTGCTTGAATGGAGTATTTGTAGACACAACAAAGTTCCACAATCTTGGCAAGACTTCAAACTTCTGTTTAGAGATGCTTTTATTTCTGAATATCATGTTGGTAACTTGCTTCCCACATTAGAATCTTTGAAACAAGGTAGTAGGACTGTTAAAGAATATTACCATGAGTTTAAAATTTATATCATATTTGGTGGATTTCATGGTTCTAAAGAAGATGTCATGCATAAGTTCATGAGAGGGCTTAATTCTGGAATTAGAACAATGCTCATTTCTGAAACTTATAGCCATGTCTCTCTCTTGTTTTGTCTTGCACTAAAAGATAAAAAACAAATTTTATTGGCTTCGAATGCTTATAAAACCGATGTGTTGCCCGCTGTTCCATTTTCTACTATGACTAACTTTGGGCGGAACAATAATGATTTGGCTGAATACCCATAAAAGGAAGAGGAAGAAAAAGGTACGTTTGTTTGTGCTGAAATCAGACATGTGAACCTAATGATTTGGTGCTGAATTTATCCACTTCTCCTAGTAGTTTAGAGCAATCATTAGTGGATGCTACTGGCTGAATTTCTTTTGTTACAAGATGATTATATTGTTGCTTGTGACAAAGAAGTGTTGTGTGATGATTATGCTTCACTTATATATACAACACAACTAGTGCATGAATGTGCTGCACTTATATCTGTTGCTAATGATACGCATGCTAAAATTAGAAGTTTGCATTGCACTGATAGTAAAGAAGAAGAATTGAGGATTATATCTTCATTAAATTGTTTAGGTATCGAATTTGATTTTCTTTATGACCTGAATCGTTTGGTGAAGGAATTGTTTGAGAAATCTGGTTTGCCATGTGTCGATTAGTATTCCTTTCATGCAATTGGCAAATATGATGACAACAACAAATACTTGGTGCATCGCTTATATATTTGTTCAGATTTGAAAGCTCTTGTATTGAAGTCTCTAAGTGATCAATCAATAACTTGCATTAAAGCTAACAATATCAAATCTAGTTTCTCGTCTATAGGATATAAGTTGCAGGTCAGATCAAGAAGGGGAGGAATGTTTGCAGCCATATGCTATTGTGCCAAGCTCCAAGATTATATTTCAAAGAACTTGATCAAAATCTACACCTGAATTTCAACCATGATGTCAAACCGAGGACAGTTTGCTGTCAAGAAGGGGAGAATGATGAGAACATCACCAGCTCGGATACGACCAACACTCCTCTACTGAATATGCAAGAGTCAATCACAACAGCTAGAACACGATAATCAAATTTGTTGGTGAGCTCGTTTCTAATATCTTCTATATATGGTTTGTAGAATAAAATGCTACCTAATAAATTAATTGTTGTTAGGAATCATGGAGATGAGGAGGAGGTAGCAACAGAGGTTCTTGGGCACGTGGTGGGCCAGCAAGGGACTGCAACTCAAGATAGAGGCCCAATTCAAGTCTTATTTCAAGTCCGTTCGGAGTCCAGGGCTTACGCACTAAAACAGTCGCCCAGGTTGCATACGGGCTCGATTTGGACGTTCTTTATATAGATGGAAAGCTAAGAAGATTATCTTTTCAATGGATAATCACCGGGAATGAGAGTGTTTGAAATCAATAAATTTTTGGGCTTGCAGGATAAGCGCCGAGTAACTTCACCACCGCTAGTTTAGAAGCGTCTCCGCCTGCAACCACATGTGATTTGCATGCGGAGTCGGAATGTTCACCCTAAGCCTCCGTATGAATCTATTATATGTATAATTGACCAAGAAAAGAAGCCTCCACGTTTGCTCTCAAAGACTAGAAATCACCACGTTAATTCAAAAATGCTAGAAATTCTCACGTTAATCCGAGAAAATTACCCACCACTGCCATTATGAAACCATTAGTCAGAAAAGCTCCTAAAAATATTTATAAAATAGCTAAATTTAAAATAATAAAAATAGCAAAAATACCCCTCACACCTATTTCTAAATTACCCACCATGCCATTGTGAGTAAAAAAATAGCGAAATTCGGAATAATAAATAATAACAAAAATATCTTTCACACCTATTTCTACATTACCCTCCATGCCCTTACAAGTAAAAAACTAAATTTAAATTTAAAAACTAGCTAAAAATATCCCTAATTCTTAAAGAAGAAAAAAATTGGAGAAAAGTTTAATTTGGGTCCCCCAACTATTGGGGGTAGCGCAACTTTCACCCCGAACTAAAAAACCGGGTATCCACGGTCCCTCAACTGTATGGGTGGGTGCAAATCAACTCCTCCAGCGGTTTTGAAGGCGGTTTTGTCCGAGTCAGCAGTCCGACGTGGCAAGGGGCACGCGCCCAGCACTCCGGTCCGGTTAAAAAGGCGGGTCGCTGTCCCTCTCTCCCACTTCGCTTCACTTCTCTTCTCCCCAGACCTCATCTCGAAACCCTTGCTCGATTGCTGCGGAAGAGGCGGCGGCGCAGGAGGTGGCGGCGGAAGGGCGATTCCCGGCGGCGCGTTCGATGCGCACCTGGATCTGAAGCACTTCTGCGAGGTTAGTCGAATCTTGACCCAAATCTTGACCCGTGGAGTACAATGCTGGAGGTGGATGTTGGATTCGATGCGGTATATTAGTTTAGGCGTATAGATTAGGTACTTTATTGATGGTAGTGCGCTCTGGATTAGTTAGTGTAGGATTTTGGTTAGTTTATTGGAGCACAGTTTCGTTGGTTTGAGTAAATTAAGCATGGGGATTAGCTGCGGTCTTTGTATAAGAACCTTGCTGATAGCTTATTTTAATCATATATTTGCAGTGATAAAATCATGGATCCGTTGAGCACGCTGGCAGTTAGGTTTCATGTGAACGGGGAGTTGTTAAATGATGGTCGGGTTGTTCACTGGATTGGAGGATCTGAGGTGATGTCCTACATCGACAGAGATAAGGTGAGCTACCCTGAGATTGTTGGCCATCTTAGAGATCACATGGAGGTTCCTGAGGGCACGATGCTACACTGGTTGTTTCCTGGGATGGAACTTAGTGATGGATTGACAGTTCTTTGGGATGACAATTCATGCCTAAAGATGGCTGAGGCCATTGTGGAGGGAGGAGTGGCAGATATCTATGTTGAATGCAGAGATGTGCAGGATGATGCAGATAATGAGCAAAGTGACTTTGAGGATGAGATGCAACACATTTCTGTTTCTGATTCTGAGGAAGAAGAACCCGAGGAAGAAGAGGTTGCTGTGATAAGTGAGTCTAGAGAAGAGGCTCAGAGGCAGATTGCTAGGTTGAGGGAGTTTTACTCCAGCCCTACGAAGAAGGGCAAACAAGTGGTTGCATGTGATAGTGTAGTTGTGACCGATGCAACCCAAGAAGTCCAAGCTATTCCTACCCAAGCAAGCCAAGCTCAAGCAGCAGCAGCCCCAGAAGCAGCAGCAGGTGAAGGGACAGCAGCAGCCCCAGAAGCAGCAGCAGGTGAAGGGGCAGCAGCAGGTCAAGGACACAAGGAATCAAGCTCTGACAGTGATTACATACCTGGGGATGATTGTTCATCAGAGGATGATGAGGAGGCAGCAGAGATTCTGAAGAAATTCAAGACTTTCAAGAAGAAATTGAGAAGTGGAGAGGCTGCAAATCTTGATGATGTTGTGCTTGGAAGACACAGTGCTATGCCTGCAGGTTTTGTTGGACTTGATGTTGAGGGGGATGGGGACACTGAATACTTTGGATCTGATGATGATGAGTCTTGTGAAGAGATGGGCAGTGATGGGGAGTTTGTAAGGAAGCCTTCTGGACTGCCACGGTTTAAGAAGACCAAGGATGTCCCAAAGTTCAGTTTGGGAATGAAGTTCAGCTCAAAGCAGGATTTCAAAAAGGCAATTGTGAAATATGCTCTTGCTGAGAGGAAGGTGATAAATTTTGTGAAGGATGATACAAAGAGGGTTAGGGCAAAATGTGACTGGGAAACATGTCCTTGGGTGTGCTTGTTGTCTGATAACAACAGATCTGAGAGCTGGCGGATAGTAACATTTCAAAGCATGCACACCTGCCCCCCTAGAAGGGACAACAAGATGGTGACAGCAAGGAGGATAGCAGAGAGGTATGAAAAGTTTATCATGGCTAATCCATCATGGAAGCTGGTACCAATGATGCAAACAATTCAAGAGGAAATGTTTGCCAATGTAAGCATACCAAAGCTGAAGAGAGCAAAGGCCATGGTGATGCAGAAAGCTCTAGATGCAACTAAAGGGCAGTACCAGAAGCTCTATCAGTACCAGCTTGAGTTGCAGAGGTCAAACCCTGGTTCCACTGTTATTGTGCATAGGGCACCTGATGTTGAGCCACCAACATTTCAGAGAATGTACATTTGTCTGGATGCTTTGAAGAAAGGATTTAAAGCTGGATGCAGGAAAGTGATTGGACTTGATGGTTGTTTCTTCAAGGGAGCTACCAATGGTGAACTGCTATGTGCCATTGGAAGGGATGCAAACAACCAAATGTATCCCATTGCTTGGGCTGTAGTTGAGGTTGAGAACAATTCTTCATGGAATTGGTTCTGTGATTTCCTGTGCAGAGATCTTGAAGTTGGTGATGGTACTGGCTGGGTGTTCATATCAGACCAGCAGAAGGTGTGTGTTAATTCATGTGTTAATTCATGTGGGAGGGTTAAGTGTTAATTCATGTGTGTGTTAATTCATGTGTTAATTTATGCTTAGTGAACTGACTATTACTATATGTTTGCAGGGTATCTTGGATGCTGTTAGCAATTGGGCGCCACAAGCTGAGCATAGGAACTGTGCAAGGCATATTTATGCCAACTGGAAGAAGCACTTCAAGAAGAAGGAGTGGCAGAAGAGGTTCTGGAAGTGTGCAAAGGCTCCTTGCATGATGTTGTTCAATTATGCAAGGGCTAAGCTGGCTAAGGAGACAAGAGATGGTGCACAAGCAATTCTCAACACTCATCCACAACACTGGAGCAGGGCCTGGTTCAGGTTAGGCTCGAACTGTGACTCAGTGGACAATAACATGTGTGAATCATTCAATAAGTGGATAATTGAGGCTAGGTTCTTCCCTATCATAACCATGCTGGAGACCATTAGGAGGAAAGTGATGGTTAGAATACATGATCAGAGGGCTAAGGCTGCTACATGGGAGACACAGGTGTGCCCCAATATCTTGAAGAAACTGAATATTTACATCAATCAATCTGCTTTCTGTCATGCTGTTTGCAATGGAGCTTCCAAGTACGAAGTGCAACACTGGGACCACAGGTTCACTGTGGACCTAGATGCAAAAGAGTGCTCTTGCAGGTACTGGCAGCTGTCTGGCCTTCCATGCCCTCATGCAATTTCATGCATTTTCTTCAAGACAAACTCTTTGGTTGATTACATATCACCTGCTTACTATGTGTCTAATTTCCTGAGCACATATGAACATTGTTTGATGCCTGTTGAGGGCATGGCTAGCTGGCCTGAATCTGATAGGGAGCCACTAAAAGCACCTGGTTATGTGAGAATGCCTGGTAGGCCTAAGAAGGAAAGGAGAAGAGAATCATCTGAGCCTAGCAAGGGTGTCAAGCAGTCCAAAGTTGGAACTGTTATAAGGTGCAGAAAGTGTAAGCAGATTGGGCACAACAGATCAACTTGTGACAGGGTGAATGGTTCTGGGCCCTCTAGCCCAGCTTGTTCACCTGCTGCAAACTCTCAACCACTGTATCTTCACTCAGCCTCTGACGCATAACACATCAACTACACCTAACCGAAACGGAAGAACAAGGCAACACCAAGCAGGAAAACACAGAGCGCCCTCATCACCTTCCTCTCCAGGTCCATCCTTTCAACTTTGCCCTCTAGGTACTCCTTCTCGCCTTCCATTGGGTCAAGCCTTGCGTTCTCCAGCTTCAGCTCAGCTACCTCCTCCTCCAGCTCCTCAATCCTCTGAATCGCCTCGCCCAAGGCTTGCCTTGCGAACTGCTTCTTTTTCTTCAGAGTCCACACTGCATTGCGCAGGTCAATGAGCAATGTCTGCACAAATGGATCATGCGGACCCTCGAACCACTCCATCAGGTCGCAACCATTCTCCTGCATTTCAAGCACACACCTCAAGCCTAGTGCAATACCAAGATAAATCGAATCGAACACAAATCCATCGCACATCCAACCTGAATCGATCAGATCGACGGGAAATTAAGCTTACCCGAGCCCTGAAGCACTTCACGTAGCGGCGACCGGGGTTGTCGTCGCTCCAAGAGATCCACATCGCCGCCTTCTTCTGGCACTTGCAGAAGATGGCAGGATGGTACTCCAGGGGCCCGACGCGGTACGGGATGGGCGAATGGCGCTTGTCATCGTCGCCCAAGATGGAGCTCGCGGATCGGGCCGAGCTCGAGCTGCCGACCATGGCGGACCCTAGGGTTAGGGTTTCGTCGCACTCTTCAAACTCGGGCTCGGGCGGCTGGAGAATGGAGAGGGAGACCGATAGTGCGCCGACAAAGCCAAGTCGCCTCGGGTCTTATAGTCAACACGGGACTGGAGTGCTGACTCAGCCTGGGCGCGTGCCCCTTGCCACGTCGGACTGCTGACTCGGACAAAACCGCCTTCAAAACCGCTGGAGGAGTTGATTTGCACCCACCCAAACAGTTGAGGGACCGTGGATACCCGGTTTTTTAGTTCGGGGTGAAAGTTGCGCTACCCCCAATAGTTGGGGGACCCAAATTAGACTTTTCTCAAAAAATTACCCACCACTGCTTTATAAAAATATTTTCCCATAATACCCCTTTAATTGTTTATAATAAACAAATTAAACCATTACCATGGTAAAAGTATGTCCTCACATATCCGTGCAACCTCTCAAAATCCCTCTACCGTACATATGTATCCATTGATTTCCAAACGTTATAACGAAAACCGATCTGCTTTGCTTGCGTGGAATCGTGATCTTCATGCAACATGGCGACATTAAGATCCTAACCAGGAACAAGATGAGCAAACGCGCGGCTGCCGCCTCCATGCCCCTACGCCGCACCAAACACAAGCCATATTTCTTCCTTAGATCAATCGACGAGGTCCGTGAGAAATCCTCTCTCTAATCTTAGCCAGTCCTAAGAGGCTTTCAGGTGATCCCAAGTGAGCGTGAAAACAATTTGACGGAGGGGGAGACGAAAGGTTGGCTTGATCGGGGCCAAGTAATTGAGAGCGCGCCTTGAGCCATGCCATACTTGCGTACTTACCATGAGGATTCTGGATAGTGCAATGGTGTAATTCCATTTGAGCCACGTTATGGAAAGATCAAAATTGTAGTGCATGCAGCAACCGCGGCTAATTGAATTTGGAGTTATGACTGTTTATGTGCCTCATGTGTTAAGATGCTAATAGCTGTAGAATGCCTAGGACGTTGACCATAGAGTACACCGTCAAAAAGAGCTAGAAGGGCAAGAATGACCGAAGAAGTTGCTTGAGATCCAGGAATACTTGCATTTACCTTGAGCCTAGCAGAACCACTTGGACCAGTTGATGCCGATGCAGTACTCTTGGCCACCATCTGAAATTGATGTAGCTGGTTATTAGTTATAGTAAACATCATATGGTCAGTCACTAAGATATGCAGAAAGAGACATGTATTAGTAGTACCTGAGTAGGTTTTGCAATCTGTGACGAGAGTTGACTTGGACGTTACTTATGTTCTAAGTTTTCTCAAAAAAAAAAACTTATGTTCTATGTGTGGCAGAATAAACGATAACTCACCAGTATAATTTATGTAGAATATATATATACTAAATAGGTGTACCAGATGATACTAAGTTAAAATATTATCTAATCACTCTGTAGAATATACTATTGATTATGTGGAGAAAACGCATTCACATTCCATATTAAACCAAATGAATAGAGAATTTTTTTTTTTTTTGCGAGGGAATGAATAGAGAACATTTAATGATTTGGTATTCTGCCTGGTTACATGGACATTGAGGGTGATGTTGGAGAATTCTTATTAATCAGGATGTATACAATCTTAGAAACAGAGAGCCCTTTTACGCAAAAAATAAAAAAGAAACAGATAGCCCTCACCTATTTTTCCCCATAACATCTTTCTCCGTGCTTGTCGTCTGATTAAATCTGATACGGTGTTCTACTTTAGCACTCTCGCGTCTTGGACATGCAAACAAAACGTTGTACGCATGCAAGGCACCTATCGCACTGCTTGGATGTTACAAGAATCATAGGGAAACAAATAGATCCGGTCAAATAGAGGATGAAATACAACTGTAGCTGAGATACAATCTGGGGTAAACATCATTAAAAGATATGGTGAAAAATTTCTCCAATCCATGTGTGCTATATTATATTACTATAAAATAAAAAACCAGTAAACTATAATTCAACTTTACGGTCTAGGAAAGCCACCACGTTCATTCTCAAGGCTAGGAATTACCATATTAATGAAAGAAAAAGGGAAAACTAGTACTGCGATTATGAAAAAATCCAATCAAAATGCCCAAACATATCTAAAATTACCTACCATTGTCATTATAAACATTTTTTTTGTCCAAAGTGCCATGCATATGTTTTTAAAATTACTCACATTACTATTACCAAATACCCCTTATATAAGCTTATAAATTACACATTATCATTACAAAAACAATCAACTAAAAATAAGTTAAAATAAGTTAATAACAAGGCAACAATAAACTAATGAGACATTTAATATAATACAAAAATAAAATAAATAGATTGTTAATACTAGCCGCGCAAATGTGCGGGCAGCATTAGTAGTTTGGCATGAAGTGCTCAAGAATAAGAAAAAAAACTCGTGCATTTCAAACTTGAGCAGTTATATATACTGGGCAGCTCTATATATGTATGAACTCAACAAGCGCTGTTCTTTTTTTTTTCCCATGGCCACAACGAACAAGAATATGACTGGATCTCTTTGCTCTGAGCACTCGTAAGCGCGCGACAACCATATAATCAGCTCAGAATTCACAGGCCAGAATACATTAGTACTCAACAAATGTAAGCTACGCCGACACTTTCACGCACTAGTACAAAAAGGGCCTTCAGTGGCGGGCCTTTTGGGCCAGCAGTGGCGGTCAAAGCGTGCGCCACCGAGCATCCGCCACTAGAAGCCCGTCAAGAGCGGTGGCGCACAAACCGTCCGCCACTGATATAGAGAATCAGTGGCGGACGATGACGCCATTCGTCCGCCACAGTGACAACGACATCAGTGGCGGAGCGAATGATGTCATGCCTGCCGCCGCTGGTGTTGGAGACTGCAGTGGCGTTCAGTACGACGTCACCCGTCCGCCACTGCGCTACAGACATCAGAGGCGGAACGCCATGACGTCACAACGTCCGCCACAGGTACACAGAGTCCAGTGGCGGACGATGGCGTCATGGCGTCCGCCTCTGTTGGTACACATCTGTGGCGGTTAGGGTGACGTCATGCTGCCCGCCACTGGTACTATGTACCAGATTCAAAAATCATGCTGAATTTCAAATACACCCAGGATTTAAAATTCAAATATCTTTCACAAACCAAAATTCATCACAGATCATCATCACATATCAAATATCCATCACATGACACATAACCAACATTGAGGATCAATAATAACAACAAAATACAAGTTACAAGTTCATCCATGCATATATATTACAAAAATATGTCAAGTATAGTGTACACAAGCTATGGAGCAACATCATCGCTTTCATACGGCCAACTATAGTCTATCAAGTCCCTACGAGCGAGATCATCCTTCCAATTGTTCTCAATGACGGTCTGGTGGTGGCTTGTAGATGATTTTTCGGTCCAAGTGCATAAGTCGATGTGCTGTGCCAAATCACTTGTAGGATCAAAATATGCTCCTTCGGGATGGACAAGATGATGCATAATGAAGCGACATATCCTAGATGTGAAGCTATAAAGCTCTGAGTCGCTATACCCACTAACGCCTTTTTTCTTCGTGTCCTGCCCACATGACGAAAACAAACATCAAGATTTTGTCAATGAAACATAACAAACTATAGCAACTATGTGTGCGTGTGTGTGTGCAAATTGCGTGATTTAATGTACTTACGTGTTTCGTAGCCTGTTCGCGAGGCAAGTGTAGAAACTTGTTATGCACGCCTATGGACATCCATCCAAGCACGTAGTAGCCACAGTGCACGGAGCCCTTAGGCTGTTTTCGACACTGGGTAACCATGAAAACGACGTTAGCGTTAGGCTCAATCTCCGACATAAGTACCTATAGAGTGATAGAAATGAGAACCCATTCTATTGTAGTACCGGATAGTTCCACCGCCATCCCATATGCTTTTCCCACTTCGCCGGGTGCTCGCCGTTATAATGATGAATGTAATGCTGGTACCCGCTGTTGCAAAAGTAAACGATGGCGAGTCAGCTTTAGTGTCGATGTAACTATATATATTGACAAGAGTCCCTTAGATACGAGTTCTTACCGCTCTATGACTTTCATAAACATCATGTAGTCTCTGTGGTCATAGTCGAGGGAGTCAAACACCCAAACCCTTCCTTGCTTCGGATATATCAGAAAACATATCCAGTGGTCTCTACACAAAGAATTATCTATGTTACTCTCCTAGTTTAGCAATGAACAACGAAATAAACGACGACGTGATTGAGAAAACTTACTTAAAATTGTAAGGGGCCATGATGCACTGTCTGTCTCGCCATTCATACATGCATCTACCAATATAGACCGAACATGCTTCCCTCATATTTGTGGTCATTTGGTCGACCATATTACGCCGCTCTTTTGGAGACATGCCAGCGTATTGTGGCGCATTTTCATCGATCTTCGGGGTGAGGTGTAATTCAGATATGAGATGCGGGTGGAGAAACCCAACATGCTTTTGGTCATTGTGGCAACAAATCCTACACAAAATTGCATTAGTAATGCTTAGTAATCGTTTCCATAGAGAACGAAAATATGGAAAGCACTTACAAGCACCAAAGAATTACCATCGTCGCGTCGATCCGATCGAGACGATACATGTGATGGATATCCTCAAAAAGCACCTTCATCTCGAAATCAGTGGAGTTGAAAATCTTCCCAGGAACGCGACATGGGATATTCTCAATGCTTCGGGAACACGCCTCAATGTACCACTCGTGAAATCTATTCATTACCCAATCACTGTTATTGAGCTTATTCCTTGGAAGGAGTGGCATGCCGTGCACGTACTGCGGGAAATCATCTTGTTCATAATCCCAAGACCCTTCCGCGACACCTGGCTTCATCGTACGTTTTGGCGCCTCAACGGCCTGCACCGTAGCATTCTTCGTCGTCCTATCGGCCAAGGTGCGAAAGAAAGCTGCACATGCAGTATCAAGTGGTTTAGCCGGTTGCTCATCGTTATAAAGTCTTGTCTTCTTAGGGATAATTAAGCAAATAGGCTTACCTTGCACAATCCCCTTAGCATCATAGGGCTTCTCTTTTTGTTGCTTCATTGCCTTTTTCCCCTCTGTCGCCTTATCATTTTTTGGTGGTGGTGGAGGTGAAGGATCGCGCGATCTCTTGCTACCCTCGGCCTTCTTGTCCTTTTCCGGTGATCGCGGAGGTGAAGGAGCACGCGTAGCCTTGGTACCCTCAGCCTCCTTGTCCTTTTTCGGTGACGAAGGAGGCGTAGGATTGCGAGTGTCCTCTTGTTCATGGGCCAGAGAAGCTATAGGTGAACGAGGTGAAGCTTGAATATCCATCTCCGGCTCTTCCCTTTCCTCTCGAGCCAGAGACTCCGCAGCTGGAGCTGAAGCTGGAGACTCCGCAGCTCGACCTGCACCCGGAGCTGGACAGTCCGCTACAGGAGGCGGAGGCGGAGGCGGAGGCGGAGGCGGAGGCGGAAGCGGAGGCGGAGATGGAGACACGGTGTGTACAACAATGTCCTTCCTGTGCCATGCCACGAAATTGTTGATGGTATCTTCGAGAGTCTCAATCCCCTCTTCCTCATCTGGGTAGTCAACCTCCTCCTTGAGGAATTTATCGTCTATGACCCGGCTGACAAACACCCTGGCACACTCTTTTGGCAATTCCTTTGAGTTGATCTCGCGACCAACATAAGCAGTGCCTTCTGCAACCTTGAACTGCCGGCTCTTCCCTTTCCTCTCCATTGTCAGAAACAGAGAGCATGGTGTAGGCTCCTTGATATCATCCACTGGGTACCTCTGAGTATCGGCAGCCGTGGAGCCAGCGCTGCTTGGAGCCTTTGGTTCGCTTTGGCTACATGTTGCTGTCAGTGTCTCGATACTCAAAGTGAATTCAGGAACTTGTATTGGTGCCTCCAAGTGTGGGTTCTCCTTGATGAACCTGAACATGTTCCTCTGAAATTCCTCGAACGATTGATCCACGAAGGGACGCTCGTTCTCGGGCTCGACAACGCACCGTGCGATGGAAGAGAATCCTCGTGTGCGACCACGGTGTTCCTTGGTCCCGAGGGCAACGCTAAGCTGCTTATCTGCTTCCTTCCCCTTTAGCTTCTTTGCTTTGTGGGACGCAGCAAAGTCCCTGGCTCTCTACACCACTTCACTAACCTGGGAGTTTTTTGGCACCAACTTCCTGCTAGCAAGTTTCTTCAGCCGTGCAAAGAGCCAGTTTCGAGTACGGACAGACATGTCTCCATACTCAACCACTTCTCCCGATTCGCGGGCTTCCCGTTCCCTTCTCCATATTGGGATCTTGCCTCTGTAGCCTCCAGGCCCTAGGTTATGATGCAGCTGGTTCTTTTTATTCAGAGCAGTGAATATTTTGCTGATCGATTTGAACTCTTCAGAGGACCTGGACTTGACGAAGGCTTTCCAGTCATTGGGTGGGATAAACCCAAATTCCTTCAATGGGTCTCGACTAGTTTTGATGAAGTCCTTGTCCATGTTATACCTGAACGTGCGAAGGCACTTCGACATGGTCTTTAGAGTAGCAGCTTTTGCGGCTTCAAGAGAGTGGGCAGGGAAGATGTACTTGGCCTCAATGAGACTCCACAAACGATCTTTCTCCGTGTCGGGTACCTTCTTCCAATTCGACCAAGTGATCTTCCCTTTCTCTCTAACTAAACACCCGCAATCAGTGCGCCAGTTTGCCAAGATTCCCTGCGGCTCGATTGGCGACCCTTCTTCGCTGACCCTGTCCACTCTGTGGATGCCAGAACTTAGCTAGTTCCGCTTCCTTTTTCCTTTATTTTTCTCCTTCTGCACAGAGCTCGTTTCAGGAGCGGGTACTTGGTCTGCCGGCACTATAGCAGATGCGTCTTCCACGAACAACCGTTTTCGTTTACTTCGCCGTGGTCGTGGCTGTGAAGGAATCTACGAAATAGCATACCATGTGTCAGTTTAATGAAACATTTAACTCCTGACGTAATAGGTGTCGATGACCCGATACCTCATCATTCGGATTGTAATCGGGGTCTGGGGGTCCCTCAGCGCGCTGCCTTTTACCGCACAGAGGAAAAAGAGGGGATTCAGCCTCATAGGGATCAGCCTCTTCCTCATCGTTATCGCTGGGAAGTACCTCAGCAGTTGGGCTCCTGTCTGCTTGATTCCCTTCGTCCATTTTTTTTAGACTCTTAAATGATTACTGTGTAATAACCGAAATCTTGTTAGGTTTATTCATCTACTAAATATTATTGTTAAAAAAAAACATGCGTCGGCATCAGAATGAGGATAGCATTATCATTATGCAAAAGATAGACTTCCCAGAGCCGCGCGGCATGTCAAGCCAAATGATTTTCACTTCGCATCGACACGACACGTCGACTCTGAGAAGTCTACCTATGGCTATCCTACCTCATCATTTGCCAAGAAAGAAAGTGGTCAAATAAACAAATTAAATTGCTCTCAGTGCGGGTTGCCGAATTAACGGCCATCCAACGCTCTAAGGTCCTTGACTCGAGTGGCAACATGTATCCAATATCTTAAGATATGGTCCAGGTTGCCACACCCGTCTCGCTTAGTCCGCACTCATCATCGAGCATTGGCCGGCATACAACTTCAACTCTGACATCATCGCAGTAGTACAGAAGTCTCAGCACAAATAGGTAGATAGATCATCATAGCAGTAGCACATCTATCAGTGAGAGAGAAACAAGAGGGGGAAAGGAGAAGAATAATAGTGCAGTGGTGGGCAATGACAACGAGCCATTGTCAATCAGTCAAAATGATGCACTAGTACAAAGAGAGGCTTTAGTGGCGGGCGGGTAACATCCAGTGTGCTACTGCTCAGAGTCAATAGGTAGTGATCTGGGTCATCATCGACTATTGTACTACTGCTCAGAACAAATCAAATAAGCTTCATCGACCATTACTACTATTTTTTATTATAGAGAAAATGCATCATCGGCCATGTTTATTTAGGCACGAAAAAAGTGAAATAGATCTGCCGCCAACGAAAGTAAAATAATTGGCTCATATATATATACACAGCCAAAGATAACAGCCACATCAGGGCAAACAAAATATTTGACCGCAGCCAATGTTCCAACAGCATCATCAAGTAATATTTCACAGCACCAAAGTTGCGTACTAGCTAGCTACCAGATTCACTTCAAAGTTGCATACTAGCTAGCACTATAGCAACATCAGCCAAAATATGGACACTATATGATCAGTAGTAAAAAGCTATATTTTTAAGATTGAGCTAGCAACTATCCATGTCATTTCAAAGGTAGGACACTAAGACATGTCATTTGAACCAAAATATGCCTGCACAAAATCCAGCAGCTAGCACACTAACACATGGTCCTTAATCATCCATTTTCATTGTACTTCAACAAAATTCTCCCTGCACAAAAATCCAGCAGCTAGCACACTAACAGATGGTCCTTAAATCATCCATTTTCATGTTAGTTCAACAAAATTCTGCCTGCACAAAATCTTGTAACATATATCAGGGAAAAACAAAACAAAAAACTGGCAGTAGCCAAAGTGCTCGAGCTCAACTGATAGTGCATGATTTGAAGACTATGAGCAGCAAGTAATCAGCCAACAAGCACGGCCCTTGCCTCAGCCAGAACAGATATGTTGCACAGCAAAAATGAGAGCTACATCCTCTCTAACACACTATGAGCAGCAAGTAATCAGGTAACAAGCACTGCCATTGCCTCAGCCAGAACAGAGCAGCAAGTAATCCAACAAGCACTACCACAGCAAAAATGAGAGCTACATCGATATTCTCTAACACACGGTCCTTATTGTCAAGCCAAATGAGGATAGCATTATCATTATGCAAAAGGTGGACTTCCCAGAGCCGCGCGGCATGTCAAGCCAAATGATTTTCACTTCGCATCGACACGACACGTCGACTCTGGGAAGTCTACCTATGGCTATCCTACCTCATCATTTGCCGAGAAAGAAAGTTATCAAATGAACAAATTAAATTGCTCTCAGTGCGGGTTGCCGAATTAACGGCCATCCAACGCTCTAAGGTCCTTGACTCGAGTGGCAACATGTATCAAATATCTTAAGATATGGTCCAGGTTGCCACACCCGTCTCGCTTAGTCCGCACTCATCATCGAGCATTGGCCTCAGCATACAACTTCAACTCTGACATCATCGCAGTAGTACAGAAGTCTCAGCATAAATAGGTAGATAGATAATCATAGCAGTAGCACATCTATCAGTGAGAGAGAAACAAGAGGGGGAAAGGAGAAGAATAATAGTGCAGTGGCGGGCAATGACAACGAGCCATGTAAATCAGTCAAATTGAATCACTGGTACAATGAGAGGCTTTAGTGGCGTGCGGGTAACATCCAGTGTGCTACTGCTCGGAGTCAATAGGTAGTGAACATAATCATGGAAATAAGCATCATCGGGCATTGTACTACTGCTCAGAATAAAAATCTTAGAAATTGCATCATTGACCATGTTCATAAGAAACAACAGATTATCAAGGCAAAATTGGAAAGAAGCTCATGGCAAAAAGTGAGATTCATCATGTCTGCAGAATTAAAAAGCAGCAACAAGCTGAGGACATGGCATACAAGCTCAGCACATTGCATACATGGCAGAAATAGAGCAGCCATATGAAAAAGAAAAAAAACTTGCAGGAAGTGTGTAATTTCAGAGCAATACACATGACTAAAGCAAATATGACAGGCACATGATAACAGCTAAAGGCATTATCACAGCAGTATAACAGCAGCAGCACAACAACAAGTTGTCACAACAGTGGCAAAAGAAAAATATTCAGTGCCAAAAGAAAAATATTTAGTAGTATAATATAAGCAAGTATATGGCATGTATGATTATAGGGCATATATGAGCACATACATAACAGTAGTATAATAGCCGAAGATATGCCAGAAATTTCAGAAACATATATATGGCATATAGACAAAAATATGGCACATATCAACAGAAGTAGCATGTAAATTATGTATAGTATACCAGAAGATTAAAAATAACAGCAAGTAGTTATGGAGTGAATGGGCAGAAATGACAGCAGGTAGGATATTAAAAAAGAGAAATTATGGTTGCCATGTCGAGTGAAATAACAGGAACTAGCAGTTGTAATATGCAAAGACCAGCAACATTTCAGCACTAGAAGAGACCCAAAAATCAGCATCATATATATAGCCTATGTTCTAAATAGTGCATCCAATCAATATAACAGAACAAAAAAATCCGGCAGCACTATACAAATATTCAGAGCTTATCTGGATGAGTTCAACCAGGACATTGCTACGAGAAGTAATTTCAGCACAAGGACCAGCAGCACTTCAGCACAAGAAAAAAAACCCAAATTTCAGCATCCCTGAACTTAGACACCGACACAAAGTCCTTATGAATATATCGCATATGTTCTAATTTAGGAGTTTCAGCAGGACATTACTAGCAGCAGTAGAAGCATATAGGGCAGCAACAATTTATCACCAGGACGTCACTAACACAGGGTCCTTATTGACCCCACGGCACGATCACATATTATTGACCACCAACAGCAGGATCACAAACAGGTGCATCACTAACCAGAATCACAAACCAACAGCAGGATCACATATTCTTGACCACCAACAGGCGCATCACTAACCAGTAACAGGAGCAGAGGGGAAGAGGGGCAGAGGGAAGAGGGGTAGAGGAAAGAGGGGCAGAGCAGAAGAGGGGAAGAGGAGAGGGGGCGCACCTGGACGGCGAGGTCGGCGAGGACGGGCAGGTTGAGCACGGCGACGGGGCCGAGATAGAGGAGGGGGATCGAGCTCGCGGGCGACGGGGACGGCGCGGTCGACGACGGCGAGGTCGTTGGCGGCGACGTGGAGAGCGCCGCGGCTAGGTTGAGGACGGGGAGGACGGCGAGGTCCACGAGGTCGGGGATGGAGAGGTGGAGGTCGACGACGGCGGCACTAGCTCCGGGACGGCGGCACGAGCTCCGGGACGGCGAGGTCCACGACGGCGGCGGGGACGACGAGCTCCTGGAAGGCGAGGTCAACGACGGCGGCACGAGCTCCGGGACGGCGAGGTTGAGGAATGCTGCGGGGACTTCGAGCTCCGGGAAGGGCGAGGTCGACGACGGCGGCACGAGCTCTGGGACGGCGGCGGGGGCGACGCTCGAGGGCGACGGGGACGGCGGATCGGGGGCGACGAGATCCAGCGGCATGGGGAGGTGGGTTCCGGCGACGAGCGTTGCGGCGAGGAGGGAGGCGGCGGAGGGCGCGTAAATTTGGCAGCCTGACGGCGTCGGGGGCGAAATCCCTAAGTTAGGGTTTCGTGGTGGCGCCGTCTGCCTTGTTTGATATCGGGGCAGACAGCAGTGGCGGGCGAGCCGACGCCACCGACCGCCACCGAACGGATGACGTCATCCCGTGCGCCACTGAGAAAGGTCAGGTTGGCGGACGGTGTGACGTCACCCGTTAGCCTTAAGAGACACAGATTCAATACTTAAACCTAAAATCCTGTTTCTTTCATGAACATCGCTGTGTCCCAGTGGTAAGCCGTCTGCCTCATATGTTGGATGTGCTGGGTTCGAACCCGCCCGGCACCATTTTTTAAAAAATTGTTTTTTTCCTTTTCACTTCTTGTATTAAAATAGTATATGTAGATACACTTTAAGTTTAATATAGTATGTAATATATTTTAGAAAAATTGGAAATATAGTAATTAATATACGATTGTAACTATGTTTTTACTTCATATATATAATATTTTGTGATAAATCTGTATAACTATTGTTTTTATTTTCTTTTCACTTCTTATATTACAATAGTATTTTTCAAAAAGAACTTTAATATAGTACTTAATATATTTTACAATAATTAAAAAATATAGTACTTAATATATTACAACCACACGATATTTTACAATAATTGAAAATATAGTAATATTACAACCACACGATATTTTTCAATGATTAGAAATATAGTACTTAATATATCACAACCACACGATATTTTACAATAAGTAGAAATCTATATATTCTTTATAAGTACAACCACTACAAGTCATTTAATCCACCTTCCCTTGCTATTTTCCTATTCTATGGAGCATGTGCAATGAGGGTCATAGTAGGTATTTTTTGTGTCATTTTATAATGTTAATTCTTCACTTATTTGTTCAATTTATACCGTCATGCTATTCCTTCATGCCATCTGGATTAACTTTTTTTTTTGAGGGAAGCCATCTGGATTAACTTTGATGGTGGCCATCCAGTATCAGCTGCATATATACAAATGGAGCTTCTTCTATTCATTAGATGTACAAGAAATAATTCCATGTCATTGTACTAATCTTTTTCATCATAAGAAGCGATTCAAGTTGGGAAAATAGAATGGAATAAAACATATTTTCAATCATAATTAATTTATCCTCGCATTTGGGCACACATAAAGTAACACCATACTACTAATAATTCTCATCTTTCACCGAGCTTACGTATATATACCAACATTTATGCTATATTCAAACTAATAAATATAAATACTTAACTACAAATTCCCGCTACAGATGCACCGTATTACATAATTCATCCGCCACTTCTGAAATTGCATCCTAATTCCCGCAGCAACGCGCGGGGAATTCACCTAGTATTGTACTTAATATATTACAACCACACGATATTTTACAATAATTGAAAATATTGCATCCTTTGGAAGCTGATCGGACTTGTTCCGCTTTCTCCCCTTGACAGGCACATGATAACAGCTAAAGGCATAATCACAGCAGTATAACAGCAGCAGCACAACAGCTAAAGCCATATGTCACATAAGTTCAAATACATCACAAGTCCACATAAGCAAATCCAAAGAAATAAAAGGGTACATAAGTTCAAATACATCACAAGTTCAGAACATTCACAACTGAAGTTCACATCTCAAGTTCACAATATTTTACATAAGTTCACAACAGAAGTTCACAACAACAGTTCACTACCAAGCTCGCGGCGTCTCCGGTGTACTTTTCTTGAGTACTTGCCCCTTCGAGCGTCTCCTCATCTTTGGATTTAGCTGTAAAGGAGATGTGTTAGCAAAGAGACGGCTGGAATATTGTTTTAATTAATTTAATACGTGTATACATAAGGATTGAAGTTCAACTAAATGTACCCTTTGGTGTTGAGACGTTATGTCACATCATCTCAGTGGGACTTTCATGGCTGAAGGGACTAGTGGGACTCGATATTATCTCGGTGAAACCTTCGTTTGATAGTGTCTCCTCTACTACGGTGCCACCTTCATTTAATGGTGTCTCCGATACTGCGGTCGAACCATCGCTTGATGTATCGGGTGCTTCAAGAAAGTAACCTGATGCATGAGGATCCGCATGAGGTAGTGCAGTTTTTGGACTGTCTAGGTGCTCAAGTTTGTAGTTAGGGGGCGATGTATAGACTGGTTGTACCATACCTGCTTGCTGACGACCTGCTCCAAGTTCACCTCCTGTTTCGGAAGTCCCCGCACCCCCGTCATCATTTTGTTGCCGAAATAGTGTGTAGCGGAGTCGTGGGTGGGTTTCTGCAGTAAGAGTGACAATTGTTAGAGGAAACAATGTAACATTATCGGAGCAAGGTTCTGTTGTAACTGCAGTTACCGTTGGCCTGAAGTGTCTGTGGATCACCCGGTGCAGCTGGTTCTACATCAATCCAAATTGGCCATATGTTCATTAAGGAACCACAGCTTTTGCGGATGCCAATATAGGCCTCCCTAGGTATAGTTGATGGGCGTGCATGTGTTGACATGCCGAATGCTAGATCACTATGCCTCAAACGGATGTCGGTAACTTCACATATGTTCCTGAAGATTCTAGATATTAGAACGGGCTGGCTCCGAAAGACTGGTGGCAGTCCAGTTACGATAATTTTCAGTGGTTGGTAATTTTCGGTAATGTGTAGGGCTGGAGATTGTATCTCCAAGTTGGGAACTGTGGGATCAATAGGTACTTCAATGGAACCATGCAGGGGCGTCAGTGGTAACATCGAAATGCGATGTTGCCCAAATTTAAGGGTTGCTTTGCTCAAGATCCGATTGGTTGCCTGGAATGAGCCGGAGAACAGCACAAAATCAGAAAGGTACCGGGAGATCTGCTCTAGCGGAAGCACCACACCCGTCTGGCTCTGTAAGACTGACTTTATCGTCATGCGATCGATCTCATTGAAGGCTAATGGAGACTGGCTCTTCATAAGTACTACGAGGCCTACACAATTTGCATCATTGTATCTGACCTCAGCCTCATCAAAGATCACAAAGTTTGGTAAGTGGAAAGACGCCATCAGTTGGTGCTCCGGTTCAGCTCCGAGGGCCTCTTCTGCTGCAAAATAAGATTGATGTGTAACTAGAATAAAATCTTCATGATTGATGTAACTTCATTATCATACTCAATTGGATAACTAACTACAGATGAAACTAAAATTGCTAACTGAAATTGCTAAGTAAAATTAGCTAACTAACTAATTCGTAAGAAAACAATCATAGGGGATGGAATAAAATACAAATCAACTAATGCTTCAGTCATAATAACTAAGTGTAGAAATTCCAGATTATATTGTGTAACTGAAACTATATCAGACATGGAGCTCATAACCTCTTCTACTCAACTAGGAGAAGTAATTTCAGCACAAGGACCAGCAGCACTTCAGCACAAGAAAAAAACTCAAATTTCAGCATCCCTGAACTTAGACACCGACACAAAGTCCTTATGAGTATATCGGATATGTTCTAATATAGGAGTTTCAGCAGGACATTACTAGCAGTAGTAGAAGCATATAGGGCAGCAACAATTTATCACCAGGACATCACTAACACAGGGTCCTTATTGACCCCATCGCACGATCACATATTATTGACCACCAACAACAGGATCACAAACAGGAGCATCACTAACCAGAATCACAAACCAACAGCAGGATCACATATTCTTGACCACCAACATGCGCATCACTAACCAGTAACAGGAGCAGAGGGGAAGAGGGGCAGAGGGAAGAGGGGCAAAAGAAAAATATTCAGTGGCAAAAGAAAAATATTTAGTAGTATAATATAAGCAAGTATATGGCATCTATGATTATATGGCATATATGAGCACATACGTAACAGTAGTATAATAGCCGAAGATAACAGCCAAATGATAACCACCAACCAAATGAACATATGCCAGAAATTTCAGAAACATATATATGGCATATAGACAAAAATATGGCACATATCAACAGAAGTAGCATGTAAATTATGTATAGTATACCAGAAGATTAAAAATAACAGCAACTAGTTATGGAGTGAATGGGCAGAAATGACAGCAGGTAGCACATTAAAAAAGAGAAATTATGGTTGCCATGTCGAGTGAAATAACAGCAACTAGCAGTTGTAATATGCAAGGAGCAGCAACATTTCAGAAGTAGAAAAAGACCCAAAAATCAGCATCATATATATAGCATATGTTCTAAATATTGCATCCAATCAATATAACAGAACAAAAGAATCCGGCAGCACTATACAAATATTCAGAGCTTATCTGGATGAGTTCAAGCAGGACATTGCTACGAGAAGTAATTTCAGCACAAGGACCAGCAACACTTCAGCACAAGAAAAAACCCAAATTTCAGCATCCCTGAACTTAGACACCGACACAAAGTCCTTATGAGTATATCGCATATGTTCTAATTTAGGAGTTTCAGCAGGACATTACTAGCAGCAGTAGAAGCATATAGGGCAGCAACAATTTATCACCAGGACATCACTAACACAGGGTCCTTATTGACCCCACGGCACGATCACATATTATTGACCACCAACAGCAGGATCACAAACAGGTGCATCACTAACCAGAATCACAAACCAACAGCAGGATCACATATTCTTGACCACCAACAGGCGCATCACTAACCAGTAACAGGAGCAGAGGGGAAGAGGGGCAGAGGGAATAGGGGTAGAGGAAAGAGGGGCAGAGCAGAAGAGGGGAAGAGGAGAGGGGGCGCACCTGGACGGCGAGGTCGGCGAGGACGGGCAGGTTGAGCACGGCGACGGGGCCGAGATAGAGGAGGGGGATCGAGCTCGCGGGCGACGGGGACGGCGCGGTCGACGACTGCGAGGTCGTTGGCGGCGACGTGGAGAGCGCCGCGGCTAGGTTGAGGACGGGGAGGACGGCGAGGTCCACGAGGTCGGGGATGGAGAGGTGGAGGTCGTCGACGGCGGCACTAGCTCCAGGACGGTGAGGTCCACGACGGCGGCGGGGACGACGAGCTCCTGGAAGGCGAGGTCAACGACGGCGGCACGAGCCCCGGGACGGCGAGGTCGAGGAATGCGGCGGGGACTTCGAGCTCCGGGAAGGCGAGATCGACGACGGCGGCACGAGCTATGGGACGACGGCGGGGGCGGCTCGAGGGTGACGGGGACGATGAGATCCAGCGGCGGGGACGGTGGTTCGGGGGCGACGAGATCCAGCGGCGTGGGGAGGTGGGTTCCGGCGACGAGCGTTGCGGCGAGGAGGGAGGCGGCGGAGGGCGCGTAATTTTGGCAGCCTGACGGCATCGGGGGCGAAATCCTAAGTTAGGGTTTGTGGCGGCGCCGTCTGCCTCATTTATATAGGGGCTGACAGCAGTGGCGGGCGCGCCGACGCCACCGACCGCCACTGCACGGGTGACGTCATCCCGTGCGCCACTGAGAAAGGTTACGGTGGCGGACGGGGTGACGTCAGCCGTCCGCCTTAAGAGACAGTTTGCATACTTAAACAAGAAATCTTGTTTCCTTCATGAACGTCGCTGTGTCCCAGTGGTAAGCTGCTTGCCTCATATGTTGGACGTGCTGGGTTCGAAACCCAGCCGCCACCATTTTTTAAAAATTGTTTTTTTTTCTTTTCACTTCTTGTATTAAAATAGTATATGTAAACACTCTTTAAGGTTAATATAGTACGTAATATATTTTACAAAAATTGGAAATATAGTAATTAATGTACGATTGTAACTATGTTTTTACTTCATATATATAATATTTTGTGATAAATCTGTATAACTATTGTTTCCATTTTCTTTTCACTTCTTATACTACAATAGTATTTTCAAAAAGAACTTCAATTTAGTACTTAATATATTTTACAATAATTAGAAAATATAGTACTTAATATATTACAACCGAAATATAGTAATTAATATACGATTGTAACTATGTTTTTATTTCATATATATAACATTTTGTGATAAATCTGTATAACTATTGTTTTCATTTTCTTTTCACTTCTTATATTACAATAGTACTTTCAAAAAGAACTTTAATACAGTACTTAATATATTTTACAATAATTAGAAAATATAGTACTTAATATATTACAACCACACGATATTTTACAATAATTGAAAATATAGTATATATCACAACCACACGATATTTTACAATAATTAGAAATATTGTACTTAATATATTACAACCACACGATATTTTACAATAATTGAAAATATTGTACTTAATATATGACAACCACATGATATTTCACAATAATTAGAAATATAGTACTTAATATATTGCAACCACACGATATTTTACAATAATTGAAAATATAGTATATCACAACCACACGATATTTTACAATAATTAGAAATATTGTACTTAATATATTACAACCACACGATATTTTACAATAATTGAAAATATAGTATATATCACAACCACACGATATTTTACAATAATTAGAAATATTGTACTTAATATATTACAACCACACGATATTTTACAATAATTTAAAATATTGTACTTAATATATTACAACCACATGATATATCACAATAATTAGAAATATAGTACTTAATATATTACAACCACACGATATTTTACAATAATTGAAAATATTGTACTTAATATATTACAACCACATGATATTTCACAATAATTAGAAATATAGTACTTAACATATTACAACCACACGATATTTGACAATAATTAGAAATATAGTACTTAATATATTACAACCGCACGATATTAGTATTTAGCCTTTGACTACTTTCCCTTCGCAATCAGTACGCAGGTAGGGCACCACGGATGAATAGGTGAGATCAAGTTCAAGTTGACTTATCCGGTTTGTATCAGCAAAGAAGGGCACTTCATCAAACTGGTTGTATTCTTCTTCATCCGTGGCACCATCAACTCCGATGATTCTTTGTTTTCCATAGACAATAACATGCTTCTTCCAGTCAGTTTCTAGGTCAGGAGCATACCACACTTGCGCAACATTTTGGGGGAGTATCCAAGGATCATCCTTGTGACCAACAATGTTTAGGTCAACAAGAGTCATGCCGAATTCATCCACGTGGACCCCTTGGTCCTTGACCCATACGCACTTGAATATAGGGATTTGTAAGGACATTCCATAGTTGAGTTCCCAAATCTCTTCAATGTATCCGAAATATATGTTCTTGTTTCCCTCACTGTCCTCTGCGCTTGTTGTTACACCACTGTTTTGGCACTGACTCTTATTGTCCTTTGCTTTGGTGTAAAATGTGAACCCATTAATGTCAAACGCTTGCCACGAAGTGACAAGACTTAGTGGACCATCTGCCAATAGATGCATCGTCTTTTCATCTGTTGTCTCTCCAACTGGTAGGTTTTGGTTCTTCAACCATATAGTGAAACACCTCTTGTGCTCTTGCATGATCCAATCTTCATCGCGTGTGGGATTTTCTTTAGAAAGTTGTTGCAAGTGTTGCTCGACGTATTTTGCGGCAATCTTTAACTGATGCAGGATGCTGTAATGTGCTTGACTCACTCTTTCGTAACTCTCATCGGTGAAGGTTTTTCTTCCTTTAGTTCCTTTACCAGCGAGCCTTCCCTCGTGCCGCGACCGCGGAACACCTATTTGTTTCCCATCTGTCATGTAATCGTTGTCGCACTCCAAAACCTCTTCTGTTGTGTAGCCCTCTTTCATGGATCCCTTAGGATTTTTGGGACTGCGCACATAGTTTTTCATAACGTACATATACCGCTCATACGGGTACATATAGTGAAGGTAAGAAGGCCCAAGAACAAGTATCTGATCTGCTATGTGGATCATATAGTGCTCCATCGTATCAAAAAATGTGGGGGGGAAGCACATCTCGAGTTGGCACATAGTCTCCCGCATCAGTTTACGTATCTTTTGCAATTCTCCAACGTCGATGACCTTCTTGGAGACGGCATTAAAAAAGTGGCACATCCGTGTGATTGCAATCCTGACATATGGGTGTTTGATAGCCCTTGCAGCGATCACGAGGAACAAAGAAAGCATCATATGGCAATCATGCGTGTTGTAGCCACTTATCTTTAACTCGGTCATTGAGACTAGATTCTTTACGTTGGTTGAGAAACCTGTGGGAACCTTGATCCTGCGTAGGCACTTGCATATTGCTTTTTTCTCCTCTGGTGTCAGGTTAAAACTGGCTGGTGGAAGGTAATACTTTCCATTCTCCAACTGCTCAGGGTGAAGCTCTTTCTTTATTCCTTGTTTTTGTAGGTCTTTTCGAGCGCAGAGCCCGTCCTTTGTCTTGCCGGGTGTGTCCATAAGGAGACCTGAGGTTCTATCAAAGACACCTTTCGTAACGTGCATAAGGTCGGTTGCATGACCTATTTCTAACTGTTTCCAGTACGCTACGTACCTATAGAAAATTGATTTCTTCTTAAATATTGCATCCTTTGGAAGCTGATCGGACTTGTTCCGCTTTCTCCCCTTGACTGGCTTGCCAAAAACAACCTTGTAATCTTTCACCAGATTATAAACAAATTTGCCATCGCGAAGCACTGGTGCGGGATCTTTCTCCTCTGTACCATCAAATTCTTTCGTCATTCGACGGTATCTGTGATTTTTTGGTAAGAATCATCGGTGTCGCATGTACACCAGCTTGCAGAAATTTGGAAGGTGCACGCATGATGTTTGGTCAACACAAACAACGCATGCCGACTTCCCTTTTACCTGGCCGGTTAGGGTCAGGCGAGCGGGATTGTCATTGATGGTCACGAAAATAATAGCATAGAGGGTGAAGTGCTCCTGTCGGTAGGCGTCCCACATACGAACCCCCTCTTCCCACAGCTTCTGCATGTCTTCCATCAAAGGTTCCAAAAACACATCTATATCAATGCCAGGTTGTTGTGGACCGGATATAAGGGTACTCAGCATGAGGTATTTTCTTTTGTGGCACAGCCATGAAGGAAGATTGAAGACGCATAGAATCACCGGCCACGTACTATGTGGGTTCCTCATGCCACCGAAAGGATTCATTCCATCTGTACTCAGGCCAAATCTCACATTCCTCGGATCGTATGAGAACTGAGGGTTGTCGATGTCAAACTTTTTCCACTGTCGGGCATCCGCGGGGTGACGAAGCTTTCCATCCTTCTTGCGCCCATCTTCAGCGGCATGCCAAGTCATGAGTTTGGCGTCTCTGGAGTTTGCGAACAGACGCTTCAAGCGATCGACTACCAGTAGGTACCACATCACCAGCGCCGGAATTTTTCTGCACTCAACCTCATCTTCTTCCCCTTCGTTCTGATGACTGGTCCTGCCGCCTCTGTTCCTCTTTCGTCCCTTCTTCTTGATGTTCACGGTACAAGAGTCATCAACATTGTCATCGTATCTTTTGTACCGACTGGCGTTACAAACTGGACACTTCACCTTGTCCGCGTGTTCTTTACGGTGCAGGATGCAGTGATTCAGACAAGCGTGTATTCTTTGTACGCCTAATGTCAACGGAGACAACAGCTTCTTTGAGTGGTACGTGCTTGTGGGCAAAGCGTTCGGTTTCGGCAATGTGTCGGCTAAAACCAGCAGCAATTCATTGAAGCTACTGTCTGACCACCCGTTGCTGGCCTTTAGTGTGAGGAGTCGAAGCACCGTCTTAATACCGTGCAGTCACTCTCACATCCTTTGTCTTTAGAGTACAGAGGCTCTCTCGATGCCTTATCCAACATCTCTGCGTTATCCAAGCCTTTCTTTCGGTTGTGGAGTAAATCCTCATGCTCCATGTGACGGAGCATTTCCTCTACATCGAGGCCTTCACATCCTCCACTCTCGTGTACCGAGCCATCATCTTGGGCGTTACACTGATCTGCACTATGACGCTCATTGTTGTCTTCTGTCATCTCTGCGTGACTGTTGCCTTCTGCACTTCCCTGCACGTTGTTGCCTTCTCGAGTGTCTGGTGTTTCACCATGTTTGATCCAGATTGAGTAGTGATCCATGAAACCCTTCTTCAACAAGTGCTCACGAATAGTTTCATGTTCCTCAAACAATACATTATTCTTGCATCTCTTACAACGACAATATATAGCCCTTGTATTTTGACGTCCAGCGTGAACCTTGGCGGTTTGGAGAAATTTGGTAACTTCCTCGAAATATATTATTGGATCTCCTCCACCCCCATTGTACATCCAAGACCTATCCATCATCTACAATATTTGAAAAAAATAATTAAACAAACGAATACGAATTATCTCTACTACTATAAAGCACGAAGTTGAACCGGGTTTACACAACGGAACGGAATTCCTACCGTTATGCAATCCCAACCGTTGATTTGGCCGATCTGACGGTCACGAACGTCTGGATTAGCGGTACAGTTCCCGCTACAGTACAACACGTGATAGATACAGGATTTCGTTCGCTGCAGAGCCCCACAGTGCCGCTACAAGACCCCGATTGCTGTAGCACCATCCAGAATGTTTCGAGCAATCACTCCGCCTGGTGTCTCAAGCAATATCATTTGCTTATGCATTTGTTACATGTACAGGGAACAGAAATTCTAGAGGAGATAAGAAAACAGAGAGTGTAAGAATCTTACCTTCAACGTTTTCATATTTTCCAGTAGCACGGTTGAGTCCTGTACATATAAACATGAACTGGTAAGTGATAACCTAAGGAGGCGACTTATTTTATTGTGCATTATTCTACACAGCACTCATTATTTACTGCTGGTGCCCGTCAAATTGCCATTAAACAGCTGTTTGTTTACACAAATGTTCCAGGTTTAGTCACAAATGTTAACGCATCAGCGTGAAGCAAGAAGTCATGATTACTTAAGCTTCTGTAATTCATGTTGTACGAAGTTTTTATGCACTTACAAAATATTTTTTTATGCAAACTCTGAAATAAGGATTGCAAAAACAAAAATGAGCAATTACATACGTTAAAATGTAAAATTTAAAAATATAAAACATCAACACAGAAGTTACTTGCAACCCTTCAAAAGAACATATATACTTAATATAAAACAAAGTAGGGATAAATGGATTTCTGTACTATACTAATCAAAAGTGCACATCAAACAGCTACTCAATGTAATGAATTGAGCTCCGCATTTCAGAAAGAATCATGACTTACTGGAATAATGTAAATGCCTAAAAAAAGAAATTGGCTAACTTAAAAGCTTTTGCATCTGAACTTGGTGGCAAGATAAAAATTCTGAAATAAATTCCAAAAATATAGAGAAGATACAGGCGACAAAAAACAAATATGTTCTATGGTTTAACAAATACAAATTTATGAAACATTTGCCATACAAATACACAACTTCGCACGCCAACACTATTGTCTACCTTCATATTCGTGTGCAAAGCACGTGTATCTTACTAGTAAATTAAGAATAACAATGCTATACAAATTTGACACAATATTTTTATTCAATCCATACACAAGACTATATTAATCTTCCCATCCCCTCTCTCTTACACATATGGTGCATAAATCAAAATCATTGATCTCTTAAATGACAACACTAGCAAGCAAGATTACGAAACACATATGGCAGGAAGCACCACAACAGTAGAACTCAAGATCAAACCCCTTGTAGGGAAACACCACAGGTGGCAATAAGCAATCCACTACAAAGATGAAGAATACAAGAGCTGAAGCCAACACATTATGGAGAAGAGGTTCACGGTGCAGTAGCAAAGGCCACCGGCTAGGGAGCTCCTGCCCAGGGTTTAATCCCTGTGTGCTGCACAATTTGTGGAAAAATAAAAAATCCACTTGTCGTGCCTCCCCATTGTAGGACACCCCAGCCAGTGGTAACGGTGCGGCCCAACTTGGGTGTTGTGGTAGTGGTTCGTGGAATCAGAGGTTACGGTGTGGTCCTAAAGTGAGGCCGAATAAGGTTGAGTTTCTCTACAAAAGAAAACCTTGGTACGGACCATTGCTTAGAAGCTTTGTTTCAGACCATACAAATATTTTTAACTTACACACCTTGCCTTCTTGACCTTTAATTACAAACCCATCTAGCCGATCCATATAAATTTTCTCATCCAACTCTCCATTAAGGAAAGATGTCTTAACGTGCATCTGATGGACAAAAAGACCATGTGAGGCAGCCAGAGAGAGTCAAACTCGAATAGTGGTCAATCTAGCAACAGGTGAATAAGTATCAAAGAAATCTTTGTCTTCTTTCTGTGTATAGCCCTTAGCAATAAGTCGAGCATTATACTTATCAATCACACATGCACAAGTGACACAATGGTTTGCGTGGAAAACCTTCTCGATCCGTGTAAGGATAAATAATCACGGGACCAATCGGTCCACTCCAAACTCCGCTATAATTAATAATGGGTGCAAATGAGTCTTATGTAGAACCACAGAGGATTGAAACTTCAGCAACACTTTAATTAAGCAACAAGCTTGGTCGCAAAAACAACCACCACACCAACTAGAAGACGCTAGACGTACAGAGGTAACATAGTTTTTGTCCCTTTGGTTATCAGTTCATAACTCACAAATCACAGAACCAAAGTGCACGAAATTTTATATGCAAGTTTTTCAATGAGTTTCCCAGATACGGACCAAATTTCAGCGCAATCTGACACTGTTTGACAGCCTAAATAAATCATATACCAAAACTGCTACGTGCTGACACTGTAGTAGAACGGGAGAGACTTGAAATTCCTATAAACTGCACATCACACAGACCTTAGCTATTGAATTAAACTAATGTCGCACTATGACTTTAGTGTCCCGTGTGAGAGAATCTGAATCAATTCCATATCCTCCAAGACCAGGCCCAAAGTACAGGTAGGAATCCAAAGAAAACACCAAACAAACGAAAGCACAACATCACGAGGGTTGTGGAGAATGCAAGGAAAAACGAATCAGAATTCGTCAATCCGTGGCTCTCGTAATGACCTCGAAAGAGCAGTGCTCCTGCTCAGGTTTCGAAGAAAATGAAAGCACAACAGTGGGAAGGACCGCGAAAATGGACCACGAAACAGGATAGTTGAGAGGCCATAATTCCCCATCCCCTCTCTCTTGCATATATGGTGCATACATCAAAATCATTGATCTCTTAAATTACAATAAAAACTCACAAGACAAACAACATAAGACTTAGATAGGATCTACTAATTCCCCCAAAAGAAACAATAGAATCATCTCAATTGAAGGAAAAAAGTTTGCAATCCTAAATAGATTTTATCCTCAAAATTAACCATGAAAAAGACATCAAAACACAAAATGGCTCCAATGGATATCGAAGATTTACCTCCTAGATCAAATCCTCCAAAAAAAACGAGATCAAAACCTTTCCCCCATGTTTTCTACTTTTTCCCCGCCGCCGTACGGACATCAATGTCGAGTCCGGTACTGGTCGCGCGCGGGGGAGAAGACGCGCAGTTATATAGTTGCGCGCTAGCAGTGGCGGGCGCATTTACGTCACCTCATCCGCCACTGTTTACGCAAATCAGAGGCGGACACTGTGACGTCAGCACTGTCAGTGGCGGATGCAAGTGACGACACTTTCGTCCGCCACTGCTGGGTAAGTATTAGTGGCGGTCGGTGTCGTCACGCCGTACGCCACTTACGCCCTCAATATCAGTGGCGGTTCAGCTGACGTCATCGTCCGCCACTGATTTCGAGCTCAGCGGTGGCGGACGCTTGTGATGTCAACTGACCCGCCGCTGTTGACATCTTTCCGGTGGCGGACTGATGTGATGTCATTTGCACCGCCACTGATACGTCATGCTGGTCCTGTAGCCGTGATGACGCCAGTCCGTCCGCCACTGATGTCTGCTACAGTAACTGGCGTCGGGCTAGCAGTGACGGATCCATTGGTGTGCGCCAATGATATAAGAATTCAACTGTCATATTAAGCTCTTTTTGTACTAGTGGCGTTAATCACATCGGCGCATCACGAGAGTAGCTGGTCAGCAGCGCATGCAAGTTGCCAGCTGAGTTATGAAGTTTAGATTTACAGGCAGTTAAATTGTTCATTGTTAGACAGTCAAATTCGGGATTAAGAATCCAGCTCGATCGCGTAAACCCATGCCGAATCAAGAAGCCGCCCACCTCCAACTCCAACGCGTCAAACACCTCTGCCGAGCGCTGTTGAATAGTACAGCATCCAAGCGCCTCGGCGCTGTTAAATTGTGCAGCTCTATGTATGCATTCAAGTGCTCTTTTTTTAACCATGGCTACAACAAACAAGAGTGTGGTATAGGCTGCTTGTGTTATGACTGGCTCTCTTTACTTTGAGCACTTAAAAGCGTGCGACAACCATATAAATCTGCTCAGAATCCACGTACGAGCCATAAAGTATACATTAGTACTCGCCGTCCAATGTAAGATACGCTGACACTTTGACTTGCTATGCAAATCATATCAACAATTAGCGCTAGATAAGCACGTGAACGCAATCTCGAGAATACTAGCTAGCAATTAAGCAGCGCGTGCAAGTTGCCATCAGAGTTCTGAAGTTTAGATTTCCAGGCAAGTTGTTTATTGTCGGACAGTCAAGTTCAGGATTATTATTAAGAATCCAGCACCATGGCGTAAACCCATGCCGGATCAAGCAGCCGCCCACCGTCGATGCCTACGTCAAATTATCACCTGTGCCGAGCGCCGTTAAATACAGGATCTCAGCGATGTTCCGCAGCCTGTGTCGAAACTGAAATCGAATCGCCATGGACACCGCCGACTCGTCATCGTCGTCCTCCCCCTCGGCGTCGCTCCACGTTGTGATCTTCCCGTGGCTCGCGTTTGGCCACCTGCTCCCGTGCCAGGACCTCGCCGAGCGCCTGGCGTCGCGGGGCCATCGCGTGACGTACGTCTCCACGCCGCGCAACATCGCGCGCCTCCCGCCCGTGCGCCCCGACGCGGCGCCGCTGATCGAGTTCGTGGCGCTGCCCCTGCCGCGCGTCGAGGGCCTCCCCGAGGGCGCCGAGTCCTCCAACGACGTCCCCTTCGACAAGGTCCAGCTCCACTGGAAGGCCTTCGACGGCCTCGCCGCGCCCTTCGCCGAGTTCTTGCGCGCGGCGTGCGCCGCCGACGAGGGTAGGAGGAGGCCGGACTGGGTCATCGTCGACATGTTCCACCACTGGGCGGCGGACGCCGCCCTCGAACACAAGGTTCGACGAATGCCAAATTACTCAGCTTCGTGTTGCCACTTGGTCCTATATATATATATATCTCAGTCCAAATCCCGTGGCTTCTCGCTACAGGTGCCATGCGCGGCGCTGATCGTGAGCGCTGCAAGGAACATTTCTGTGTGGGCCATGTCGCCGTCGGAGCGCGCCGCATCAGGTGAACCGCCTATCTCCGTGATTGGCAAGTTCGTCCTCGGGCGCTACTCCATGACACTTGAGAGGTGCACGCTCACGGCCATTCGGAGCTGTGTTGAGTGGGAGCCCGAGTCCGTACCACTCGTGCCGAGGTTCCACGGTGTTCCGGTTGTCCCCCTCGGTCTCCTGCCGCCGTCGCTGGACGCAGGACGTGGGGTCACCACGGACGGCGAGGACGCCGCCGTGCGCTGGCTGGATGCGCAGCTGCCCAACTCGGTCGTGTACATTGCGTTGGGAAGTGAGGTTCCCCTGCGCGTGGAACAGGTGCACGAGTTGGCTCTCGGGCTGGAGCTCTCCGGAACACGCTTTCTCTGGGCTCTGAGGAAGCCTAGCGGCGTCGTCGACGAGGAAATCCTTCCCCCTGGCTTCGAGGAGCGCACCCATGGGCGTGGGCTCGTCAGGATGGGATGGGTTCCTCAGCTCAGCATCCTGGCGCACCATGCCGTGGGCGCGTTCTTGACGCACTGCGGGTGGAGCTCGATCATCGAGGGGCTTATGTTTGGGCATCCCCTAATCATGCTGCCGATGTACGCAGACCAGTTTTTTAATTCGCGGATTATGGAGGGCAAGAAGGTCGGAGAGAATGTGCCAAGGGACGATAAGGATGAAACAGCATTCGACCGAGAAGGGGTTGCGAACACAATCCGACATGTGATGCTGGAGGAAGAATCAAGGAAGGTCTTTGTGGCCAATGCCAAGAAGCTGCAAGAGATTGTAGGGAACCATGAACTCCATGAGCGTTACATTGATCAATTCGTTGATCAACTCAGATCTTACAAGAAGTGAGTTCAACATGGTGCTCGACTGCTGGGTCTGATATTTGTAGCCTGGTTATTACCAGAATGAATTGTTCAAGTAGCTCTCTGTGTTTTTACATTCCCTTTTCAAGTTGCTTGGAAGGTTAATCTTTTTTGTCTAGGGTAATTTTGAGTCGGCAATGACGTAGCCAAAGAAACTTTTCATCGAAAAGAAGATTATTCTATTAAGAAATTTTCATGCTAATGGGCAAACACTTTGAACACCCAGGAAGCTGCGATTGGTTTAAAAGCACTCCAACCATTATGTACACTAGTCCATCAACCCTTGCAATACTTAGCTTAAAAAAAAAAAACACCTTGCAATACTTGCATGGGCTAGCAATTCCGAAATATTTCAATAGTTAAGTTCGCAAACCACAATTAGTCATTGATTTCCTAAAGATTAGATATATAATAGTCTTTCTTTCACAATACTTGAAGTTGCCCTGTGTGATACCACTGATTGTTCTCTTTTTGATGAACAAATCAACATAGTTCATGAATGAGATTAAGATAGATAACTAAAATGTTTTTTTCTATATAGAAATGAAGCCCTATTGTCCTTATATGATATTTATCACTTATTTGTTGATTATTAAGTCATATCTGAATTGAGAATAACGGACATGGTGTACAACTTCATCACTCAGGTGTTGTCAAAATTCATACTTATGTGATGTTACCATGTACAATTCTCTATAGGAATGATTTTCCAAAAATATGATAATATATACCAGAATGCCACGTTTTGGTAGATGCTGACCCTCCGTTTAGCGTTTAGACGGATTAAACAGTTGTGTTACTGTAGCACGTTTCAGCAATTTTTTACATATATATACCCGGCAGTTTTACAAGTGAAAATCAGAGCATTACATAGCTAGACTGAAGTCTTGGTTGGGCTAAACTGAAGTGCATAACAGAGCTAACCCGAAGTGCATAACAGAGCTATACAGACCTAAATTGAAGAGCAAGCATGTCTAATTTGAAGCTAATCAGTACAGGTAGAGTAGGACAGAACTAATCAGTACAGCTAATCCAAGCAAAATCGACTACTCCCTCCATTTCAAATTACTTGACGTTTTTGACTTTTATAAATCACGTTTGACCGCTCGTCTTATTTGAAAAATTTATGCAAGTATCATTTATCTTGTTATGATTTGTTTTTTCACTAGAGATACTTTAAGTATGATTTATTTGTTTTTATATTTGTACAAAATTTTTGAATAAGACGAGCGGTCAAACGTGATTTCAAGAAGTCAAAAGTGTCAAGTAATTTGAAATAGATGTAGTAATTGAGAGAGCAAATCAGTGCCTGAATAAGAAGAGCTGAAGAAGGGAGCTGCACCTGCAGGGAAGCTGGATGCGCACGGGTGCAGGGGAGCAGGGGACCTGGATGCGCGCATGGGAGCGGCTGGACCAGGGGACCTGGATGACGTCGGGACGCACGCGCAGCTGGAGCTAGGTGGGCGGCGCGCGCTGCAGGTGGGCGGCGGCGTCCGCGCCATGGGCGGAGCTACAGGGTGGACAGGGATTTCGGACGCGGCCCACCCCCACCCCATTCCCAGTTTCCCACCCAGCCCAAGTCGACCTCGTTGCTCGAACGGCCTCGGCGAAAAAAAAAAGAACGAAGCGAGCGAATGCACAACCAAGCGAGCGGGGGAGGAGAAGGGAACTAGGGTTAGCGGCGGACTGGCGGAGGCCGGCGAGGGCGACCCACGGCGCGCGGCGCGCCCTCTCCTCCCCTTCGCGGCGACCCCCGGTGCGCTCTTCGCCCCTGCGCGGCCTCTCCTCCCCGGCGCGCCCTCTCTTCTCCCCTGCGGCTGCGCGGGCTGGTGGCGGGCCGGCGGCGCTGCGCCCAGCAACGGCGGGGCTGGCTGGTGGGTGGCGGCGGCGGCGACGCGACGAGTAGCCCCGCGCTCAGCTCCCCTGCGCCCCGACAAGGTTCAGCTCCCCTGCCCTCTTGATTCTTGAAATTGAACATGAATGCTATTGAATTGTTTTCCAATTTTAGTTGAACGAATTGGATAATAGACATTAGGATTTGCCGATTTAGGTAGCAGATTAGTGACATTTGGCCATTTGGATTGCAGATTGGTGCAAATGAAGAAGATGGAAATATTAGACCACGCGAGCTGAACGCGAACTGGAGAAAGGAATTGCTACACCGCTGCCAAAATCGCCGCCCAAATCCCTCTCACTCGCCCGCCAAAATCGCCGCTCATATGATTATGCCAACCATACCTTCCGTAGAAATTAAAAACAGTTAGCAAGGAGAAAGTATACACTACTCCCTCCGTCCCAAAATAGTTGTCACTGGACATCATGTTTGACTCTTCGTCTTATTAAAAAATTATTTAAATATAAAACAAATATGTCATGATTAAAATATATTCAATGATAAAACAAATTGTAAAAAAATAAATAAAATTTGCGCAAAAAATTTGAATAAGACGAGCAGTCAAAAAAGTCAACAGCGACAACTATTTTGAGACAGAGGGAGTACAAGATTTTCGATCTTTCCTGACAGTTTCCTTGAAGTGGCCGACAGTTCTAACACTCTAGAGTATTTTTCTTGAGAGGCCGACAGTTTTGTTAGTATAAAATTGTATCTTTCCTGACAGTTTTCATAATTTACCTACAAACTCATTCCCAACAGTTTTAGAAGGTATATTGAAAAATAATTAGAATCTATTGGCCATTACAAGAAAACAGTATTAATTGGTATAAATAAAAGAAAGGATTTTTTATTTGACATGTGAGGAACTACATAATTGATTGCTCACAAAAACAATTGAGAGTTTATTTACATAATTTTCAATAGGAAGAAGATATTTGTCACAGTAAAATAAAAAATAAAGGGTAGTAGAAGCAAGACTGCGCTTCATAGAACATGCTGAATCCATAACATGCATGTAAAGTCACTCAAGTAACTGACCAATAACTTAAAGAATTAATGGATGACGTGTGAACTATATTGATCATTCATCTATGCCTCAAATTCACCATCTGATCCATCTCATTCATCGATCGAATGTATGTACACACCGGCGGAGCCACACCAGGGCCAGACGGGGCCCTGGCCCCCCCTTGGCGCAGGAATTTTCTTGAAGACTTGAAGGAAAGAGGTACTTGCTAGCTGTGAGCTGTTGCTGGGAATGTGGAAGAAGAAGCAAAGGTCCAGCGGCTGAGCCTAAAAAACTGAGGAAAACGATGCCAAATCCTATCATCTATTTCCTATTTTGTTTCACTTCGTTCCTAGCAAGCTGATAACCGAAGTCGCGTGCCTGGTCATGCTTGCTCGGCCCCTCCTGTGAATTGTTCCTGGCTCCGCCACTGTATGTACATAGTCTGATAGTCATGTATGCATAAATCCAGTCATATTTAAAAATGAATGAACACAGCACACAGATCTACTTAAATTGTCACAGAACACTACATTGCAGTGGCGAGTCTAGAGGGTGGGCCGGTGGGCTGCGACCCACCCCCAGATTCGGCCACGAGAGATGCCCACCCCCAGTCAGCGTTCATCTCCATTAGCAGCGGGACTGCATCTCGAGAGCGAGTCGACTGTCGCCTCACCCGCAGCGCGAACTGGCGATTGAGCTAGGTTCCATCCTCCTCCGCGCACGCCCCTGCTAGCTGTTGCCATCCTCTTTCGCTTGTGGCGCGTTGTGAGGCGGCCGGGCGGAGCTGCACTGTGGCGTGATGCGAGGGGCACGGTATAGGGCGGCCCCGCGGTGGAGGCACGTCGCAGCGCAGCAGGGCGGAGGTACGGCACGACTCGAGGGGCAGAGCAGGGCGGCGCTGGCGGCACGTCGACGTCGCGGCGCGGCAGGGCGGAGCTGCGGCACAGCGCAAGGGTCGCGGCAGGGTGGCGTTCGCAGAGTGGAAGCGCGGTGCGGCCCGGGGGCACGGCAGGGCGGCGTTCGGGGCGCGGCAATGCGGCGTGTCGCGATGCAGGTACGTCCATGCGTACTGTGATGCGGAAGGACATGTATCCTACCAAAATGATGAACTATGCGGAGCTGGCAGGACATGCATTCTACCAAAATGATGAACTATGCGGAGCTGGCAGGACATGCATCCAAGGTGTTCGACGAAATGCCAAAATGGTGCACTGTGAGGACTAGGATGAATAGATGGACATGAGCATGTAGCTTCTGATCGGACGGAGGATTGTTTTGTGGATGATGCGGCTAAAACATGAAAGTAGCAAAAAAAAAAAAACTAAATAGCATTAACAACTCTTAGTGAGTGGCATTTATTTTAAAATATACTCCCTCTGTTTTTTAATATATGACGCCGTTGACTTTTTTCGTTACGTTTGACCGTTCGTCTTATTCAAAATATTTGTGTAAATAGTTAAGTGTATAAGTTAACTTTAAAGTGCTTTTGATGATGAATCCAATAATATTCATTGCACATTTGAAAACTAATTATTTAAATCTATATTGATGGTTAAAGTTCAACAAAAAAGTCAATGACGTCATATAATTAAAAACGGAGGGAGCATATAGACATGGCATGTTAAATTTGTTGTGGGGCAAAAAAAAAATTCGGCCCACCCTAATCTCGAGTCCTAGACTCGCCACTGCTACATTGATACGATTTTATTAGAAACACAAAAGGATTGGTGCGACCTGCAAGTAACACATGTGATTCAGCAAAAAGAAAAATATTGTCTCTTCTTTTGTGAACCATTGAGAACTTAATAAATATTATAATTTCAATTTCACCGTATAATATTTATTAAGTTCCATCATGGTAGATCGAAGCCACAATTGCGAGTTCGTCAAGGACTCAAGGTTTCGCGTACTTGCGGCCGTTCTCCGATCATCCCCCTTTTTTTTCGAATAGTTCTCCGATCATCCCTACGTGCAGCCTGCTTGCGTCCCTTTGCATCTTAAGGGTGTTGGTGCTAGAAAGGCGACCACCATGTTGGCGCTGGCGAGTTCTTGACGAACAATCTTATATATTTACTAATTGGAGGCTCCTTTTAGAGCCTCCACATTAATCGGAGAAAATTTTTAGAAATTCTCAAAAAAAAAGCAAAACATCTAGCCATCCATTTATCCTCTGCAAATTGTAACCATTGATTAACAATGAGATCTAAATACATGCCCATGTATTTCCTGATCACCTTTACCCTAGCCCCCAGGATTCTTTCTCATCTTTTCAACAGCCCTCGCTCTACATCTATCTTTCTCTTCCGCCTCCCTCGATTACCTCTTCGTTGTTGCTCAAGAATCAGCGGCGACGGGGAAGGAATGCCCGCACGCGGCTGCCCCTGGCTGCGCCGGCCGAGCAGCAGTACACGAGCATGACGAGCCTCCACAGGTCGGCCTCGCTCTCCAGGTCGCAGAGCACGTCCAGGACGTCCGCGGCGATCGCGTACCGAATGCAGACGTCAGAGTAGCCGGCAAGTACTGCAAGACTCGCGCGGAGGTCACGCAGGCGCTGGGACATGAGCAAGATGCAAAGGGACGCGAGCAGGCTGAACATAGGAGGAGCGGAGAACGGCGGCAAGTAGCCCAGCTTTGAGTCCTTGACGAGCCTGCAGTTGTGGCCACCGCGGATTTGATCTACCAGGATTGAAAAGCCCCGTCAAGCGAACGGATTTGATCTACCAGAATCTGTGGTATCCAATACCTTCCACCTGCTTCCAGGGACCAAGTGCCTTGGAGCAGTGGTATCCAATACCTTCCACCTAGGCAAGTCGGAGGTCCTCCGTTCTTGCCTAGGTGGCCGAGCAGTGGAAGAAGTCTCTATCAAGAGGCATGGATAGAACGTGCACACAGTTTCCCACCCCTACGCTGCTCCATAATATAATCAATGGATGTGTAGATACAGGACAGTCAACAAGAATTGAACTCCAATCTCTAATTGTACTGCAATCTCATCTGTGGTGTAATCTCTGCAATCAGGTAACTCCGCCCTACATTTAAATTTGTGGGATTTTGATGATATGACTTTAATTTCCTTTTTCTGATCTAGCCTGTAACTAGAAAACTCGCGCGGCGTTACCGCGCGTACATTGATACTGCAATGGACCCTGATACCCTTATTTTGATCACATATATCACAGATATATACATTACAATGGATCGGGGTTCGTAACTGAATTCTCAGGAGCAACTGGGAGACTGAGAATTCTTTCTAAATAGCCTGGAAGTACTTTAGTCATGGATGCTTAACATTTTAGTCACTTTAATATAGCTTTCTCCTGGGACGGATTCTCATATTTGATATTTAGCATTTTGACACAACCAATGTAACCCGTTGTTTCCTAAATGCATCTAGTGTTATTAGAAATCTCCCTTATCTTCTTGGACAGAATGAATGCTGAACTCTACATAATACACTAGTGGTATAAAAATAATGAACCTATGCCAAGTCCAGGGATTGTAGCAAACAGAAATATACAAGTATAAAAATGGAGTACAAATTACTAACACAATATTTAATGAAGACATATAGAGTGTACTTAGAATGTCATGTGGTAGGGCCAAGTTGATAAAGCTTAGAAAAGATGATGAACTTTGAAATATGGAGTACATGAATTCATTTGAGATGAAAAGCTTCATGGAAAACACTGGTATAGTCGGTCCCAACGGAAATAGCAGATAGGTCATTAATCTCCAAAAAACAATGGTTTTATTATTTGTTGGAAATAAAATGAATAGGAAATAGAAACCGAGTCTAGCGTATGGACTTCATCAGGATACATTTTGCCACAAATACTCAGGATTCTCTTTTTTATTGTTTTTATTCTAATCATTGCATTATATTGCAAGATAATATGTATGTATCAGGATTTTAATTTTGATATATTATTCTACCATGGTAAAATTAATACCGTAAGCATAGTAGATAATCATCTTGTAATTTTATTGCAATAGCAGTGCAGACCAGGACTAATGCTTTACTATGGTTGTTGCACTATTCAGATAAATAAGTAATAAGTAATAACAATTAAATAAAGCACTGCAATATGGCGAACACTATCAAATCTGAACAACTTTGGTGCCGCTTAATGTTTGAAGTTGAAATCTAAACAACATAACATTAATTGATTATGAACGCTATCTAGCAGCTGGGAAAGTGATGAATCATTTTCAGATTCTTATACATAGGTAGTTAATATTGAAAAGTTGAATTCCCTAAAACACTACTTTTTCTGATTGCTGTCCATAAATGACATGAAAGATACACATTCAACAACATATAGGATCATGCCAATGTTTTCACTTCTGAAGGCAATTGTTCAATTTTTTTTTTGTCCCAAAAAAAAAAACAGCCATCGAAGCAGATGATGGTGGTCTTCTATCACAACATATGAAAAGAGACAATTACTTGGAAGGGATTTCAGCTTTGTAATCATTTGAGCTTGAGAGTGTGCCTACAGCCATATTGCAATCTGTTGTGGTTACAAGCCCACAATAGTAGAAGCGGGATCCTCCAAGGGTCTACCACAAGTGAGGGACCCTTGGGAAGGACTAGGAAGGGACCGAACAAGAGCCAAGAGAGGTAGGTAATTAAGAGCTTGTATTCAATGCCTTGCCTTGAGGGTGGTAGGGGGGTATTTATAGGCTGATACACCCCTACAACCCTAGAATTACAAGTACCATATTGCCCTTACTCCAGGGCACTATGGTCATTTCCTTATTACAAGGAGGGATTCCCTAACCCTGGTGGGCCAGAGGCCAACATACATGGGCCTATTCTATACTATACATCATCTTGGGCCTTGATGGGCTTCGTAGCAGGCCAGGCCTTTGGGCCAGGGGGAGGGGACACAGTGGGCCTCCCCCAACAGCTAGCCCCACACAGTCGAGATCCACCTTCGGTAGGGCCGAAACTGTGTCCATCCGGAGGTCCGCCCGTCGTCCCCTCTTTCGGCGCTCCGAAGGTCTGGTCTGCGTTGATTGCGAAAAGGAAGCCTTCTCCATCCCTCCGAAGGTGTTGCTTCCGAAGGTCCCACTTCCGAAGGTGTCTACTCCGAAGGTCTGGTCGCCGAAGGTACGATGGTCGACGAAGATTGTCGCAGATGGCCCGGAGGTTCCTTCAGGCGACGGCGCCGTGTTTGCCGAAGGGCACGATCGCCGGAAGTTGTCGCTGATGGCGCGGAGATAGCTGCCGGCTACATCGCCGTGATAGCCGAAGGGCACGATCGCCGGAAGTTGTCGCTGATGGCGCGGAGATAGCTGCCGGCTATGGCGCCGTGATAGCCGAAGGGCACGGTCGCCGAAGGTTGTTGCTGATGTCCCGGAGGTAGCTGCCGGCTACATCGCCGTGATGGCCGAAGGGCACGGTCACCGAAGGTGCGCGGTGCCGCAGGGGTCGGCCACGTGTTGAAGGTGTCTTTAATGCTCGGCGCGAATTGCGGAGTGACGCCGTCTCGTTTACGGGGACTGAATCGGCGTGGATCGCGATGCGACGCCGTTTCGTTTGACGGGACGCGTCTGCTTGCATGGCGTGATCCGCGGCCGTTGATCCTTCAACGGACGGCCACGTCGATTCACCGGGGGCTATAAATTCACCGCCCGGCCCCTAAGATTTTCACCCCGCCACTCTTCACTCACTTGTGCCGCGCCGCAGCCGCTTGGTACGTTTGCTTCGGCGTTCTCGCTCCTCCCGCGCGCTTCGTTGCTTTAGCTCGGTGCTTCGAAGCAGTCGCCCTGGCTTCGGGGATGGCACGGAAAGGGAAGACCGGCGCTTCTCAGCGCGTTCGCATCGACGACCGCTACCCGGCGTCGCCGTTCGTTGACCGGAGCACGATCGACGCGAAGGCGCTAGACGAGATGGCCGCCGATGGGCTCTTGGAGCGGAGCCGGGCCGAAGCGCCAAGGAAGGGGGAGACGACCCCCAGTCCGAAGGACGGGTACATCGTTCTGTACCGGCGGTTCTTCGAGGCCGGGTTCCGGATGCCTTGCTCCCCCTTCGTGGCCGAGGTGTTGGATCTCTTCGGCCTCGAGATTCAGCAACTCACCGTCAACGCACTTGTGCGGCTGAGCGTCTTCGAATGGGCGTTCTGGCTCGAAGGGTCTCGGCCGCACGCTGGGGTCTTCGCGGCGACGCATTATGCGCACGCCGTGAAGAAGATCTTGAAGTTGGATGGGAAGGACGTCGTCGGCTCCATGGGAGTCATCTCCTTCGTCCCCCGCCCCGAGGCCGTCGTTCCGGCGAAGGCGTATAAGTTGCACTGGGGGCGCTGGATGACCGGGTGGTTCTACTACCGCGTGGAAGACGACTGCCCCCTTCGGTCGACAATGTCGGAGGTGCTGTTCCATCGGTACCCGACGGTGGAGTTGGACGGGACCGGCGAGTCCTGGGTGAAGCTGTTGGAGACGGTGGCGCGGAAGCTCTCGATGCGCGACCTCTGCGAGGAGTTCGTCTCCGCGGGGGTGTGGCCTTTGCTCCGTAACTGGGAGCAGAGGTTCGTTGTTGAAGTTCCGGGCGGAGACCCGGAGGTCCACTTGAAGCCGGAGAATTTTCCAGGTACGTTTGCTCCGGTGGACACTTTCCTTCGGCTGTTTGCCGTTGCTTGACGACGTGGTTTGTGCAGCTAAGACGCTGAGAGAGGTGGAGGACGGCGCCGCTGAGATTCTCGGCCCCTTCCTTCCGGACGAGGCTTCGCGCCGGGCGAAGCTTGTTGTGGGTCCCCGTATCAATCGGGTGTTCTCCATCAAGTACCCGGAGGTGCAGCTGCCGGAGCGAGAGGTGCTCGTCGCTGTCCCTGCCAGCGGCGAAGGGGAAGATGAGGAGGCCGAGAGCGAGGCTCCTTTGGCTCCGGTGAGCAGTGTCCCGGCTGGCTCGAAACGCGCTGCCGGAGATACCAGCAGGCCGGCGCCGAAGAGGTCTCGGCCCGCCGCGACGCGCGTTGAGGGATCTACTTCCCGAGCCGGGGCGTCGAGTGTCGCCGCGGACTTGGGGTATGGCACCGATCCGGAGGAATTGACCGACGACGCTGCCCGCGTGGCGATTGCCGCGGCAGCGGCTCTGCGCGCGGCCGAGAAGGTGGTGAATCTCGAGTCTGACGATGAAGACGTCGGCTTCTTTGGGATGCCCTCCTTCACAGCGGGCGTCGAGGGAACGATGGAGCCGGTCCTGCGGTCTCCCGGTATCGTTTTCTCTTCCCATCACTCTTGCTTTGCCGGTTGCGGAAGTCCTACTAACTCTGTTGCTCTAGCGGAAGGCCGTCGCGTCGAAGAGACTTCCGAAGAAGAGCCTTCCGGAGGAGAAGGGTGGAAGGCCGACCCGACGCCTAGTCATGGCCGGGGGAAGGGCTACTTCGGGAAGTCGCCCATCGAGGAGGCGGGAGTCCCGAAGGAGTCGGAGGGGCGTCTCGATTGGAGCGACTTCGTGGATCGTCCGGAGGCCGCCGAAGTCCTTCGTGGAGTCTATGACTTCAACGGGCTCGGTGAGCTGGAAGAGGCTATGGAGGAAGTTGCTCCGGAAGACGCTGCTTCGGCTCTCTCCGGGCTTGCGATCAAGGTTTGTCGGCCTTGTGCTCTGCTTCTACTTGCTTTCTCGTAGCTTACTCGCTTTGCTTCGACAGGCCGTGGTGCTTGCCCGACATCTGCAAGGAGCGCTCGAGGGCTTCGACCTTGCGCGGCTCCGGGCGCGCGCCGAAGTCGCGGAGGCGGCTGCGAAGGCTGCTGAGGAGAGCCAGAAGGCGGCGGAGCAGGGGCGCGATGCTCGGGCATCGGAGCTGGAGAAGGCCTTGGCGGCGGTCAAGGAATCCTCCGATGCCTTGACGTCTGCGAAGGATGTCTCCAAGAAGGCTTGGAAGGAGCTGGAGAGCTTGAAGATCTCCTTCAATGCCTTGACCCGCGCGAAGGAGGCCACCGATAAGGAGCTGTCCGATACTCAGGCGCTGCTGAACGCGGCCAGGACGCAGAGGGAGGAGGACGCTGCTGCGGCATGGCAGGCACTTGGCGATTTCAACAGCCTGCTCGAAGGGCTGGGCGTCGAAGTGCAGCCGGTCAAGCATGCCGCCGACGACCTTGGCCTCCCGGGCCATGAAGTCCTTCGGCACCTTCTGCGCCGAGACCGCGTGGACTGCGGCCTTCGGCTCCCTCGTGCAAGTGGGCTGCACTCACCTTCCCGCTGCTGCTTCTGCTTCGTCGCAACTGGCGGAGATGGCGGCTGGTGACGGGAGCCGGTTCCGGGATCTGACGTCGAAGGTGCGGAACTTCGGGAACTAGCTTGGCCAACACTTCTGGTTGCCGGTGGGTGAGAAGTTGGCCCGCCAGTCTGCTCTCGCTGCTGCAGCGTCCCGGAGGTCGAAGCCCGGAAGCAGCGCCTCTGTTCCCGCTCCGGCTCCGGCTGCCGCTTCCTCTGTGCTGACGCCTCCATCGGGCGAGATCCCAGCCGGGGCCGGGAGTGCCAGTACCTTAGTAGGTAGCGGGGGTGGAGGTTCTGTGGCGGCCCAGGGCAATGTCACGGAGGTTGACTCATCGGCCCAACCTCCCCCCCAGGTGTGAGTTCTTCGCTGGCTTCGAGCCATGCTTTTTTGGTGTACATAGATTGTACTAGGTGCCCTTCGGGCTTTTTGAAATGAACTTGGTCTTCGAGATGTTTATGCGCTTCTACTGCAACTTATAGGTTTTGAGCGAGGCCGAAGGCGATCACACCTTAGTGTGCCTTGACGTCGTTCCGGAAAGCATTTTGATTCCAGCTGGGAGTCCTTCTGCTCCGGAGGGTCGCCCTTACTATGTAAAGGGCACGCAGTGGCGTCGTTGGCTTCGGCGCAATCCGGGCGGGTCCTTCGAGGACTTCTTTCAGGATTTGCGCTTTCGAAACGCACGGTTGATGGCGCAGGTACCGAGGATCCCTTCCGAAGCTCTGCTTCAGAGGCGAGTTCGTCGCGAAGCGCATTGTTTGGACTTAGCGCTGAACCCTCCTCTTCTTGTTGCTCCGAAGGTAGAGGTGGTTGACGTGTCGAGTGATGACGAAGATGCTGCCGCCGAGGTGGACTTGGAGCAATTGCAGGCCGATGTTGCGTCTGCATTGACTCCGGCAGATTTCGCTTCGCTCCGGCGCACACTGGCGCGAGCTCGGGAGGAAATAGCTAAGGCCGAGGCATCGATAGGGATACGCTCCGGTAGTGAGCTGTAAGTTGGGCCCTCGGGCCCTGTGTCGAGGTGCCGACTCGATCGGTATTGTAACCGGCGTCGAGCTGCTTAGCTCGACGTATGTTGAAATAGAAGCTCTTTGGAGCGTAGTATTGGCTTTATCATAATGTTGTTAGCGTCGTCCCCTGCTTCGTTGTCGGAGCTTGAACGAGGGTTTGTTACGTCGAGGCTGGCCTCGAGGCGATTCCATCGCTCTACTTTCGGCGAGGAAGCAAGCTCGTTTCGAGCGTCGTCCCCCTTGCTCGTCGGGAGTGGAACGAAATTTTGTCGAAGTCGAGGATAGCCTCGAAAGGATTCCGTCGCTCTACTTTCGGCGAGGAAGGGAGCTCGTTTCGAGCGTCGTCCCCCCTTGCTCGTCGGGAGTGGAACGAAATTTTGTCGACGTCGAGGATAGCCTCGAAAGGATTCCGTCGCTCTACTTTCGGCGAGGAAGTGAGCTCGTTTCGAGCGTCGTCCCCCCTTTGCTCGTCGGGAGTGGAACGAAATTTTGTCGACGTCGAGGATAGCCTCGAAAGGATTCCGTCGCTCTACTTTCGGCGAGGAAGTGAGCTCGTTTCGAGCGTCGTCCCCCCCTTTGCTCGTCGGGAGTGGAACGAAATTTTGTCGACGTCGAGGATAGCCTCGAAAGGATTCCGTCGCTCTACTTTCGGCGAGGAAGTGAGCTCGTTTCGAGCGTCGTCCCCCCCTTTGCTCGTCGGGAGTGGAACGAAATTTTGTCGAAGTCGAGGATAGCCTCGAAAGGATTCCGTCGCTCTACTTTCGGCGAGGAAGTGAGCTCGTTTCGAGCGTCGTCCACCCCTTTACTCGTCGGGAGTGGAACGAAATTTGTTAAGTCGGAGGCGTCCCCCCATTGACTTAGTTTGGTTTCGTGCACGTTTTGCAGGGTCTTTAACGAATGCCCCGCCTTCGACTGTTATCGATGGGAGTTTCGGTTTATCGTGTCGGCATCGATTTCCCCTTAGGGTTCGGAATCTAGGACTTATGTGTGCCTAGCTTCAGCCTGTTCCGGCGTTGTGCCTCCGGCTCCCGGCTGGATTCTTTGTAATTGGGCACCGAAAGAGTATTTCTCATTTCATTCAATGGTACCGATTACATGGCCCCTTGGGGAATGCAGCTAAGGGGATCATCGTCGCCCTACTGCCGAAAGGAAGAAGAACACACCGAAACAAGGTACAAGTAGCTTGTAGCGCGCAGGCTACGCGGCTTCGGAGGCCGGTGGATGCTAAATCCTTAGACATAGTACCGGCGAAGGGCATCGGCGTTCCATGTCCTCGGAACCGGTGTCCCGTCGAGCTCCATCAGGTGAAATGCCCCCGGGCGAATTGAGTTGTAGATGATGAAGGCCCCTTCCCACTTGCTGTTAAGCTTGCCGACAGATGTCGGGTGGATGTTTCGCTTGAGGACGAGGTCGCCCGGAATGAAGTGTCGGGGGTTGACCCTTTGGTTGTATGAGTTCTCCACCGAAGCCATGTATCGCTTTAGGTTGGCGACTGCTTGGAGTCTTGTTTCTTCGAGGAGGTCCTTGGACACGTCCTCGTCGTCGGCGGGCGGCGAAGTAGTACGAAGTGAGCCGTTTTGCACTTCCTCCGGGGTGACTGCTTCGGCGCCGAAGAGGAGGCGGAACGGCGAGAAGCCCGTCGGTCTTGACTTAGTCGTGCGTAGCGACCACAGCACATTGGGCAGTTGTTCGGTCCACTTGCCCTTCGGCAGCCCGAGGAGGCATTTTTTGATGCCGTCGAAGACGGTGCCGTTGGCTTTCTCCACCGCTCCGTTGGCTCGCGGATGGGTGACGGAGACGAAGCACTCCCGAACGCCGATGGAGAGGCAGTATTCTTTGAAGAGGTGGGACTCAAATTGGGAGCCATTGTCGACGATGATGCGCAACGGCACCCCGAAGCGGCAGACGATGTTCTTCCAGAAGAACTTGCGGACGGACCGCGCCGTGATTTTGGCGAGGGGCTCGGCTTCAATCCACTTGGAGAAGTACTCGTAGCCCACCACTGCCCATTTGAGGTTGCCGGGAGCCGTGGGAAGGGGGCCGACGATGTCGATGCCCCAACAGGCTAGGGGCCAGACCGGAGGGATTGGCTGGAGCGGGGTGGCTGGGCGATGAGATTGTCTCCCCATCCACTGGCAGCTGGGACAGGTGCGGACGAGCTCTTTGGCGTCGCGGGCGGCCGTAGGCCAGTAGAAACCCTGCCGGAATGCCTTGGCGACGAGGGCCCGAGGTGCGAGGTGCGATGAGCACAGGCCTTCGTGGATGTCGCGGAGGAGCGCTTTGCCTTCGTCGAACGAAAGGCAGCGCAGGAGTGGCTCCGAAACACCTTTCTTGTACAGGATGTTGTTGAAGATGATGTAGCTTCGGGTGCGCAGCTTGACCCTTTTCTCTTCGACCGGATCATCGGCACAGTAGCGCCCTTCGAGCTGTGCTCGGATCGGGGCGCGCCAGTCTTCACCGCTCAGGATCATGACCGACCCCGGCTTCTTCGGAGCGAAGGATGCTTCTGATAACACCTCGTGAAAAGCGTCGGGAGGCACCGGGAGCTGATTTGCTGCTGCCTTCGCGAGGGCATCGGCCTCCTGATTGTGTACCCTCGAGATGCTCTTCACGTCGAAACCAGAGAAGTGTTTCTCCATGCTTCGGACGATCTTCAGGTAGCTTGCCATCTCCGGGTCTCGGGCCATGTACTCCTTCGAGACTTGCTCGGCGATGAGCTGCGAGTCGGTGTAGATGATGATTCTTTGGGCCCCGAGTGCTCGGAGCTGCCGGAGCCCGAGGAGGACACCCTCGTACTCCGCGGCGTTGTTTGTTGTTGGGAACGCGAGCGAAGCCGAGTACCGAAGCTTCTGGTTGCTTGGTGAAGTGACGACGGCGGCGCATCCCGCTCCGGAGGAGCCCCAAGCCCCATCGACATGTACTGTCCAGAGCGGCCCTTGGGGCAGCGTCTCGGGGGTCGGAGCGGGTGTCCACTCGGCGATGAAGTCGGCGATGATGCCGGACTTGATGGCTTTACGGGCCACGAACTTGATGTCGAAGGCTGCGAGCTCGATGGCCCATTTGGCCATGCTGTCCGACGCGTTCCTGTTGCCGAGGACGTCCTTCAGTGGGAACGAGGTGGGCACCGTGATCTCGTGGCCTTCGAAGTACCGGCGCAGCTTCTGTGATGCCCAGCTTCGTGACGACATTGTAGTTGAGGCGGGCTCCGGAGAGGGCTTCCGACACGTAGTATATGGGCTGCTGCACCAGCTTGTCGCCTACGAGGACTTCATGCACGAGGACCGCGCTGATTGCTGCTGGAGCGGCCGACACGTACAGTAGGAGTGGTGCCTTCGGAGGCGGTGGGCGAAGCGTGGTCGCCTTGACCAGATAGGACTTGATTTCTTCGAATGCTTTATCTTGCTCGTCCCCCCAGCGCATCGGGCCGGAGCCCCGAAGGCATTGGTAGAAGGGGAGGCACTTTTCTGCCGCGCGAGAAATGAACCTCCCGAGGGCAGCGAGCCTGCCGGTGAAGCGTTGTAGCTCCTTGGTGGTCTTCGGCGGCTCCATGTCAGTGATGGCCTTGATCTTCTCCGGCGGGTCGATGCCTCGTTTGGAGGCGAGGAAGCCGAGAAGTTTGCTGACGCGCACGCCGAAGGTGCATTTCGCCGGGTTCAGCTTGAAACCCACCTTGCGCAGGTTCGCGAAGGTTTCGGCCAAGTCGCCGAGGTGGGTGGTATCGGAGGTGCTTTTGATGACGACGTCGTCGATGTAGGCGGCGGCGTTCAGGTTGAGCTGATCCCCGAGGGTCTTCTGTATTGCCCTGGAGAAGGTTGCTCCGGCATTCTTGAGGCCGACGGGCATGCGGACGTAGCAGTAGGTCCCATCGTCTGTCTTGAACGCCGTCTTCTCTTCATCATCGGGGGCCATCCATATCTGGTGGTACCCGGAGTAGGCGTCGAGGAAGCTCATGAGCTCGCACCCGGCCGTGGAATCGACCAGCTCATCGATGCGAGCCAAGGGGAAGTCATCCTTCGGGCATGCTTTGTTGAGGGTAGTGTAGTCGATACACATCCGCCACTGGCCGGTGTGTTTCTTGACGAGGACCGGGTTCGCGAGCCAGGTGGACTTGTTCACCTCCCGGATGACTTGCGCATCCTTGAGCTTCTGGATCTCCGAGCGAAGCGCTACTTTGTTTTCCTCCGACCACTCCCTTTTCCTTTGCTTGATGGGAGTCACCTTCGGGTCGATGTCGATCTTGTGCTCGATGATGCTGCGGTCTACTCCGGAGAGCTCGCTGGTGGACCACGAGAAGACGTCTTTGTTGTTCCGGAGAAGGTCGATGATGCTTGCTTCGAGTTCCCGCGGGAGCCCCTCGCCGATGAGGACGGCTTGGTCGGGGCGATCGGGAGACAAGACCACGCTCTTGACTTCGCCGTCGACGCGCGCCTTCGGGGTTCCGGCCGGAGGTGTCGGTGTAGCTGCTTCGACCGTCTCGGGCTTCGGCTCGTGTCGGAGCGGGTGCACTTGCTTCTGGCCAGGTGTTTGGCCGTGCTCGATGCGGTGGGCGGCGAGTTGATCACCGTAGACAGTGATGACGCCGTTCGGAGCCGGAAGCTTCATGCAGAGGTAGCCGTGGTGGGTGACTGCGTTGAAAGCGTTGATGAGCCCCATGCCGAAGATGGCGTTGTAGGCGTAGGGCATGTCGACGACGTCGAAGGGGATCAGCTCGGTGCGGTATCCCGCGGGCCCGGAGAAGGAAACTGCGATCTTCACGCTCCCGAGGGCGTGGATTGGCTCTCCCCCGAAGCCGACGAGGGGGCTGTCGGAGGCCCGTAGCTCAGATCGGGGGATGCCCAGTTGGTTGAAGGCGTCGATAAAGATGACGTCAGCAGAGCTGCCGCCATCAATAAGCACGCGACGGACCTCCGTCCCGCGCATGTTGGCTTTGATCACGAAGGCGTCCTTGTGCGGGTACTCCATCGGGCGAAGGTCGGCCTGGGTGAAGGTGATCGGTACGTGCGACCAGCGGCATTGGGCCAATGGCGGATGGGCGGCCACGTGGTTGACCCTTCGCACGTAGTCGCGACGCTGCCTCTTCGAAGCGTATGGCTGACTGGAGCCCCCAGTGATGGCCAGGATGACGTTGTGGCTGGTTGGATGATGTTCCGGAGGCGGGGGTAAGGCCTCGCCCGCTCCGGAAGCCCCATGTATGATGTTGACTCCTCGCGAGGCGTCTGCGTCGCGGCGCTCCCTCGCCTCTCGCAAGGCGGCGATTTGGGGGCACTGCTTTGACGTGTGGCCCTGATTGACGCCGTGGACCTCGCAGTATGGGTCGCGCGAGCTTCGGTTGTTGTACCGGCGACCGTTGTCGGAGTGGCGCGAGTTGCTCCGCGAGCCACTGGAACGATTGTCCGTCCTCTGCGGGCTCCGGCTTCGAGAGTTGTCGATGTTGTGGACCTCTCGGCGCTGGGAGCGGTGGCCTCGGCGGTCATCCGGGGCGTCGTCACTTCGGTCGCTGTGACGCTTCCCCCGGTCGTTCTTCTTTTGACTTGCTCGCGCCTCCTTCTCGCGCCGGAAGTCTTCGTCAGCACGTGCATGTACTTCCAGGATTTGCAGCAGGTGGGTGCAGGTCTTCGGCTCGGTCCTTCGGATCTCGGACCGCGCCGGGCAAAGGCTCATGCCCTTCGTGACAGCTTCGATGATGATTGAATCGGGCACTCCCTCCACCTGACACTTAAGATGGATGAAGCGCCGGGTGTAGTCTTGCAGTGACTCGCCATCCTTCTGCTTGCACGCCTGAAGGTCTGCCGCCGTGACCTTCGCGGCGTAATTGCCTTGAAAATGGATCTGGAGCTGATCCCGAAGCTGCTCCCACGAGTAGATGCTGTTCGCCGGCAGCTTGGTGTACCATGTCTTGGCGATCCCGCTCGAAGCGAGGACGAAGGCCTTGGCCTTGATGTCGTCGTCGCCCCCTGCTGACTCGATGGCGGTCTCGTAGCTGATGAAGAACTCGCGGGGGTCGGAGGTGCCGTCGAAGGTCGGCAGCTTCGCCGAGATGAACTTTCGGGGCCACGCCACCGATTGTAGCCGCGCGGAGAGCGGTTGGTTTGTGTCGGAGGAGCTTGCATGATGCTTGCTTCCGCTGGAGTGGGTGTGCCTCTCGTCGCGCTCTTGGCGGTGTTCCGGCGTCTCGGCCTCCCGGCGACCGGTGCGTCGTAGGGTGTTCAGCTGCGCTTGGAGGTGAACTTGCTGTCGACGCGCGGCTTCGGCTCGAAGGCGATACGTTTCTTCGTCTCGATCGAAGTTCTCGAGGGCGCGCTGCCTCAGCAGCCGTTCGTCGGCTTCGCGAGCTTCGCGGTTATATGCCTCCTGGAGCTCCGCCAGACGCTGCTCCTCGGCCACGGCTTCGGCGAGCCCCCTCTGGCTCCGCGCTTCGGCTTCAGCGTTCCTGCGAGGTGGCTTCATCGTTTCGTCGCGGCGTTCGATTTCGCCCGTGTCGATGTTCTCTTCTTCGTCTTCGGAGGAGCCTTCGGCGCCTTCGGCCACTTCCTCCACTGCTGGAAGGTTGACGTTGGTTGCGTTGTTGTTGGTCTCCGAAAGTGGTACCACCGAGGCCGACGCCGAAGGTAGTGTCGATGCCGAAGGAAGCGTCGATGCCGAAGGAAGTGTCGAGCCGCTGGGGAAGGTGCGGATTATCGTCAGCGGGTCGACGCCGTCGTCCGAAGCCGCGGACCTGGTCTTCCGGGTACCTCCTGCCGGAAGGTCAGTTTTTGATTTTTCAGCCCTCTTAGTCATCTCGCCGTGGCTTCTTGTTCGATCCCCACGGACGGCGCCAACTGTTGTGGTTACAAGCCCACAATAGTAGAAGGGGGATCCTCCAAGGGTCTACCACAAGTGAGGGACCCCTGAGAAGGACTAGGAAGGGACCGAACAAGAGCCAAGAGAGGTAGGTAATTAAGAGCTTGTATTCAATGCCTTGCCTTGAGGGTGGTAGGGGGTATTTATAGGCTGATACACCCCTACAACCCTAGAATTACAAGTACCATATTGCCCTTACTCCAGGACACTATGGTCATTTCCTTATTACAAGGAGGGATTCCCTAACCCTGGTGGGCCAGAGGCCAACATACATGGGCCTATTCTATACTATACATCATCTTGGGCCTTGATGGGCTTCGTAGCAGGCCAGGCCTTTGGGCCAGGGGGAGGGGACACAGTGGGCCTCCCCCAACACAATCTGTTTCTGTTTACATGAAAAAAATAAATAGAATGACACAATACACACCTCACATTTATTAGTTTTATCCAAATATAAATGTAAACAACATTGGTGCACAGAATCAAGTGTACCACCATTTTGCGGAGTGCAATGGCCAACCGGTTGCAGATTTGCTAACAACACAATAGAAAACCATGGCACAGGTTCACATCCGTTGTTGCTGTCACGCTTCTCCCCTTTTCTGAGTCTATGATTATTTGTCACATCGATGCACTTCTGGTGCGCTTGCTGCAATTCTGCATCTGCTATGATAGCCCAAAGAGAGAGAATGTGGACTGACAGTGCATTTGCCTCCACGGAAGTGAGGCATGAGGAGGCCATGGCCGTTTAACACATGAGATCCTGCAGCCCGCAGGCTGGACATTCTGTCGAATACCTTGCATGCAGTGACAATGGCACAATAGTTCGTTGTGAGCAAAGCGTTGAGTCTGACTGGGTTGCGCTGCTTCTTTCTAGAGGAGAACAGGGAACACGACGGGCGGGCTGGTGATACCTGTTGCCGTGGATCAAGTGGGACTCCCAGCACGCAGCGGCGGAAACCACGGAGGGCGGGGGCGGCGAGCTAGAGTGCAGGGGCCGGCCATCCGGCGCTAGGCACGGAGACGCAGCAGAGGTGGAGGCGACAACGCCGCCATGCACTGAATGAGGAACGGGTTGCGCGGCTGGGCCAGCCTCCGGCGATAATGCAGATGCGATATCGCATTGCCAAGCTCCCCACCTCGAGCATTGCGTCGGGGCGGGTGCGAGCTCGCCGAGGCTAAGCATGCAGGGGTGTAGTTGAAGACAAAGACCGGACAGTTGGGACGGGAAGATGGCGCGGTGAAGCCGGGGGCCGGCGGCCCGGAAGGCGATCGGGATCAGGAGGAAGGAAGAGGAGGGCAGTGTTGCAGAAATCGGAAGCGTTGATTAGCATATGAACGGTGGAAATGAACCAGCCAATCAGAGCCTAGAGAACGGCACGGCTTTTAGAAAGTAAGAGATTGTAAGAGATGGTTTGAAGACTCATGATTGATGCAGGGTATTGGATCCAAATTGAACAAGCCAGTCAGGTTCATGCTACCATATCAAACTATTCGAGTCATCTTAAAATATTTAAGTTCTCTATGGTTCGAAAAAGTAGAGGCAATATTTTTCTTTTTCCTGAGACACATATATTACTTGCAGGTCGCTCTAACCCTTGATTCAGTTGGGCATATATGTTTCTAATAAAATCATATGAAAGTATAGTGTATTGTTCTGTAACAACTAAAGTTGATCTGTGCGCTGCATTCATTCATTTAAATATGACAGGATTCATGCATACGTGGCGATGTACATACATTCAAAATATGAATGAGGTAGGTCAGATGGAGAATTTGAGGCATAGTTGAATGATCAATATAGTTTACATTTCATCTATTAATTAATGCTTTAAGTTATCCATCAGTTACTTAAGTGACTTTATATGCATGTTATGGGTTCAGTATCTTCTATGAAGCTCAGTGTTGCTCTATTTTTAATTTTATGGTGACAAATATTTCTTCCTATTGAATTAAGTATAGACTTAGGTTCCATCGGGAAGTTTGGAAACACAGATTGAAAAATCTGTAAATATTATTTCAATTGTTTTTGACCAATAATCAATTCTGCAGTTCCTGACATGTCAAAAAAATCCTTTGTTTGATTTATACAATAAATATTTTTTAACTACTATATCAGGTCATAGTAAATTCTTTGGGCCGCATTTAAATTATTTTCCCATTGGCCGAACGCAAGAAGTTTAGTTCTTTTCGCTACTTTCTCAAATGAAGGGATCTCAGTAGAGTTTCGAATGATTTACAACATTGTTGTTTTCTTATTGTCTGGAGTTAGACATTGTGTCCAGCAGTATTTTAATTTTTCAAAAATAATTCGCTTCTTTAAATATTTGAACATTTGTGAAACTCAGTGAGCTCTATGCGTTTCCTTTTCCTTTCTCATTACTAACTTTATATGAGGCATTTTAAGATTGTTTAATAATATCCCTTTTTATTGTAAATTATTAAAAATTTCCTATTCTTCAAATTCATTTTCTTTGCCTGATATTGTGAGTTGCTCATGTGTGCCATCTCTTATCCATGGTTTCATGGAGCCACATCTTGCTTTTGGCAGTGCTAATATTCTATATACTTTAATAAACAACTAACTTATGAAGGAGATTAAGCTTATCATGTCCCTTTTCATGTTACCTTCCATGTTATTGCTCTGCTGGCTTTTCAAAATAGATGTGTGGATGAAAAAAAGTTTTGATGTGCCTTATATTTTCTCCTTGCTAACAGTTTAATTCTACCGAAGGTATGCTTCACGTAAAGGTATGGTATATAACTATTATTTAGCTTTTATTTATACATATATTTATGCTTGAAATTATTTCACCATTTGATAATATTTTTCCATTAACCCTACATTCCGGTATTATCGCAATTTTGGAAAAAGGATGTCTAGAGAATCCTACGTGGTAACAACATATAAGTATGAATTATGACAATACTAGAGTGATGAAGATGTATCCTGCACCCATGGAGGTTGTACAGGCTACGTGAGACGAACTGCCCAGCATCAATATTCAGGACATGGCAGCTCTCTACGACAGATACCTGTGGCATCACACGGTGACCAGGTATTCGATGGCGTTCTGCATTGGATGGTGCTAAACTGAGCTTGGGCTAAGCGAAGGGCTCCAATGTATACAGGTGACAAACTTGCAGGATCATAGCGTAATACATTGTATGACGACCTTATCACTGATTATTTGTTTTCAGGAACTTTTTCGAAGTTGTTTAGCAGCTAAGACTTTTGAACCAGTACATTGCCATTGGATGGGATTGAAGAAATTGCTTGCTGAAGAAGCAAGACGTATTAGCTCACTAAGGTAAAGCTTCTCGCTCCCTATCACAGTATTCAGCACCTCAGCTTCAGGTAATCAAAGGAACTGGGTGCTGTCGGGATCAACAAGGTAATCAAGAAATTAATCTAGAATTTATGCATTGCTGTTCCACAAAAAGAAAGGTTCCTTTGATTGCCTTTTTTAGTGCTATACCAGATGAAAAGCTAAAAAATCAGAGACGATAATCACCACAGTACAACTTCTCTACTTAGTTACCTTAGAAAAATTTGGATACACTGTCATGGTCACGCTTGCTTGCTGCGTTTCAGGAAACTATTATTGGTAGATTTGTCATCACAAAAATAAAAGTGAAGGATACCTCTGTTTACAATATCCATTTGTATTTTTTTTAGTTCATCCTTTAGTCTACAGAACAATATAGAAACCACAGGAGGGCTAAGTTAACTACTTAGGCCTCAATTAAAATAGAAAAAAATGTAGTGATTTCGAGGCTAATCGTGTATGAGCAGATTAGGGCTCTGCTTGCATGTATGGACCTGGAGTCAGTACGAGTGCTAAGATCTCACGAACCTAAGGAGTCCTTTTGCACTACGTGACTAACAAACACATATGTGATGTGTTCAATTCTTGCCCGAAGAGTCCTACTGTAGAACGAGCACACATCTACATGTGTGACCATGTTTGGGATGTGAAATATTGCATAGGCTGCAGACTATAGACTTTAGCTATAGTATGTGGTTGATTATACATATTATTATTTGATATTGAAGTGGTTAGTTAGTAACTAAAAAAAACTAGAAGTGGGGCAGCGATGCAGAGATGATTTCAAAGTAGAAGAAAACCTGCTATATCCATGCTTATTAATTAGATAGTATGCAAAATAATTGTGCAAAACAGTGCTAGCCCGTGCTGGTGCACGGTTTGAAAGGCTAGTGAAGAGGAAATTGAGGGAGGCAGAAGAGAAAGATCGATGCAGGGCGAGGGGCACTCACACACTCATGCAAGCAACTTATGAAGAGTATGCTGGAAAGAAAATATAGACGCTAGAAAGCAACATAATATAATGCTGGGGTAATTTCTAGCAATCCCCATCTAGAAGCCGCCCACCTCCAATCACTACGGGAAACCGAAAGTTCGCCGTGTGCCACCGGCACACGGTAAAAGCACAACAGCACACGGCGAACATTTTCGCCGTAGGCGGCCCACGGCGAAGGCCCGACGGCGAACAGGCCCGACGGCAAAGTCCGTTTCGCCGTGAGCCTTAAGACAAGCACACGGCAAAGACTTTTTCCGTGGGCCTGGGCCGGCACACGGCGACTCAGAGCCAGTGACGGCGTAAGGGCGTCGGGGCAAACGGCGTCAGCCCGTGTTCGCCGTGTGCCGGCACCGTGGCGCACGGCGAAGTTTGAGAGTTTGCCGTGTGCTTCTGGCCCCGCACACGGTAAACTAGTGGTCATTTTGCCGTGTGCCGTCTCCTTGGCTCACGGCGAACTGACCAAACCTTTGCCGTGTGGCAGGTCTGGCACACGGCAAAGCAACCATACAGGTTGCCAGTATGGTCACTTCGCCGTGAGCCCTCTCCCTGGCACACGGCAAACTGACCAAACAGGTTGCCAGTATGGTCACTTCGCCGTGTGCCCTCTCCCTGGCACGGCAAAGTGACCATACAGGTTCTGTTTTTTTTCGTTTTTGTAGCCTCGGACATCACATATATCACATAAATCTTCAATATATCACACATATCACCAATATATCACATATCTCATCAATACGACACATATAACATCAAAATGTCACATATAGCATTTATATGTCACATATATCATCCATACGTCATATATGTCACAAATATATCACAAACTTCACATAACATCACATATATCGTCTCAAAGTTCACATAACAACACATATGTCGTCTCAAAGTTCACATAACAACACATATATCGTCCACGAGTACGACAAGTCACAAGTACCACAAGTTCATGTCATTCACTGAGGTGGTGGGCCGAAGGGCGGCGCCGGTGGGACCAACTGCTGCTGGAGGATGGTCGGTGACATGTTCACTGAGGCATCTGATAGATTCTGCAGAAAATATAAAAGATTGCAAGCGAGACAAGAATTAATTTCTAGGTGATTGTCATTTTCTAGGTTATCTAAGTCTCTAAGGGATTGTAAGAATCAATTTCAACAAAGTCTCTAAGTGATTGTAAGTTTGTCGGTTCTCTAAGTCTCTAATATTTGAAATGAATGAACAAGGTTATGAAGTAGGTCACCTGAGGAGTCACTGGAGCCTGATGTGACAAAGGAGGAGGCGGTGGTAGTGGTTCTCCTGCTGCCAAACTAGCATGCATGGTTTGAATGTATGCATACATGTTGGCCATGTCCTGCTGTCGCTGCCTTCTCTCTTCGGCCAGCTCGGCCTACAATACAATTTTTCATCCCAATGTTACAATGCAAGGCGAATACGTGATTAGTTATTGAATAATTGATTAATGAAGCAGAAATAACCTCGAGGTGCTGCACACGCAGCTGTGCAACGGTCTGTCGTGGCCGTATGGCCGGGGCATTGGCTGGGTCCCTCGCTCGAATCTGGGAGAGGGTGGGACAGCTGGTCGAGTCTACACTGCCGTCGCCTATGATCAACCGGCCATGCTTATTGCCTCCTCCCGCCCTCATGATCAGCTCGCCATCAAGAGGGTGGGCGGTCGGATCCCACTCCGGCCCATAGACTTGCCTGCCCACCTCCGTGTACGCACTGATGCGGGAGTGGACGGTGGGGTTACTGTACGCCGAGGGCGGGTCGTTGGGGTCGTAGGTGGTCTCAGAAGCCTTCCCCTTGTGGGCCATAGCCCACCCCACGAACTCGGGGCATTCAGCGCCTTCATGTGCCTGGGACTGCAAAAAACAACAAGTTAATTACAATTTATGCACGATTGAGCGGTTCAACGAAGAAATGAATCCCCATACCCATCGAGCCCTGTACTCCTCGTTGCTAAGGCTGCCCTGATGATGTGATGGGCCCGGCATCAGCGCACGCCGCATTCGGCCAGCGTTGTGCATCTCCTCCCACTCCCGTGTGAACCACTTGTCGACGATGCGTTCCCAGCACGGGGAATCATTACGGCACCACCACGCAGGCACCTAGACGTGATCAAGTGACAGAGATGTTAGAGAATCAAATTAAGCGATGTACTAAATCGAAGAATAAATCTAATTTACCAACAAATATTGCTCCTTTGTCAGCTTCATATCTCTAGCCACTTCTTTTGTGACGCGTCGGTGCTCGTGAGTGGCACAGTAGTTGATGACGCACTGAACTTGCGCCTCGTAATGCATGTCCTTCACGAGCTTACGGCATTTGTTGTGAGCCACAACCTTGGCCACATCCTCGTGCCCCGGCTCACACGTGTAGAAATCCTGCATGTAAACACAAGCTATTCAGTCGTTGTTACCTAAGTAAACAATGAATGCGATGAAAATTGAGGAGTGTAGTGCTAGAAAGACTTACCCACAGCTCTCCCACCACCCGATCCGCCTTGTGATCCCAGCTCCTGTTTAGTTCGTCCAACTGATCTGGGGCGTGGAAGTAGTGCTCCCATGTCCACGCTGGCTCGTACCTTCCCTTAAGGTAGACCTGGCCTGGGAAGTGCTGCCTGCACAAAGTACCCAGGATGCCGTTTACCTTGCGCTTGTGAGCACCTGGGGTGACTACTTTCCAATTCCTGCCAAAAGTGATTAAGATTAAATATTAGTTTCCATAGTAATTTCCAATATACCAAATGAAAAAGTAGTGATAACATATTAAATTACTTACAGTGGCGGCTTAGGTCGAATCACCGGGCGTCCGCCAAGAGGTATCGGCCTGTCAGGGAGTCGAGAGGGACCTCGCAACCAGATAGCAGGCTGCTCCTGCTCCTGCTCCCCCTGCTCCTCCTGCTCCTCCTCCTCCTCCTCCTCCTCCTCCTGGTGCTGCTCCTGAGGCACGTCCTGTGCTGAAGACCGAGTTCGCGTACTCCTGCTGCTGCTCACTCGACCCCGGCCGCTGCTCGTCACTGAAATTCAAATTCGAACATCTTTGCATCAGTTAACCTCATCTTTTGTATTATATATGGAACTTCATCGGGAAATCTTCAGGTTGTAAACATCGTACGTGACAAAATATGCAAAAACAGCTCAACTATTTACTACAGACTTGGTATATGATAAAATGATATTTCGACAAATTTCATGAATTCCAGACTTCGTTTGAATTATATAGAGTTTAAATACTATTTCTTCCGACGGTCGTGATAATGTTTCGTGAATACAATTTTTTAAATTTCATTCAAACTACTGGATAAGGCCTTACACTAGCCTTAATATCATGAATATCATTTTTTTACTCACTTTATCCTATTATTTCATGCACCTGCGGTTCAAATTTCACTTATTCGAAAAAAATCTTTTAAATGAAATAAATTGGTTACATATACTAAACAGAACGAGAAATGCTCCATATTGAAACATAGGAAACCAAGCAATATATAAAAAGTAGAGAAAAGGTTGTAGAGGTGGAATGCAAAAAAAAAAAAAATTATTGTTTGCCGTTTGCCAGAGCTGCACACACGGCAAAAGTAAATGTTTGCCGTGTGCCTTGTTTCTGGCACACGGCAAATTGTGGGCCCAATAACGGACGGCGCTTGCCGGTCGCCCATAGCTTAACGGCTAGAGTTTGCCGTGTGCCCCGATCCAGGGCACACGGCAAACAGTGTGTTTACCGTGTTGGCCTTTAGACACACGGCAAACAGCGCGTTTGCCGTGTGCTGGGTTTTTGCCGTGCGTCTTGCGTTCTGCACACGGCAAACTGCCTCTTCGTCGTGTGCCCGACAGAAAGCTCACGGCAACTACTTGTGCACACGGCGAATTTCTGTTTTCCGGTAGTGAATGCGTCAAACACCTCTGCCGAGCCCCTCGGCACTATTAAATTGTGCAGCTCTATTTATGAATTCAAGTGCTCTTTTTTTTTACCATGGCGACAACGAACAAGAATGTGGCATTAGAGCATCTCGAAAGGCTAACTTAAGCTAACTCTTAGAATATTTTATTAGAGAAAAAGAAGAAAGAGAAAGCTGCTAACTCTTCCTCAAGAGCTAGTCTCTAAAGAAAATTAGAGATTTAATTATAGCCCCACTCCTCAGAAATCCTTTGCAAGAGCTGGCTGCTAGCTCTACCATTAGGGACGCTCTTAGGTTGCTGGTGGTATGACTAGCTCTCTTGTTTCGATTTAAGACTAAAAGAAAAAAGTTGGCCGAATTCCGCCACGGAAAGGAGCTACCAAGTGAAGAATCTACGTACGGGCCAATACATTAGTACTCGCCATCCAATATATGATACTCTGACACAGTGATAAATATCATTAATTAGATAAGCACGTGAACGCATCTCGAGAGTAGCTAGCAATTAAGCAGCGCGTGCAGGTTGCCATCGGAGTTCTGAAGTTCAGATTTACCGGCAGCCATCCAATGAATGATACTCTGACATTTTGATAAGCACGTGAACGCATCTCGAGAGTAGCTAGCAATTAAGCAGCGCGTGCAGGTTGCCATCGGAGTTCTGAAGCTCAGAATTACAGGCAAGTTGGTTCCTGGTCAGACGGTCAAATTCAGGATTAGATAAGCATGTGGGCGCAATCTCGAGAGTAGCTAGCAGGTAGCAGTGCGTGCAAGTTGTTCATTGTCAGACAGTCAAATTCCGGATTATTATTAAGAATCCAGCACCATCGCGTAAACCCATGCCGGATCAAGCAGCCGCCCACCGTCAATGCCTACGTCAAAAGACATTCAAAAAAAAAAAAAAAATGCCTACGTCAAATTAACACGTGCCGAGCGCTGTTAAATACAGTATCATAGCGATCTTCCGCAGCCGGTGTCGAAACTGAAATCGAATCGCCATGGACACCGCCGACTCATCATCGTCCTCCTCAGCACCGCTCCAGGTGGTGATCTTCCCGTGGCTCGCGTTCGGCCACCAGCTCACTTATTATTTCTTCACGTGATAGCTTTTTTTCATGACGAAATAATAAATTAACTGAGCCAACTATCCGTGCATTTGCGCGGCTAGGCCTTTCTTTTCTCTTCTAGTCTTAAATCGAAACAATATTATTAATCTATAATGCCAAATCCTGAATGCATCCTCATCGCCAAAAAAATAAATCTTGAACGCATCTAAACGGCTACAACTCCTATCATTTACATCGCAAAAAATGAGAAATTTAGGAGTTTCTCAAATTTCTTGTATTTCATGATATTAGGGTTTTATAGGGTTCACTATGCTTTGTTCTCCATCTTCACTAATGAGCCGCTTTCAATAAGTTTGTCCCTTTTTTTCTTGTATGTTCTTGATTTTAGGAATATATGGCTACATCATTGACAAACACTGATAAGTTAAGTTGAAAGTTACTGAGTCTGCCTACATGCTTTCTTATTCTATTTTAAAAGTAAATTATATCTATTGATTAAAAGAACAAAATCTATCAATTACTTAATCGTTAATAACATAGTTCTAGAATAGATGCATTTTACTATATGACTGTTATCCACCCTGACTATAAGATATTCTATATCTAGCGACCGTCTATATTTCAGTGGACAACAGTTTTGTTAGTCTTTATATAGTATTTATAAGTGAGTGGCCAACAATGTCCTATGTACAAAAGCATATATTTCCTAACAGCTTTTGTCAATTACCAACAATGTCAGTCCCAATAAAGCTATTTCCCAAAGTAGTTCGTTAACCATACATTCTAAAAACTCTTGGTGACTTGCAAACAAAATTTCGGGAAACATTATTTCTCTTGTAGTGTCAAGAACTCTGACATCCCCGTGTATCCCAGTTTCTACATTTATATACAAATATGGACAGGAGTAGCATAAAAGAATACATGATTCAAAAAAAAAAAAAGAACAAAACTAAACTTTAAGTAGATGAAATTACCGAGCTTATATGGTTGCTTGACATTGTTTCTTTTGGGCAGCGCACAACACGATTGACCATCATTTTGTTGTTTGACGGCAATACTCAAAGGCTGAATAATATCCACCACTCTCTTTTTTTTTTTTGTTGAGATGATTATATGTCATTCTAGCAAGCAAGAAGCTGTGTTTTCCATCTAAACCTACTAAAACGCCTGGGACGATTCAATGGCCGTTTTGTTTTTAAGCTAGACTCAATGGCATGAAGATAGATCCGATAAGCCCTTGATCATTTTCTCTTGATGAATGATTTTGAACGTGGTTTGTTCCGAAGGATAATAATCTAGGAATTATACTGGTTTGGTTGGATCTGGGACACGTCAACCCAAGGATCAAGCCAAACCAAAACGTTGCGGATCGCATGCAGCAAGCGCCACCGCTGCTGGGAGCCGCGCCCGCTCACATCTGGAGCATCGTCACCCTCAAGCTTTAGTTGGCACACGATCCTCTTCAAATTGCCTCTGCTTGGAGCTTCTTCAGTTGCCGGCGATGCCAATGCGGCCCCGGCTCAGGGAGTCAAACGTAATTCAAAAATAGTCAAACATCAACTATTTAAAACCGGAGGGAGTAGATAAAAAGAAATCTGATGCAAAGTCTAAGTATGAAACATAGGAAGAGACCATTCATGTGAACGGCGTGAGAAAGCATCGAGATTGTTAGACAAATAGAATCCCCTTTCCAGTCCTAACATTGTTAAGACTGAGAGAGTAGCATAAGAACTGACCGATCGAAAACCTCTGCCAAACAGCTCGAGGTCAACTGCTGACAGGTCCCCCGAATCATGGGCCATGGCACTTCACGGGCCGGTCACTCAGCTGCGCTAGCTGCGTCGCCCATCCCGAAATGTTTGACCAGATCCTCAGCTTCACAAGCTTGTTTTGTTATTTGCATGCCCTCCTACACACACAGACACACACACACACACACATATATCTATATATATATATATATATATATATATATATATATCATCCTGCAGCTGTGCCTCAATCCACCCGTCCCAGACATTACCGAAGGCTTAGCTAGTAGATAACCATGGCCACGGCGATGCAAGAGCAGCTGCATCAACCTGGTGTAAACGGAGCTTCAGCTGCCGTACGCGTCCTGCACACTGCCCTAGTGCACCCCTATTCGTCAGGTGGGGCCCCCGCTCTGCCGGAGACATCCCTCCCGCTCAGCTTCTTCGACGTCATGTGGCTCCATACCGGGCCGGTCCAGGTCCTATACTTGTACCGCCTCGCTGACGATGCTGACGCCGACGCCATCCTCGCCGACCTCAAGGATTCCCTATCGCACGCCGTCCGCGCCTTCTACCCGCTCGCCGGCCGCGGCTCACCGCCGGCACGGCCAACCGCTATGAGCTGTATTACCGCCCCGGTGACGCCGTCGCCTTCACCGTCGCCGAGTACGACGGCCACGAGTTCGACAACCTCGTCGCCGACGAGCCCCGGTTGGTCTCCAGGATCGTGCCACTCGTGCCGCCGCTCCCGGCCGGTGGCGCCGTGCTCGCGCTGCAGGCCACGCTCCTGCCCGCGCGCGGCCTCGCGCTCAGCATCAGCGTGCACCACGCCGCCTGCGACGGCACCACCGCCACGCACTTCCTGCACACCTGGGCTGCCATCGGCAGTGCCCGAACGTTGCCGCCGCCGCCTGTCATCGACCGGACCCTCATCTCCGACCCGAATGGCCTTTACGATGTCCTCATCCAGGCGACCACCAATCCGGACAGTGTCAAGATTCCCGACGACCTGCTCCTCACCACGTACTCTCTGTCCATGGACCAGCTGCAGCGTGTCAAGGACATGGTGGCCGCGGAGGCCGGGACGCGCGGCATGGCGCCGCCCCGGTGCTCCTCGCTGGTTGCCACCTTGGGCTTGGTCTGGTCGAGCTACATGCGAGCCAAACCGCACGCCGGCGGCGGCGGCGGCGGCGACCGAACCTGCCTGCTGCTCTCCGTGGACCACCGGTCTCGGTTGAAGCCTCCGCTCCCGGACAAGTATTTTGGCAACTGCGTGGGGGCGGCGCTCGCCATCGCGTCCAGGACCGAGCTGGCGGAGTCCGGCGCCGGCGGGCTCCTGACCGCGTGCACGGCGATCGCCGCAGGGATCGAGGAAGCGGTGAGCGGCGTCGCGACGGAGACCATGCGCAAGAGGAAGGAGGGCATCCAGAAGGTCTTCACAACGATTGACGTGCTGACAGTGGCCGGGTCGCCGAGGTTCCGCGTCTACGACCTGGACTTGGGGTTTGGGCGCCCGGCGATGACGCACTTTGTGTCCGCGGCCAAGACGACAGCCCGAGCGGAGATGGCGGCATGGGGGTGGGCGTGTGCTTGCTGCCGGATGGCATGGACGCGTTCCGGAAGTGCTTCGCTCACGCTGTTGCGGCGCTGGAGCTCGGTGAATTATCCATCGTCAATGCAGCTCAGTGACTCGTGTAAGCCAATTACTATGCCTTGTCCCACCGTTTGGATTAGGCTATTTGTACTGCAAATTAGTTACGGGCACCAGGCTTGCGTTTTCATGCCATTACTTCATCCTCTGCGTATGTATTTTGGGCAGTTTTATGTTACCTCGAAACAGTTATGGACCGTCCATTTCATCATAGATTGATGATCCCCCATCTCCTAGAAGGTATAAGGTGTCTTTGATTTTAATAAGATTTGTTTCTAAAGTTGTTAAGGTTTTGTAATGGGTAATATATCCATGCTATTTTTTTCTTTTTCTTTTTGGCAATTAACAATACAATTCAGACATTTACGACCGAACCCAATACATGAGCTATTGAGGCTCTTATAAGTTATAACTACTACGCTACGGATAGCGTCTGCTACTCATTGATGCAGCGTGTATTTGCCATATTTATTTTATTGAGCTTCAGTAAGTCGGTAGCTAGATCGGATATTATCAACTTCATTATCACCCTTAGTTGCCATGGTTAAGGAGGAGGAGAAGGCTTCGTCAAATTTGACTGTTTTCTTCATCTAGTCATGTTTTCCTTAATATAATCATATATAAGATGCCTTTTGGCATCTTTTGCAAGGAAAAAAATAAAACAGCTCCCACACAAAAAGGAGTCTCCCCCGATCTCCTCTGGAGCGCTGAAGTGCATGATCCATACATAATCGAATGGCGCATGGATGATTTGATCTTTACTTTAAGAGTTTAGCTAACGCATGTTCAATCAGATTTCTACCTATCCGATTAAAAATTAGAATGATGCGCCCGCCGCTCTTCTATCCACGCCCAACCCAACCACTGACCAAACAAGGAAGAGAAGATCAGCGGCAACGGAATTACGGAAACGGGACGGGGAGCAGGCAACGGAGGGCTGCAAGATGAGGAAAAATTCAGTGCAAAAGAGTATTCAGCGCAACTATGCAAATAAATGTTGGGAGTCGTCGGATTAGAATCCAAACGTTCAGAGTCAGGCCGGCTCCCACCTTTACCCATTTACAGATAACTCCCAAACAGAACACACATTTTCACGGAAATATCCCTGCACAGTTCATCCTTCCTTGTCGATCTTGCAGGAAAAATGGCCGGAGGCGATCTGTACAGGCGCTGGACGACGGCGGCAGCTTTGGTTCCTCGCTATCCATCGCCCTGGCCATGTTCCTCCTTTTTTTGGCTTTCTTATAGTTGGTCGGTTAATCCGCCACAAACGCCCAAGGCGTATGCCGCGCCGCCGCCTGTCGACCTTGGGCCCAATCCTAACTCCGGCTATCAGATTTCCACGACTGCCGCTGATGGGTCGCTGCTTTGAACTGCGACTGCATCTTGATCTTGATAGCACCTTGTGGCGCCGTTGTCATTAGTGCCCTCTGTCGCGTTGCCGATGTCAAATATCAGCTTGCACCCGTGATCTGAAAATTGGAGCTGTGTAGATCATTTCTGGTGTCAAGTTCCTCCATACTTGAAGCATATCAGCAAGATTCTGCTTGTGGTAGCAGCTCTACCACATGAGTGTTATTGAAATTAGTGAATCTTGTAGTTTCTCTGCACGGCCAAATTGCAAACGAAGCAGTTAGACTTTCAGACTAGAAGAAGTGCAAGATATTAAGATAGTATGGTATTGAACTGAATCTGGACATTGCTGAGCAGATGGGGAGTGACGAGGCGGCACGGAATGACGATGCCACAAACGCCACGCAGATAGCGAACCAACAGGTGTCGGTGCAGACCCGAGCAATGGCCGCATTGCCTGCGAATGGAATCAGCATGGGCGCGGCCGCGCGGGGACAAACGTCGAGGCAATTCATCTGGCAAGTACCCTTGCACCGGCGATTGCGGCGGCTGGTGCCATCTTCGATCCAAAGGATCTCTTCTTCAGAAATTGTGTTTCTTTTCGGAGTTATCTGTAAATAGGTAAATGTGGGATTGAGGTGGGAGCCGCCTGACTCTGACCGTTTCCATTTTTATCTGACGACTCCCAACGTTTATTTGCATGTTGCACTGAATATCCCTTTTCCACGCAAGATAGACCAATTGCATGCTGATTTCTGCCGTGATTGGCCGGCAAATTGCATGCGGATTTCCCATTCACGTGAGTACTTTCCAAAATACGTGGTTTTACTCGGTCGGTAGAGGTGAGGCGGCCTTTGTAGACGTCCAGCGTCAGCGTGGTGGCTTGCCGAGACGGTCGTGGTGGTGCACGGCGGCAACGACGGCGCACAGGCCAGCATCGCGAACACTACCACAGTCTAGCTAGAAACAGCCATGCACCACGTTACACCCTTCTAAGATGCGAGCGGCGCAGAGACTAGCCACGTGATGATGTGCGTGAAATCGATCGAGCTGAGCAGAAGCTATTTGAGTGAGGGTGATTACCGGCGATAGTAACCACGTACGTTTGGCAGTGACAGTACTGATACGCTTTGCACTTGCAGCTAATAATAATCTGTTTTAACAGCGAACTCTTGAAAGCCGTGGACCTTGGAAGGAGATCACGAGGCGTCGAACTCGTATCTTGTGGAATCTTTTGTGAGCGTGACAAATCTTCTGTCAGAGACAAATTGTGCAGCTAATAAACTCAACTGCTGACCGCTCCCTCGAATCATGGGCCATGGTACAAATCGTTCACCCAGCAGCACTTCACACTTCACTGGTCACTCAGCTGCGCCACGTGCGTCGCCCATCTCGATACGTTTGACCAGATCCCGGCCGCAGGTTCCCATGCGACGACCTGAAGCTGTAGAAGATCACGTCGATCTTGACCTTGGTGCGTGCGCCGGGGTCCAGAGGCACGTCCCAGGGCTTCTGCAACACGAACTGCGGCTACCCAAGCCGGCGGTCAGGGGCCGCCGCCAGTCGCGGCGCTGGACGGCAAGGACAACGAACAGATCACCAGCAAACACGCTAGCATGAGGTAGTATAAAACGCTAGAACCAGCCATGTGTACACTATAATTTGCGCGAAACTGCAGTAGGAGCACGAATAGGTTATTACTTGAGCTTGCCCATCATATATTTCTTATGTCTCGAATCTCGATCACTAACTGCGTTCATGACATGATTCCAATCCATAGATGTGAGATGAACAATGCATTCTAGTATACCCTATGTTTCATAATATATGCAGTTCTGAATATGTATCAAGTGCATTACATCTTCTATGCACTTGGACAAGCATTTGTTCAAATACATAGAAAACGCTAAATCTGGACTCCCAAAACATAGTCAGAACTAAATACATTTCGAAATGAAGGAAGTAGATATAGTACATTTTTGTGTGATAGACTTCACACAGCATACAACCCTACAGATCAGATAATGTTGTAGGCAACTCTAACTCTCTTTTTTTAAAACTTATGTTACCATGCTTCGAGTGGTAAATAAAAAAGGCACCACAAAGGAACCGAAATTTGGTACCACCCAAGTTATAAGTAGCACCCAAAAGATGGGAAAGAGGCTATTTTTGAGTAATTTCAATCTTTTTTTATATCTAGATAGGTATATGTAGATTAAGCTTACCTACAATTTATGCGTAGGGTATTACTCCCTCTATCCTTTTATATAGGGCATTTTGGAGTTCAAAATTTGTCCTAAAAATGTAAGGCGTTTTGAGAGTAAGACAAACTTTAAGGTTGGTAGGAGGGCTAGTGAAGAGCTGTGTTGTATTGTAGTCTTTTGACTTCAAAACTATTTTTGTGAATGCTAGAAAGCCCTATTTAAGAACGGAGGTGGTATTAATTTATACCAAATGTGTATCAATCAACCTAATCGGTCGTGATGATGTGAGTATACGATGAAAATACACAATGTATAAGAGCCCAACCATCCGCGCGGCGTTTGCTAAGACCTTTCCGATCTCACCGGTGCCCTCGCCATCCACTTCTAGGGTCTGGCCTATTCCCTCACGCCAGTCTATCGTGGATCTCGCAGAGATCGCCTCCTCCCTGCTGCCCCTGGAGCTCGATAAGGCAGACGCAGCCCCCCGCAGGGCCGGCTCTACAATGCGGAAGGCCCTGGTGCGACTTGACCCTTTTGGCCCTCTCACTAGCAAAACGCATTTGCATGGATATAACCACAACATTTAACCCCTTGTATGTTTTATGCAAATTGCTATGGATAGGACCAAGATCAATAACCAATGTTGTCAAGATAATTTTCTCAGTACAAGATTATAATTTTCTCAATACACAACATATATCCAAACCATTCAATTTTCGATAAGCATTTTTGTTTCCTTTATTTCCTTTGCAGCTGAGACATGGATGAGGCGAAATAACATGGATTCAGAAATTAGAAAGGGACATGTAGAATAGGAAAAAATTCATAAGTTAAAAAGGGGCAGTTAGATAGAGTAGGAAATGTTTTTCTTAAAAAAAAAACTCCACATCTTTGCTTTAATTCGATGCTGTTGTCTTAATAGTTCTTATGGACTGGAACTTGTGTTTGAGGGGTGACCGGGTGAGCAGAAGGGTAGGAGGATTCAATTGAACTCTAACCACAAGATTGACGGAATAAGCCTGCTGCTAGCAGTGAAAAACATGGAGAAATTGTAGATATCTGTGATCCGGTAGAACAAATTGGTGGGTCGGCAAGCAGCACATCAGACACTAGCGCCTAGCGAGCAAACGTGGGGCTTTGCTTGGCCGCGCTGGGCCTTTGCTTGGCTGCCTCATCGAGTCTGTACGATGGAGGATTTGGCTGCTTGGACCTTCTCTTTGTTATGGGCCTTTGTCTTTGTATGATGGAGCAAGAAGCTAAGGCCCACACACCTCACGGTTGGCAGCAAGTAAGAAATAATCTCCCCACAAAAAAAAAAAAAGCAAGTAAGGAATAATCCAGCCTACACGAGCTATTCGAATTCGAGCTGTGCCTCAAGCTCGAGATTGGCTCGTTTAAAAGAGTCGAGCTCGAATCAAGCCTCGAATGGGCCGAACTCAAGCGAGTCGAGCTTGAGTTTTTTTGACGGCCCTAACTGCCATTTCTGCCTGCTTTGCTTCCGTTTCTGGGATTTAGTGTATGTGCTAAGCTGACTCACATGTACATTGATGCCCACTGCTTATGTCTGATTTAGCCCTGAAATCTAGCTGTTGAATTCTTCTCTAGCGATTATTATTTTAGCTGCCTGTGAAACAGTATTCGGTTCTTTCGCAAAAAAGAAAGAAAAGAAACAGTATTCGGTTGGGACAGGCTGCAATTGCACATTGCGGTGCCATTCTGCTGTCTATGCACAAAAATTTCCGATCTGCTGCCATCATGTATACTTTAAGGTTATAGCTGCTTACCAACAGCATAAGGTTGCAGCTGCTCGACACATGTGTATGCATGGTAATTTCTAAGAAGTTGTTTTCCACGCTTGGTTCTTGGCAATAATCTCAAATTTCCTGCGGTGATGGTAGTAGAAAGGAACTATAATTAACCAGCTGATGACTGTTTAACTGTTACAATCGTAAATGGAAATATTTAAATGGATTTCCTACTGTGATTGCAGCAGAATGCCTACTCATTCATATACTTGTTACTTCAGGAATTTAATTAATCAAAGATTTTCAGTTTTTTCCAGCTTTTATAGTGTGAGTTTACCCTAACGAAACATCTTTTTTTTCCTTGATGGATAACTTATGCATTAAATTAATTTGTAGCATCATACACCTTAAGTGAATCCATGGTTAATTTTTTCTTAAACTGTCTGTAGATGAAGCAAATGATTTTTAGATTTATGAGGTATTGGCGGTAGCTCGTCACATCTGTTCAAGTAGACTTTTCTGATGTACAAGAATCAGAATAGCACAATGAAGGATTTTTTATAATTTTCCCATCAACATTTTTATGTGTATAATAATCAAATAAATTTTACTTCACACAAGGCAATTTGATGCATAAAAAAACTATTATGCTCTTCAGATGTACGATATTGCTGCTGCTGCTGCATCAGTTTTGCTTTCCCCTTCATAGCAGTAGTCCTCGAACATTGTTGTGGACATGTTTCGGTCTTTTTTTGCTAGCACAAATGTAGAACCCTCTACGGCTCTTAGCACGTCAATTTGCTTCACCGTGTTGAGGTTCGTTAGTCTTGAGAATAGGTGATAAATTATAATTTTTAAGCTATTTGTTTGCCCATATTCATGCCGTTTACTGGTTTGGTCAGTTGAGCCATGGAGCAAAGTTGAGCAGCTATTGTGAAATGTTGTCATGAGACTTTTGAATCTTTGGCTTGTTGGTTAAGTAACAGGAGATACGAGGAGTTGAATATTATTACATCTGCTATTATTTGGAGCATCTGGAACTTAAGAAATGCGATGTGTTTTCATGGATGGACAGGGATGAAGGAGATTTGGAGAAGGACATGGAGAAAGATGACCAAAGGAGAACTTCTGCTTCAACTGGATGGCTACATCGACAAGATTATGAGGAAGTTGGAGGAGGTGCCTTGATTACAGTATATCGTGGTGGATAAGGCGAATGATTACAGTATATTGTGGGCGACATAGCGTTTGATGTGCTCGAGTTGGGTGAGGTATCTGGGGCAGCATATGAGCTGTTTCCCCCGAATCCTGTAACAGAATTGGATGCTGTGCACTTGGTTTAAGTGAACGAAACTAGGGGACCTCCTTTTTATCTAAAACAAAATTACGAATTGCTGTCTGTTTAGTAACTTTGTTCTACTAATCGCGTTTCTCAATTTTGAACGGCTACTATTAATCAGTTATGGTGCACATAAGAGTGAGCAGTTGAAACTATGGGTTTAAGATTATGATAATTGTTAAATAGGGATACCAGCAATAGCATGTATATGTTGGCCAAATAAATAATTTTGTTGGACGTGCAATTTTTTTCCTGGATTCATGTTGGTTCATTGACTTCATGACAATGGTTTGAAATTAAATTTTGAGTTTCCATTTTTCAGGATGGTAGCATTTCCTCTGCAATAAACTTCCTCGAATGTTTAATCCTGTTTCAGAATAATTTCTTTGGTCCAAAGGACTCTGCTAGAAGCAGGCACATAGCTTTATATTGCTGAAGTCGGAAAAGACCAGTCCAGTGGCATGTCTTTGCAGTACTGAAGTTATTTTAATTGCTTCCTTCAGATCTATATTTTCTGAGTTGACATTTGTTATAGTCCACGTGCTGTAAACATCCATGCACATTAATCCATTTTTTTCACCTACATAATTGAGATGCCGAATATAGCACTATCCTTTCATCCTGATGTAGATATGGGTTTTGTGAATTTAGTTCTAATTTTATTGCATCCATCTTTCTAATTTCCTGCCCAAATTAATTAGTTTATTTTTTGCATGATATAATAACACAAGATGGTAGATATTGTGTTTGTTAGACTGGTCACTTATTTCAGCAGTCTTACTAATTTTCACACGTTTATTCTGTGGCTAGCTACCAGAAAGTTTCATTGAAAAGTCTAAGATTAAAAGGCATGATTAATCGTACCATCATTATGTTGTGTGTTTTTTTTTTACGAATTACACAGTACAACCCAGACACTCACAACACATGCACACGCACCTCTATGAATGTACATACGCAAACCCTACTCCGATGAGCATCTTCGAAGACTGAGCCGGCAAATCCTCGAGATTGACGAAGTCACCACCGGTGCCTCGCTGTCGATGGCCACGTCGCCTAGCACTGAAAGCAGAACGCCGTTAAATCTTAGAAAATTCACTTCCACCGGGAGTCGAACCCAAGACCTGAAGTGCTAATGAGACTCTCGTAACCATTAGGCTACAGGCCCTTTCGCATCATTATGTTGTGTTTAGATAGGCAGTCTACCTGAAATTCTGATTGTTCTATGCCTATACCATTCCAAATTTCATCCAAACTGCAGTATGGTTTTTTCGGAGATTCTACATATAGTTTGTCCAGAGTTTACTTGAATCAAATTTTCACATGAATTTAGCAGCCCGGAGCAACGCCCACGGTTACTGCCAACTTAGGTAACTAGGGTAACTATATCAACAATTTCTTTCAATTCGAACCCAAAGTTTGTCAGCGTAACTTCCATGTCAAGCTATCTGTCGGCTAAAGTCATGTCATGCTGTAGTGAATTACAAGTGATAAGACAGGAGAACAGTTCAAACAAAAAAAATATCTCAGTAGAATGGTTGAACACCATTCGTGTACTCAGAAACATGGCTCCTCCTGCCTTGGTCTGCACACACACATCTGGCCTGCCAGGGAGCCACTCGTCATGTTGTGGCCTATATTAGTAGTGTTAGAGGGTTCTATTGTGAGAGAAATCGATCGTCCACTTATTTTTCTATTCTTTGACCAACAAATTGCATAAACTCTATCTAAAATACAAGAAATGGAACCACTGAAAACAAATTGAGAAAGAAAATATGTAACTTTCTCCCATTCTAGTTTCTCACACTCCCCCTTTGTCAAGTCAAAAATACCACAAAATATTGCACATAATTTATTAAAAGAGAATATTTATCATTTGTCAAGTACAAAACATTGCAAAAATATTACAAATAATTTAGTAAAAAGCATATGTTTTAATCATCAATGGCTTACATATCCAGAAAAAATGAATAGGATCGATGGTTTATTTTCACTCAACTTTCAACTTGGACCTCTGCTAGGCCAGTGCATGTTGTTGGTTTGGGTTGGGGGGGGGGGGGGGGGGGGGGGGGGTGGGGTTTACTTTTCTTATTAATGTAGTCCTCTATGCTGTCAAATATATTCTGACAAGTTTATTCCCGTTACCGCATTGGCTATTTGTACAACAATTTAACTGACGTTGTTTGCTTCTAGTAGAGTCTTCATCTCATTTCTTTTCCGAATACCAATTCGTAGACGCCAATAATTCAAAGCACAATCTGGTACTAGAGATGCGAAAAACCATTGGATCGAGTGCCGCCAATATGGGACACATCTTGCCTCATAGCCAATGCAACGAACTGCGGCTTTGGCATACTCCTCAGGTGACGGTATGAATGGAGAGTTACCCTTGACAGGGGACATCTTGGTAGCCACATACAATGGAATCTGTATCACCACAGATGAAGAACATATATCATAAAAGCCCATGAATCACACACAATTAATTAATCACCGTGACAGTCAGAAATTATAGTTTTAACAAACATTTATCATGATATTTGTAATTGACATACCCTTTGTTATGCGATAATTTTTTCTGAACTTACAATAAATTGTACTTGTAGAAATAATAGTCCAGGCATAGGCTGAGAGATTTAGAGGAACCAATAAGCCAAAAGAGAGAATCATGAATTATCCACATTCAACCATTATGCACTAAAGCATGTAAAAATAATTCTGTAATACTTATTCCTCCATGCGCGGTGGTGAACATTGAATGAGTGTGGTTTTTGTGAGCGTGTGCGCCCACCCCTAGCTTGACTATTAATTATGGTCAAATATATAAATCAACTATGTGATTGTACAATAAACATGGCAAATCAGTTGTATATATGTCAAATTAATGCGTCAATTCATGGTTTAATTTACGAAAATGTCAAATTTATACACCATGCACTATGAATTGATGCAATAATTTGACGTATATACAACTGATTTGACATGTTTGGTAGTACAATCACATAGTAGATTTTTATATTGGACCATAATTAATAGTCAAACTAGGGTGGGTGCACACCCCTGTGCTCACAGAAGTATTTATGACATTTAATTTAGTTGCTATCATCCTACCAATGGATCATTAGTCATGCACTGCAGGTTGAACTTGGAGCGGTCAATGAGTTAAGAAGCTAATAGAAAATAAGTAGCAAGAAGTCTTTGTACCTGGCATTGTACATCTACTCCATATTGTTTGTATTCAACACTTAGGCTTCGAGAAAATTGATCAACATACCTAACAAAATGTACAGATAGCATACATGTAATATTTATCATTTGGATCCAACAAATTAATATGAAGAATTTCCAGTGCAAAACGCATGGCGAAGCCTTTTCAGTTATTCATTATGTGTAAATTTAGATGATGTCTTAGGTTATTTTTGTTTCATGGTCAATCATATCGATCACCACCCTGGCTTTAAAGTCACCACACGTCAGAATTTCATTAGCATGAATTTTACAAACCAAGCACCCTAAAGTATCTGGCAAATTATATGTTAACACTTGTCCGGCAAAAATTTGTTCATATAGTACAAATTTCTGAAAATTTCCTAGACACTATCATTTCATTTGCGCTTTGTTCTTGATGAATGATGATCTGCTGTGCTGCCTATTATAAATGAGAGTTAATGCGTGGACCGGTAATACGGAATTACGAGGCGAGCATTCATGTGGCATGTGCAACCGATTTGTGGTACGGGCAGAGCAGAGAGCAAAGGTAGAAGTAGCCTCTACTGATTGTGAACGGACAAACTTTCGTACAAACACTTCATGTCTAAAGCAGCATTGCAGGTGAAACAGTGGTAACAGTGGTAAACTGATCACGGTGGATGGGACCAGCGGAGCTTAGGCAAGAAATCAGCAGAGGCCGTAGCATAGTGGAAAGTTGCCAGAAAGCAATTTAGAATTTTTTTTTTTAAGAAACAGAAAGCAATTTACATGATAGATTAACGTTTTTATCCTAAGTCAAAGGGAGCCATGGCCCATGCTGGCCACAATGAAGCTCCGCCTCTAGTGGGAATGCAGATCTACAAGCGGTAAGGCCGCATAATTTGTTTTTTTGAGGGCAAGGCCGCATAAGTTATTATTAGGAGGGTAAAGATATCCGTAATACTTTCTCGCAAAAAAAAAGATATCCGTAATACACATATATTTGAAACAGTCACAAAAGTAATTCTGTAAATTAAATTAAGAAATCTAGTCAAGTATTGCGGCGACGCAGCCGGGGCGTCACATCTGACGGATTAGTAGCGCGCAACGACGGTGCCCCAGGCGCGAAGGCGGCGGTTGGTTGGCGACAACGCTGTGAGCTTGAAGACGACCGGGACTTGTGGCAGGTCGCGCGCTGTAACCTCTCTATTTAAAAAGTTGGATAATGGAACTTGGATGGGTCAAGGCCAGGCAACCGATCGATCTGTTGCAGCATGAGCATATAAAATGTGTAGGATCGACGATACTACGGGATGGGTCTGCAGTTCGTTTTCCTTCGAAATGCTTTTGCAGCGACAGATGACCTCGTTCTGTCGTCTAATAAATCAATCAAAAAAGAAACGTGGCAGAAAATGAGTCGAGCAGAGAAAAGAGCATGGGGTCGCTTACGCCTTGCTCGCCGCATAGACGGCGTAGAGCGGGAAAGCCGGCACGACGACGGAGCAGCCGGACCCGACGTTGACGACGGCGCCCCTCCGCCTTGCCGCCATCCCCGGCACGACGGCGCGAGCGATCCGCGTCGCCGCCTCCACGTTGACCCGCACCACCGCCTCCCACGCCGGCGCCGGCAGCTCGTGGAGGTAGGCCGCGCACGGGTACGTGGTGCCGGCGTTGTTGACGAGGACGCCCACGTCGAGGCCCTCCGTCGCGGCGGCCACCCGCGCCACCCCGCGCGCCATCTCGCAGCCTGAGGCGGAGAGGTCGAACACCACCGTGCGCACCTCGCACGGCGCCGATGGCGGTGCCGCCGCCAGGGCCTCCTTCTTGACCCGCGCGAGCTTGTCGGGGCTCCGGCCGACGAGGACGAGGCTGAGCCCGCGGCGCGCGAGCTGCAGCGCCACCGCGCGGCCGATGCCGTCGGTGGGGCCGGTCACCACCGCCCACCCGCCGTAGCGCCGGGCCAGGTCCTTCCCCGGCCGGAGGAACGCGCGGCGGAGCCACGCAAGGAAGGTCGCCGCGGACGTCAGCGCGACCCAGGCGCCGAGGACCACCAGTGCGGCGAACCACGGCGGCGTGGAGCTCGGCCATGGCGCCGCTTCGTCCGCCGCCGCGAAGAGTACCATCGTGTCCGCTCCTTCAGGCATGGACGACAGGCTCGTCGGAACGGAATATGCCCCCCGCGCTCAGGACTCAGGACACAAATGGCAGCCTTTGGCGTGTCCTGGTGAAGGACGGTGCGGTAGCTCGGAGCATGATAGCGAGACGTTATGGCTTGAGTAAATGCAGCGATGGTGAGCTGGTGGTCGCCATGGTGCGTTGGGGCAGCAGCGGCTTTGGCGCCAGGGATGTCATCATGCATGCAGGGTCCACGTAGAGCCGTGCAACTGAACGTACCCCGCCACCTTGGGAATCAGATGAGAGCCTGAGAGAGATAGCTAAGGGTCCAGCTCGTGTTTGGATCGGCGTAGCAACACGAGCCAAAAGTTCAATAAAATTTTGTGGCCATGGTTTGGTTCGTGTCACACTCCCTTGTTTCATGTGATAACCTTCATTTGCGCTTGTCCTCAGTGTTTTCCTGGTGTTTTCTAAACTGTGATGGTTGTGGTCTAACTCACATATAATTATACCCTCTCTTATAAAACGGTGAGTTTACCATCCAATGTCATAGAAGGTAGTATGTGGAACATTTTGTTTTACATGTAAAATAGGATAACTTTTTTAGCTTCACCTTTTTTTTTGAGCTAATTTTTAGCTTCACCTAAGAATGGTGGGGCTTACTATATGCCAAAGGCTTACCGCAGCCCATGGCCCACATCTTACAGAGCAAAGCGCATCGGCCCAGCTAAAAGGAGGAAGCCGCAAACCAATCAGCCCACAACCAAAAAATCTTTTTAATTATATTACTGTTGCTTGTGAAAGGGCTCTTGGCCTAGTGGTTAAGTCATCCGAGTAACACCTCTCAGGTCCTGGGTTCGACTCCCCGTGGGAGCGAATTTTCAAGGATTTAACGGCATTTGTGCTTTCAGTGGTAGGCGACGCTCCCGTCGACAGCGAGGCGCCAGTGGTGACTTCGTATCTCTGGATTTGCCGGCTCAGTCTTCGAAGATGCTCATAGGGGTAGGGTTTGCGTACGTGTGTTCATAGGGGTGAGTGTGCGTGCGTTGTGAGTGTCTGAGTTGTACTGTGTAATCTCAAAAAAAAATTATATTACTGTTGCTTTTTATGAAAAATAGGTCCAACATTTTTAAAATACAGCTAAACGTTTTTGAAGAAAGTTCTACATTGGATAAAAATGATGAATTGGTAGTTACAAAGTATTGATGTTTTCAAATTATAGAGTTACTAGCTAATACATATTATTGTATTGTATCTTAACATTTCTAAATCATAGATATCATAATTTTCCAAATGTAGTCCAACAACACTGAATCACCAATTGAATATTGTTTTTATTAAATTGTTGGAATAATATATATTAAAAATGTTTAATTAGTATATCTAACTTTTTTTAAACACTATAAATTTGCAATATCTATCCATATGTGATCTCATTTTTTGCATTAATTGTAAAACTATTGGAATTCATACAGATTCAAAATTAGGTTTGTGATTTGGGAGAAGAATTCCATTAAAATTTGAACTAGAAAAGATTCCCATCTGTCTATCAGGCCAATGTGAGTTGAGTCTATTCACACCCATAGACCGAGTGAGTTGTCTCCGGCTATTAATTGTAAAAAAATAAAGAGCAAATACTTTATTTGCCCCCATTTTATATGTGTATTCTTTTTTTGTCTCTGCCCAACTTCTCTTGCCTTTTATGTCTAGAAGTTAAACTCTATCCCTTACCTGACCTTTTCCATCTAGTTCAATTAACTTTTGCTCTATGGACATGAATACATTCAATGAGCATGTTTCGGTCGCTGCAAGTCCCTGCCGCCGTGTCGCGTTGCAGCTCCGCAGCGCTGTCTGTCCGCGCCCTCCACAAGCTCAATGGCCACTCATTCCGCATGGTCCGCAAGATTCATGGGCGAGCTTCGTTATGCTATTGCCATCCTAAATTCGTTCTGCTTCAAGGTGAGCTTTATCTCGCAACAATTGCTCCACGGCGAGCTTTATCTCGCAACAATTGCTTCACGGTGAGCTTTATCTCCCACCAATTGCTTTTTTTCGATCCTATCGTTCTCCTTCAAGGTGAGCTTTAATCTCACAGCAATTGCTCACCCGGCTGACTGAGGTGAACGGAGCCGTGCCGCACGTGAGGCCCTCCTCTGCGCTTGGCTTTTCACAAACCGAAACTGAAGGGGCCGCGTCCTTCTTCCCCTTGGCGAGCAGCACCTGGCTCGACGCGCAATGCCCAGCCCTTGATGGGGCGCAGCAGGGCGCGAGAGAGGGGGAGCAGGACAGGAGGGAGGGCGCGATGTACGGCCACCCGGCACCCATGGAGCCGACGGTGCTCTTTCTTTCCCCTTTCTCTGCCCTCGATCTGGGAGGAGAAAAGAAAGGAAGGGCACTTTGGGTATTAGAAAAATGTTAACGTTATGTGGATGGAAAGGACAGACAAAGGATAGAAGTTTAAATTCTGAATATAGAAGGGAAAAGAGGTTGAACAGGAATGAATAAGGGATATACACATCTTCAGGTACGTGTTTGCTCAAAAAACAAAAAAAATTGTCCCCCTTGGGCCAAGGTCAGGCCTCAGAGAGAACCCAAATGTTGCAAAGCCCATCTTGCTATCCAAATATTCACGAACATTTTCCCCTGTTATCAGATGGATTGGAACATTTTCCCCGTGGGAGTGAATTTTCAAGGATTTAACGGCATTTGTGCTTTCAGTGGTAGGCGACGCTCCCGTCGACAGCGAGGCGCCAGTGGTGACTTCGTATCTCTAGATTTGCCGGCTCAGTCTTCGAAGATGCTCATAGGGGTAGGGTTTGCGTACGTGTGTTCATAGGGGTGAGTGTGCGTGCGTTGTGAGTGTCTGAGTTGTACTGTGTAATCTCAAAAAAAAAAAAAAAAAAGATGGATTGGAACAAAAATGAGAAAATAAGGAATAAAAAAAAGGAAAAGGACAGTTATGTTTGAAACCATCGGCAGAGGGCCTTCTATCCCTCCCACCTCCCTTGAGCGCTCCTTTGGATCAACATCGTGTGGCTCAGATTGAAGTTTCCATAGTTCACACAGAAGGGTTGGTTTCCACCTGATACGTTCCCTTCTATCCCTCTAGTCCTTCCCCTCTCTCAAAACAGGAAACTGATAACATGGAGAGGCGTTGGTTCTCTCGGACACCCAAACATAGCAGTAGCACACGGATGACAAAACTGGTTCGCAGAACTGTTCCAACATAGCAGGGAGACAAGCATGAGAGATAATTTGATACATTGCCGTACTCATTGAGAGCTTGCATTTTCAGTAACAATCGACCCGCTGTCCCCTTTGGATATCAGGATCAGTTATAGAATTGCTATAGTATTTGTCATATCTGGGGACTAAGTAGTATACATGCAAATGCATGCAAGCTGGTTTTCTTTGCATGAACCAAACTAATTATTAAACTATTTGGCTATTTGTATTTTCCCCATTTCAGTCAGCAACTGTAACATTTCTGAACGTAGATATCTAAAACATGATGTCAGTTGTTAGAAAAAACAAAACGAACATCAAAACTATATCATTGTGTACGAAGGATAAGAAGAACCACTCGATGGAGTAGCGTTTGTCAACAAGAATTAGCTTGTTATTATCGGTAACTGTACCATCCCTTCACTAAAGAATTTTCATTTTTTTTCAAGAGGTGAAGATGTAGTGTGCCGAGCAGCTCAACTCAGCTTCTACTCATGTACTCCCTCTGTTTCACAATATTTGTGATTCCAGCTCTAGGCACATGAAACAAAGAGAAGTAAAAAATGTAGTGCACAAAAAATGAGGAGGAGAGATATAGAGATAGAGATGTATGGTGAAGTGATAATAGTGTATCGAAAAGTGAGAATCATAAGTATTTTGGCAAAATATTGCATGAGTTCTCAGGGTGAATGAATCTGCAAAATATTGCATGAGTTGTGGCCACGAAGACTGTTTTTCACGCCTACAACAATCCCAGGTAACGGAAGCACCGTTTTTATGTTTTCTTCATTTAAAGACTATTCAAATGATAGCTTCTTTTTTTTTTTTTGCGAGTGAACTATTCAAATGATAGTTTGGTACATGTTTGACAAGGTCGGGTTGACACACTAGCCTACGGCTTCCACTTGCTGTCGCAGCAGCCTGATCTCAAATGATAGTGTTGCTACATGTTTGGCAAGTACGGTCCTGCTACCGCTGCTAGAATTCGACAAACGGCTGATCTGTAACACAACGCCGAGCCGTTAGCCCACTTCACTCTTCGAGAAGTGGGGACAAGATGGAATAGTTCCTTGAATTGAGATCCATTGCTTCTGGTTAGCCTAATGCTAAAAAAAATTATTATTTTCCTGTCCTCTGACACGAAAAATTCATTTTAAGTTACTGGAAATGGACAGGTACATGTCTGCTACTTCTACATGAAAACCTTGAGTTGGTGATCTGAATTAGTTGGCTCCTCAATTATAAGTGCAACTATGAATACAATGTCATGTACACATGATTTTCTCTTAGGTACAAGTTAGCACCTCTGATTAAGTGTACTCTATATTCACATTAATTTCTTAGCGGTGTTTTGGTTTCAGTTCCTTCTCCATCGTCACAGATTACAATACATATTTAAAGACTCAAACTTTCTTTTTAATTTCTGCTTTAATTTTGATTTTGAGCATGTATTCTAATAAGGTACCGACCTCTTGGGCCTCTCGACTGACTTCTTCAGTTGGCTACTTGGGCAAGTGATGGGGGTTTATGGTGTTATATGATTAATGGTCACGAGAATACAGAGCAACAGGTAAGACGTACTCACAGATACTATATTTCAAGGACAAATTAGTCACTGTTACGAAAGTGACTACAATATATATACCATGCTTAGTATGGTCTGATTTTCCTTTGAAAATATGTATGATTACGTATATAACCCCCCTTAAATTTTCCCCACCCTGGCCATATCGGAATCTCTTTATTAAGTATATATGTACAATGGCTAGGAAAACACACCTCATTGAACATGATATGTTTTATTTCTGTTCATAATTTCAGCTCGCAGCGACATTCAATCTTCAGATGTGCAAGGAAATGGACACCACAGTTCACAACATTTGTCACAAAATATATGGTTTTTGAGGTCATGAGGCTCAACAGTTTAGAAGGAAACAAGGGAATCCTGAATTTCTTTGTCAATTATTAAGAGAATCCATCGAATTCGTTCTATATCACCTTTTCCTATACTTGTTATCGAGTGATAACATTCAGAGAAACCTGATTTGACGTTTGTTAATATATCATTTTTATGTGTCTGGTTGATTGAATTGAAAGTGCTTGTGTGCCTTTGTCGAAGAAGTAAAATGTCAACTGCGACTGCTCCATATTACAAGGTTGACAGCCACCAACCTTGTCGCAATAAGCACGCGCCTCCTTTTGTTTTTGATGCATAAACAGTAGGAGATCAGGCTCCCACTGTGCTTTTATTAATCAAAGAAACTAGAAAACTGAACAGTACAAAGATATACAAGGAAAAAAATCCAAGAAAAGGAACCTAGCTAAGTGTTATAAACAAACAAAACCACAACAAAAGTGAAAGATGTAAACAGTAGCTAAGTGTTATAAACAAACAAAACCACAACAAAAGTAAACAGTAGGAGAAATTAGGCAGACTGTTATTCCAAGCTAGTGCATCCTCCTGAACACTGCAGGCACTCTATGCTGCTGCAAGCTAATCTCATCTGTGAAGATGTTTTCCACCTTTGAAATGTCGCGTCCCTGTGTTTCAAATTTGCCAGGCCGCAGAGTGAAGACTTCTATGAAGAAAGGTTTGTTAAATGCCCTTTGTGTGTCTATACTGTTCAAGCTAAAGTGGCGTGTTCAATATCCAACGCTTGAACATTGCTAGGCACCTCTCTGGCTGATACTCGGGTGCAGTGTGACCCCCACCCTGTAATAAGCGAGTTGAAAATCCAATTAATCAGAATAAGACATTTCTCATATATACTTCAGCAAAGAAGTATGAAACATTATACATTTCCAACTAGCATGTAATGTTTCAACTTTCAAGAGACTAATACTTATTATGATTCCTACTAGGCTCCTAGTCACAAGCCCACAACTATCGGCAGCATCATAACAGGATTTGCAGCCTCGCTTATACCAGAAAAGAAAAAAAAAAAAGGTACAAGAGACCAAGATTAATATATAGATATGTCCATACCTTCACCGTAGCAAAAGTCATATTGTTTGAATACATTATCATGAATCTGCATGTATGTTTGAAACATAAGTATACGTACATATAATACTTGTATGTAGCCAAATATTCACACTTTGCAAAATCGTATGAACTAGAAAATAAATAAAGTACCGCATATGCAAAATCTCACCCGGCAGACTGACCATCAAGATGCCAGACTCTCCAACCGTCCACAACAGAAAAATTGAGTGATCTTACCCAGGTCTGTGTGCCAAGAAATGGTACCACGGCATCATGATCACCACTATCGACAAGAAACACAGCGATGGTCAAACCAAACAAATTACCATGTGTAGACAATTTATAGCTGCTTGTTCAGGAGATACATATACCTGTATACTAGTGCGCGATAACCTTTTGATGTAACACTGTAGTGGTATGCTATGCTGCTCTTGACATCTTGGTAGTAAGGTAGATCTCCACTGTGACACCTCACCCACTCATCCACGGTTCCCTTAATTATGAAATGTGTCGAACACAAATACTGATCATTATTATTGGGATTTGTGTAAATGTTTGAAAGTATACTTCATGTCAGAAAATGATAATGAGCTACCTTTTTTATCCCCAGAGCATCTCGAATGATGCCACTGTTTGCCCAGAAGTACGAGAGGTAGTTGCCGTAGGTCTGCAGATGGAAGAAACAGGAACATTAACAAATACTCTGCTGAGGACGTCGGCTTTTGGGCACAGCTAGTCGTGCTGGATCGCTGCACACTCTGCCATGATCTAAAATAATTTAGCTTCTTACAACATCAAGAAACATATATTCACTTACGTTACAGCCAAGTGGAGGACGAGGTGGTGGGTTCTTTAGCAGTCCAAGTCCAGTCTCCTCCTTCAGTATCACTCTGTTAACAGTGTCATCCTTTGGTCCGTGCGAAACAAGGATGCAACTGTCATACAAAATGTGCGCCCAGTTTACCTCACCAAGTAGCTGCAGTGATGCCATCATTAAAATAGTTTAATGAGGCAGGCAATAAATTGATCCAAAATCTGGCCTTCAAACCATGTCCTGAATGCAATCTTACTTTATTAAATCTGTTCAGAGCTTCGGCACAAATGGCACTCCTGGGGTTGTCATAGTCACCGCCTCCACAATTTTCGAGTATCGACTTGTGACGAACCAAAATGAATAAAAACTCAGGTTGCAAGACTCTTACAATATAAAATTCATCTGAGTAAAAAAGTTGTTACATATTTACCTCGTATAATTGATCTGATATGATTCCCACTCCGTGGGCATATGGCACTCTTGCGTCATAATCAATGTTTTCACCTGTACGCGGGTTACCAACTAGATATCCCTGACGATGAAGAAAGTACAGATAAGCAAACTTGAGCACCAGAATTCTGCATTATATATAGATGATACCTTAAGGTTCAGTGTTGGCCTAGACCCAGCTTCAATTTCTGAAAACAGAGTGTATCTCAGTGCCTCCTTCCATGGAAAAATCAGTGTGAAAAAAATCCATTTTTTCCAGCATTAATACCAATGAATTCAAAGTAACTGAATAGCAATCTTATGCATTTACAAGAATCAGGAAATCTACCGAACCTTCTGATAGCTTCTGCGCCAGAAATGGAACAACCTTTCCAGCATAGGAGTCTCCTCCGATGTAGAAAGGATTGGTGATGTAACTCGGATGATCAGTGAACCACTGGACAAAGCAAATAGGACACAAGTAGCAGGAACAATGTGTATAAAGAACTCTTTACAATGAGCTACAGAGTGGGAACAATACAGTGGCAACGATGCCTTACGACGGAAAAAACAATTTAGTGCTCCTTACCTTAGTAAGAAATCTTATGAGCTGCAGTGAAGACGACACATCTCCAACGTTGTAGCCCTTGGGATTCCGTGAAAAGGAGAATCCAGCGCCCACGGGCGAATCAACGAACAGGATGTTAGCAGCCTTGGTCCACGAGTAGGGATTGTACCGCAGCTGTGGTAGCGTGCCATTGTAAGGCTCGATAATGAACTTCACTGGCCCTGCAACCGCTCAAAGCATGAAAATACATCACTGTAGTATTGGAGAGAGGCAGGCTGCTTTCAGTTCAAGTGAGAGAACTAACAAAATACATCACTGTAATATAAGCCATATTGCTCACCGATCTCATAGACAAGGCCGCTGAAGACGGTGCACCGGTCGCCGCCAGTGAGCCAGAGAAGAACAGGGTCGCTGCCGGGGTCGCCCTCCGATTCGATGAAGTAGTAGAACAGCTCTGCGCCGTTCTCCTCGTCAACGCTCACGTACCTAGTCGAGAAACGCACAATTCGTGAGTACTCAAAATTTGAAAGTCAAAAAGATTTGTGTTTGTGCAGCAGGACAGAACAGGAAGCAGAGCAAAGGGGACATGGAGCGCACCCTGTCTCGAGGCTGAAGGGGAGAGCGCCGTCGAAGCCCGGGAGAGCCGTGACCTGCTTCCGCTCTGCGGCGGCGGACGCGAGGTTGAAGACGCAGAGGATGACGACGAGCAGGACGGCCATGGTGGGCGGCGCGGCGGCCTGTGTCTGCAGTGTGCCGGAATGGTTAGATCGAAGTTGCCGAGTTCGGCACGGCAGGATAATCTAAGTGGCGACAAATGTACACGTCTCTTTGTGGGACCTCACAGTGTTAGCTCAAGCTGGACCCATATGGGTGAGTTAGCGTGTTGTAAGTGTAACTCTCTTATGTATAAGTGGACAAAGATGTCAGAGTCGTTCCTATGTCTTCGAGTGAAAAAAGAATAAAAAGCTGTGTGCAGAATGGAAACTAAACACATCCGGCATCGAGCTGAATTCGATTGAGGCATACATCGCCCAGATGTGGCCGCATTGCTGTTGGACCACCTGATTCTTGGGAAACAAATTTAGTGCAGACCGTCCGCAAACGTCCACAGTGTGGACCCGCCCGGATGGTCGACGCGTGAACCGAGTGGAGGCATCCGTGGGAGGAGCGATCCGCTTCCATAGACACGTTTCCGCATGGTCGACCCATGGAGCCGCACAGGTGCGCGCCATGTTTCAGCCATGCTTGGTGCCGGTGCGCGCCGCCGGCGGCCTGCCTGTGGCGATGGGGCCGCACCTGCGTCGCGGCCTCCACTGTTCGGTGGAGTGACAGCGACATGAAGCACAGTACCCCTAACGTCGAGGTCGCCGAAATGGCTGTCGGAGAGCACGCCGCCCAATGCCGAGGCTGCCGCCATCTCCACAAAACGAGCACCCTGACCCCATATGGCTCCGGCGCCCCGTGCAGCAGTTATAGAGGCGGCGAAGATCCACATCCGTCCACCGCCGGCGCTATAGTCGTTCTTCGGTACTCCCGACGACGAAGGAGCCCACGCAGCAGTCGACGGCAGTGGTGAATCTAGCTCATGCATCTGATGGCCAAGCTGGTAGATCGAGCCGAGAATGCCTGGAGCTGCGCCATGCGAGAGCCGAGCCTTCCGGGACGTCCTGTGGACGCGAAGCGGTCGTTGCTCCCTAGGATGCGTTCACAAGGTCCACGCGTCGTCCATCTGGGGCGGGTCCACCATGTGGGCGTTTGCGGACGGTTCCCAGCGATTTTTTTCCGATTCTTGGGTGTATTGGTCAGAAATACGTTTTCGCAGTTTGTAGAGCAAAATTGTTGAACTAAATTTTTAAATTTGAAATCATCAATACAGTTTTAATAAATAACAATTATTAAGTAAAGAAGCCTGCAACCGCATCCGCATGGCTATTTAGAACCTCTTTGATAGTGCTTCTTCAATAGGTTTCACGTGATTTCCAATAAAAGAGGTTCTCCATCAGGTGCCTCTTTTAAAAAAAGAGGAAGCCACATCCAGCAGTAAGCCACAAAATGGTGGTTTCATCGGTTTCTTTCCCCACCGCGCTCTCCTCTTTACGTGTTTGTCTCTAAAAATAAGAAGAATTACTGAAGAAATCGTTTTGCCAAAGTTTTTAGGCACAGCCACATACACAATCTGCATAGCTGTTTCTTCGAAGAAGCCACATGATAATTCTTAGCCAATGAGAGCCAATGTGGTGACTTACTTTCTTAGTTAAAATCTTTGTAAACTTACTTGATGAGCTACGATTAAGAGATTTGCTAATTCTCAACCTTCTAAGTTTCATATATCTCTCACCACATTTTCGAAACAATGAAACATATTGCTGGAACAATAAAACTTACAGCCAGAACAATGAAACTGTTCTGCACGAACAATTAGTTCTAAGGTGGAACAGTTTCGTTTTTCTAAAGAACAATTTTTTTGCACAAGTGAATGAAAAATTTAAGTGGTTAAATCAAAATTCAATGATAGACAAAAGTGACTGAGAGATTAGCAAAATATCAGTTATGAAGGCGTATGAGAGTATTATGTTGTTAGGGAACGTATCAGGTGGAAACCAACCTCTCCGTGCAAACTATGAAAACTTCAATCTGAACCACACGATGTTGATCTAAAGGAGGCTCCGTAGGAGGGGTGATTTGCAAAAGCGACTTTGCACGGAGAAGTTGGTTTCCACCAGATACGTTCCCATGTTGTTATGACACATGCTTGATAATGTTCTATAATTTATGATTTTGTACCACCCAATAAAACATATAAAAACAAATTATTTCGGAGTTGTTATGGAGAATTAATATTTGTTTTCAGCTGCACTAATTTATAGGTTTTAAGATTCTAAATGATACTCTGCAAAAGAATTTTGTAATCAGCCTCCAGTCTCTTTAAAATTGCTAGCTCCTGCTGCTGCAAGAACTAGTGTTTTTTTAAGGGAACTAGTACCAATACACGTGCACCACGCACGTGCTTAAGAATTGCACCACTTGACAGGACCATTAAAATTATGGACCACTTAGCATGAAAGAACTATGTGAGACCTGTCAAAAATTTCAATTTCGGGTTAACACATTTGTGGCATTGATCACGAGCCAGACACATCATTTTCACATAATAACATATAACATTGTCACAGCAAAGAAAAATAATATTTTGCCATGGACTTCAATCAAAACTAGGTGCCTAAATAGATTATCTAGCATAAATCTCAAGTAGATCTGAACTTTTGGCGTCTTGCTGGTTCCTCAACTGAACAGGTTTTTTCTCATATGTTTGTCGCATTTGACCTAGAGCCTGCACAGCATTGTTCCAAATCTATACAAACATAGATGCACAAAAGGTAACTGACAACACATTAAGGAGGTGTTTGGATCCCAGTGACTAAAACTAGTGGCTAAATTTAGTCACTTTCAAGGACTAAATTTCCAAACAGGTGGGACTAAAAGGTGACTAAAACTAGTCTAGTCTCTAGTCAGGGGAGGGCCAGCTAAAATTTGTTTTAGTCTGTCTCTCCTCATTTATGATATAGCAAGGGAGAGGGAGAGAAAAAAATAGACTTTAATGCTCTTTCAATCTCACTTTAGTCCTATCTTCCAAACAGAGAGGTGACTAAAAACTATTAGTCTGACTAGTTTTAGTCATAGGACTAAAACGTATCCAAACATGCTTTAAGAAATTGTCAAGCTTTAGAATTGCAGCGCACTGTAAGAAATAAAGTAATTCATGCACATGGGATGCGGCACAAATTGGCCAAAAATAATAAGACGTAGCATATCGCTTCAATTTCAGAGGATGATCAAACTGCTATATATGGCACCTTAGATTCTAGATGTGGCAATGAATAAGTCAAGTACGTTGAGGCATATGCATCTTTTCTGTTCATCAAAATCAATGCATGGAAACGAATCATTGCAAAATATACATTAAGTAAATCTTACTTGGGAGGCAAAGCAGTGTATTGGAAGCTCAAGTGAATAACAATTTTTTCGCGAAACTCAAGTAAACTAAATATGCAAAAGTAAATAAATCGCAGCAAAGTTAAGACTTTAGAGGAATTATCCAATTGCAAAATATCAATTTTCTAATATGCCATTTCTATGGTTCAAAGTACTCATTTACATCATGGTTCATTTCAATCAGTGGACATGCATACATGCAATCTAACATCAGCATGATGAAAATATGAAATACAAGATTGCATGGTGTTTCAATGAACATGTCCCTCACCCCTATCATCCATATTTGTCCGACCACCAACTTGTGTGCATCCTGCCGTTCCCATTGTTGGCCTCACCCCGGAGTTTTTTGCCCCTAGTGTTTTCTGCTCGAGCAATCCACTGGATCATGATAACAATGTTTTATTGGGAAATACAAACTTTGTAGTTATAATGATATTCAGCTAAATTATTAAGTGACCTAATCCCCATGACAACAGAGCTAATCGTTTTCACATCATAAATCTGGACCATAACTTCTAATTACTACAACTCTCCAACTATTCGTCCAAGACAATGTTTTACTACGCTGTGCAAAGTTTATAAAAATCCTACAGTTCAAATGTTATAGCAAAATACAGTTCAAATATTATAAAAAATAATTTGTGATATCAGGTCATTGGAATAAATGTAAAAAAGCAGCTAAAGTAAGTAATATTCCATTCTGTGTCAGGACTGAAAAACCAAAAGTAAGAATGCAGGACATTTCAATGTGAAAGAATATTACAGTCTACACCATAGGTTGCTCACAGGCAAATGAATGAATGATCCTGGACAATATACACTGATCTATTTATTCGAAAATGTAAAGTACATATGGAGGGCACTTGTGCAGAGACCACACAATTCGGATATTGATATAATTTATTCTTCTAATATTCTCAATACTCCACATGCTTAAACATTGATCAAATTTTTAGAAGCATTAGCAGCATATAAAACAATGACACTGATTGGCTTTTGGAAACACATAAACCATCTCTAGGAAAATGGAGTGGAATTACAAATAACCGGAAATAGCAGAAGGGTGATGTGCCAAATTTATACTGAATTAGAAGTCAATAAAAAGCACTTTAAAAAAGATGATCTCCGGGCATAGCATACCTTCTACTGCCAAGATTTCCATTCTTGTGGATGCTGGATCAGTTGTGCAGCCAACCAGATTAAAAAAAGGCACCGAGGACAACCAGCACATTGCCTTGGTCATCGATTTTGGGCTGTCGAAGGAGCTCCAGGAAAATGCCTTATGTACACAAAAATGAATATAAGCTGGTTCATAAAAACATAAGATCCATCTGATTATTATGTTGTACAAGAACTGCACTCATCAGTCAATACTGTCACATGGATAATACCAATGAATCAACAATCAGATGGTCATTATATTTGTAAATCCTAAAAAATATAATAACGCATTTGCCTTGTAGAAAAGTTATCTAAGTTCACTAATTTAATGAAGGGAGTGGGGAGTAAGTTACCAAAATTATAGTAGTTTGATACTGCATTAGACTTGATACAGCCTGCTCCAGTTCATGGGCAACCCAACGGTGTTGGTCACTTGCGTTCATATACACCAGGCTCCAGTTACCATCATGGGCCTGCAACGTGATAAAGTTAAACCAGGCTCAGTCTCTTCAACCCGTAAATGCAAAATGCAACACTTGCTTATAAACATGGAAACTTTGACCATCTCTGAAAATCACATGCACGCGAGTGAAGTACTGAACAATACATGGATCGAATAAGGCAGTGCGTACCTCTGAACTGGTCCACACAGCAGGATGCGAAACTCACATTTGAAGTTGCTTCCTCATCCTCCTGCTCCAGCTCCACCAGGGATCTGGAGACGTTCCAGTTCTCCATTGGATAAAACGTGCACCAAAGATTGAGCGGATCCTTCTCCACTGCCGCCGCCCTCAACGGAGACGTCTCTTCGCATCTTCGGATGCAACACTGATGCATCACATCCATTTCGCTAGATCGAAACAGATCAGGGAGAGGAGAGATAGGCACACCGCGGAAGGGAGCACGGCCATCTCCCTCGTCGGCGGCGCGAGGAAGAGTGGGCGGAGCACGACCGCGGAAGCGCGGAGGGTGACCTCGGCGTGCGCGGCGGCGGCGGCCACCCGGAGCTCCACCTCCCGCATCTGGACTCTAGAGCAGGATGAGCGCAGGCGGGTCGAGGCGTGCAAGAGAGCGGTGCCGCCTCTAATCCGTTGATGCTTGGGAGGAAACGCAGTGGCGGCACGGACTGAGGAAATATTGCGCTCACAGCAGGGAAATCGAGGACATGGATCTCCATGCTGTACAGGTGGCACATCGCCATAGCCACCGATAAATTTCGAAAATAAAAAAATTTCGGAGGTCACCGATAAATATGAAATTTTGGGAATTTCGGAAATTTCGACGAGTAAAATTTGAATTTTTCAAAAAATTATGACATGATTTCGTAAGATATTGTCTCAAATCTATAAAACATCACGATTGGATACACAAACAAGACAATTTGCACTCACTAAGGTGGTCAAGAACAATATTTCGTTGGTACTGTTCATTTCGATTTCATTTCGGACCCCACCGGAAAAGACGAAATGTCGGATATTTCGGTGAAATTTCGCCGAAATTTTTTTCCTAGGGCGTAAAATCCGGACGGCGCGGCGGGAGGCTAGGAAAATCGCTAGGGGCCTGTTTGGAAGTGTTGTAACTTCTTACACGTGTAGTTGACTTCCGAATGAATTTCTAGTGCACAAGGAAAACCAACAAAATTGCCCAAAAAAAAAGGAAAACCGACAAAATTATTTTCCGTTGTAACCGATCGTTAGGGTATGAAGGGATAACTAGCAATGCTCTTTTTTTTTTCCGATGAATAACTAGCAATGCTCTAGACAAACTGAAACTCCTGTGAGATGAGCTCGTGATGCTGAGAGAGAGAAGACCGATGAAGTGAGGGAGATAACTCGGAAAGACCACCGATGAAACAAGATCGAACTCAAATCGCAGCTCAAAATGTTCAGATCAGCACATCAATTGCCGCCGCATCATCTACGCTGAATCGAAGCCCGCATACGGCCTCGTCCAGAAATTCAGGGATGTGTACAGATCGAGAAGAAGTTGGGGAAGAAATCTCGGTCTCTGACGGCCAGCCAAATCGAGGAGAGGAGACGGTGGATGGGCTTGAGACCGACCGGCGATGAAGAAGGAGGCTGCGAGGAGATGCTGCTGCTGGCACAACCTTGCCTCCGATGTCCGAGATGAGGAAGATGAGACGAGGTCCGGAGCTGCTCTCAATCGGCGGCTCGTTCCGCAGCCGCCGTCGTCGACGAGATCCACGAGACCTCCGCAGCCACCATCGTCGATGGGATCCACGGGGCTTCTCTCGCCGTCAGCGTCGACGAGCCTGGCTTCCCGTTAACGGAGCTATGTTTATGGGTGATACCTGTTTCATGGCAAAGTGGTATATTTTCCTCTGGAACGTATTTGATATGATGATGGATGATATATTATTGCTATCGGTGATGCTCAAGTATAATGTTAAGACTTGGAATATGAAATGGATCCCAATATCATCGTAGTTGAATGAAGGATAATCTCTTGCTAGTATACTTGATAACCAATTCTATATGAATCATCTTATACCATGTGTGGCTTGCTTCAGCATGTGAAGTCGAGGACTGTAGATAGCAATTGGCAAAAAGAAGTACAAGGGCGATGTTCTTCATTCTAGAGCAATCTTACACTCAAGTTGATGGAGTTTCGTGGCTTTCCGCTTTTGTTATGTGATGTTTGTATGTGAATCTTTCTTGGAGTGGTTTTCCCTCAAGGCAAGGGCTTGTAGCAGTCAACACTTGACATATATGAATAATTTTGTGCTTGGCTTATTGTAATATCACATTGTGTGTGGCTGTTTATTCTAACCAGTTGCATTTACGCGGTCTTTTATGTGGGCCCGTCACACACCCGCAGTCGGGATGGCGAGGCGAGCCCGATAGACCTCGTTTTCTTTTCCAGGCCTCCGCACACGATTTTCTAAATCCGACGGAATCGGCCCATTCCGCGTGTATTGTAAGTGGGCTCACCGGTCATTCAAACAATATTTTCCGGCCCAGCTCGGAAAAGTAATGGGCTGGTATTTTACACCGGTTTGGGCCTCATTACCAGCCTTCCAAACAGGTCCTAGTTGAAAAAAGTAATCCCCGCGTCATAATTTTTGGCCTGCACATGACATCTAGCGTCACGCTCAACCTTTGGCCTGCAGGCAGTAATTCTTATGGTAGGATTCGATGGTATCTGCTCTGGGTTTCATTTAGATCAACGCTCAAAAATACACAGGTAGGTAGAATCTGACAGGTTCTCTCAAAAAAAAAAGAAAGAATCTAACAGGTTATAATTATTTTTCTCCAAACTAGTTCTAACTGGTTCTTTAGAGGTTTAGATAGAGGTTTAGATTAGATAGAAATATGTAAAAACGTGAGAGTATATAAATAGAATACGTAAGCAAGATTAGGCCCAATTATTCGTTCCCATGTCCGACATGATCACATGAATATGATACGGGATGGAAACAAAACAAGCTCGATTGGAGTTGGGCCGCTCAGCTGTGGGCCGGTCTCACTCGGTCAGATTCCTATCCGTACACGTACTGAATTTCGTCCCAAATAACACTGACGCACGCAGCCAAATCCAAAACGGACCGACCTCGATCGAGACCGACCTGTCTCGTACGTTCTTCGCCTAGCTAGGCCAAGAAGAACGTAACCATGGATCTGGTAGCTCGATGGCCAAGCCTCCCGCCCAAGGCCACGAGCACGGTGCTACGCAACCTCGCTTCGCAAGCCGACCGTGTCCGCTTCTCCGCCGTGTGCCGGCCGTGGCGCACCGCTGCGGGAAGCAACGCCCCACCGCCACCGCTGCCGCCGTGGCTCGCGCTACCGGACGGCACCTTCTTCAGCTTCCCCGGTTCTACCCCGTTCCGGTTTCCGGAAGCCGCACGCTACCATGGTTCCTGCGACGACCGGCTCATCTTCGAACGCGGCGCCGGCGAGTACTCTCTTCTGAACCCGTTCTCCGGCGACTCCGTGACGCTCCCGAGCGCGTCCTGCATCCGCCACGTCGCGCGCCGTGGCACACGACGCTTTAGGTCCGTGACGACGAAGCCGTCATTGGACGACGCGAGCGCGCCGGCCGAGCTATCCCTTCGCAAGATGATCGTGTGCCCCGGTCAGGTCGTCGTCGCCATCGTCGGCGACGGGCGGCGCGGCAAGGTGGCATCGTGGCGTCCGGGCATGGAATGCTGGTTGGCCAGCGCTCAGGACCCGTGGAGGCGGCTCGTGGACATCGCGTTCTATGACGGCAAGGTGTACGCCGTCGACGAGGACGGGGACCTTTTCTCCCGGGCTGTCGGCAGCGGCGACGACGCCTCCAGTGGAGAGGCAATGGTTTGGTGGGCGGCGAAACGCACGTTACGCGCCGTCCCCGTGACGGCACCACGCAGCGGCTGCGGCGACCAGGAGACGGCGCTGCGGTACCTCGTCGTGGCCGGCGGCAGGCTGCTGATGGTGCGCAGGGTGGTCCGGAGCAGCGACGGCAGGAGCGAGTTCACGGTGCTCAAGGCCGACCTGGCCATGTCGCGGTGGGTGAACATGCGGAGCGTCGGCAGCGACACCGCGCTGTTCGTCGGCCGATGGAGCTCCGTCGCCGTGCGTGTGGCGAGGTACGGGATGCTGGGGGACGTGATCCACTTCTTGGACGACGATGACGACGACGTGTTTTGCTGCCTCCCGAACGGAGAACGGCGCCGCGGACAGTTCGGATCGTACAACATGCGCAGCGGCGAAACCGACCCGCTGTTTCTTACGTCTGGAGACATGTTGTCCAATGCCGGTGACACGCCGGCGACCTGGCTGGTATCTAGGTAATTACGTAACTAACTATCACGCCAGCTGACATCGATGGCTTACTAATCAAGCTTAAACTCATGGGTTATTTGTTTTGTCGTTGTGTACGTGCAGGGAGCAAGAGGACGCGACGTCGGGCTGGTGCGATCTTCCCGACGACGTGTTGGGCCAAATCTTGAGCCTTATCCCTTCCCGCTACCGCCGGCTCCGCCTCGCCGAGGTGTGCCGCGGCTGGCTCGACGCCGTACGACGCCACCATCCGCGACGCGAGCCAGCCGCGGCGTACCTCGCGCTCCCGAGCGGCGAGGTCCACGCGTACACGGACCTCGGCTGGTCCCACCGCTTCGACGACTGCGCCGGCTACCGCGGCGCCGCGTGCGACGACTGGCTCCTCTTCCACGACGACGACGGCCTCCTCCGCCTGAAGAGTCCGTTCACGGGGAGGACGAGGCTGCTCCCGGGCTTGCGCAACGTCCGTGTCCGCGACGACCCCGTCGAGATCGTCGACGAGCCCGATCCGCGTGCTAGCGCGCCGCCGCAATGGTCGCCGAAGGCGGACGAGATGGCCGTGCAGAAGCTGCTTGTGCGCCCGGACGGCCTCGTGGCGGCCGTCGTCGGCCGCGAGCACTTCGCCAAGGTCGCGCTCTGCTCGATGGAGACGTTCTCGTGGTCGCTCAGCGCGCGCGACCGGTGGCGGTGGTACGAGGACGTGGCATTCTGCAACGGCGAGCTGTACGCCCTCACCGGCGACGAGGACCTCCTCGTCTTAGACCTCGGCGTCGCCGGCGACGCCATCGTCTCCCGCGTCGAGCGCGTCATCCAAGGTAGGCGCCCGGCTCCGGTCACCGTCAAGGCGCGCTACCTCGTGTCCCGCGGCAGCGACCTGTTCATGGTGTGCCGGCATTTCTCGTGCGCCGCCGACGAGCCGCCGGCCGTCTGGTTCACCGTCTTCGGCGCGGTCCTCGAGTCGTCGTCGTCACCGTCGCAGTGGACGGAGGTGAGCTCCCTGGGCGGCGAGGCGGTCTTCGTCGGGCGGATGTGCTCCAAGGCCGTGCGTGAGGACGATGCGGTCCGCGGCGACCAGATCTTCTTCTTGCACGACGACTTCATGCCGTTCTGGGCTCAGCACACGAAAATTAGGCCACGCCACCATGCTGGCGTGTACGAAATGAGGGACGGGACCATCACCAATATTTTGCACCGGCGGCACATGTGCAACGGGCCAGCCCCGCCAACGTGGCTCTTTCCACAATGCAGACGAGATAACATGTTCTGAAAGCATTTTAGAGGATCCCTTTGTGCGCGTGGTGCTCTTTGTTGCTAATTTTTTACATCAGGGCAAAATCCTCACGCACAGCAGTATGCGTTCTCTACACAGGGCCTGTATACAAGAGATCTCTTGTCTACATCCTGGCTAGTTCAAAAGGTAGAAAAACTGTTCATTTTTCTTCGTTTCTAAACAAGCTAATTCATTTTCAGTTGCCTGACTTCTCAGAACGCTTATGTTTCGACATGGGAGAAGAGATAATGACATGCCTTCTTGATAATTCTTTGCTATTAGTTGTGGGTTCCTAGCTTGTGACATAGTGTGGTAATTGTATAAAGGGAAAAACAAAAGTTGATCATCCACGAGCAATGGCTTTCTTTTCTAGTCCAATCCATGCCTCAAACTAACAGCAATGTCAAATAAGGCATCTAAAATTTTAGGATAAATAAGGAAGAAGTGTAACAGTCGGTGCAGAAAGTTCATGTTACCTGGACATTCAGTCAGATGGTAAACATGCATTCTCGAGAGCACCAAATCAAGTAAGAGACGGCGTCCACACATGATTGTTGGCAAGCACGTCAGAAATACAATAACTTGGAAGGCCAAGAGAAGCATCCTCAACCACTCGCCTTCGTCCTAGCCCCACAGATTAAGATTTTATGTCTATTTTATCGCAACAACTCAAATTTGAACTACATGTATAGAAATAAGACCTTTAAGTTACGAAATAAATTATATATATGAGCATTTGATACATCTAGAGTTTGTGTGCTAGTTTAAAAGACAGATGTAAATATTTTATACTTTAGAATCTAGTTCCCGTAGAAATTTAATAGTTTATGATTTTAATAAAACTAAACTTTCTCAGAACATCACAATATTTTGTATGGTATTGAATTACAAAACTATAATGTCTCCTGAAATTGGATCTTAAAAATTGAAAGTAGCAGTCATCTGGTGTTTATTCTATGAGCAAAAAACAAAAAGAGGCCACATGAGACAACAATTGGGCCCTTGGTGCCAAATGCCTTTGGGTGCCAAGCCAGGTTAGAATGCGCCAAGGGCCTAAATTTTTTGGCACAAAATTACAAATTTATCAATTAGGCATGTATCTTCTTCTCCCAAATTGAGGGCAAATTGGTAAATAATGTTGCCTATATAAGTGGCCTGTGTCTCTCCAAACCCTAGCATATCTGAAATATTTCTCCCTTTCGCATCCGCCGCCACCATAGTCCATCGTTCCTCGGAGGCAGGCTACCTCAAGACTGCGACGGAGGCGCATGATGTGGACCGCAAGCGCCTGACCCAGCTCCGTATCTGTCTTGTCGATGCCCAGGTGCTCTCTCTACACTCCCCCCCCCCCCCCCCCCCCCCCCCCCCCCCCCCCCCCCCCGCCCTATATCCACTCAAATCCACCATACCTCTGGACAAATTTGCTCCTTCCTAACCACCAGTGGCCTCCGGCGTGGGCCCTCCCTTACAGAAGGGCAGCACACAGCGAACAAGTTGATGAGGCGGCCAACGCAGATCTAGGCTCAATCCCTAGTGCGGAGGCGCGCTTCAGGGGTTGTGAGGCAGCTGAGGAGCCGACAGTGAGACAGGTGAAAACATTTATGGAAAAGCACAAATTTTCATCACGCGTTATTCTTTAACATGCTTGATAGAAGTTTTTCTTGTAAAATATGGAGGTGAATTTAGTAATTTTTCCCTAATTAAGTATCTCTAAGTAGATACTATTGGTCATGTTGTTCTAGTATAGAGCACTATTGGTCTAGGATGTTACACATTCCGTATTGACGGTGTACCGGGAACCATGGTCCCCACTCCCCCGGCCAATGCTCCGGCCCAAAACCTTCCTGGGCCGAAGAAAAGCACCAAGAGCTAAATGGGCCGCTACGGCCCAGTGAGGGAGAGCAGGCCGCCCGCACCGCTGAGGGCGTGCGCCAGCTGGGCTAGCCCCGCCTCTCGCAGAGGCAGATAAGGATGGTGTCACGTGAGCGAGTGGGAGTCCGGCACGTGGCAACCACCGGCGCCATCACCTTGAAGCACTGCGGCTTGATGTGACGTCCGGGAACGCGCGGGCGGGGGTATGCACGTATCCGGGGCGCGGAGATCCCTCGCTAGAGGTCCCACCTGCCAGCGAGATCCCGCGCTCTCGCGCATGCGTAGCGCTCGACTTCAATGCGCATGTGGCCTGCGCGGGGCACGACCGATTGACGTGACCCGACCAGTCATAGCCCTGCGGTCTCTATTTCTAGCTGGCGACAATGCATGGGTTGACACGCGCAGCTTGCCACGGTACGGGTCGTCGCTCGGACCGATGACCGGTGCCGCGCATCCGGTCCCGGCCGCGCTCTGCTGCTTCCGCGAAGTCACGCCAGGCGTACGATGGACAAGACAAGACGGGGAGGGCAGGCGAAGCCATGAAGGCGAGGCGAGCGTTATGCGCTGACACGAGGATTATGCGTCCGGCATCTCGGACGCATGGAGATGCGGAACCTGCCCTCCCTTACAACGCCATCATCGGGCGTCCGGCCCTCAGCAAGTTCATGGCATGTGACCACTACGCCTACCTCACCATGAAAATGCCAGGGCCCAATGGCGTGATCACGGTACGGGCCGATTACAAGAGCGCTATCGCGTGCACCGAACTGATCTTGGCGGGCGAGAAGGTGACGGAGGCAGATCCAGACCTCAGCGATGCTCCGGAGGTGGCCAAATCCACCCCAAGCGCTCCAAGATGGCGACCGGTTGGTCGGTGAAGACCAAACAGATCCCTCTCAACAACGATGGTTTCAAGACCGTCACTGTAGGGGCCGAGCTCGACCCCAAATAGGAACTCGCGCTCATCACTTTCCTTCGGGAGAATGCGGACATCTTTGCCTCGGAGCCGTCCGATATGCCCGGCATACCAAGAGAGGTGATCGAGCACAAACTGATGGTAAACCCGGCCGCGCGGCTGGTAAAACAGAAGGCCCGGCGACAAGCCCCGAAACGCGAGATGTTCATCCGGGAGGAGATAAGGCGGCTCCTCGAAGCCGGCTTCATACGAGATCCTACACCCAACCTGTCTGGCAAACCCAGTGGTCGTGCCGAAGAGCAACGGGAAGCTCCGCATGTGCGTCGACTACACCGACCTCAACAAGGCCCGCCCCAAGGACCCGTTCCCCCTGCCACGCATAGACACAATGGTCGATTCAACCGCGGGTAGCGACTTACTCTGCATGTTGGATGCGAATTCTGGTCACCACCAGATCCCCGTGGCCAGGGGGGATGAGGAAAAAATGGCATTCGTGACCCCGGCTAGGTGCTATTGCTATGTCACCATGCCGTTCGGCTTAAAGAACGCGGGCCCTACCTTCCAGCGGGCGATGCGCAAGACGCTCGACGAGCAACTCGGGAAGAATGTGGAGGCCTATGTTGATGACATTGTGATCAAGTCTTACAATCGTGACACTCTGCTGGCTGATTTAAAGCAGACCTTCGGCAACCTGCGCGACAAGCGTGTCAAGCTCAACCCGGCGAAGTGCGTGTTCGGTGTCCCAGCAGGAAAGCTCCTCGGTTTCTTGGTCTCACACCGAGGAATCAAAGCTAACCCGGAGAAAATAGTGGCCGTCGAGAACATGTGCCCACCCACCCGCCTCAAAGATGTCCAGAAGCTAACAGGGTGCATGACCGCGCTCGGCCATTTCATGGTGAGACTCGGTGAGCGCGCCCTACCCATGTTCAAGCTGCTAAAGCGGACGGACAAGTTCCAGTGGACACGCGAGGCGGAAGCAGCGTTCCAGGAACTCAAGAGCTATCTCTCCTCGGCGTCGGTCCTGTTCGCGCCGTAGGACCAGGAGCCGCTCTTGCTATACATTGCCGCCACGCCAGCGGTAGTAAGCGCAGCACTCGTCGCGGAGCGCGAGGAGCTGGCGCCAGACAACTCCGGGCGAAAGAAGAGACACGCCGACATCGATCAGGCAATGGCTCGCCCGGGGCCTGTAGCATCGCCTTCGGATGAAGGCTCGGGGGCTGCGCCCACGGCCAACCCGGGGGCTCTGGCTCCGACGTCGACGAACTGCATGGCTCGCCCGGGGGCTGTAGCATCGCCCTCAGATGGAAGGCTCGTGGGCTGCGCCCACGGCCGACCCGGCGGCTCCGGCTCCGACATCGACAAACTGAAATGTCTCGCCCGGGGGCTGCAACACAGTTTTCGGGCGAAAGCTCTGGGGCTGCGCCCATGGCCGACCTAGGGGCTCTGGCTCCAACATCCTCGGGCTCCACAGATAACCCAGGCCCGACGCCCAACCCTAGAGCGGACGGCACCGTAGGGGTCAAGATGAGAAAGGTTGTGGTGCAGCGCCCCGTCTACTTCATCAGCGAGGTGCTGCGGGATGCCAAAATGCGCTATCCACAAGTGCAAAAGCTCCTTTACGCGGTCCTCATAGCATCAAGGAAGCTACAGCACTACTTCCTAAACCACCCGATCCAGGTGGTCACCGGTTTCCCGCTTGAAACGGTGCTGCGCAATCGCGAGGCCACTGAGCGGATCGTCAAGTAGGCGGTGGAGATGTCTGAGTTCGAGCTCGAGTTCACAACCTCCAGCGCTATCAAGAGAAAGGCACTCGCCGAGTTCGTGGCAGAATGGACGCCCGGTCCAGTGGAAGAGCGTGAAGAGCTCACCGCGCGTCGGGCCAAAGACGAACCCAGTGATGGCGACGACGTCTGGACCATGTACTTCGGCGGATCCCACACCAAAGAAGAATTGCGCTATGCAGTCCAGCTGCGCTTCAAAGCCACGAACAACATGGTGGAATACGAAGGGCTGGTCACAGGAATGCGGATCGCTGCCGAGCTGGGCATTACGAAGCTCCTCACCAAGGGCAACTCACAACTCGTCGTCAACCATGTCTGTAAGGAGTACCAGTGTTCGGACCCGCAGATGGCCATGTATCTGACGGAGGTTCGACGCCTGGAAAAGAACTTCTTCGGCTTCGAAACCCGACACATGAAGGCGGACGCCCTGTCGCGAATTGCCTCCTCCAGACAAGACCCACCTCCCGGGACTTTCGTGGATTGGCTCGAGCAGCCTTCCGCGCGAGTCCCAAGTATAGCGGACGGCGCCGGTCACAGCGGCGCCACCATGGCCGAGCCGCCCGCGAACGACGACGCGGGCCAGACGCCATCGGACGAGCCCCACGTGCTCACCACGGATAGCCCGAGTACCCCATGGATGGACGAACTCGTGGAGTACCTTCGCGGCGAATTTCTACCCCGAGGACGACGAGCCCGCCGAACGCCTAGCCCGGCAAGCCAGGCGCTACGCCCTAGTGGATGGGCACCTGTACCGCCGGGCGGCGAACAAAGTCCTCCTCAAGTGCATTCCCACGGAGCAGGGCAAGGAAGTGTTGCCGGTTCTTATGCGTATAAATTAAATTCATTAATTCCGCAAGCGCATGGATCACCATTGTAGCATTTCACCCGGGAGTATTTTATAGTTATCGTATTTATATTTCCGCAAGGAAGTAGAGCGAAAGGAAGCTGAATAGTAGCAATGCATTGTACTTATTGTTGAAAATAATATCAACCATACTTGAGACGGGGTCAGGTTTGCATGATATAATGGGTGGCACACACCATATAAATCCTAAGTGATAAAAGATAAAGATGTAGTATACATTTGGGAGAACAACGAGATAGAGACAAAACTTCCTCATCTAGTATTTACTCTTCTTAGCAGTCAAATCTACAAAGGTTGCCTACTCTAGCTAAGCTCACACACATACAAGTCATGTTGTTTCGGGGCACAGATGTGCTAGGTCATATGAACCGATGCTGCTAGTCCATCCTAGGGAACCACCCACTATAATTAAGACCCTGCCTGTCTAACCCGGATGTGGTGGATTACAGAGACCGGTGTAGCTGTCACATACACTCGCGGCTACCATCCTCCTTGGGGTTGGGTGGCAAATGTTTGAAGGCCAAGCTCTCTAGCTCCATGCTTACAACCCGCCTAGAGGAACTACACTTGATCAACGGAGCAGTCCTATCTAAAAATAGAGCACAGATTTCATCAAGCGCGGACGCCATCTCCGACGGAGGGACTCTCTCATACTCTTTAGACATCAATCACGAATCCCACAACAAGAGCACTTACTTAACTGAATAAATAAACTAAATAGAAAAGAACTACTAAAAAGAATAAATAAAGATAAAACTAAATATAAATATATATTAAATAAAATAATATCTCTATAAGAGTTAGGATACAAAGAACTATACCAGAACTCCGAGATGACTCCGGAAGCCCGAGAGAGCTCTCACTCTACTCTACTCTACTCTAACTCCCAAAGTAACTACTAAACAAGAAATGAACACTTGGAGTGTGGTGCGAGTTGTTCCTCTGCCCACCGGTGCTATTTATAGCCTCCTTAGGATGGTGGGGTACTTATACTGCGAGGTGGCTTGGCGGGGCCGCGAAGCCTGGCTGGCCGGCCAAGTGGGGTGGCCGGCCGGCCGTCCCCTGTGGCGGTTGGCCACCGCCTCGCTCCTGGACGCTCCAGATCGTTTCCTGATGGCGGTTGTCCAGTCGGTGGCGAAGTGGGGGCGGCAGAACTGCAGTGAGGGCCAAGTAAAGGCCCAAATGGCTCACCTTCTAGAATGGCGGTGGAATCCACTGGGCTGGGCCTTGAATTATGCATTGTGGACCAGCTTCCAGCCCACTGGAGGAAGATCGAGGCCTGGGGCCTCTTGGTAGGGCCGGCTGGCCTATGGTGGGGTCAGCCGGCAAGGGGTTTTCTATGGCTGGGCCCACTTTTCTCCATTATTCACTCCGGCATCCAAATATTCACCAAAACTTGTGGAGTAGTGTTATTCCTATCTACTATGCACAGAATCTTGGTGGCAGTCAAAACATGTTTTAACGACCGCCAACAAGAAGTCCTCCACGCAATCCATGAGGGTGAGTGCGGGAGTCACATGGCCTCCCGCACGCTGGCCGGGAAAGCCTTCCGCCTAGGTTACTACTGACCGACAGCCCTCACGGACGCCATCGAGTTGGTGCGTCACTGCAAAGCATGCTAGTTCCACGCAAAGCAGACGCACCTACCCGCACAGGCGCTCCACACAATACCCCTTTCTTAGTCATTTGCGATCTAGGGTTTGGCATTGTGGGCCCGTTCCCGGCAGCCGCGGGGAGACACAAGTTCCTGTACGTCGCCGTCAACAAGTTCACGAAGTGGGCCGAAGCAGAACCGGTCATCCACATCGACAAGCACTCCGCGGTCAAGTTCATGCGGGGCATCTTGGCGCGCTTCGGAGTACCGAACAGACTGATCACCGACAACGGCACCTAGTTCAGAAGTCATGCCTTTGAGGAGTACTGCGATGAAATCGGAGTCAAAGTCTGCTATGCCTCTGCCGCGCACCCACAGAGCAATGGTCAAGCCGAGCGCGCCAACGCAGAAATCTTGCGCGGCCTCAAAACTAAAGCTTCCGACCCCCTGAAGAAGCGAGGATCACGATGGACCACCGAACTACCCGGAGTGCTATGGTCTCTCAGGACCACGGTCAACCGCGCCACCGGGGAATCCCCTTCTTCTTGGTCTACGGCGCGGAAGCCGTCCTACCAGCTGAAGTAGCGTTCGCAGGCCCAAGGGTCGCACTGTACGACGAGGCAACACAAGACGAACACCGGGTGGACGACGTCAACTTCTTGGAAGAATGCAGGCATCGCGCCAACGTCAGGAACGCACGATACCTGCAGGGCCTCCGGCGCTAAAACCAAACTCGCGTCCGTCTCCGCTCCCTTTTGGGGACCTAGTTCTACGCCGCGCGCTCGACCGCAAGGGCAAGAACAAGCTGTCCCCCATGTGGGAGGGTCGTTTCTTGGTAACCAAGGTGTCGCGGGGCAGCGCGGTAAGGTTGGCCTCGGAAGACGGCTACCCGAAGCAAAGCGCATGGAACATTCAACAATTACGCAAGTTCTACCCATGAAAGCATGCATGTCTACTTGGCAGCTCACAAACAGAGACGCTTGGCCTCTCTACCCAGTGAGCCCGGGGGCATCGCATTTGTATCCACCATGTAACTTTATTTCTATGATTTTCAGCCAGCAATAAAGCCTCCTTTTCCTTGTATTTTTTGTGTGTTCTTGTCTCCTCTGGTTTCCTCCTTCTCTGGACGGCGCTACTGGCTAACTAGATTTGGGGCTGAAGACCTCACCCGTGCTAAAGATACACGCCACGGTTGACCTGTCCGGGCGAAAATCCGACAGTTGCTTGGAAGGGCAACCCCTGACCAATGCCCTAGCTATGAGAAGCCCGAACCATCATTAAGGCGCAAATTCCAAAGCCCCAGGTGTTGTTCGAACCCGAGTCAAAGGCGAGATTATCCGTCTCGAGATAGGAAAGTAAGGAGGAACAAACTAGGGCACATGTTCTGGTGCTGCAGGAACCAAAAGCCAATAAAGCATTACAAGGGGAACACCCCCTATGTCGAGCGCGCAGGCCCCTCATCGCGGTCCAGGACGTACACCTTCACTAGCTCCTCCACGATCGGCTTGACCTGGTCCTGATGTCGCGCCGTGTCAGCAGGTTCGGGCCCCGCCAGGAACAAGTCCGTCGCGAAATTGGGAGCATGCTCCGCGACAAGGGTAACCAGATCGGCGGCGACGGCCCTGATGGCGGCCTCCCCTTGCTGCGCAAGACGATCAGGGACGCGGTCCCCAAGCTCCTCGAAGAAGACGTCGAGCGGCATCAGTGCGAGGATGATCTGGCCAAGGGAGGGCTCCTGGTTGCTGGTGTGCAGCTGAGTCATCTCGGCCTTCTCCAAGCCCTTGTTGATGTGGCGGAATATGTCGGACACCATCACCGTCACACAAGAACACTCCAAGCGCCACTCAGCATCGTCAACAGTGCCCGGCTGGGTGCCCTTTGCGCGCGCGGCACCGGAGTTCTGCAGCCTTTGGTTCAGGTCATGCACCTGCACCGTGAGGTCGCGGATCTTCGTCTGCGCATCAAAGAACATCGCCACCTGCTCCTCAAGCTGACGGATGTGGCCGAGCTGTTTCCTCTTCTGTGTAGCCCAACCCTCGGCGCGCTCCACGATGTCCTTGATGCGGGCGGTCTGCTTCTGAATGAGCTCGTCGCATTGTGCGACCAGGCCTTGCATCTCCTCGCGCGTCTCCTCCTGGATCCTTGCCGCCTGAGCACTGGCCAAACCGCGGGCCTCCTTCAGGGTCTCCTTAGCGTGCTCCTCCCTGGTCTTCAGTGCTTCCTCATGGGCCCTGAGAGAGGCGATCGCGGCAGAATGGGCATGCTCACAGGTCACCAGATCTCGCGCCGCGTCAACCAGCCGCTCCTCACGCTGTAGCTCCTCACAACGGATGTCCAGGCCGGCCTCAGCGATCTCCATCCCTTCCTCGCGTCGTGCCAGGGCTTGCTCACGAGTGGCCAGGCACCCTGATGTTGTCCTCCTTACGCTGGACGCTTTCCTCCCGACGCCGCACGATCTGCTCGCAGGTCGAGGCGGGTGGTCCGCCGGTTGTTCTCGCGAAGCAACTCCTCGGCCGCATCATGCTCGCGGGTAACATCGGCCATCCGGTGCTCGTACTGATGCTTGGCCAGCACCATGGCGCGACGAAATCCTTCTTCGGCGGCGGCGACGGCGGCCTCGCGGTCCGCCAGCCATTTTCCCTCTGTTTCTGCCGCTTCCAAAAGAGACGCGACCATGCGCTACGCCCTGGCAATGATGCGGGACACTGACGGCACCGGAGTACCATCTCCAACAGCCACCTCCTCGGCGGTAGCCCCTTCAGCAGCTGGGACCGCGCCCCGGGCACTGACTGGCGCCGGCGATGAGCGAGGTCTGGCACCAGGAGCGGGGATCGGTGGAGCGGGAGTGGACGTCTGCGCCCCTGAGGTTTGCGTCGCCGGTTCCGGGCTCGGAGCAGGCGATGTGACCTGGGGAGGTGGTGACGGCGCCCTCTCTTCTTCACGCTGCGCCGTTGGAGAAACGGAGCGACGATCCTCCGGCTCCGATGGATCAGGAGCATGGGAGCACTCCTCGTGGGGCGATGCCACCTCAGTGCGAGGCGAGGACGCATTAACTTTGGCAGTTGCGGCAGTTCAAGGCGGCGACGGCGCTGGCGCCGGCGCCTGACCGACTGGCATCCTCGGTGTGGGGAACGCCGCCAGTGGTGTCGGCCGGAGGCACGGTCGCAGGAGCCGAGCGGGGTCCCCTAGCACATACACAAATTTGTCAAAACCAGCCCTTTCCCAGATCTAGGGCAAGAAACCAAATCAAGCACACAATGCTTACCACCGGAGGCGTTTGTACTGTGGCGGGACTCCAACGTTCGGCACCTGCAGAACGACAGGGGAGGGCGTCGGGCTCCGTCCCCTCTTCGAGCATCCGACCTCGCCGGACTCATCAACAACGGCGGCACCACCAGTAGCGGTCGATGATGGCGGGCTTGGTTCGGCAGGTTTTTTCCCCCTGTCGGCCGCACCAGCCATGGGCACCTCCCGCTCCGGACGCCTTGGTCGGGGCTCGCGGCGCCACGAATTCGGAAGCCCGGCAGCGGCGCAGGTGCGGCAACCAACCCAGCATGGTCGAGACGAGGCATCTCCACCAAGATCTCCCGGCGATGAGGATCCAGGTGAAGCGGCTTTGCGTCATCCGGATACGTCAACGCCTCCGGAGGATACGCGTCCATCAGCGCATGGTATGCCTCCCTCTCCTCCACCCGCGTCAGATCGGAGCCAGCTCCCCGCCGGGTACGGCCTTCGAAGTTGAAGTCGGAGTGCAGCCAGGTCGGCCGCAAGCGGTTACGCAGCGGGGCGATCCTCTTGCAAAGGAAGTCATGGATCACAATCCCCCCGTGAAGTCCGGTGCCGGAGAGTACGGCGATGCGATCAATCACCGGGTGGAAAGCAGAAGGGAGCCGGGGCCGGTCTTCCCAGTACGACGTCACCTCAGCTGGAACGGCTCTTGGGAAGGAGAGGCGGTGGAAGGGCGCTCCACCACGCATGTAGAACCAATCAGTGCGCCACTTATCGAATCTCGCCTTTGGCAAGAAGTCGATGTACGTTTCTCCATCGATCCGGCGGCTGAAGCGGACACTCCCAACAGGGTTGTCCTTCCCCATCGAGTGGAGACGGTAGTAGCGCCGAAAGAGCTCGATGCACGGCTGCACCCTCACGAAAGATTCGCAGAGGTGCACGAACACCGACAAGATCAGGATCGAGTTGGGGGTTAGATGCGCTAGTTTGATCTTACACTAAAGAAGCACCTCCATCAAAAAGGCTGAGAATGGCGGGACAGCCCCGGTAAGCATGAAGGAGAGGAAGGAGACGATCTCCCCTTCGTCGTGATCCGACGGGACCTCGGCGGTCGCCGCACGAACGGTGACGCGCTCCTCGCCCTGAGAGATCGGCAGGTGCAACCGCACCAACTCGAGATCCCCATCCGCCGGCGCTGCAGCCACAGGCGGCGGAGCGGGGTTCACCAGGTCGAGCGACGATGGTGGCGGGGCTTGCGATCGCCGACCATTCGGACGAAGGCGAGAGAAAGCAAGGAGACAAGAACTCCAAGAACAAAAGATGCAAGAATGCGAGGAGACGGGGAGCGCGATAGCGAAAAACCGCAGCGGAAGAGTCTGGAAGTGGAGAAGTCAGAACGCTTGTGCAAGTCCTTTTATCAGGGCAGAGTAGGCAAGACGACACCTCGCGGACGACGGACGTCCATGCGGGCCCCGCCACTATCTTCGCGAACCGGCCCCGCGCGACCGAGCGGAATTGTCGCTCCACCTCCCGAAAGAAAGTCGGCACACGCGCGTTTACCTACCCAAAGAGGCTGACGATTGGGCCCCGATCGCCCCCTGCGTCCCGCATGCCAGCGACCGGGGCGGGGGCTCCTGTTGGTGTACCGGGAAGCAGGGTCCCCACTCCCCCGGCCAATGCTCCGGCCCAAAACCTTCCTGGGCCGAAGAAAAGCACCAAGAGCTAAACGGGCCGCTACGGCCCAGTGAGGGAGAGCGGGCCACCCGTGCCGCTGAGGGCGTGCGCCAGCTGGGCTAGCCCCGCCTTGCCATGTGGCTGCCCCCTACGCGCTTCGCGTCCACTCGCGGAGGCGGATAAGGATGGTGTCCCGCGAGCGAGTGGGAGTCCGGCACGTGGGAACCATCGGCGCCATCACCTTGAAGATCGGCACTACGGCTTGATGTGACGTCTAGGATCACGCGCGGGCGGGGGTACGCGCAAATCCGGGGCGCAGAGATCCTCGCTAGAAGTCCCACCTGCCAGCGAGAGCCAGTGCAATCGCACACGCGCAACGCTCGACTTCAATGCGCGGCGCGACCGATTGACGTGACCCAACCAGTCATAGCCCTGCGGTCTCCGTTTTTAGCGGGCGATGAGGCGTGGGCTAACGCGCGCCGCCTGCCACGGTACGGGTCGTCGCTCGGACCGATGAGCGGTGCCACGCATCCGGTCCGGGCCGCGCTCCACTGCTTCCGCGAAGTCGCTGCAACGTCCCGCCTCCACGAGGCCGGGCCCGCACGCCTGGCAGCTCTCTAGGATCTCAAGACTGTCCCCACAGACCAACACACGTCTTTTCTGCGCACTTTGTCCTCACTCGTGCGCACCCGGGAAGGACTTCCCGGTCGGTCACCCATCCCAAAATTGCTCCGGGCCAAGCACGCTTAACCCCAGAGTTCTTTCGAGATGAGCTTCCGGAAAAGAAGTTGCAACTGTTGGTATGAGTATTCTTATCAATCCTATTAAGCCCTGGGCCAGGATGTTACATTCTCACCCCCTTAGGAGATCGACGTCCTCGTCGATCAACCCCAGTCCAGGAACGTCCCCTCTTGGCCACGTCCGTGCGTCCAGTGCCAGCGCATGTGCCATGCTGTGTGACCACTCTGGGCCCACACCAGCCATGCACACCATGCCTGCGCAACTGCGCCCACACACGCCCGTGAAACCGCGAGAGTCGGCTCTGATACCACTTGTGACGTCCCGCCTCCACGAGGCCGGGCCCGCACGCCTGGCAGCTCTCTAGGATCTCAAGACTGTCCCCACAGACCAACACACGTCTTTTCTGCGCACTTTGTCCTCACTCGTGCGCACCCGGGAAGGACTTCCCGGTCGGTCACCCATCCCGAAATTGCTCCGGGCCAAGCACGCTTAACCCCAGAGTTCTTTCGAGATGAGCTTCCGGAAAAGAAGTTGCAACTGTTGGTATGAGTATTCTTATCAATCCTATTAAGCCCTGGGCCAGGATGTTACAGTCGCGCCCGGCGTACGATGGACAAGACAAGACAGGGAGGGCAGGCGAAGGCATGAAGGCGAGGGCGAGCGTTATGCGCCGACAAGAGGATTATGCGTCTGGCATCTCGGACGAATGAAGATGCGGAGCCTGCGCTCCAGATAACGGCCCATGAACGGGTCCGGCCTCCCCTTGCACTATAAAGGGGGGGAGCCTTGTACCATGAAACGGACAACACTTGAGCAATACTAGACAAGCAAGACGTAGGGTTTTACACCTCCAGGTGGCCTGAACCTGGGTGAAATCCTCTTGTTCTTCTCCTTTCATCTCGTTCGCTGCTCTAGCACTTAGAACCGTTCACTCCCCTCCGAATCTCGAAGGGAGGCCCAGCTAGGCCCTCATTTGCCGTGGTTTCAACACCTCGACACGTATGAATCCTTGTGTCACACGATGTAACATTCACTAATAAGGGCAATATGAGTGCATTGCCCATCATTTCATAAACATTTAGTTTGTAAGATAAGGACTAACGTCTAAGTGCATAACTTACTATGATAGTTGATGGACTTATATTAGACATAGTGGATGGCAATGTCAGTAACTACTCTTCCTGTATTTCATCTAATATTTTCTTTACACTTTTATTCTTCTCAGTATGGCTCCAGGAACATCAAGATTGACAGTAAATAATCACATACCTGACGATATCATGTATGATGCAATCTTTCCAAGACTACCTTACAAGTCCGTCACGCGCTTGAAAGCTGTATGGAAGCATGTTCGTGAAAAGATCACAGATAATCCTACATTTTCTGCTAAACAATCAAGAATGTGCCCATTGTGCCCTGCAGTTGTTCACATTGGTCGCTCCACTAAGAAATCTTATGAGTATACTATGGAGGTGCTTTCATCAACTCCTGCCAGTGTTGGAGTTCCCTCATCGAGACTTGATTTCTTGGGTTACCAAACAGAAGGTGTGCATTTTTTTCTACTTGCCTCGTCAAATGGCCTTCTTTGCATCTGCTGCAAGCCATATCATACAGGCCCTCTCACTCCACCACCTACTTTCCACATTGTTAATCCAGCAACACGGAAATCCCAATTGATACCTGGTGCCACTCAACATCTAGATTGGAGAAGGTTTGTGGGGCTTGTATATGACCCATTGGATCAAGCTACAATCAGTATGCAAAAGTTTCAGATTGTCCATGCAATCCCATTTACTGGCACCCATGATACCTTTCTTGAGTTCCGTTTTCTAATTTTCTCCTCAGATGAAGGTCGATGGATCATGTCTGATACTACACTCAATGCAAATATTGAAAAATCCTTGTGCAAAAAGGTGATCTATACACGTGGTGTCCTGTATTGGGACTATGGGGCATACTTACTTTGGTTTGATGTTACCACAAATAAAGCTGGAACCATCGGGATGCCTAAGAAGATACAAGAGTCCATGTCAGAGGAGTGGGAGCGCCACAATATTGATGCATCAAACAATGGCACACTCATGTGTACCATGATTGACAAGGATGGCTTGGCCTTGTATCAGATTTTTGAAACAGGTGACCAAAGTTGGGAGCTCAAGCATAGAAAAGGGTGGAAGGATATTGTGGAGATGAATGGCAATGCATTCCGGTTTTGCCACTCGATGAAACTACGAAATGCATGGCAGTCAAAGTTCCATGAGAAGTGGTTTGTGCGACCACTAGGCTTAGAGAGTGGGCGGTGGGTTTATCTTGGAGTGAAGCTAAAATATAAGACACCAGAAAAAGTGTTGCGTTATGATGTGGAGACTGGTACGGTGGAAGATACAGGAAAGGAACTGGACAATGCGTATGACATGAATCCCACCTTTGGATATCGCAACAGCATGGCTGACATTCCACCAATTAATTTTGCAGCCTCAAAAGATGGAATTTGTGGTAAGCCTTATTGCATATGTGCACTATAATCAAGTGAAGATGAGGCTTGATGAGTTGTATTTCCATCGAAACTGATGTGGTTTCGAGATTTGGGGAATAATGTAGTTGTTTAGCTGTTCACTGTTTGTTGGATGGTTTTTGTTATGTCTCATTTTAATATTGTTTGGTACATTTCCTTTCTTGATTGTAATGACATTTCTTTGTCTTGATGGAAAATTATAATTTGATATCATGGACATCATTCTAGATCTTGATTTCATAAGTAAAATAGATTATTGTATTGGGTGAATTAATTTGATCTGTTAATTCTATCTTACCTGGTAAATCCAACAATGAATAGAGCAGAGTTTATTGACGGCGGACTGCGTAGTTTCCCCTAGATGGAAAGCAGAGTTTAAGTCAGCAATCTCGCTGACAATGCATAGAGCCAAGCCTAGCCTCAAATGTGGTATGACTCAATGATAGGTGTCACACCCCAAAATTTCCTATTTTGGGTTGTGAACTTTTTCTTTAATAAAAATGCAATTTTATCAATTTGTTTTAAGTTTTCTTAATTTTACAAATTATTTTCGTTTAAAAAATTATTTATTTTAATTAACATTGCAAAGTTGAAATTTAACATTTGTTTTTCTCAATACACTATTGCATAAAAAGTGTTCTCATAAAGTAAAAGTATTTATTTTGCTCAAAAGGCTATCAAACAACAATGATTTGGTTTATCAAAACCTTTAAGATAAGTAATTTTAGTTTTTCTCAATAGTTTTAAAATTCTTTCCTCCTTGATAAATGGACCTCGATCCCGGCCTACATCTAGTCCCAAAAATTACACCCAAGTGGTCTTCGGCCATTCGGTCTGCCAACCTTGCCTATCCCCTCTCACGCCCATTCTCGTCTCTCCTACATGAAGATTTCTTCCGGCCTGTAACCCAGACAGGTCGATTCGCTCCGTTGTTGTGCTTTCTCTCTCTTGGACTCTCTCCCATTTCTACTTGAACAAAAGATCCATCTTCTCTAAATATAAAGCTGAAACCATTGCCCTACGTCCCACATCCACTCAGCCATAGTCAAGAAGAGATTGATCACATTTTCTTCCTCTAATTCCTTCTCCTCCCCTCCATGACCTTTTCTCTTCCCCTTTAGACCTATAAAATCAAGCTTAGGCGCCCCTTGGCCTGGCTGATGACCTCCCCTGCCTCTTCCTCTCCCTTTCCATTCATTAGCCACGAATTCACCTTCTTTTCTCTGCTGCGTCCAGCCATGGTGCCCCCAGTTTTCATTCCTGGGTGTCCTGTAAGTTTTCATTCCTGTTTGTATATAAGTTAGCCACTAATTACCAAAAGAGTAAAGTGCACAGTTGATCCCTCCACTTGCCTGGGTATGTCACTTGGGTCTCTCTGCTTAGAAGTCGATTGGACACCTTAAATTATTTGTTCTGTTGTGTATACTCAGGTCCCTGTACTTATATTGATCCCTAAAGTTATTTGATTGTGTCACTTGGTTCCAACTAGGCATAAACCAATATATTACCCATATTAAAAGTATATATCGAATTCTAGTTTGTGATGAACATGCGAAAAGCTAAAAAGTTAAGGTTATATCAACAGAAAAACCTCTTAAGTACCAATACCATTGCACGTAACACACATTCCACGTCAGATGTGCCACACCAAATTGCTTTGAGACTAGTTGGACCTAAGTGACACTGTCAAACGAGTTTAGAGATATCAATATAAGTAGAGGGGCCTAAGTGACACAGTCGGACAAGGTTAGGGTGGTCTAAATAACTAGAATTTTCTAAGTCAAATCAGTATTTTCTAAATGACACACCAAAACAAGTTTAGGGATGTCAAATCAGTATTTTCTAAGTCGAGGGACCTAAGTCACACAACCAAACAAGTTTAAAGACCGATCGTGCACTTTTCTCTTAATAAAACTACTGCAGGGGAATTCCCTTCTGTTTCCATCCAAAACAATTGGTATGTTAATAATAGCCAAATTATGGATTGGCATGTAGTTTCTAATTTGATCAGTAGTAACGGAGAAGAAGGAGAATGCACTTACTATACTAGCTAAAACCCCACACATTGTCATGGGTGTCATGATAATTGTTTTAAGCTATCTCAGTATATGAACAATCATCATTGAAAGCAAATAGCGAACCATGTTGGCATGATGTGAACCAAGGCATTGCGACATGTAAGGTATGACACAACCACTAAAATGGATTAGTGGGAAGTTGGAAATAGCAAACATTACAAAAATTTGTAGTAGCTATCACATAATCTGGCTGAACCATTTGCGGTGAGATCAACTGAATATGCATATGAAAGCCAACTACTCAAGGTGTATAAAAGTGACTTTTTGCATGTATAATATTATCTATGCTAAACCAAGTCAGACATCAGTAATTCTGATGTAAGCATACTTTTGCTATACAGATCATGGTAATTAAGCATGCAAAGTTTAATAGATTTGCTACATTAAAATGAAGTGGTTCCGTCCTCCATTTGCTAATTGCAATAGTTTCTTCATTGATATATGCAGACTGCATTGATGTTCATCCTCCATATCAAATTGCTGCAATGAAACGCGCCTTAAAAATCTTTATATTAGTGTGGAATTATGGATAAAGCACGAAAGAACCTGTAGCCTAGTGGTTACAAGAGTCTCAGTAGCACATGAGGTCCTGGGTTTCGACTCCCCGTGAGAGCGAATTTTCTAGGATTTAACGGCGTTGTACGCTCAGTAGGAGGCGACATGGCTGTCGACAGCGAGGCGCAAGTGGTGACTTCATGAATCTCGAGGATTTGTCGGCTCAGTCTTCGAAGAGGCTCATAGGGGTAGGGTTTGCATATGTGCGTTCATAGGAGTAAGTGTGCGTGCATTGTGCGTGTCTGAGTTGTACTGTGTAATCGCAAAAAAAAAAGGAATTATCGATAAAGCAGACCATCAAAGCTACGGTTGGAGGAATTACACAAACAATGTTTGCAAAGATGAATGGAATTCATGCAGGACATTTCCATAAATCTAATAAAAACATGTGATAAGAACACATGCATTTTAATTCTGCAGTTATTGGAGATATATAATAGATGGATGACCAACAGAATACCAGCGCACGAAAAAATAAATCTCAAGTAAGCCATGACTAAAAGAACCATCAACACCTGATATTTACAATGCCATTTTGTATTCATTAATGTTTTTTTCCTTTCCTACCATATGTTTTAGGCATATGTGCGAAGATGAACCGTAATTAGCATCCTAACTTGCCTGCTTCCCACTTACTATAGCTATTAATCTTCACGCCATCGAGATCAACATTCTTTTTTCAATACAACCTCTGTCCACAAATATAGTGTCTGTTTAGTTTTGTCATAAGTCACTTTGATCAACAATATATTAAATATACATTGTTTCAAACTAAAAGTCCTATGATAGTCCATTTCACGATGATTCTAGCGACATCAAATGTCAATGTTTATAGTTCTTTTGTAATTGATAGTCAAAGTTTGAAAAGTTTCACAAAACTAATTTGACATTATATTTGCGGACCGAGGGAGTAGACAATTAGATGGACCATATTAGATTTGAGATAGCTGAGGTGAATATAGAGACTCCACCATGAAGCTGGAACCCAGAGAACACTTGTGTTTTTTTGCAAGTTGTTTGCTGAGCAAGTTGGAAAAGGGAATAGGCCAAACACCCACGTAACTAAAGTATGATATGACGGGGTTGAGGCGAGGTTCAAGGAGAGAACGGGATTACAGGCAAGCATGGATCAATTGAAGAATAAGTGGGACAAGCTAAAAGCATAATTTAAAGCATGGAGGAGGCTATAGCCGGTACCGGTTGGGTCAGCGTGAAAGTGAACTATTAAAATGGCTGACGAAAGGTGTGTGAAAGTTGAAAGAAAGTGTTGTACCTATGTCATGTTTTCCTATGGTGGTGCTATATTTAGTAGGTACTAACGTTTATATTTTGACCTTTTGTACTGGACATCCGAGGATGTGGTAAGTTTAGAATCTCGGTCTTCAAAATGAGTCACAACTTGAGCAAATGTACGGTGATATCACAACTCCATTGGAATCCCATGTGTCCCAATTGCGGTTCCGAACCTATTGAGCCGACTAATCTTGATTCACAAGAAGAATTATTGCTATCTTCTAATCATATTTCACAATTGAGAGAACTCGTAACTATATGTGATACTGAGAATTCTTCTTTTATTAACTAATATATGCTGAATGGCGAGATTGGAGTTAATGAGCCTGGGCTAATCACATCTTTGATACTGTGCTTAACAATTAAAGGATCGATTTTCAATTTATTTAGGAACATGCATATGCATTTAACAGCGTTTGTCTTGTTCTACGGTGAGACTAGCACAGTCGGCATTGCAAACTCCGAACAAAGTGGCTGTTTGATAACATGAATGTCTTCAACCTGCATCGAATGGCCCAGCTTATTGATTAAGATGAAAGTGGCTGTTCATGCAGCGGCAAATTTGGGACAAGCTGTAACAGTGAAGCAGGTGATGAACATTCATTGGAGAGTGTGGAAACAAGTGTGTATAGTGATCCCATGGCATTTATATATACTCTCTCCGTTTTTATATTGATGTCGCCGTTGACTTTTTGAGTTACGTTTGACCCTTCGTCTTATTCAAAATATTAGGCTCAAATATGCAAAATTATAAGTTATATTTCAAATTTCGCTAGTGATAAAGCAAATCATAACAAAAATGTTTGATATCTTTTAAACTTTTTTGAATAAGATGAGCGGTGAGACGTAATACAAAAAGTCAACAGCGACATCATTTTAAGAACAGAGGTAGTATTTATTTATGGAACTCTTATGACGCTAATAAGCATAGCACTTCAATTTATCAAACTTAGTTGCCCTCTTAAAAATCTGCATTTGTGATTGTTTTGTGATGAATATGTGGTAATCTTACCCCTAGGATGTTGAGGTGTTTTAACCAAGATGTGGCTTCAATCCAAGCAGCTACCACAGTTCTTTGCCAAACATTTGTGGCAGCAAACCAAACACCAGTCCTAAATTTGCCAACTTTAGTTATCAACCAAACAATCTGTTTTTGCCACAGAATATGGCTACCCACAACTATGGTAGCTACTTAACCTTTGGCGTGGTAAATTGTGGCCAGTGACCAAACATACCCAAAGTGTCTCGTCTTCACATGGCCTATAATTCAGAACTTCTGTTGATGCTAACCATCAACCACCACTAATTTCAGATTTCAGCCCTGCACTGCATTATTGATTACCTTTGCAGAACAGGCAGGCGGCGAGAAACCAACAATGCAAGAACGCTCAGCGAATTGCGAAGTGCTGAAACCAGACCCCAAATCGAAGGAGAGGCAATGCCTACGAGTAATGTTTTAGAAATGGCTACAAAACTGCTAGTTCCAGGCTATGTGCAATTTCAAATTATTGGGACTCTTAGCTGAATCAATAAGGATAAAACCTGAAATTGTAAAGGTAAGATCAAAATAGAATCTACAATAACTACGTCGAGAGCCGTACCTGTCATAATTTTTTTTTTACACAACAGGAGGGGCAACAGCCCCTACTGATTATACTCCCTCCGTTTCAGTTTTTTTGTCGTTCTAGCGTGTTCAAATTTTTCCTCTTTAAGTGTCGTTCTCGGTTTCCCAGAAGAAGCGGCTTGCAAACTTCCTCTGCTACCCCTAGTTAATGCATCTTCGTTCCTTCCTCCACCCACCCCACCACCGTTTCCCCTTAGCCCAACCAGGCAACTAGTACTCCATCTAGCAGCTCCGGCGGCAGGCCCATGGCTTCCTCTCCTCTCGTCGCCTTCTTCCCTCTCCATCCCCATCAATACGGCCGCCGACTCGTTCCGTCGCTACGGCCGCGGCTCCTTCGGCTGGGACGACCGGTTCTCGCTTACTAGTCCGATGGCAACGTCGTCACCGCCAACTCATCTCCTACGCCGGCGCCTCGCCTGGCCGCCTCCTCCCCTGCCTGCGCTGCTCTCCCGCCGCGGTCGTCGGCCTCGCCTGCCCCACGCCCTACGCCGCTATGCCAGGCATCGTCGTGTCCCACTGTCCCTGGTCACCGTCGCCGCACCCTTGGCTGCCACAGCCTAAGCCTTTGCTCCCCAGGCTGCAGATCCAGCGCGTGGTGATGGAGGAGGCTAGCCCACGGTGGTGGGCGGCAACATCGCCGTTGCGTGGGAACGGGACCGCACCGGCCAAGCACGGTGGATCCGCGGCGGCCTGGTGGGATGACGATGCGCCGCCCTCGCGTGTCCCAGTCGCGGCGGCGCAGCGAGATGCAGCCCTGCCGGCCTCGCTGGTCCCAATTGCGGCGGGCGGCGAGATGGAGCCGTGCCGTCCTTGCGGGTCCCAGTCGCGGCAGCCCGGCGAGATGCATCCGCGCCGGCCTCGCTGGTCCCGTCACGGCAGCCCGACGATATGCAGCCGCGCCGCCCTCGCGGGTCCTAGTCGCTGCCGCCCGGCGAGATGCAGCAGCGCTGGCCTCGCTGGTCGCGGTCGCGGCTGTCTGGCGAGATGAAGCAGCTCCGACCTCGCAGGTCCTAGTCGTGGCTGCCTTGCTGATGCTGGCCACCCGCTGCAGCCTTCCACGGCAGCGAGGCAAGCATCCATGCGCGCGCGCGGTGAGAATCTCAGCTGGGACTGGAGAAACAGTGGGTGTCCATCGAAAGCAGCGGCAGGTTTAATGAGGGGTAGCAGGGTCTAAGTTCACTTGTGTCGGCCAGCACATTGGTTTCTCCCCCGGTCCCTAGAACGACAGAAAATGTGGAACGGAGGGAGTAATTTATTGATATAAAAAAGAAGTTTACATAACAACTAAAAGAAAGCAAAACAGCAAAACTAAAACAAAGCACAAGGAAACTGCTCCAAGCCATTCTTCAATCTCTGGGAAATAATTGCGCTTCGCTCTGTGCAACAACAGCGAAAAGAAATGCAGGAACTTCATTTTGCAGTTTTTAACCGTTGGAGCCACCTGATTAACTACGTCGAGAGCCATACCTGTCACAAAATTAGCATTGAGACACAGCGGCAAGAGATTGCTGAATCCAAACAGCTCAAATAAGCTGCATTTTATGACTGCATTAGCTTATAAATTCATGCATGCGAGAAATTACCATGGGGAGCTGCAATTTTGGAGATGCTGCACAATTGGGAGACGAGCAGACAATACGGCGCATATCGATGAAGTGCTTCGTCGCACGAAGATTGGACCGCGCCGCGGCCCGATGATTGGAGCACAGTGCGCCGCTATGACGGTGGGTGGCGGATGAAAGCCACCGACGCTCCGCTCGACCTGCTCTCTCCTCCTTCCCCAGTGCTATTTGCCACCGACACACTCAACATCGTGCAGGCAGCTGGCGGCGCGGCCGCCCTGGATAGCGCGTGCCGGCGCGGCTTGGCGACGACGGAGATGTGGATCTGCGGCTGCGGAGGGTACGGGTCCGAACAGCCTCGAGAGGATGGCCTCCCTTTCGCCTCCTCCACACAGGCAGCACGGCGGTGGAGATCGCGGCTCGACCCCGGTGGCGGCCTGTACGACGACGGAGGTCGCGTGCGACACGAGGCAGCCCCTTCTTTTTCCCTCTCCGTCGACGGTCGGCGGCCTGGCAGGGCAAGCTCGGCGGGCTGTGGTGTGGGCGAGCAGCAGTGCGCGGCTCCGCGAGGCCGCGGGGCGAAGCGATCTCGGCGGGCTGGGGCGCAGACGGACGACGTCCACGGCGGCGGCACGGCGAGCTCGACGACGTCCACGGCGGCGGCGCGTCCATGGCGGCACAGCGACGGCGCGTCCTCGTCGTCCACAGAGGCTGCGCCGTCCCGGCCCGCGCCGACGCCGCGCTGAGCAAGCAGTTCGATGCCATGGTCTCCGATGCGGCCTGCGCCGCCGCCGCAGTCCTCAAGTTCGTCCTCTGCGCGGTACGCCCTCCACCTCACCTCTTCCCGATCTCCCCTCCCTGTTTTTTACACACGGGATGTGCACATCATGGAACTGCTCCCCATGTGCTCGACGCTTTGCCTGCCTGGCTGCCTGCAGCTTTATGCGTAGGGATTTGATTTTTTTTTTTTCTATGTACATTTGGTCCTTTTAGTCACGAAGCTCCCCACCAGCAAGCACCTTCGGCAACTACCAACCACCAGCATGCATTTCTTGCAGTGTTTTATCCTTGGTTCCCAAATTTGGGATCTTAGAAAACTGAGATTGGTTATGTGGTTTGTCTCCAGATTGAGGTTTGCTTTTCATGTTTAGGGTGGATTGCTGGTTGGACGGCTCGCTATTGAACAGCTGTGAGGCTATCTAATTTGGTCTATTTCAATCGTAATAGATTAGTAAACGAAGGACAGCTCACCCATGGTAGTACCACGAAGTTGTTTCCTCTGAATTAAAGAACTTAAGCTATTTCAGCATTGATAGTAGAGAACCGAGAATTTTCATTCTGTTGTGATTCTATTTGATTAAATAATTTTTGTCTGGTTAGATTTGTTCTCTGCATTACCTTTCTAACATGGCCTAGAAATAGATACAGAATGATTCAATTTGGTCTTTGTCAGTATTTTCATGAAAACTATTTTTCGATTCCTTATTCTGAGTTTTTCCATCTCTGTGTTTATTACTTATTGCAACTAGGTTGCTGATTAGTAGTTCCTTCTTTTAATGTACCATGCATCGACGTTCCTCTCGCAAATATAATATTCTTGCCATGTCGAATTCAGTTGTATGTTCTCAAGGCTTTATGAACCCTTCTTACTGGAGTTGTACTTGATCATGCTCCCATATGTTGTCCACTGCTTCCCTTTTACATGTTCTGTTCTCTAATTTAATATTTTTCCTGTTGGCCTAAAGGTGCTTCGGTCCTTGGAATAAGATGCGCTGGTATTGTTTTCGGTGGTTTTCCCCAGTTTTTGAGTGATTACCCTGTATATTCTATGGTACCAAGCAAGTGATTTGCCGTAGTAGTTCAGTGTGTCTAAATTTTTGTGTTGTCTCGTGGTGCGTAGTAGAGTCCCAGGTGCAGTCTGGTCAAGCAGCGAGTCAGTTCGACTAGATACCTCCGCGGTTCATGGAGGATTTCTAGCTGGTTGCAGTCATCACGGCACCCATTCCTACAGAAGTTGTCGTTGTAGTCCTGGCCAGGAGTTTAGGCATAATAATACGGTAGCGTGCCTTGTTAGGAATTTTGTGCTCCTTTCTGGTACCTGCTGGCCATAATTTTAGCCCATTCTTACCGAGGTAGAGAGGGCAAAAGGCTGTAGGGCTTTTGTGCCTCCAGATGGTTCTGTACTCCTCACCATCATTAGTGTCATTCTTTCTAGCTTTTGCCTCTTTTCTACTCCAATCCAATGTTCTCATCGCTGACTAACATTATTGTTATGCAGGTTATGATCGATACATTCAAAGTTTCTATCTGGTTCCTTCATCAAGCTCACATGACATGTAACTATTAAATCCAGATATCCCAAGCAAGAACTTTCTTTCATTTTTATGTTGTTCTTTTCTAAGTAGTGAAATGACTTATTGGTGTCCTGCATTAAGTTCTCTCACATTTCATTCTGATAAACCAATGAATATAAATTGAACTTTTTTATATGACTTGGGACATTAAACATGGCGACAGGCTATTTCTGCAGAGAAAAGCATCATATCCTGGTTAGTGTCACTGATGAGCAGCTCCTACTGCTTCTTCATTAACAGTTGGACCATGAGGATTTTCTTGATAAGAATGATATGTTTAGGTAAACTTCAGTAATTCTGTCTTTGTAGCATTAAGGATTGCACCCTCTTTTGTTTCTTCTCAATTCTTTGCTGTTGTTCACACCTTTGGGTCCTAAATTTTCATTTCATACCGTAGGGTGAAGGCATACAGCTGATTCTCCCCTGCTATGGACACTAAACTGGTGACGGAAAAAATGTTTGATTCACTGTAATGTCCGTTAATAATTTATTGAGTTTAGTTTCGCTTAGCAAAAGAAATGCTTATCAATTAAACAAGAAGTGTCATGTCATTAGTCACGTTTCCCTGCATTCTTGTACCTATCTGAACTGAAGAATGAGACCGCTGTTGCCTGGCACACCCATTGGGTTGGGAAATATTGTGTTTCTCAAATGCTAATGTTGATTGTAGCTGATTTCCTATAGAGCATTATGAAATTTTTATGTTCCGGATACGGAACTAATTTTTTTCCAAGAAATTTATTATGTAAAAGAATTTGGTTGCATCTGCGAAGACTGATATGTTTCAGCAATTCAGCTATATCTATATATGATATTCATCTTCTTTTTTGAAAAAAAGAAGGTTATTTGGTTGCAAGCATTTGATGCACCAGTGCAAGCAAATGCTTGTGTGTTTTCCCCATGGCTGATATTTCCTTTTCATCTTGACCTTCCTGCAGTGTTATCCTGTTAAGATACAGTGTGAATGTTCTGATGAAGAAACTGTTTCGAGCAGATCTACAACCAGTGATAGCAAAAATATAAATATATAGAGTTATAAAGTTGGTGGTTATACTGCCTGCACGTGTAGTTTGGCGTCATATTTTCTTAACACTGTTGTTTTGTTCTTTTTCCTTATATGCATGTGCGGTTGGGTTCCTCAGCTTGCTTCGCGGTGGCAAAATAAAGTTTGCTTTCATGCCTTATATATCTGACCTCGCTGGTTTTCCTCATCACTTTACCCAGCCTTCATGATCTTGATTTCAAAGATTATTTAAATTGACAGTTTGTGTGAAAAAACCCCTATGTAGAGGAGCAGTTGACACTTGGCAAAGCAATGCTTTTCATTGATCTTTTGAATAGCTCTTCAACGCTAATCTCATGTAAATAGGCTACGACTAACTAATAGCTGTTTTGATTTATGCCAAAATGTAGAGTAATGCTTCCTCATTCTTGTATTGGGTATTTTGTATTTCAAGCCTGATGGCTGCAGGATCTGAGTTTGTATCCTCCTTTACTACTACCAAGCTGTTCTGTGATTCCTTCCCCGACGGTTAGACTCGGGATATATGGGCATACCGCATACAATCCATAAGTGCCACAGTAGATGAACACTTTCAATGTTAGAAAGGTCGGTTTTGTCTACAATCACCGTACCACCTTTTTTCCCCTTGCTATTTCCTTTTTCTTTGTGCCAGACAAGCTGCAGCTCCTGGTCCAGGTTTTAAAATATATGGACTATTGATGGTTGGTTGTTGTTTAAACAGGGAATGGAGTTCATGCCTATGTTATTGTTCTTCTAAATTTTTGAGCTGTTGGAGGTTCCTGGGATTCTTGTTTGGTAAAGTCAGCGGCACTTTGGTAGGCAGCATAAAAGTATGTACATATCTTAACTAGCTTGCGTGTAGTGCAACTATAAGTTCATTTCTTCCATCGTTTTTCTGCGCAGTCTAATAATAGTAGCTCTGTTAATATTTTGTAAGTGGTGCATAGGGATTCTTGACCTACTCACACCAGCTAGAGTCGGCTTTTGTGTAAAATTTGAAACTATGCTATCAAATTAAATTAGAAACTGTTGTTTTTTCTCTTTTTTTTTGCGGAAATAAGATTGGTATACAGAACGTAATCAGAAGTACTTGGCCTTTCGGAATATGCCCTACAGTTGGTACATGGAATTTAAATAGCCGATCATTTGACCTTAGAAATTCCATATCTATGTTAGCTTTCCTTTGATAACCTTTTATATTAATTTTGGCAGAGCGCAAAAACTCCTTTTTTCGTCTTGAGATCTAATGACTGTTTGGAAGATGTTAGTATTGATATTGATTATGTGTCCAGTGATAAGATTGTCAGCATTGCAGTTGATAGCTGTCGCAACTAAGGTATTCTTTAATACTTGGTAAATTGTTGGTTAATCTGTACTTAAAAATAGCGTTGTGCCTTGAAGTAACGAGGAAGAAACATTATGCCATCTGGCTATGTGAACTCATATTGTGTAGGTTGCTTCTCATTTTCTTAAATATGAGGGTCTCACATATTTATTTATCTGCCGCTGGGAATAGCTAAGTTTGAGGCATCTCAGATTTCATATGCATGTAACCAGCATGATGACCGTGCTTATGCCGTAGCCATAAGTTTCTTTTTGCTGTGGCTTGCTCCGTCGCCTTTTTCTAATGGCATGCTCTGCTTTTTGGATTATATAGCTGATGGCCCTTTGTATGAGCTAAATGTAAATATATAGCTGCCTGATGAGGTTGTCAAGACTACCTACAACAATTCTTATAGCTAATCTACAGTGATTGTTTGACATTTTGCGATCGCCATGCAAAGAATATCACTTCCTTTTCATTTACGCTGTGTTAATGCGTGCATGATGTTATATTAAACAAGACTTTACGTTGGGTTTTGTTTATACTTGAATCTGATGTGGATACTGCCATTTGAGACTACACATATATCCTTGTACATTGGTATCGCTTTCAGCAGAATTTTCAGCTAGAAAAATCTTGCTTCTCATGTAATTGGCTTTCTAACAATCGGCTGATACCTGTTATATATGTATTTCTACAAATGGTCGTTGTACCTTTTCTATCAAACTGCTCTATGTTATATACGTTCTGCTAGCTGAAGAAAAATAAATGTACATATATCATGTATGGTTGTCTACCATTGCAAATACAACCAGCATTTCCTACCGTGAAGAGCTGCACATAACTTTTAATTATCATGAAACTCAAATTGAATTGTCCACATATACGTTTTAGGCCACATCAGTAAGAACAAGCAAGCCTCTCAACGACTACATACGGCACGACATTAGACAAGGTCACATTTGTAAGGCAGTGCATGTGTCCATTAATTAGTAGCTTCATAATCACCAGATAATAAAAAAGGTTCTGGTTACACATAGAGGATTGCGCTAATGAACTGTGATAGTGCATGTGCACCACCAATAGGCAACAAAAACGGCTCTGTCGCGACGAAACCAGCAAGTAAAATAATGGTCACGCGGCGCGCTTCGCGTGCCGGATCCTACTAGTTCTATCTCAACAAATGTTGCTTCTACCATGGAGAAGAGATAGAATCGCTGCAGCGATCAAGGAGCACATGGTGATCCTTCCGTGGTTGATGTTACAAATTGATCGCAGAAGCAGTATCAACCATTCGTTCGACCATTCGTTTTATTACAAACGGATGTTCAAAAGTCAACAAATGCTTATATTTTAGAACGGAAGTAGTATCAACTTTAGATAACAATATTTATTTTTCATGTACTCTTTTTATGTATTGATAGCTATATCGCCGTCAGCTTAGACATTTGGGTGAGTTGTCTGGTGCATTTAACTTAATAAGGTATCAGAGATAGATGTCTCGAATTCGAAAACTGACTGTTGGTACATAGGCAATTCACTTATACTCCAACAGAAAGTATTGACTCAATCATGACGATCTAGTACAACAAAGTGGTTATCCTTGCTAGTTCACTATATCGTCGCCACCGCCACCGCCACCCCACTGAGGCTAAAAATGGTCCATCTTGGAAAGGCCGGACAATAGAAGGTTCTAGATAGTGATGCATCATGGTCAAAAAAAAAAAAAGAGTTATCTCCTTCTCAAATGACTGAGATTTTGCTAGTCTCTCAGTCACTTTTTTCAGTTATTGAATATTGATCCAACCAATCAAATTTTTCATTCACTTGTGCAAAAAAAATGTTTTTTGAAAAAACAAAATTGTTTCACCTAAACACTAATTGTTTTATCAGTACAGTTTTATTGTTCCAGCAGTATGTTTTCATTGTTCCCAAAATATGACAGAGATATATAAAATCTCAGTCACCTGAAAACTAGTAAATCTAAAAAAAAATAAGCCCAACACTTTAATGGTATAATCAACACTTTTAAGTTATTCAGAGCAGTCGTCAATAGCATAAACTCCAACGAACTTTGCTGGTATAATCAAGCAATTACCTATCCCATTCTACTTACTCTCCTACTTCTCTCACGCGCTCAGCATGGCTGCATGGGCACGCTTGGCGTTGCTTGGTTCGCGGAAGCCACAGCATTCGTAGGCCATTTTTTTGCCGCGGCTTCAGCGACGAATTTTGACGATTCGCGGGGCGTAATAGCAGCGTGGCGGATTACGGCCAAGTAAAAAGAAGCACACTATACAAAGGTTATACCAACAGAAAATCGCATGTCTTGTATGTTAGTTGCAAATGACCCTTGTTAAGTTCGAAAGGGCCTGTGGACTAGTGGTTACAAGAGCCTCAGTTAGTACATTGGGACCTCACAATAAAAATTTACCTCTCCGCACGTGCCGAAAAGGACAGGTTAGCTACAGATCCAACAAAGGTCAACAAAAGGGTGTAAAGAATATGTCGTGCTGCATGGTTCACTAAGATACCCATTTTGGAAGAGCTTGGTAACATTAGATGAAAAGGTAACGTAGAGGCAGCATGGCGTTTGGCTCACACCAGTCATATTCACTGTTGGGACCGCTCACCGGCAGCACCTTATTGCTCTCAGTCATATCAGGAAACATTCCGTACGCCCCATTATTCCACTACAATTCATGCCACATCTGTGCAATATGGTGGTTGATATAGCCAGCCCCCACAGTCGACAAACCAATGGCTCCCTAGTATATCTGTCCAGTCACCGAACATTTCCAAAAAAGGGATAAAGGACGGGCGGCAGGAATGTCTATTTCGGATCTAGTCAATCTGCAGCTCGTTTTGCTCTTCGTATGCTGCAATCTCTCGCCCTTCTATCTTACAGTCGCTTTGCCGCCGAAGCACGTCGCCAGCCTACCAGGCTTCGATGGCATCCCTCCCTTCCACCTTGAGACCGGGTAATGCATCCTCCATGAATTTTGAAGTCCTGCAGTCAATTTTTCTGCAAATTTCAGATGCATATAAATAATCGGTATGTGCGCTGCACATTCTTTGCCTTGCCAGGTACGTCACCGTTGATGAGGAGAACGGAGCTGAGCTCTTCTACTACTTCGTTGAGTCCGAGGGTAACCCAAGCCAGGATCCTGTCCTCCTCTGGCTCACCGGCGGTGACCGGTGCTCCGTGCTCAGCGGTTTGGCTTTCAAGATGGCGGAGGTTACCGCGCGTCCGTACGCGAGATAACGGAGCGCGCGCCCCGGCGGCCGGAGGCGCCGCGCCGCCCACACCCACCGCCGCCGTCTGCCACGCCGCCGGCCACGCTAACCTGTCGGAACGCGACGCCCCCGCCGCCAACCCCGCCCACCGCCCGCCGGCTGCCCGCGGCTCCGGCGGCGCTCGCCGCCTCGCCGCACCGCCGCCCGCCGCCGGGTCGCGACCGCCGCCCCCGGAACCCTCCTCTATGTCCGGCGGTGATAGGAGACCTCATCCCCTCCGGCAACCCGGAACCCTAACCCCCTCCGCCCTCCCCCACCGCCGGCGGCCGGCGGCGCCCTCGCCGCCGTGCCGCACCGCCCGCCCAGCCGCTGCGCTCCGCCACCTTGGGCCGGGCCGCACTGGGCGCGCACTCGCGCTCCAGCGCGTCGCGCCGCGCTTTAGACTTATCGTTTCGAGATCGGTGAGCAGTTGAACCACAATTCTCTGCAGTGTTTCACCGGTGGTTCGTGTCTGACTCTACTGTTTTCAGGCCCGTTCAAATTTGTCGAGGAGCCGTACAATGGCGGTGCACCACGGCTGATGTACAATCCATACTCTTGGACCAAGATCGCAAGTATACTCTTCGTAGATTGGCCGGTCGGTGCCGGATTCTCCTTCTCGCGGAACCCTGTCGGCTATGATGTTGGACATGGAGATGTGCCTGCAACCCTACAGCTCAAGAAGTTCCTCTACAAGGTTTTCAGCCCAAACTGACAACCATAAAGTTAGTTGCGTCGTGTCGCCTCATTTTGTTTTGTGAAGTTTTGTGTACCACTGACAAGATTTATCGTCGCACAAGCAGTGGTTCGTCAAGCATCCAGATTACCTCGCAAATCCTTTCTACATTGGAGCAGATTCCTATTTTGGAAAGATAGCTCCATTTCTTGCCGAAAAGATTTTGGAAGGTGTAGGTTATGAACAATGGTGGGGCAGCAGCCCCTATGGGCGGCTAGAGAGGAGGGAGGCGGCGGCTAGGGCAGGAGAGGGCGGCGGCACGTGCGCAGGGAGAGAGGGGGCGGCGGCGGCTGAGAGGCAGAGAGAGATAGAGGGAATAAATCAACTCCTACTCCTAATCCGATTGGACTCTTAATTTCCTAACTCAAATAGACTCCTTCCTATCTTTAACAAATCCTTTTCCTAAACAATCTGAACAATCCTAAACTGACAGGACTTTCCATCTAGCCACTTTTAGAAGGTGGAGCCGCAGCCCCACCTTGCCGCCCTCCTGGCGGCGGCGGCAGAGCAAGGGCGGCAGCCCTAGAGCGCAGGGCTGCCGCCTGCGGGTTGGGCTGGGCCCATTGGCCCATACTCATAACATCTCCCACGCCATTGATATCCAGCGCGTCCTCGCGCTGGGAAGGCTGCCATCCTGGACCGAAGTGCGGGGTAGACGAAGCTGGTGAAGAACGGACGCCCACGTCAATGACCACCACGCCAAGCACGATGTCGTCGCGAAGATTACGCCGAGTGCGATCGACGTGTAGCATGAAGGAGTAGCGTAGAGTGCCGATGAAGCCTGCGGTGATGAAGACGTGTGAAGAGGGGTGAGGGTCGCGCCCCCTCACTGCTGGCGTCCCCGGCGCCATGGGAACAAAGGCCCGTGGCGCTCCCATGTCGATGGCGAACTCCGAACCCGGTAGTGGCGGCATGGAAAACTGGTGGTGAAGGATCTCCTCGGTCGGTAGAAGATGCGCGTCCACAAACACCGAGAAGGTGCTCATGGGACGAGGATGGCGCGCCGTCAAATCCAGAGCGTGACCGAAGAGGATGTGGTAGTCGAAAGCAGCAATTGTAGGATCTGCCATGTCTGGTGGAACGCCAAAAGAAACTCCATTAACAAGCATAAACTCGCAACCGGATAGATCCATAAACCTGACGTCCACATTATCGACTGAAGAGTGTGGAAGCTCCTGAAGTAGCAGCACCGAGGCAGGGAAGCAACGCGGGGAGAGCACCATATCTGGCATGTGGAACCCCACGGTTAGTTGCCGCAAGTAGCTCTCCTCGCCGTAATGCATGACGGTGTTGATGAAGCGGATGAGCAGCGGCGAAGAGGCGGGGAGATAGAGGTGATCGTCGAAGAAGATCAACCCCTCACGCATAGTCCAAGCGCGTGGTGCGTCTCCTGCCGCGACACGAGCAAAGAGCCCACCAAGCTCCCTGTCTCGGCTCATGTCGCGGCGTAAGTCGATGTAGATGGCGCTCGTCGAGTCGATGATGTCGAAGATGAAGTGCACATGACGAGGACCTCCCATAACAGCCAAGAGAGGCTGTGGAGCAGCAGGGGCGGGCGCCACCCCAGCCATAGGCGCAGGTTGGGGCGGCTCCAGCCAAGGTTCGACGTCCTCCACAAGTTCCTGCATGGTGAGAGTTGGGTACGGTTGATGAAGTGGAGAGCCAATACCGACCAGCAAGCGATGGCGCCCCTCGAAGTAGATGCTCATGGAGAGTGCCGCGAAGTCCCAAACAATTGCCCCAAGGGTCGCCAACCATGGCGTCCTAAGGACAACATCAACTCCATCGGGAAGGTCGGCGGTGAAGACATCGACGGAGTGTGTGTCGCCGGTCAAGACGAGAGGAAAACCATGGCAAAGTCCCCGGCTGATGATGCGCTCGTCGGAAGCCAAGGTCACTCCAAGAGCGACACGCCGTAGAGATAGGTGCATGGCGTTGGCGAGCAGAAAGTCGATGAAGTTGTGGGAGGCTCCCGTATCCACCAAGATGCACACCTGCTCGCCGAGGAGAGAACCATGAGGCGCATAGGGCGCCCACCATCGCCCATCATCACCATGAGGGAACCCTCGCCCTCAAAGTCCATCAGGTCGTCAAGCACCTCGATGTAGAAGAGGTGCTTGCAGCGGTGCCCCTTGAAGAATTGTTCGTCGCAGTTGAAGCAGAGGTTGCGTCGGCGACGTTCGGCCATCTCATCGGCCGTCAACCGCTTCACCTGGCGGTTTGGTGTAGTAGACGCAGCAGCAACGGCGCCACCTCCTGTGGCGCCCTCCGTCGTGGTGGCCGGCGCAGCAGCCATTGGCGCCATGTGTGCCGTAGCCGAAGGAGCGAAGCGAGTAGTCGTAGTAGAGCGCGGTGTAGACCTCTGCTGCTGCTGCTGTGAGTGCTCGGCGAGGATGTTGGCGCGCTGCTCGTAAGCGCGCACCAAGCTCATGGCGTTCTCCATGTCAATGGGGCGGGCAAGCTCCACCTCAGTCTTCAGCGGCTCCTCTAAACCAGCAGTGTAGATGTTTACCTGCTGATGCTCCTGAAGATCCCCCGCACGCGCGACAAGTGTGAGGAATTTTTTGGTGTAATCCCCCACAGTGCCTGTGCGCCGAAGTGTCGCCAGCTCACCAAGGGGATTGGCGCGAGTAGGAGGGCTGAACCTCTCATTCACCATACGAGAGAAAGACGGCCAGGAGAGTGTAGGATGCTCCTTGCTCAGGCGCATGTACCATTGACGGGCGCCTCCCGTCATGTGGTAGGAGGCGTACCACACGCGCTCGTTGGCGGGGATCGCCTGCCCGACTAAGAACTGCTCACAGCGGTTAAGCCATGGCAGCGGATCGTCCTTGCCGTCGAAGGTGGGGAAGGAGAGGTTGTGGTAGCTGATGACGGCCTGGCTGTCGGGGCGCGGTGTTGATGTAGAGCCCCTGACGCCTGGACCAGTCGCGGGAGGAGTCGAAGGCGTGCTGGGCGATGTTGGAGACGAAATCCCCCGTGGCGGGGATGTTGACGGCAGCATAGATGTTGACGACCACGTCGCGAGCGGCCTTGATGGCAGCATCACGGCGCGCCGCCTCCTCCTGGGCTCACCGGTCCTCCTCGGAGGGCTGAGAGGCCGCCGGGGTGGCCGCGGCTCCCAGCTGGCTCAATAGTCCGACGAGCTTGTTGACGATGGCCTCCAGGGAAGTTACCTTGTCGGTGCTGTTGATGGAGTCCAGCCTGGTGGAGAGCTACTGCATGTCGAGGTGGAGGCTCTCCACCAGAAGGCCTGGTGGAGAGCTGCTGAACGTGTTGAACGTCCGCCAGAAGGCCTTGATGTTGCCGGCGGCGGCGGCGGCGGCGTCCTTGTCAGCCGCGACGGCGGAGTCGCCCTTTGTCATTGCAGCGGCCGAGGATCCCCGGTCTCTAGATACCAGGTGTTATGAACAATGATGGGGCAGCAGCCCCTATGGGCGGCTAGAGAGGAGGGAGGCCGCGGCTAGGGCAGGAGAGGGCGGCGGCACGTGCGCAGGGAGAGAGGGGGCAGCGGCGGCTGAGAGGCAAAGAGAGATAGAGGGAATAACCCTTACTTCTTTCTTGATTGTTCAGATTACAATGCCCCTCATATATATGACAGTGGACAACTTGACTCCCAAGCAAACTCAACTCCTACTCCTAATCCGATTGGACTCTTATTTTCCTAACTCAAATAGACTCCTTCCTATCTTTAACAAATCCTTTTCCTAAACAATCTGAACAATCCTAAACCGACAGGACATTCCATCTAGCCACTTTTAGAAGGTGGAGCCGCAGCCCCCACCTTGCCGCCCTCCTGGCGGCAGCGGCAGAGCCAGGGCAGCAGCCCTAGCGCGCAGGGCTAGGGCTGCCGCCTGCGGGTTGGGCTGGGCCCATTGGCCCATGCTCATAACAGTGTCTTTCTCCTCTACTCACCTTTTCGACTTATTTTGGATTTCTATGGTTTTGCTGGCCTGCTGGATAGTGTTGCTGATGCTCTATTTTGAGATATCGAAGCTGGATTCAGGCCCCAACTTAAACTACAGGTACCCCAGATCTTTGCCATGGGCCCATGCCCCATGGCCGTGAACCATAGTCCTTTGTATTTAGCTTTTTGAGCTTTGCCTTGTATGGGTTTGTATTTACCTCTTTCTCACGATTACACAATCGTGCACTTAGTTAAGAAGCTAACATGACTGTTTTATATAATCCGACACAAACCCATATAAGGCAAAGCTCAATATGCCTCGTTAAATCTGATCTTAGTACACATGCTTATTTTTGTTAAATTTCGCATTGCCCTATTCTCTTTTCACCCTAACTGAACACAATCAGTGCACGCAGGGTTATTTGGTAGGTAACCCAGTTACTGGTGAACTTTTCGATAACAATTCTAGAGTTCCATTTGCTCATGGGTTTGGAATCATATCTGATCAGTTTTATGAGGTAACTGTTTTTAGCATAATTATGTTTATTTTTGCTACAAAGAATTCAATGTTCTGTGCATTCACTTTCCATTCGCATTTGTATGATCAAAATCTTAAGACAATAACGCGGCACTGCCAAGGAGAGGACTATACACATCCAAAGAAAGCTTTTTCTGCGGAAGCGTTGGGTGCTTTTAACTATGTAAGGAAGGGCTAGTGATTCATGCAAAATCGGAATTTTTTCCCTACAGTTGCGATTGAGTAGCTAGATCAACAGAAGTTACAGGTGTTCTCTTCACTACAGGTGCTTGACCACGAAATTTCGAAGCCCCATGTTTTGTACCCCTGGTGTAGTTATGTTTCTCCAAATTCAAACAATGGGACTACATACAGAAACATCCTGATGGAGGGAACTGGACCTCTGTATAATCCACCACCACGTCCTCCAATAAATTGTATGGTAAGATGTGGCGACACATGTCAAGAACGAAGATTTTGTACTGTTTGGTGTGGGAATCCAATAAAGCATGAATGAAGTTGCATCCAATCTAAAGCATCTATATATAAATGCAGTGCAGCATAATTAGGCCTAGACGGAAAGCTCGAAGCTCGTGAGCCAGCTTAGCTTGACCTCGGCTCGGCTCGATGAATTTTTCAAACGAGCCGAGCTTCTATTTCAGCTCTTTTTTTTTTTGGAGCAAATTTCAGCTCGTTTTGTTAACTAGCTTGTGAGCAGCTCGCGAGCTAAACGAGATCTGAAGCCTAAGGTGGCAAGATCCAACAACAGCCCTACCTCACGTGAGTTGGGCCAGCACACAAGGTTTTACCTGGACGTGGGCCCATGGCCTGCTGGTTGGCTGGCAGCTTGCCTCATCTCCTCACCAAGTCACGATAGTTGGCTGGCTATAGTTCGGTTCCCTGTCCTACCTCCCACAAACTGTTTTGGATAAAGGAAGCTTTTATTTCGAGGTGAAATAATATTTCGACATCTGTACAATGAAGATACATTTAGCTTTTATATGACCACCTTCCACCAATTGCACATGGCAAGTGCATGGCTGCAGACGGCGGCTAGGGTTAGGGAAGGTACACACAGGCACCGACGCTGGCGCCAAAGGCTACGCCCACCACCTCACTGTCATCCATGTCTAAGCATCTCCCACCCGTCAAGGAACGAAGATCAAGCATGGAGTCGAGCCAAGCCGAGCCGAGCTGGCTCGTTAGTCAAGCTGCATATATAACATGATATTTCTGATGAAACTTCTGTCACTTAGCAATTCTGCATGAACTTATTTAGCTGCCAACAAACCTGCAGAAATGGCTTGTATTAAGCAACATAGGTTTATCATGTCGCCGCGGCATAATAATCAGAAGTCATCCTGTTTGCTTCTTTGCATCGACCATTTCATTGCACCTGTCAACTTTTGTGTGCATTCAGTTTCATCTCTTCCATCTACAGGTGTATAAGAGTTATCTGTCATATTTTTGGGCAAATAGTGATGTCACTAGAGATGCTCTTGGGATCAAGAAGGTATTTTAGTTGTTTTTCCCACGAAGTCACGATTGGCATTAAATCTTAATCCAGTTCCTGTGCATCAGGAAACCGTGAAGGAGTGTATAAGGTGCCAAACCAGTGGCCTACCTTCTACCAAGCAAGATATCAAAAGCAGCATAAATTACCATCGTAATGTTACAATGAAAGGTTATCGTTCCTTGGTATACAGGTAATTAATGAATTGCGTCAGTTAATGCTACATGCAAATTATATTAGGTGATAGATTTTTTTTAACACTCCTGTTATAGTGAATTGCGTCGGTAATATAACAACTTGTGAGCTCGGTGCGAGTTAGTCAAATGAAAATTGCTCAAACGAGTCCTACAACTTGTTATGGGGTAAAAATGAAGTCATAAATTAACCACCACCACAAAACTACATACTCAAGGATTGACAAAGAGAACCATGTTAATAACCTACTCTTCACTTCATATTATAGGATAAAGTCCTATAGAATAAAACTGAAGCAACATTCGAATATGTTTTCAATGATGTGTACTAGAAAAAACATGCATTGAGCCTCTCGATGCATGTTTTTTCTAGTACACATCATTGAAAACATATGTAAGAGTGATAGAATGTGTACAATAATAGATTGTGCATTGAGCCTCTCGACCGTATATGTAAGAGTACAAGACTTGGAGGGCAAGACACCTCTCCGGGTGCATATGAAAGTCTTAGATACATAATCTAAACCACCAAATATACTCTAACAAATTACTTTGTTTATTCATGCTCTTGCGAATGCATAGCATCCTTGCGTACATGACGGTTATTCTTCGCTCACGTGCCATCCTAATATGATGTTGTAGTGATTTTGCTTACTTTGCATCCAGATAACAAATTGTGTGATCTAGTTAATTGAGCATTTTTCTCTGACTAAAATGCACCCACCTCACAAGTTGTTGCACCACCGATGCAATTTACTCTTCTTAACATGGCATTTGTTCAACTAAAGTTTTCTTTTCTTCTCTCCAATTAATGTTACAGTGGGGATCATGATATTGTTGTACCATTCCTTGGTACACAGACTTGGGTGAGATTGCTCAACTTCACCATTGTAGATGACTGGAGGGCTTGGCATGTCGACGGCCAGTCTGCAGGGTGACATTTTGAAAATAAACTTACTTGTCCAGTTTAATGGTCATAGTCACCGTGAGGATGTGGGGCATAAAAGTTGTTTATGCTCCAATGCCACTTCTTCTGATGCTGGATCAATTTGCAGATTCACCATAACGTATTCCAACAACATGACCTTCGCTACCATAAAAGTAACATCTCTTCACTACAAAGACAAAAGTTGGTTGGTTATGATCATGCATGACAACTGAAACTCTATTCTGCTGCTAAGCTTCATTGTTCAATCTGACTGCATTGCAGGGCGGTGGCACACAGCGCCAGAGTACCAGCCAGAGAGATGCTTCGCCATGATCCAACGGTGGATATCTGACAAGCCACTATGATTATTGTTTTTCTTTGATGGCAGATTTGCATATATATTTGCTGACGAAGTTATTGGAGTAACCAAAAATCTATCAAGTTCATACAAATAGTGTGTTTGGTTACTATGTGAAATTTCAGAATCAATATAGATTCCTGCTACTTCATTGTAAACCTGGGGTGTGTTTACGACAGCATAATGTTTTCAGGTTTTCTCAACTTCCATTTTCCGATTCAATAAATTTTACAATAAAAAATAAGGCACTGTGTTATGCCTCATATTTCATTTTTCATTTTTCATTGTTCTTTCGAAAGCAAAAAAACATCCTGTTTCTACCCCCTTTGTCCTGGCTGCTGAAATCGACGCTAATGACACACTGCTTCACTTTGTTGCCTCATCGCCCACCACCTCAACCTATCTAACCTATACCTTCCCTTGAGCTTTCTCCTTTACTAGAAACTAGCCACCATGCCTGCGCTTCGCTGCGGGTCACCAGTTCAAAAAGATAGCTGAATTAATAGAGTGGAAAATTAATTATTTTATTTCACTTGAGGAGTCCATGGTGAAGTTGATTCTTTGTACTACCTTAAGGGAAACGGCACCAAAAACAAATTAATTATTTTCAAAATAAATGCTGGAGTAAATACTTTAAAATTAAAAGGTTATTTTTTATTGTTTACCTCACAATGAGTGTCCAGTTAGTAAAAGTTGGTTCTTGCTACAACCGCAAGCAAAAGAGTATGGATCTTTTTTTATGTACGTACCAAAATGAATGATGATATATATGGATTGGGAAACATATTTTATCATTTATCAACTCCATTATCATCATCGCAGCCCCTATCTCTCTATCAAAAATATACATGCAGTTCTGTTTTTCGTTATCTGTGTCAAAAATAAAGTGCTGTGCATAAAGTGGGGCCGCACCCTCGTCCGGTGGCAATGATCATTGATGATGAACTTGTCCATTAATTTTAGAAACATATAGCCAAGGACCCTTGTTTACACCTGTCGATTTTATGTGAAAGCCAATATTGAACTGTATGACCTTATTGACTTAATAAAATACCTGGATAAAATGCCACCATTAGGATTCAGCAACCCATCAAGGAATGGAAGAGGATCCCTTAATTAGAAAAGGCAAACTGACCTTACCTCCTCTACAACAAAGATAAAAATGAACAAACACCTTCACCTGAGTACGATATTTTCACACGTCCTTGGTACCAAAATTGTGCACCGCGGTACTAACACTCATGTGCAGGAGACTTTTATTGAAAGATTTGCTACAAAGAAAAGCCAGACCATATAAACGTCAAACTATCACCGCACACTCCAGTATACTACTCCTGAAGTACTGGGAGATAATTCTATCCTACTTTCTAATAATGACATCGAGATGAAACACACAAAGTCCGTTGTTACCTTGACCTTTCGGTGGGCCAGAACTAATTCCTCAATAATAAAACAACAGCAAAAGATTTATCAAATTCATATCTGTGTGCATGAGACTTGCACCAGCAACTCACTTTTCGATCTTTGCTTGTATTTTATTTCTGCGACGGTGCTGCCTCTCACGTACTGTTCCCCCAATAGAATGTGTGAGTCTACCTACAACTTCAATAATGAAGCACTCACAATGAAAAATGACTGTGCCTAATAGCAAGCTATTCTCAAAGGAACAACATCCTAGCAAATGCCATTTTGATCAAGAGCTATATTAGCCCACATTTTGCTACCTAACTTTGCTATTCAAAATTTCTTACTTCAGTGCCACATGCAGTGATGGAAGAGAAAAATAAAGCTGCAGAACGCAACTCATATGGAGACAAACTGATACGATGAGAAATAACTCAGGGACAAACAAAAGAACTAAAAAAATATATCACCCTTACACATAGATTTATCTTTCTCCTATTTTTGAAAACAGTCATGCAGAATAGCTAATAGGTTTTCACCTGAGAAAATATTATATGGTGCAAAAAAAATGTAACAAAGCACCTGGCTTGGCAGTTGATCCTTTGTTGCGCTCCCTCACCCTCCATGCAACATCCACACACCTATGTCCGTTGGGCCAACTAAAATAATCCAAGCACACATGTACATCATATTATCTGAATCAGAAAGATGCAGAAATGCAAAGAAGTGCAGGAAGCACTACATTAAAGCAAAAAAAAATCAAAATACAACCTGAAAGTAGCATAAGATATGTAATCAAATCAAAGCGTGTGTGCTACATATCATCATTTTTGTGCAGGAACACAACAAAACATGTCTCCACTCACTTTACCATCTAATCATTATATGTAATGCTTTACCAAGCCATAACATGAGTATTGTTCGAGGAGATGGAATCTTGAATCATTTTTCGTTACTATTCTAACATAGAAAAGATTTTTTACCTATAGGCTGTGTACTCAGATGCTCGAACAGTGAGGCCTCGAAACTCTATCGAGATGTACCTTTGAGTAGGCACTCTGTGAAACATGGATAACAGGCAATGCTGGTGGGGTGCAATGGAATGAACGTAGCATCATGTTTATATAGACCATAGAAGCATCATGCAGGGCATGCCCCTCCAGCAAGAACACAACAAAGAAGTAGCAGTCTGAAATTAATGTGAGATGATCCAACACTGGTCAAAGGCAACTCCATCAATGTGGCCTGCTTGACAGGTCACTTCTCAGCAATGAAGCATGCCGGATGGCCGGCACAAAATGCCACTAATATTACTGTTAATTGAACTAAGGCTCCATCACAACCATTGAATGATATCGCATGGAGCAAAGCAAATAAGGCTAACGTGGGCATGCTTGGAGGCTGTGGAGACGGCACGGCCTCATCCTTCTAATTTGCATGTGCGATGCTATGAGAGCCGAAAAATTCATTATGCATAGTGGCTACTAGGATAACACATGAGAATTTTTTAAAAAATAATATTGTTATTTACCAGAATTACAAAAAATAATACTAAAATCAGAGAAATTACAAAAATAATACACTGTCGCACGTTGGTTGCACGAAAATTCAATTTTTGTATGTTAGTCGCCCAAAAATAGAGTTTCGTACCTTGGATGCACGAAAACAAGTTTTTTATTCAAAAATAGGAGTAGTGGTACGTTGAATGCACGAAAACTAATTTTTTATTCAAAATAAGTTACTAGTGGTAGTATGTTGAACGCACGAAAATTATGAATTATTATTTTTTGGCTCATGCACCTTTTGTTTCTCATTTATTTAGGATGATTTTCATTTATATGTCGTTTCTTATATTTTTTGTACGTAAGTGAAAATAAAATAAGTTGAATTTACTCACTGGTAGAGCAAGTGTGTCTTTTCTAAAAACTTGACTGTGGAAAGAAAGTTGATGGAATTTTTTCATACAATACTCCATCTTGATAATAAAATTTGGATTTCGGGTCTTGTTTCAAGACTCAGAAGTTTGCTTTGTATATAGTTCTTACATTTACACATAACGAATTATAACTATACGGATAGTTTTTTATTGACTGAGTAGCCCACTCTAAGTTTGTTGTTATATAACTTTTCTAGCTCTATTGTATAGCTTCTCTTGTACAGATCTTACTTTGTAGAATTATCATATCACGTTTGACACTCTACCGGTGAGTATATTCTACTTATTTTATTTTCATTTACGTACAAAAAATATAAGAAACGACATATAAATGAAAATCCATCCTAAAAAAATGAGAAACAAAAATTGCATGAGCCAAAAAAAAATAATTCACAATTTTCATGCGTTGAACGTACTGCTACTACTAGTAGTACGCCCAACATACCACTACTCTTATTTTTGAATAAAAAATTATTTTTCGTGCGTTCAACGTACCACTGCTCCTATTTTCGAATAAAAAACTTGTTTTCGTGCATCCAACGTACGAAAACTCTATTTTCGTGCGACCAACATACGAAAATTGAATTTTCGTGCAACCAACGTGCGACAGTGTATTATTTTTGTAATTTCTCTGATTCTAGTATTATTTTTGTAATTCTGGTTAATAAAATATTATTTTAAAAAAATCCTAACACATGAAGTACATCAAATTTGCAAAAAATATGTTGAATCAAGTGACTTGCATCATTAATATACTACAATATAATATATAGACTAAATCCAAAATAGTCAGCTTAAATGTACATCTATATAGATTATTCTGTATTATTATTATTATTATATATATGTATTCTAAAATCAGTCTCGAAAATGAAATAGTAAATCACTTAGATTTAAAATGATCCCAAGAATATGGCTCATTTCGGACCACCTTGACATCGTCCCACCCTCCGTGCGGCCCAGCCCGCCGACCAGAAAAGAAAGCTCATCCCTGCCCTGCCCAGCCCAAATCAACGTTAGCCAAAAAAAAAGGGCTACTTATGCACTAACCACTGAACCAAGCGGTGGTTTGTGACCATAATTGATTTGACTATTACCCCCTTCAGCGTCAAAATTCTTTTCATTTTGGATATTAACACGGTCTCCAGAACTTTGACTTATATTTTTTACTACAAAATATAGTTGAAGCGTACTTTTATGAAGTCATATTTCAATACGAATTTACTCCTTCATTTTTCATATTTCTAAACTTAATAGTTAAAAAATATTTGCATTCAAAGTTTAAAAGTTTGACTTAGGACAACCTCAAAACGACAAGAATTTTGATACTGGATGGAGTATTAGAAAACAAAGAAGAACCCGAACATTTGAATTTGACTAGAACTCAATTAAACTTATTCAACTTGAATACAGATGGCAGAGGTGTGAAAATCTCTGGAAGCCGACTCATATCAAGTTTACTAAGAAGTAGAGATAATTATTGTTCATGTTTTGTTTGAGCGTTCTCCTAAAAATATATTTAATCCACAACACAAATATTTAACGTCTTGTGTTTGAGAAAAATGGTGAAATTGTAGGATAACATAATATTTGAACATCCTTTGCTATGCATTGTATCTGGGCAATGTCGATTACAGACGATTGTTAATCATCTTATAGCCACGATGTCGCTCTATGATATACCATTCGTCATTTTGTTAATCATCTTATAGCCATGATGTTCCACTTTTAGCAAAATAGACATCGCAATCCTTGATTTCCAAAGTCTGTTATATATATTCAAATAATTTTGCATACTGTTTGTACGAATAAACCTAAATATATCAGCACGTACTCCACGTTGAGGATCAAGACAAATACAGCAATTGGTCAGTTAGCAGTGAGAGAGACTTCGCCATCTGATAGTGACAGCTATCGACACTGTAAGTATGAACATGAATGTCATGTGGCACTCATGGTTGTTAGCAAAGTGGACATCGCAATTCCTCGACTTCCAAAGTCATTTTACTCAAGCAATTTTGTAGGCTGTTTGTACAAATAAATCTAAAATATATCAGCACGTACTTCACGTTGAGGACTCGAGACAAATACTGAAATACAGCGATTGGTCAGCTGGCAGTGAGACCCCGTCACATGATAGTGATAGCCAACCTCAATGACTTGTCGCACTCGTGGGTCATTAAGATTAGCATCAGAATCATCTAGGATCGTTCACAATCGGCAAGGGCGGCAGCAATGGCTTGTATTCGTCTAGCCTCTCTGCAGCTCGTTATTCTCTTCGCATGCTCAACTTTCTCACCCTGCTTCCGCCTCGCCACTGCCACGCGCGCGAAGCTGGTCACAAGCCTACCAGGTTTCGATGGCACTCTTCCCTTCCGTCTACAGACTGGGTAAGTCATTCTCCATTAATCTTTGCCCTCTTCCTCTTCACTCAGAGCACCTTGTGCCCACAATTGCACATATGACAGTTATGTGTATCAAAAATATTAGTTACATAGAGGTTGACGAGGAGTATGGCACGGAGCTCTTCTACTATTTCGTCGAATCCGAGGGCGACTCGAGCCGCGATCCCGTTATCCTCTGGCTCACCGGCGGTGACCGGTGTTCCGTGCTCAGCGGGCTGGCATTCGAGATCGGTGAGCATTCCAATCCAAGTTGGATCCTCTGCAATTCAAATTCAAGTGAGGGACTTATCACTTGTACCAGTCTCACTTGGGTTCATCACAGGTCCATTCAAATTCGTTGTGGAGCCCTACGACGGCGGCGTTCCACGGCTGCAGTACAACCCATACACATGGACCAAGGTCGCGAGCATAATCTTTGTGGATTGGCCAGTCGGCGCAGGTTTCTCCTTCTCAAGGATCCCACGAGGCTACGATGCTGGATTTGGGGATATACCTTCCACACAGCACCTCAAGAAGTTCCTCACAAAGGTGAGCAGCAGAACCCAACAGTTACGAATGTGAGTTGCTTTCAAGGATTTACAGAGCACTTCCGATTTTAGTGGTTCGGTGAGCATCCGAAATACCTTGCAAATCCATTCTACATTGGAGCCGATTCCTATGCCGGGAAGATCGCTCCATTTCTCGCGCAGAAGATTTCTGAAGGTGTATCATCTTCTGTGCTTTATCCGTACACTTACTTGTTCTTCTGTTGTTTTTTGTTTTTGTTAGTATTGACATGGACTTTCTGATGCTCTGTTTTCAGATATAGATTCTGGAATCAAGCCCCATCCCAACCTACAGGTAATGCAGACCTGTCTTTTGGCAGCAATAGACACTTCTAATGATTTGTGCTTGGATGCTTGCATCGAATGCATGCTAGTTCCCAAATTGATCAACATAGAGATTTGTTAGTGTACAAATGATTCATTCCAGTCATTGTTCTCATCTTCTATGAAAACCATCATGCTATTGTACCTACAGAGTTAAAAATTTTGCCACCAAGCCGAACTGTGCCTTTGGGCATTGTGAACAAAAAAAGATCATAATTCCTGGCTGAATAAGCTAGCGGTGTACAACTTGTTAGTGTTTCTTCTCATATTTCCTAATATCTATTGAGTCAACAAATTTTGATACCTTCCAATGACTACATAAATACATAGTTAAAATTTAAAAGTTCATTTTACTCGCAAAACAATTCATTTTGTCCATTTGACCCTCTATACAAAATCATGGCTCAATTTACTCCTCACCCGAACATTCAAGCCGGTGCAATATACCCATTATTGATTTTTTTCTCTTTTTTTTTGTTTCGCGGTGTACAAGTTGAGTTTGAAGTTCAAATTTTGCATGATGATAATTGACACAACAACCTATGTTAAAAAAATTATAACATTTTTTATGCTATGTGCATAGTATAATAGAAATTAACATTAAATACATACAGATGCTATTAGAAAATTATGCTATAAATACTTTGACATATATGGGGGAGTATAATTGACACAACAACCTATATAGCTTGTTGTTTGAGATATCATCACTTAAAATTTGAGCATAAACAAAAAAAAAGATAAATTGTAATAGGAGGTACATTACACCAACCTGAATTGTTTGGGGGAGTATACTGTATTCATATGTTGTGTCAACGGATAAAGTGAATTGTTCAAGAGAGTAACACAAACTTTCGCCTAGTTAAAAAACCATGCACAGTAAGATATTACTTTTTATAAAGTAATCATCGGGAATAAAATTTGTGACATGTTTTATTAAAGCCATTGTAAGTGATTCCGTTCCGTGAGTGGGGTGTTGGAGGTTGCTGCATTGGAGCTATTTGCTAGTCATGGATGGAGATTCCACTTTGTCCTCCTTGATTTATTTTCTACTCCTCTTGATATTCAGTTGGATGACTGAACATTTGTAATAAAAATAAAACCGGGCTGCGTGCTTTGCAGAGACCGGAGACTTTGGTTTCCATTATCTAAAAAAAAGTTAATATTATAGGGTTATGTAGTAGGTAACCCAGCTACAGGAGAAATCATTGATATAAACTCAAGAGTGCCATTTGCTCATGGATTCGGAATCATATCTGATCAAATTTATGAGGTAATTTTAAGACCTATCTTGGGCTTATATCTGCGTCAGGCAATTCAATATTCTTAAATTCTTTTTATTTGTGTGCATTACGATTGATCAATGTGAAGAGGATAATGTGGCATTGTCGAGGCGAGGATTATACCCATCCAAAGAGAGCCTTGTGTGCTGAAGCTCTGGCTAGTTTCAATTATGTAAGAATTGTCACTTGATTTCTAATTCTCGAGACACCTTGATGTGTCTTTTTTATCTTGGTAATTAATAAATTGTTTATGGTCCACTGCAGATATTTGATCACGTAATTTCCAAGCCTCATGTTTTGTATCCAAGGTGCATTTATGCGTCTCCCATTCCAGATTACATGATTGCAAGCAGAAATATTCTGATGGAGGAGATTGGACTTTTGCATAATCCACCACCTCGCCCTTCAATCAATTGTATGGTAAGCTATTCTAAACTGCAATTATGAACATGAAACAGATAACTACCGGCCGCGGCTTCAGTCTGTCCAAATCCTATATCGATCTGTGTCTTGGTACACGTGAAACGTTGCATCGCCTAGCGCCACAAAATGGAATAGGAATGATGTTAACACGCCGTTCAATTTCTGCTGCTCTGCATTGACCTGCTCCAACTCAGCGAAGGACAATATCGAGTCTACTGCTTTATTTTATCCTGTTTAGACCTAATCTATAGCTTCAGCTCTCTCAATTATGTGCAGAGCTATAGTCACTACCTGTCGTATTACTGGGCAAACAATGATGCCACTCGAGAAGCTCTTGGAATAAAGAAGGTATGTCATATATTTGCCATTTCACGCTGAGTTGGAATTCTTAAACAATGATGTTCTTTGTGCGTAGGGAAGCATTGGCGAGTGGCTGAGGTGCCGCAGCTCTTCTCCACGTCCTACGAATCGTCAGGACATAAAGAGTAGCATACAGTACCACCGTAATGTTACATCAAAAGGTTACCGTTCCTTGGTATATAGGCAAGTGACATACCATGGTAATTATTAAGCATGGATTTGCTCCAGGGCAAAGACCTAATAGCATATGGCTTCTTTGGCTCACATTTTCTTTTTCATTTCTCCGCATTATGTTACAGTGGTGACCATGATATTGTTATACCGTTCCTTGGTACACAAACATGGGTGAGATCGCTCAACTTCTCCATTGTAGATGACTGGAGGGCTTGGCATATTGATGGACAGTCTGCAGGGTGAGAATCGGAAAATGAGATTACAAACCCAATTGGATTGTTGTTTTGCCACAGAATCGTGGGATTTACATATATATGTCAGTGTGTAAAGTGCTATTTTAGCATCACTTCTGACTGTCGCGATTAACCTGCAGGTTCACCATATCTTACTCGAATAACATGACATTTGCTACCATAAAGGTGATAATGCGCTTCTCTGTTCTCTTCTGTGTCATTAGAATACAATTGTGTGTTACTTATTTGATTTTGTTTGGCAATAATTCCAATATAAACTAGCATTACCACAGAAATTCCATTGTGTTGCAAAGCTTATTCTCTTAGTCTGATCGCATAACAGGACGGTGGGCACACTGCACCAGAGTACCAGCCAGAGAGATGCTTCGCTATGATCCAGCGGTGGATATCTGGCAAGCCACTCTGATTAAGGTCTTCCGGCGCCAGGAGATGGGCCTAATCTGGGTTCTTATATGATCTGGAGCCTGTCACAACGGCACCACCCATGAGCGATCCAGCTCTGCAATTTATATTCAGAGGAAAGAGGATGATGCTAGGGCGACGCAGATTGAAGCACAGCAGATCTAAAACCGCAAGGCAAAGCAATTTCCTCTTGGTTTAATTATTATATTTCATATATCACCCAAATAATAGTATATTATGGGACATCTTAGTCAAGGGACATATTTACCATTTTTTATGAAAGTGCACATTTACCATTATTTCTACTTATATAAAGATGGGGTCGAAGGCAGTGGTAGGTCGTCTCTCCAGCACAATTCATCCACTTAGAAGTTAGAACACTAACAAAAGTACAATAGTACAACACTCTGATGAAGAAAAAGCCTGGTCATTTAAGTGATTCGGGCATTTAAACTTATAAGCCCCAGAGCCATTGGTGCATACACTACGACGCTCTGATGATGTAGAGACGGGGGTTAGATTAGATTTAAGGGAGGAGTCTGAATAAAGTGACTTTTTTTCGACCGCCGAAGGACCGTGACTATCGGTCTTTTCTGACCAATTTAATTACTTCTGTTTCTATTTTGTTTCATCATCTTTTGATTTATCTTCCTCTCTTATGTACATTGCATGCGGTATATAATTTTTGGAGTTGTGCTACAACTCCGAAAAGATGTGACCTGATTATGTCTCATTGCTGGCTACTACTCAAATTGCATCATTACTTCATTATTCGGTTTCTGCTGCTGTCAACACACTGGTGAGACTGAAACTGGAAGTAAACATGCATGTGCCAGGAACTCACTTGATAGAGACATATACCAATTATCATTTGTAACGCATTTTTACTTACTACTGCTGGTAAAAGTTCCAGTCGCATGAACGGAATCTGTGGTCTCTCAACGTGCAGCTTCCATAGAAACCCATGTTGGAAACCATCGCCCACGGCAAGGTGCCGCGGCCCGGGGGAACGGTATGATCGTGCTGTCCATCATGCTGTACACGCCGGAGTCATGGAAAGGATACTCCACCATAGCTTGCCTCGCCATAGCATCGTAGACAAAGTAGATGCAGTCAGCTCGTGCTCCGTCACACGACGATGATGAGACAGACACAGAGCCACGCTTGCTGACGAGGAGTGTGTTACCATCCAGGCTCTTCAGCTCCATCCACCCAGCACAGTTGCTGTTGAGCTTGAAAACCTCGAAGCTGAGAGTACGGTCGCCATCACCAGCATCCACCTCATATGGATCATCGAGCCAACGCCTCACCATGAGCAGCTGCCCACAGGACTCCACGAGGTAGTGCCGGAGATAGCGTTCCTCGACTCTTTCAGAGTCCCAGATGTCCAATATGGGGAATGACGGGTAGTGGCAATCACCTATCAGCTGCTCAACGGTGGATACGACTGGCTTCCCATCATTGCCTTCAGTGAGCTCAAGCACGCAGAGGCCTTCGCCTTCAGTGAGCACGTAGAGATTGCCATTGGAGAAGACCATGTCGACAACGTGGTGATCGAGCTCTGCCACACAGGACCCCTTCCCAGGTCGGCAAAAAGTGACGTCTTCCTCACCATGGATCGTCACGGCAAAGAGGCAGCTGGCGTTGTCAGGGTCTTTGGACGCGACAATCTTGTCAATGAAGATGGACGCCTCGATCTCGTGGTGGATGGCAGCGAGCTCTGGCAGGGGCACGATGGCTTTGGAAAACATGTTCACAAGGAAACAGCAGCATGAGGCACCCCTGCAGCCGCGGCGAGGGGCGACACGTTTGGCACGGTCACGCCGGTCAGAGCGGCAGTCACGCACGAGGACAAGCCAGCCGCCGCTCAAGGAGCCGCAGCAGCGTGCAGCATCAGTGCCTGGAGCGAGGGACAGCTGCTCAGTGACATTGTTAGGGACACTAAACAAGCTGCCATCAGGGAGGGTGAGCCGTGGGAACATCATGTAGCTAGCCGCAGTGAGGACTTGCAGCAAACGGTGACAAAAAACAGAGCTAGTCAATGGGAGCACTGAGTAGGCACATAATCTGGTGAAGAAAGAAGTTATAATTGTAGGTTTATAATCAAATCAAATATGGGAAGATGCTACAACATGACAGTAATGAAGGGTGTAGTATCCTACTCGCTACATTGCTAAAGGCTAATGTTTTAGTTTCCAAAGATACGACAGCAGTCATATAAAAGATGACAAGCAATCTGGAAACCATTCTGATTCTCAGTTAGACACAAGGGAGCTTTAATTATGGCTATGTTATTTGTATGTGATATGTCATTCAGATTATGGCCCATAATCCATAATTTTCAAGGATCAGTTCATTATTTTGGCCCAGTGTTCAAGCTTCAGACAGAGGTCGATTATAGAAGATGTGTATTGAAAATCGCTATCCTTGCGGCTTAAACATATTGAAAAATACTGGTTTTTTGTCACATTTGAGAAAATATAAAAAGAGAAACTAATCAATGGTTAAAACTTGAAAACCTGCATTAGCAAAAGCGATTAATGGCAACACAGAAAACAAAAGCAAACAAGACACGACAAACTCTAACGATTGCTATGTAGACAATGGAAACAAAACAGACGTAAAGTGGTAATTCCTCACAAAAATAGAACGGCTAAATACAATTTATGTCAGAAAAGTAAAACTACATTGGATACTTTTAAGTGCAAGAACAGTCACTTGATTGCCCCGCTAAAAAAGGATGTCATTCGTGATTGAGAAAGCCACTAATTTAGTCAGCAAGAAGTGGAACTACAGTCCCTACTTCCCCATAGCCGGGCTATCTACTATCGGATCCTTCAATCTGTGATATATATACGACGGGATAAAATTATGGAGGAGTGGATGCATCGAGGCATTGCTCCCACAGTCCCACCTAAATTCCCCACAAACGCAAGATCGGATCTAGATTCGAAAAGAAATCAAACAAAACCCCCATGTTTGCCGGAATCGTACCAGATCGAATCGAATTGAAGGTGCTCGCCCAGCTCCGGCTTCGCACGAATCCCTGCAAAACCAAGAAGAGGAACATTGATTCGTATCGGGCGACCGTACCGCCAAGAAAAGGTAGGGGATTGAGATGGAAGGCACGTGGGGGTAGTTCTTGCGGCGCGGCGTACCTTGTGCGGCTTGATGCGGCGGCCGAGTGGGATCGATCCCAGGTTCCCTGGCGGTGGCGAGGCCGCGAGGGCGTCACGGCAGTCGGCAACCTGCTTGCTACTCGATCTCTTCGCACCGACTTCGACCTCTCCGAAGTACCAGGGCGAACTGCTACAGGGGGGCAGGTTTTAACGTGAATGTATTCCGTTAATTTTCCACTCCAAACGTAGTGATTACAACGTGTGGTCATTAGTCAATGATACATTACACACCAATGTTTACCTTACCGATTCTCTCGCTAAAATCGGCTCCCGCCGAAATCATCAGTTTTGAAAAAACCAAAAAAACTGATTCGAAAATCAGATGAATTTTAAATTCAAAATTTTGAATCCGAAATTCTCGAGTTGTCCAGTTTACTGGTAAGAAATTCTGGAAAACCGACCCAAAATTCAAAAACCGGTTCAAAGAGGAAAAAAGAGAAAAAATATAAAAAAATTAAAAAATTAAAACAAAATATATGTAAAAAGAAACTAGATGCAATTTGAAGCTCATTGGTGCAACAACAACACAAAAATTCGATCGTTTGCTCGGTCAAAAAAAATTGAGGAAGATTGATGGTTCAGAAAAAGATTTAAAAAGGTTTTTTTCTTTTTCTTTCATCCTTTTTCAACACAGAAAGTTTGCTCGATTTTTTTCACAGAAAAACAATCGAATCTATGTGTTCTGTTACCACCATTAGGCTGCAAATTTGATCTAGTTTTTAAACATATTTTTTGTTTCAAATTTTTTGAAATTTTCAAAAAAAATAATAAAATTTGAATTCGAAAATGAGTCTCCCGAGTAAACCGGACCGGACCGGTTTTTCTTGTTTTCCGTTTTACCGCGGTAAGGAGAACCTTGATTGACACTATCTGATTTTTTGTTAATTTTTAGACAAACACATTATGACTTGATGAGAATGAGCGCGGTAGCACAAAAAATTTGACAAGTTCTTAAATAACGCGAAACAGTTGATGCGGAATTTAGCTTGTCTTGCTCTTCGACAAGATCATCTAACACTTTTCTTGCTCAATCTTCAAACCTAGACATTTTAGACACGCTTTTCGACTCATTTAGTAAGTAAAGTTCGGCTCCACTATAATAGAACCCCAAATTCTATGTGATCTGTCATTAGAGGTCATGTTCATTTCAAAATGATGTTGATAACCGTACAGCAAGAATATATTACTGTGCCACTATAAAAGGGTCAACTCTCGTTTAAATGAACGGATGTTTTGCAAACAGCCAAGCCTTTATATTTACATTTGTAATCAAGGTGATATATGTGTGTGACTATTAATATCTGCAGTAAACTATCCTAGTAAATAAATAAAAAACACTTAATGTGGATAACTTACCATCGGCATGATGGTACAAGTTGACAATTTAATGACATTTTGTAGTGTACTTATTGTATGGAGCATAAGACTGACTCCAACGGGTGCCCTATTGGGCACCTCATAGGGCACCTCATACTCAAAATGGGTCTTTAAACCCGGAATAACTCTCTCCAACGGGCGACCCAATGCGACACCCATTTTAGGAGTGCGCCTCGCCCGCCACCCAGAATTGAATCAGCCTTGTCGCGCGACGCAGCGCTTCAGCCTCCGCCCCGCGCCCCCCACCCTGCCCTCCGCCCCTCCCCCTTCCCAGGTGGGCGCGCGCCGCACCCTCAACCAGCGCCGGCTGTGCCGCCGCCGCCGCCGCCCCCCCCCCCCCCTTCCCTCCCTCTCGCAGGCGCGCACCTGCCCTCCGCTCCCGCCCCTCCAGCCGCCCCCATCCCGCGCCTCACCCTCCGCCTCGGCCTCCCGGGCTCTGAGTCCCCCGACCGCGACCACGACGAGGACGTTGCCGCCGCGCTCTCCCTCGGGCCCCTCTCGGCTACCCCGAAGGCCGCCGCCGCCACCTCCAAGCGCGCCTTCCCCGACTCGCCAGCTCCGCCGCGGCCGTCAGGGCCGGCGAGGGCAAGGCGCCGCCGGCCGCCAAGTAAGACCCGCTACCTTCGATTCGCGCAAAGGTTGGCTTCTTTGGCCCGAAACTGGACGCCGCTGGGCTGATCGATGCGCGCTGGTCCTTGCAAGGTGCAGGTGGCGGCGGAGGCAGCGGAGGCGGCGGAAGGAGCTTCCGAGACGCAATTTCAGGAGTCAGTTGGAGACACAGGTTTTTGCTTCTCCTATTTTCAACCTCATGGTGACCTAGTTGGTGTTTTGGGTCTTCTTTTTGGGTTCTCAGCGTTGGAGTCAGTCTAAGAGGAGTTAAACTATGCGGAACAGCTAAAATTCGCTCGAGTGATTTAGGTGCCGCCATGACTCGATTTTTGGAGCTGTTCGATCTCACGTGAACAGTGAACGCATGGTGAGTTGATCGTGGGCTGCTTCTTTGATTCTTCTGCTGATATGGGTGATGAGCGACCCAACATATTAGTGTTCCATTATCTCTTGTTCCATTACCTCCTAACATTTGAATTTTCTGTTAGATCCTAGTTGCAGTTGATTTACACTAAATTACAATTCTATTACTCGGAAATTACAATGACTTTAAGGTGTAACTTTTGAGTAATGATCATGTAACTTATAAGTAATGATGGTGTCACAAAAAATAGAGTGACAGAGGCCTCAGAATTACTTGAATTTTAACTTAAGTCAAAGTTATGTTTGCATTTGAGTCGTAAGATTCTGATCCGATATGGTCAGAAAAAATTGAGTGATACGAGTCCTAGAATCACTCAAGTGACCTCTAGACAAGTCCTTTTTGCCACTGAGCTTTTATATAGATATTGAATTGTGGAAAAGATCAACACACGCATCTTTGCAGTGCCTCCTCTTTAACATTATAAATCTAAATCACAAAGGATGGGATACATTAATTATATCTATGTTGTTGACAGGTTCATACCATGCTAAATCTTCCTATTTTGCCAGAAGAAAAGCATAAGCCTATTACTCCTTCTGTTCTTAAATTGTTGTTGTTAGGACAATAATTTTACTTCAATTTTTGTTATCCTAATAGCATCATTTTGAGAACAAAGAGAGTAATATTCTATAAATATTACAACTTAATACTCTTTTGAAGTATGACGACATAATTTTTTTCAAACACGCAGCGCAAGAGATGTTGTGTATCATCATATATATTAAAGAAGGGAAAAAGGGTAGGACCATTATAAACGCACACCACCTGTACATGCCATCAGTTCTTGGACCGGAGTACATCGATACCATTGAAAAAATATATAAAAACAAACAAGCTTTTGCCTAGTGTATACACCAGGTACTTGGGAAGGCCAAGAGCCCCGGCTTTGCCCATGCTTCCTCTTCAGTAAGCAACAAAGCTCAGACTCACATCACAAAATGGCATGTCCAGATAAAATATAGGTTAAGTAGGTGCTAAACTCAAAAAACAACTACTTGTTGGTGTCGCAGCGTTATGCTGGGCTATATGTAAGTAGGAATGATATTGTTTTTGACAAATCACCTATCAAAACTTATATGCAAGTACTCTTCCGGGGGACTCATTGGTTGCTACGGTTTTGGTCACAACCGCAAAAGAATGATGAAGACAAGGAGGTCATGAGAGATGCTCGCCGACGCATTGAGGTGTTGGCAATAGAAGTTTACGCGCACCAAGATGGAATTTTAGTAATAGACTATGTTATTAATCATTCTAGTCATCCAAACTTTCTATGCTTTATGGTGTGCGTTCTTATATTTCGATTTGGCAGATGGAAGTGCTGCTATGATGTAATAAGACGGCTGTAACCTCCTAGTGAGGCCAAGGATGGGATGTTCTTTTCCCATTATCTAAAAAATATACACCGGGTACTTGGGAAGGCCAAGAGCCCTGGCTTTGTCCATGCTTCCTCTTTAGAAAGCAACAAAGCTCAGACTCACGTCATAAAATGGCATGTCCAAATAAAATATAGCTTTACTGTTGATAATTGACGCATTATATATATGTGCAAGCAAAGACATGTAATTATATAGCACCAAGTTGGTAGTAAATTAACAGCTTACTAACATAAAGTTGATCACTCTCACAGCAGATGTTATTTAATTAGGACTTGCATACATGCATGACTGCACATGAAAGCCCCATGATACATATATTCAAGCACTACTACTAGCACGCGTAGAAAGCTAATATATCCTTCCCCTAACACCGGATATACGGTGGATTCATACATCGGAGAAAGGTTTATTTCAGGGTCCACATCACAACAGTCACAGGTGCATCACAACAGTCACAGGTGCGCGCGTTTCCATTTTACGAGGTCCTCCTCCTCCATCAGTTGGCAACAACTCGGAGCTTCATCCCGGCGGCGCAGTGGCCGGGGACGCCGCAGATGAAGTAGTTCACGCCCTTCTTGAGATCAAACTTGGCGGTGCCGGAGGCAGTTGCAGCGGAGTCAGAGGCGCTGCGCACCTTGCAACTCCGGTACTCCGACGCGCTCACGGCCACCGCGTTGTGCACACCTGGCTGATAGTTGAAAACTGCAACACAAGTACTAGTTAATATCGTCCAATAATGTTATGTACTGGTGGAGTAAAATTTGGTACTTCCAAATGTATAATTTCAAAGGACTATAAATTCACCAGTTCAATCGATCGCATATCTCAGTTATACTCCAAACGAGAAAGCTCGCCCAACTTTGGATGTGTGTTTTAAGATATTTATATCTCGTTTCAAAATAAATCTAGTTAACTAACATCAATTTTTACTGCAATTGATGTCCAAGCAAACTAAACTTTCTCTTTCTTCTATGTAGAGAAGGCAACCACTGCTGGCATTATAGAATCGGCACACGAGACTGACCGAGTGGAATGAGAGAGAGTTTACCAAGCGTGTCACCAGAGGCGAAGACCTTCCCACTGGACCAGCTGTCATAGGACACGGAGAAGCCCCAGCCCTTCGAGTCTCCAACCACATGATTTTCAGCAGATACAATCGCTGAACATGCAAGAAGCGTGAGACCCAGGGCCACAAGGAACGCGCTGCACTTGCCTCTTCCCATGGCTTTGTTATGTGTTAGGACACGCTAGCTGCTGCAACAGTGAGGTGTTCTTCGTCTGATGCTTGCTGTGCTTCCAACCTGGCTACATTTAGCGTCCTATTTATACTGGTTTCCAGGCTTCCTATTAGCTGTTAGTGTAGTACATGTATTTGTTGCTCTGTTTTTGATAGTTCTGTGTCATGTATGTGCTACATGCTTTTCGGTTCCTTCGTGAATAGTTAATTTGTCCGTTAAATATCATGTTCCACTAGCCTTGTGGTGTATGAGTAAGCTAGCATGAACTTGCTTCCCTTTGTGAGTTTGTGTATAAATATATAAGCATAAAAAATACACACTACCAGCGTATTGCTTCTGCACCAACTATGGAAACATTTAAGAATTTCTCGCACGTTTTCCTCCCAAGGTACAAAAAAAAATGAATATCTACCATTTTGTCACTCCATAAATTAAAGTTGGCTCAGTCCCAAGTGTACTTTAATTAGGTATAGTGGAGTACATCCCATCACTCGAGTAAACTAACCCGTAAAGAATGGTGCCATTAGTCATATACAAGAGGATATAAAGATCGAAAGCTTACACGATGTCTAGCTAGCTTCTAAAGTGATAAGAAATCGCCGTGCCTCCATTCCACTCAATGAAATGCGACACTTTGGAAGCAGATAGTTGGTCCAAGTAAAAATATGTTAACAAATCAGATTATTTATTTTATGTTTGTCAAATTTATTTTTCATGCGTTGATCCATGTCTTACTAATTCCAAAAGAGTACATATATCATAAAATCAATAATCTAACTTGTGTAAATCAATAATCTGCTCGTTTTATTTATCTTTACTAGGTTTACCCCTACAGTCCCCTTGTCCTATCCTCTTTGGTTCTTCGATCGAGCTCTGTTGTATTGGCTGTGTACACAATCAGTTGTGTACTGTGGTGTGGGGTAGCAGTGGATAATCTTCTTTTGCATAAGGAGAAGGTGGTTTGCAATAAAAGGGGGGTACATTAGCGATAGCGTACGCTGATAAGGGAACAACATGTTTACTAAAGGCCCTATAGCAAGATACAGATTAAGTGGGACACTAAGAGCAAAGGCAATAATGTAGATTCTCAAATCGACATTAGGGGTGGGTCCGACGGTCAGGAGGTAATAGTTGTGACCGATCTCACAAGGGAAAAGTCCTATTTGCCTCCTTCAACTCTTATAAGATGTGTAACTTTTACCGCTAACTACAAAACCGGTTAGTCCTGACTCCCTCAACTCCTTCTCCCTTCTCTCTTTCTCCTTGACGGCGACGGCCTCCCGCAGCAGCGCGGGAAGTCCTTCATGGACCGCGCCAGGTTGCGCGCGCCCTTGGGGTCGAGGCCGCTGCCGATGACGTGCCTGGCAGTGCGGGGCTGCAGGGGGCGCGGGGAGGGGCAGGCTGGGCGGGCCAGTGCTGCGGGCGGGCTGGGTGGAGAGGTGGTGCCGCACGAGGAAGCAAGTGTGTCGTCGGGGAGAAAGAGGAGAAGAGAGGGAAAAGGAGAAAAAGAAAAAGAAAAAAGACGTGGCACCTGACATATGGGACCCATAATGCGGATACCTATTTTTCAGGTACTCGATACATATACGCGTCGTATTCGAACAACGGCATGGATAGAAGACCTCACAAGGGGAGGGAAAACGGGACGCTGGGCCCACATTGCGGGACCAGTACGGCAGGAGGTGCAGCGATTACCCTCTGCGGAAAAGTCTCCGTTCCCTGCGGCCCACCAAAGGGTTCGTTCGTACAAGGTGTTGGCGGTTCTTATGCGTGTAAATTAAATTCATTAATTTCGCAAGCGCACGGATCACCATTGTAGCACTTCACCTTAGAGTATTCCAGGGTTATCGTATTTATATTTCCGCAGGGAAGTAGAGCGAAAGGAAGCTGAATAATAGCAATGCATTGCACAATTTGGAGAAATAATATATCAACTATACTTGAGACGGGGTCAGATTTGCATGATAAATAGGTTGGCACACACCATCTAATCCTAAGTGATATAAGTAAATAAAAACGTAGTATACATTTGGGAGAGCAACGAGATAGAGTCAAGACTTCATATATGTTTATCTAATATTTACTCTTCCTATCAGTTAATTCTACAAAGATTATCTATTCTAGCTAAGCTTACACACATACAAGTCATGTTGTTTCGGGGCACGCATGTGCTAGGCCATGTGAACCGATGCTGCTAGTTCGACCTAGGGAACCGTACGCTATAATTAAGACCATGCCTGTCCAACCGGACGTGGTGGATTACAGAGACCGGTGTAGCTGTCACATACACTCGCGGCTGCCATCCTCCTTGGGGTTGGGTGCCAAATGTGCACAGGCCAAACTCTAAGCTCCATGCTTACAACCCGCCTAGAGGAACCACTCTTGATCAACGGAGCAGTCCTATCTAAGAATAGAGCGCAGATTTCACCAAGCACGGACGTCATCTCCGACGGAGGCACTCTCTCGTACTCTTTAGACAACAATCACGAATCCCACAACAAGACTTTTACGAGCACTTACTTAACGGAATAAATAAACTTAATAGAAAAGAACTACTAAAAGAAATAAATAAAGATAAAGCTAAATATAATTATATTGAATAAAATAATATCTCTAAAGAGTTAGATACAAGAACTATACCGAAACTCCGAGAAGACTCCGGAGCTCGAGAGAGCTCTCACTCTACTCTATTCTACTCTAACTCCCAAAGTAACTACTAAACAAGAAGTAAACACTTGGACGAAGTGTGGTGCGAATTGGTTCTGCGGCCGAGGGTGCTATTTATAGCCTCTCCATGACGGTGGGGTATTTGTAGCAGAAGATGGAGTGGCGGGGCCGCCACGCCAGGCAAGCCGGCCAGGTAGGGAGGCCAGCCGGCCGTCCCCAGTGGCGGTTGGCCACCGCCTTCTGCCTCAACGCTCCTGATCACTCCCTGAAGGCGGTCTGAAGGTCGGCTACTTCGTGGGGGCGGCAGAACTGCAGTGAGGGCCAAGTAAAGGCCCAAATGGCCACCTTCTAGAATGGCGGTGGAATCCGCTGGATTGGGCCTTCAATTATGCATTGTGAGCCTGTTTGCAGCCAATTGGAGGAAGCCCGGGGCCAGAGGCCACCAGGTGGGGCCGGCCGGTCTATGGTGGGGCCGGTCGGCCAGGGATTTCCCCTGGCTGGGCCCACTTTCCTCCATATTCCCTCCTGCATCCAAATATTCACCAAAACTTGTGGAGTAGTGCTATTCCTATCTACTATGCACAGAATCTTGGTGATATGCTTTTATTTACCGGTAGGGTGGGTGTCAAAACATGGTTTAACGACCGCCAACACAAGGCAGTATGGCTGCTACTCCGCGCAAGACCACCGTGGGCCCCCTGTTAAAAGGCCCCGACTCGAGCGAAGCCACCCCGTCCAACTCCGCCGCGTTGGGGTCGGCCACCGCGGAGTCGAGCGACCGTCCCGTCCAAACTCCGGCCAGCCGTCGTCCGTCATCCGTTCTCCCCAGTAGTGGTCGGGAACGACGGAGGGGCTCGACCCGAACTGTCTCCGACCCCGGCGGTCGGGAACCGAGCACAAGAACAGCGGGGACGCCCCGGTCAACCTCGGGCGTACAACCGGCCGATTCTAGATAAGGGTCTGCTCCGCATTAACTCCTGGACGGTGGGAAAGTACGCTGAGCCTGGCGTACGGGGGAATGGGAGCGTCGCATCAAGACAGGGCGTGACGCGGTGGATGCATGCACCAAGTACACTACACAGTCGCGAACTCCTGGGCGTGATGGTGACGCGGGGGCGCCGCGGTCAACCTCGGGCGTACAACCGGCTGATTCTTGATAAGGGTCTGCTCCGCATTAACTCCTGGACGGTGGGAAAGCACACTGAGCCTAGCGTACGGGGGAGTGGGAGCGTCGCATCAAGACAGGGCGTGGCACGGTGGACGCATGCACCAAGTACACTACACAGTCGCGAACAGCATGCGGAGTGACTCCCCACTAACTCTACAGCAGTCCACAGCGTCGCAACAGCGAAACACAGTGCCGTTCAGGGAATGGGCACCCCACAGTACTCGGACAAGACATGGTCGACATCGTTGCACGACTTGGAGAGAAGGCTGCAAAAGAAGCCATCGGACCCGAGGAGGACGGCCTGACTCCATCTCCACCGTCTTTCATTCATCACTCCTTTCTTTTCTTTTTCTTCTTTGCCCCATCTATAACCGCCTTTCCTTTACGTATAAAAGAAAGGACCGGGCACGGGGGGGGGGGGGGGGGGGGGGGGGGGAGGAGAGCATTCTTTTCTCACACTCAGACACTCACGAAAATGCACAATCACAAGGCAGAGACTTGGGAGCGCATCCCTCTCTCGCCCTGGCTTGTAACCCCTACTACGAGCAATCCAAAGAGAACCACGAACTAGATATGGGGCACTTTCCGGCCTGAAACAGTATAACCCTTGACTCAATCACTAACACACCGATCGCTGTCGAGTTGTGCACAAATTTACTCGTCGACAAGTTATCAAACACCGACACACAGTGCCACGTCGGACAATACCACTCTGAAAACCACCGAGGGAGGTAAACTAAAGTGAGAGAAGGAGATGAGGGATTCAAGCTACCCCGTTTTGTAGTTGAAGATAAAAATTGCACCTCCTATAAAAGTTGAGGGACTCAAATAATGGTTGCCAGTAAAAACAGCTATAGATGGGTCCTACGTCAGCAAATATAATCGTGGGCCGCAACCGCTTGTGAGCAACCAGAGAAGTTAATTATGCTCACTGTAGCAAAATTGTTTTCTTTATTTCCCTACTACCGATAGTAGTAGTGCTATTGCCGGGTTTAAACTACCACCATTGCTTGTTAAAAAAAAGTCTATTTTACTTTTTGAACCATTCACTTTGTCCGTTTCACCCTCTAAAAAAAATGATGGGTCATTGTTGGTCGTTTATACGCACCTACTTATATACCGCAAGTGGACGGTGTACAGTTGTAGCACTTTTTCCCCAGAAGAGTATTCCAAGGTTTAATCGAACCACAAGGACCAATGGGAATTAAGCAGAATTGTCAGTAAAAGAGTTAGCCAGGCTTTATAGTGAGCGTGAGCGTGAGTTTTGGGAGAATTGGGGGATGTGCCGATCAGCACAACGGTGTGCCGGTCGGCACGGAGGCTGAGTTGTCCGAGTGTTGCTTGAACAGCCTAAGGAACCTGATTAGATCACGAGGTAAGTTAGCCAAAGTCTGCTAGTTGAGATCGTAACCAAAAAGCTTAGTTAAATAGCATCATAAACGGATTTACTTAATTATTGATAACCGAAGATCGGTAGGAAGAAACCCCTTTCCGACGTGCCCTGTCACGACCAGTTCGCCTTAGTCGGTAGCCGCTTCTCACTCTATACATCATCTCAAAGATCTCGCATATTCCAGCGCGTTGAGGTACAGAGACAATATGCAATTATAGCGCGTTACAAGATCTCAATACTACCTTAACCACAATGGAGATAGTGAGAGATTGAATCTCTCACCTCTTATTGCCACCATAATTAAGATAATATCTAATACTTAGTCGTCACTAAGCGTAGGAACAAGTGCATATAAAGACCATAAAATCCAGGCAATCAATAATCAAAACCATTCATCCACATATTCAACCATACTTTGATAATACATAGTACAAGATACATCAGCATCTAGTAGGCCTACCTTGATGGATCACCTCTTCGGTTCTTGATCTAACAACTAGAGAACATGAAGAATGGGGCAAGCCCCGGTGACTCTAAACTTACTAGCTGTGTCCCTCTGGCGGCCGATCCCGAAACCCTAGGGTTTCTACAGGTTTATATAGGTCTGTGCTTCGGAAAGGAAAAGGATCTCGGGAAGAGAGTCCCCGTGCCGATCGGCACAGAGGTCGTGCCGATTGGCACACCTCGTGTCCAACTCGGTCTCCCCTCTAGGTCGGTTCCAAAGTCCTAGGTAGCTTCCATGTGGGCCTTCCAATCAGTTTTCTTCGAGATCAAGTCTTGCATTGCTGTTTTAAATCTTCGAGTATCTTTTATCTCTTCGTGACGAATATCTCCCAAGATTGGTTCGGATGACTTCCTTCTAGAATCAACTGAATGGTGGGCCAGCCTCGATGGCCCTGAAGTCCCCTGTGCCGGTCGGCACAAGGCTGTGCCGATCGGCACAGTGAGCCTTTTCTGCTGCTTTTCTTCTCTTCAGGTCCAGATCAGCCAAAATGTCCCGAATGTCGTCCTTTTCATCTGTTTCTGCAATAAATCTCCAGAACGACATATATACAAATATAGTGCTATTATCAAAGGTTAATGGCCTATAATGATGACATTTATGCTCTAAATAAGGCGCAGTTGGCATATAAAATGGTATGCTAGAAATCGCCAACAGCTCCCCCACACTTAAACCTTTACTCGTCCCGAGGAAAGTCAAGAATGAAAATCAACTTGCATATAGTCACATCAATCATAAAAGTATTTCAAATCTACACGAGCTAAGCATTTAGTCATTGTGAGATTAAATCAATTTAGTATTCAGCAAACATGTTCAAAATATGGGTATTGAGTATGAAAGAGTATTTCCCAAAGCAAATCTTAAAAATATTCAACTTGATACACATGACTTCTCCACTTGTGTGAATCACTAAAAAGTATTGTGAGCAAAAGAACTATCCTTCTCAAACGACCAAATGAACAACTCAACTTCAATCACTCGCCTAAAAATCTACTTTATTGATATTTATGTGTAAGGCCTTATGAGTAGCTTGGTGAGGAAATTTAAGGAAAAATAGACATAGATCAATAATATATTGCAAAGTTAAGAAATAACTCTAATTGGTTTTACTGAGACTTGTCAAAAAGGCCATTAGGAATTGTATTTTGAGAAAGAAACTCACACCTTTAGAATAGTGGACATGTACAAAGGAAATATTGATCTTGAATTGTATACATGGTTGGAAACAAAATTCTTGGATACTATTTGATGATAGGAATTCAAGGGAATTCAGTCTTCCCCCCACACTTAAATTTTTGCTAGTCCCGAGCAAAACTGCGCAAGGTACAGACCTTTTCTCTTTTTTTTCTGTCTTTTTTTTATTCTCTCTGCGCCGGTCGGCACAGCGTCTGTACCTGCCCATCCGCTCTGGATTTTTCATTTGAACAATTGTGTCAGGTTTGTAGCCAAGAATACAGTAGGATATGGTCAAGGAGTGGTATTCGAATCAAGAATGGTTCTCAAGTATCGGATACTCGGCGAATTATGCATAATTCCAATGCGGTAATTTGCATAGCTCGTGTGGAAATAAGGCTAGAAAATCAACACGATACACAAAAAAACATGGCCAATTTTTCAAGTCTCATACCCGAAGAATTAAATCCTAACCGAGCTCAATCATCAATCATAGTCTCTACTTAACAAAGGCTTAATTTGAGTTGCACATATGTGGCATTGGTAGGTGTGATCGAAAGATACAGAGTAATTCTAAAGCTCACAATAAGAATATTTGAATTTTATAAAGAAATAGGTACTAAGTCATGTCATCCAAAATTGATCTTATTGTTACACTTGTATGGGAATTTTGGAATGAATTACGCCACATGTGAAGTATTTGCCGAATACATTATAGTGAAAGTTAGAAATTTTATTTGTGCTCAACATCATTCGATTATCATTAACACTTCTCAAGATAGACATACATACTCGTATCATTTTTCAAATAAAGCATAAAGATCATCATCATATTGGATTTGAAAACTCGAGCTACATGATGATGTATCACACTACTAGCACACTTGCATAAATAAAACTAGACTACTAGCACACATGCATAAATAAAAGCACACAAACAAACTAAACACACCCGATACATGGTTTCCCAACCCGCTCACACACACATAAGTAAATAAATAAAAAGGGAATGCGAAAGGGAAAGAAAAACGTAAACCGGGAAACTGATACAAGTTGTGCCGTACACAACACACTACCCATCGAATGGAGGTGGCTGCGTGTAGTCGAAGCCATAGTACGCCGCCTCCAGTCTTGCGAAGTCATTAATCATCACGTCGGTGTTGCTCCGAATCTCACCCGCCAAGTTGTCGATGCGTTCAACGTATTGCACGTTGTTGTCAATGTATCGATGCATCGGGGCAAAATTCGGCCCCGGAGGACCTGCAAGAGCATAGTAGGGTGCCCCCTGGAAGTACTGAGGGTAGACAGAGGGCATTCCAAAGTACTTGGGGTCTGCGCCGACCGGCACGAGGCCTGTGCCGACCGGCGCGAAGCCCATGCCGGTCGGCACGGGTGCCTGATGTGTTGGCTGGCTGGGCAAAGCTGGTGCCGCGTCCCAGCTATCCCATTCTGCCGCTGCTGCGCTCGTCGAAGACTGCTCGACGACCTCCTTCCTCCCGCGCTTGGTCTTCGTCACCTTGTGTTGCTCGCGGAGGTCGGCCTCAAGCCAATTCCCTCCATCGATCTTGTTCGGGAGGAAGAGGGCGAGCTCGAGGCAGGGAAGCTTGATGTTGGTGTCGCAGACGTAGTAGCCGAGCTTGGCGCTTCCCGTGATGATCTTCCCGCGCACCATGGACTCGTCGATGACCGCCGGCCTTACCCAACAATCGTCCTTCATCATGAGGTTGCTGTCGGTGACCTTGAAGACGATTGTTTGGAGGTAGCCTCCAAAAGCTAGCTTCGCCTTAGGGTTGGCCCTTTTGCTAAACCAACTCCCCATCATTAACATGACGGGGTTGCACTTGGACGGACTCGCGATAGCGTTGTAGAGCCAACGCAAGTCCGTGTCGGAGACGTTGGTGGTGTCGAGGCGGCCGGTGGTGCGCGCGGCCATCCACCGGTGAAGGATTTGGATCGTGGGGTTCTTGATATGCCTCCTCTTGCGCTCATCCGCGTCGGCGATGCGGCGCCAAAACGCGTCGAGCATCTCCGTAGTTGCCGCGCCGTATACGGGGGCCTCCCTATCGAAACCGAGAGCATCAGAGATGTCCTCGATTGCGATGGAGTAGGGCTCGTCCCGCACACGGAACTTAATCTCATCATTGCCTTGCTCGTTCGTCTTACGGCGCATGGTGGTGATAAACTCGATGATGAGCTCAATGTCGAAGCTGCTTGCCTGGTCGTGGAGGGTCTCCCACCCAAGGTTGATGAGGCATTGTTGGAGGTCCGGCCACACCCCGACCTTGGTGAGGAACTCCTCATCCATGTCGATGTTGGTGACGATGCGGCCGCGGATATTGGTGTAGATGTGGTCCTCCTCCAAGCTTGTGAGGGTGAACCCCTCCCGAACCGCGCGGGGCACATATGCCGGCGCGCTCGACTCGGCTTCCGCCGACATCCCACCCGCGGCGGCGGCGGCGGCGGCGGTCGCGCTCCTCGTGCGCGGCCTCGGTCCTCGAGGGATGCTGGAGTCGCGGTGGGCGATGTAGAAGTCGTCCCGCCGTCGTGGCGGCGTCATCTCGACGGAGAGCTCGGGGCTATCGTAGCCTGCCGAACTTGCGCTCTGCGCCGAGATGAAGGAGCCAAAGTCGCTGCCGGACTTGTTGCTGCCGGAGTTGTTGCCGCCGGACTGCTGCGATCCGCCGGAACTGAACCCCCGGCGAATCCTCTTGCCGGCGCTCTTGAGCGTGGATCCGAGCCCATTCATTTTCTGCGAAAATGGAAACGAATTGCGCAAATAGAGGAAGTGGAGGAGTGGAGAGGTTTACCAGGAAGTTGTGGCGAAAATGGAGGTGGTAGTGCCCCCTCTTATGGCTCTCCAAGGCGTCCAAAGGACGGAACCCGCTGCCGGTTCAAATTCCTCGCGCGCGCCGGTCGGCACGAAGCCGTGCCGACCGGCACGATTCAAAATTTCGCGGATTCCGTCGTACCTCGGCTGCCACGCCTTCTTTTCCTCTTCCCCATGCTTGATACAGTGTCGCATGTCGGGAGACAGGGGCGCACCCGCAAAAGCTTGGCTTTTACACGTCGTGCCGATTGGCACGGTGACCGTGCCGGTAGGCACGACTCACTGATTCCCCCGCGCCTTGACTTCCGCAATTTCTTTTCCTCTTCCCCATGCCTCATACAGTGTCGCATGTCGGGAAATAGGGGAGCAAATTCGAAATTTGAATTTTCCTAGCGGTGCCGATCGGCACGGTAGCCGTGCCGGTCGGCACTGTTGCTCCATCCCAAGGCTGGGTGTGCAGTATTCCCCCTGTGCTCGGCAGCTGCATGGATGTCAGTGACTTTTCCTCCTTCCAACGTGCGCAGACTTTGATGCTTCATTTGAATTATTGGCCAGTGTGCTGGTCGGCACAGCGGGGTGCCGGTCCGCACTGTGCAGTCCGTGCCCGATTCAAAACTTCGTTGCTTTGTGTCGCCATAATTTCAAATTTTCTTGCGGATGTCAGACTTCCTGTAGCATCTAAATTCATGGATTTGGCGTTTCCTTGTGGTGCCGATCGGCACAGGTATGATGCCGGTCGGCAGTAGTGCCAAATTTTCGCCAGTGCCTCCTTCTTCCGCAAGAATCATCCAATATATTTCCGCGACACAGAAAAACACCAAAAACACAGAGGTATTCTCGGGACAATTGTTGAACATACCTTCTTTGATTTTTCCTTCTTCGAATATTCCGCACATTTTCCTTGTCTTACCACCAGTTAATTTGCATCTCCAGATCGGGGCATCTTTCAGAGCACCATGGCGTGCCAGCTTCTGTGCCGGTCGGCACGACCTTGTGCCGGTCGGCACGAACCAAATTTTTCTCTTTTTGTTTCTTTTCTTCCTGCGCTGTTAGTGAAAAGCAAAAATACAAAAAAAATTTGCAAAAAGTAAACAGACAGCGCAGAGGTTCACACAAAAGTTAAAACAAACACTTGGACTAACAAATTTTTTTCCGGGAGTATTATTGTGGATTACAAGCAAACAATTTGAAGGCCGGGTTGCCCTTCCGGTTAGCACTAAATTTTTAATTCACGGGTTGCCCTCCCGGAAGCACTAACATAAAAAGACTCACCCTATGACTCGCTTCCCGGATTTTGGGTTGCCTCCCAAAAGCGCTCTTAGTTTTGAAAAGGTCGTAGAGCTTGACCTTCCCGTATAAATCACTTCCTTAGCGTCGTTCTACGGGAAACATGGTTGCGACGCTACAAGGTTCTCTTGTCTCTTCTCCTTCAATTGTAGGACATATCCTTCCTCCAATTACCCTCGATTCCTTTGTGGTGCGGAGACTTGTATTTCTCAACCCACTTAGAGACCATACGGCTTTCTTCCCCCTTAGGCCGAAACTTGAATGTGTAGGAGGCTCCACTTATGTCGAAACTTATCTTTCCACTCCCCATATCAATGTTTGACTTTGCTGTCCGCAAGAATGGCCGGCCCAAAATCAAAGAAGTTCTTGTTCTTCTATCCATATCAAGCACAATGAAATCCACAGGAACTATACGATCACCAATTTGAACAGGCACATCTTCAGCAATCCCATCGGGATAACGAACCGATTGATGAGCCAACTCCAAACACATAGCCGTAGGCTCCAACTCTGGCAAATTCAAACTTGAAAAGACATAGCGAGGCATGACACTTACACTTGCTCCAAGATCGCATAAAGCCCCTTCAAAAATTTGAGCTCCAATCAAACACCGGATACTAGGGGATCCGGGGTCGGGCTTCTTTTCTGGTGTAATGTCATTAATAGCTGCGGTGCACTCCTTTGTCATCTTCACTACTTCTTCCGATGCTAAGGACTTCTTGCTTTGCATAATATCCTTTATGTACTTAGCATAAGTGGGCACTTGAAGGGCATCAAGGAACGGGACATTGATATATAAGTTCTTCATTGTTGGCGCGTGATACACGCACCGTTGAGACTGCAAGCGTACAGGTCGACGTAGTATAACTTTTCCCTTAGAAGAGTATTCCAAGGTTTATCGACTCCAAGGACCCGCAAGCAAACTATAGGCATTCTACTATTAAACCCAGCAAACTAAACCTAAGCATTAAGCACAAATGCATATACAGGAAACACGAGAGAATCGGAGTGAATTGTTGTTGTGCCGATCGGCAAGGGGCCATGCCGATCGGCACAGAGAACGAAACAACGAAAAGAATGTTGAGTTCCAAAGCCAATAACAAAGCTAACGAGTCTTAGCCGTATATGAATGAAGCACACACCAGTAGCACAAGTTGCAGTTCATAGCAAAAGGTAATCTACTATAGTCCAATGAAGCACATCAATCTATCATCTCCTCTAGTCCCGCACCCATGCACCTAAGCTGTTTGCTGCGACCCTGTCACGGCGGCGGCTAATAAGGCAAAGGAAAAGGCACTACGGTGAGCATCTATTAGCATTGCATCACAATTAAGTGTTTGCTGCGATCCTTTGACGACGGCGGCTAATAGCGCTAATAGCTAAACAACACCGACAAGATAAACAACGCACCGACTATTGCATATGATGATGGTGCCGATCGGCACAAGGGTTGTGCCGGTCGGCACGACATGAATATAGCAAATTGCAACAAGAAGGAAGACATAGAGGGGAAACAAGATCGAAAGCAAGCATGAACATGAAGTAGATCAACCAAATTGAGACGCATAGAACATCACCTTCACCACATACCGCGACGACGATAACATCCGGCTCTTGAACCTTGGTTAATTGAATTCATAGACTAACTAGGGCCTAGATTAGAGCTTCACCACGTGGGTTGACTCCTCTTAGAACCCTAGCTAGCTCCTCCAACTCACCAACTAGTGAAGATCTAGACAACTAGGCTACATGGTGAAACCGGCGGCGTAACGCCCAAGTTTTGGCTCTCAACTCGAAATACTTTGATTATATGACAATGCGTACAAAGGGGGGACGTCCCTTGGGACATATATGTAGTGGGGAGGTGCCTGGAGGCGTCCTCCACCCAATCTAGGTCAGTGCCGGTCGGCACATGGATGGTGCCGATCGGCACAAAACGTGTACAACTCGGACTCAATTTTCCTTTTTCGCTGCTCCGCTTTCTAAAAATCATATCTCCACCGTCCGAACTCCAAATGAAGCAAACTTGGACTCTATCTTGTAGCCCAGATCTACAACTTTGGTATTATTTTGATCTCCAGATTCCGTCGTCTTCATGCCCAAAATCGCATAACAGGATATTCTGTCCTGATTCGGACTTCTCTGCGCAGTACTCATTGCAGGCCCCATATCTCCTAGCTCCGAAGTCCAAATAATATCATCCATATGTGTTCCGGAAAGCACTCGACGCGATCTTCAACTTTGTTATTCAACAGATTTGCATTTGAGGTCGTCTTGAACTCCAAATCCTCGTCACAAGATGTTGCTGTCCTAGACTCTGCGAAAATCTCCAGATTTCGGGAATATTTTGTGTGAGCCTTCTAGAGGACTTGGAAACCAAGCAAATGAGTTTGGGCCTTGCGTGTTGGGCTTCATGGACGTCCAAGGAGTGCTTGAGGTGCCGCGGGCTGAAGCTTCGACCATGTTTCATGGATAATTCGCCCCGCTTGCATTATAAGTTGTATTTCGGCTAAAATGACACAAAGACACAAAAAGGCACTAAAGAAGCAAAACGTCATGATTAGTGGCAATAATCAATACAATATGGTGAATCATCATAGATATATTAAGAGAATTTGGCACTAAAAGGTGGTCATAATGAGTGCCAACAACACCCCCGTGCTTAGCTTTTGCTCGTCCTCGAGCAAATCCAAACACGAAAATTCTCTAAATAGAAGATCAGCATTGCAATCATGTCATATGGTTCACAATCATCAAGACACATATATCTCCCCCATGCTTAATCATTTAAGTATTCTATTGATTATCCAGCTCATAAGTTTCAAAGATCAAAGACAGCAACCATTAACTTAGAACCAACCACATAGTTTAATAAAAACCGATGCACAGTATATGAACAAATCACTCTTTTAACTCTGGAATTGTACCGGAGAAGCTTTTATAAAAACACATATCTCGACCAAGAATTGAAATCTGCATATCATAAATCACATATGCACTCAACTTTCAAGTCTCTCAATCAGCCAAGCAAAATCCCTATTCTACAAATATTTAGTGGAGGCATAAATGAGTAGCTTGGTAGGAAAGATGTTCTAGCAAAATAATGTAATTTAGAATATTGTCAAATCAAGAGATAGTTCTACTTCTTTTTACAGAGACTTGTCAAAAACCATTGGAATAACATGGTGAAGAGAGGAAAACATACGCTTTAGAAAGGTGGACATGTGCAAATGGCAAAGATTGATCTCAAGACACAAATGAAGTTCTCAAAATCGGATTGCACAAGGTTGGAAGGATAGAGTCTCAGCCAATTGAATGCACTTACTTGAATATGATGGTTTATGCACAATCTTCTATGAAGTCCACTCTTGCAACTTGATATAACACTATAAACAATCTTGATCTTTCATCAACAATCTTTGAAGTCCATTAACTAGTGCTTCGGAATGTAGATGACGATCCATCTCCCCCATGCTTAAACGATGCTCGTTTCGAGCATATAGGAAGTGGAAAAAGAAAAAGCACTAGTTAAACCTTTTATTTCTTCTTCCTGACCATCTGAAACACAAATACTTGATTCCTGGAGATAACAGGGGCTATTTGCTGATTTTGTACTTTGTGCCGGTCGGCACGATTTTGTGCCGATCGGCACGGACCCGACTTTTCTCCGTTTTCGCCTCAAATTGATCCTTTGCGCTTTAGAAAGTCTTCAGAGGTGTTTGGTGATGAAAATCTTCGTCTTGAGCAAGATATCTCGATAATTTGTGCATAAAACTATGGGAATAGTGCAATGGCTCGACGAGAAACTCATATCATAGGTTGTGGACAAGGATTGGACAACACCAAAAGAAACATGGGTTTACAGGTGGGAATATTCAGCGAAGTATGCACACATTCCAGAGTAGAATAGGCAATGCTGAATATGAATAAGGCTAGAAAACAAGTGATAGTTACACAAAACGGAATGGCCAGCTTCTAAGTCTCATACCAAAAGAACACAAACTTGACCCAACTCACCAAATTACATGTTGCAATCGACAGGTTTATCATATAGGTGTAGCATATTTTGGCTTTGGTAGGTAGTGATCATGATAGAAGACAACCAATGCAAGGTATAGAGACATGTACAAATGAAGCATAGTTTTAAAAACATCCCGAGTCAAAGAGATCATTGATATAAAATTAAATCATGTGCATGAAAGATAACTAGTGGGATCTTTGTCAAAAGCATAGCAATCTAATCTCAATGATTCTTAGAGCTGGAATTTAGTGAAGTTCATGGTAAAGTGAAGGGGGAAAACAAACATGTCAAGAATCATGCTAAGCATACAACAATAGCAACATTCATCACTTCTTCAAAATCAATGAGAGCACCAAAGTATTGATTATTGATAACAAAGATAGCGCCACGACGTTGTTTATTCAAAAACTAACCGAATAAGAAACTAGGTTGAACTCCTAGCAGCACTACAAAGTCTAATTTAGATACGAAAGAAACAAGCAAAGCAAGACCAAAGAAGAACTAAGTAGCAGATGTTGGGCCGCTAACAGCGTTAGCACCTACCGCTACAAAGTTAGAGGAGAGGGAAGAGTACTTAGCTCTTGTTGCAGAATCACCGAAGCTCGCACATGCCGATCGGCATCAATGTTGTGCTGGTCGGCAGAAGGGTTGACGGCGGTTGCTCCCGTCCTGTTTCCAATGAACACAACAAAGAAAACAGAGTATATGCAAGATGATAGATCATATGGTTAGCTTGAAACAAAATTTTCATAGAAATACCTACGGTTCGAGTTGCCAGTCCCCGGCAACGGCGCCAGAAAAGCTGTTGGCGCGTGATACACGCACCGTTGAGACTGCAAGCGTACAGGTCGACGTAGTATAGCTTTTCCCTTAGAAGAGTATTCCAAGGTTTATCAAATCCAAGGACCCGCAAGCAAACTATAAGCATTCTACTATTAAACCCAGCAAACTAAACCTAAGCATTAAGCACAAATGCATATACAGGAAACACGAGAGAATCGGAGTGAATTGTTGTTGTGCCGATCGGCAAGGAGGCCATGCCGATCGGCACAGAGAACGAAACAACGAAAAGAATGTTGAGTTCCAAAGCCTATAACAAAGCTAACGAGTCTTAGCCGTATATGAATGAAGCACACACCAGTAGCACAAGTTGCAGTTCATAGCAAAAGGTAATCTACTATAGTCCAATGAAGCACATCAATCTATCATCTCCTCTAGTCCCGCACCCATGCACCTAAGCTGTTTGCTGCGACCCTGTCACGGCGGCGGCTAATAAGGCAAAGGAAAAGGCACTACGGTGAGCATCTATTAGCATTGCATCACTATTAAGTTTTTGCTGCGATCCTTTGACGACGGCGGCCAATAGCGCTAATAGCTAAACAACACCGACAAGATAAACAACGCACCGACTATTGCATATGATGATGGTGCCGATCGGCACAAGGGTTGTGCCGGTCGGCACGACATGAATATAGCAAATTGCAACAAGAAGGAAGACATAGAGGGGAAACAAGATCGAAAGCAAGCATGAACAGGGAGTAGATCAACCAAATTGAGACGCATAGAACATCACCTTCATCACATACCGCGACGACGATAACATCCGGCTCTTGAACCTTGGTTAATTGAATTCATAGACTAACTAGGGCCTAGATTAGAGCTTCACCACGTGGGTTGACTCCTCTTAGAACCCTAGCTAGCTCCTCCAACTCACCAACTAGTGAAGATCTAGACAACTAGGCTACATGGTGAAACCGGCGGCGTAACGCCGCAAGTTTTGGCTCTCAACTCGAAATACTTTGATTATATGACAATGCGTACAAAGGGGGACGTCCCTTGGGACATATATGTAGTGGGGAGGTGCCTGGAGGCGTCCTCCACCCAATCTAGGTCGGTGCCGGTCGGCACATGGATGGTGCCGATCGGCACGAAACGTGTACAACTCGGACTCAATTTTCCTTTTTCGCAGCTCCGCTTTCTAAAAATCATATCTCCACCGTCCGAACTCCAAATGAAGCAAACTTGGACTCTATCTTGTAGCCCAGATCTACAACTTTGGTATTATTTTGATCTCCAGATTCCATCGTCTTCAAGCCCAAAATCGCGTCACAAGATATTCTGTCCTGATTCGGACTTCTCTGCGCAGTACTCATTGCAGGCCCCATATCTCCTAGCTCCGAAGTCCAAATAATATCATCCATATGTGTTCCGGAAAGCACTCGACGAGATCTTCAACTTTGGTATTCAACAGATTTGCATTTGAGGTCGTCTTGAACTCCAAATCCTCGTCACAAGATGTTGCTGTCCTAGACTCCGCGAAAATCTCCAGATTTCGGGAATATTTTGTGTGAGCCTTCTAGAGGACTTGGAAACCAAGCAAATGAGTTTGGGCCTTGCGTGTTGGGCTTCATGGACGTACAAGGAGTGCTTGAGGTGCCGCGGGCTGAAGCTTCGACCATGTTTCATGGATAATTCGCCCCGCTTGCATTATAAGTTGTATTTCACCTAAAATGACACAAAGACACAAAAAGACACTAAAGAAGCAAAACGTCATGATTAGTGGCAATAACCAATACAATATGGTGAATCATCATAGATATATTAAGAGAATTTGACACTAAAAGGTGGTCATAATGAGTGCCAACATTCATAATATCGACAAACCTGGAGAATTGCTCATCATGGTGTCGGATCCTTTCTGTCTTGGTCAACAGCTGCGTAACCAGAAAGGTAGCAGGGCCGTGTTCCTTGTTCTCAGTTCCCTTTTTCAGACCCGAAAGGTCAATTTACTCAGTGTGCCGATCGGCACCCTCTGTGTGCTGGTCGGCACCATTGTTGGCGATTTCTAGCATACAAGTTTATATGCCAACTGCGCCTTATTTAGAGCATAAATGTCATCATTATAGGCCATTAACCCTTGATAATAGCACTATATTTGTATATATGTCGTTCTGGAGATTTATTGCACAAACAGATGAAAAGGACGACATTTTGGACAATGTAGCCGATCTGGACCTGAAGAGAAGAGAAGCAGCAGAAAAGGCACACTGTGCCGACCGGCACAGGGGACTTCAGGGCCATCGAGGCTGGCCCACCATTCAGTTGATTCTAGAAGGAAGTAATCCGAACCAATCTTGGGAGATATTCGTCACGAAGAGATAAAAGATACTCGAAGATTTAAAAGAGCAATACAAGACTTGATCTCGAAGAAAACTGATAGGAAGGCCCACATGGAAGTTACCTAGGACTTTGGAACGACTTAGAGAGGAAACCGAGTTGGACACAAGGTGTGCCGATCGGCACAAGGGCTCTCTTCCCGAGATCCTTTTCATTTTCGAAGCACAGCCCTATATAAACCTGTAAAAGCCCTAGGGTTTGACGTCGGCCGCCAGAGGGACAACGCAGCTAGTAAGTTTAGAGCCACCAGGGCTTGCCCCGTTCTTCATGTTCTCTAGTCGTTAAATCAAGAACCGCTGGCGCCAAAGAGGTGATCCATCAAGGTAGGCCTACTAGATGGTGATGTATCTTGCACTATGTATTATCAAAGTATGGTTGAATATGTGGATGAATGGTTTTGATTATTGATTGCCTGGATTTTATGGTCTTTACATGCACTTGTTCCTACGCTTAGTGAAGACTAAGTATTAGATGTTATCTTAATTGTGGTGGCAATAAGAGGTGAGAGGTTCAATCTCTCACTATCTCCATTGTGGTTAAGGTAATATTGGGATCTTGTAATGCGCCATAATTGCATGTCGTCTCCGTACCTCAACGCGTTGGAATATGCGAGATCTTTGAGATGATGTGTAGAGTAGGAAGAGGCTACCGACTAAGGCGAACTGGTCGTGATAGGGCATGTCGGAAAGGGGTTTCTTCCTATCGATCTTCGGTTATCAATAATTGAGTAATTCCATTTACGATGCTATTTAATTGAGCTTTTTGGTTACGATCTCAACTAGCAGACTTGGCTAACTTACCCGTGACCAGGTTAGGTTCCTTAGGTTGTCTGGACAACACTCGGACAATTCAGCCTCAGTGCCGACCGGCACACTCCCCGTGCCGATCGGTACAACTCCCAACTTTCCCGAAACTCTCGCTCACGCTCACTAGAAAGCCGGGCTAACTCTTTTACTGATGATTCTGCTTAATTCCTATTGGTCTCTGTGGTTCGATTAAACCCTGGAATACTCTTCTGAGGAAAAAGTGCTACAACTATACACCGTCCACTTGCGGTATATAAGTAGGTGCGTACAAACGACCAACAACCATCTTCTGCACTGTGCCGATCGGCACCAGTGTCGAGCCGGTCGGCACGAGGTCGTCTTGCTCCAGCTGCAAACTTCGGATCTTCTATTTGCTTCCTGTTGGTGCTTTCTAGGTGCACATTTTATATGACAAATATGGTGTTTTTAATACTTTATTATGTCATAATTGCTAACAATTAACCCCCATTATCATATATATGCTAGTTTCTGTGTATTCGGAAGTATTTGCAGGAAACAAGAGAAGATAAGGAGACTACGAGTAAAGAGCAGCCGGAGGCCCGAAGAGCAAGGAGATTGGAGTCCGTGCCGGTCGGCACGGCCCGTGTGCCGACCGGCACCATGGAGGTCGGGCCCCAAACTTAAAGCCCACTCGGAGAATATGAAGCCCAGAAGAAATATCAGAGTCGGAGTCGGTGAAATCCAGCCCACAACCAAAAGAGACTATAAAGAGGAGATCTTGGTCGCGAAGTAAAGGGGGAGACAGACATACAGAGGTTTTGACCTAGGTTGAAGGTTGTGGCGGCGAAGACAGCGATCACCGATCATCACCACCAAAAAGGAAGACTGTGCCGACCGGCACACCGCCGTGCCGATCGGCACCTGTGGGACCACGCCAAAATCCTGCATCCTACTGTACCCATGTTCATGTGTTGCAGTATGATGCGTGAGTAGATCTCATATTCTCTCCGTGGCGAGGGAAATCTGGTTATGTAACTCTCACGCTTACAATACTCTTTTGATGTGTTTAGTCTATGTGATGCTTTGAACTCGTATCCGATCAATACGTGTTTATTACATAGTGCAAGAAACCAGTGGGGAGCTATTAGTACCTTGTCGTGACAGGATCGGGGCGAACGAAACCACCATGTCTTGTAGAACACCAAACCTATCAATTGAACCATGACCTGAGTTGCATGCCAGTACCCCAAACCATAGGAGAGAATCCCTTTCATAACCTTCATACAACCGCAGGCCCTTTCATCTCTAGCTGTTAACCACCCTTTCCACACATACCTTTGCCATATTAATTTAGTAGTTTAAATAATAGTTTAAGTCCCGCTTGTTCTCTGTGGTTCGATATTAAACCTTGGAATACTCTAAGGGAAAAAGTGCTACAACTGTACACCGTCCTCTTGCGGTATATAAGTGGGTGCATACAAACGACCAACAAGCACGTTTTCTGGCGCCGTTGCCGGGGAACAAGCCAGTTCTTTTACTATTTATTTATTCTACTAACCTCTAATCCTCTCTTTTCTAGTTTGTTTTTGTGTTTTCTTTCTGTGTTTTCAGGATGGGTACTCCTGAACCGGCTCATACGGTTACGGAGCATTCACTACCGTCTCCGGGATTGCTGATTCCACAAACTTCCGATGAGAAAGTCACTGCTTCGTCATACGTTCTCAACCCGACCATCATTAAAATGGTCGAGAACAGCAAATTCTCTGGGACGAAGGACGAGAACCCGTACACACATCTGCAAGATCTAGAAGTTCTCTGTCAGACCTTTAAGCATGAGGGAGTGCCTCAGAATTGGTACAAATGGTTGCGATTTCCATTTTCTCTAGATGGAAGAGCCAAAGATTGGTATAAATCTGCAGCCTGTGAGGCTAAGGGAAAGTGGGATAAGCTTGTAGGAAATTTCTGTTTACATTTCTTCCCGCTTCCGAAGCTGCAGAAACTGAGAAGAGAAGTGGTTAACTTCGAGCAAATGAAAGAAGAGACCCTCACGCAAGCATGGTTACGCTTCACATCTCCATTGAAACAAGGCCCCGATTTGGGCATGGATGATAACTTGACTGCTCAGACATTCTACATGTCTCTTGAAGGAACCTCCAGAATGCATTTGGATAGTTCAGCTGGAGGGAGTTTCCTCGACTTGACTGCTACTGCAGGTCTGGATCTTTTGAGTAAGATATCAAAGACTGAAGCTATGCATAGGCATTGGGAAGAATTCCAAGAAGATCCAATTCCCCCTGAAGGGTCGACGCTAGCAAAAGGTTCTTTGGATTTGAGAGCTGAAGCGGAAAGCTGTACAGTATCCGAAGTGGGATTAACAGTAAGAACAGAAGAACCAGCGCATGGCGATCTGAAAAGACCCACAATGGAGGAGGTGCCGACCGGCACGGCATCTGTGCCGACCGGCACACTGAAGCCCTTCGTGCCGACCGGCACAGCTCTCGTGCCGACCGGCACGCTGCCTGCTGTAAAAGGGATTTCCAAGACTGAAACTGCAATATTAGAGGAGCACGAGAACAGCTTCGTGAATAAATTTCCAAGACCAGTAGGAGATCCAACCTTGAGCAACGCTAGACCGTTGGACGAGTTTGAACCATTGGATTGGATCCCTATAGATTTTAGCTCAAATCTGCTAAGTATGAGGAGAACATATGATCCAAGGTATGCCTCTTCTACAGGAGTTCAGTATAACTTCCCTAAAGACACTAGAACTTCAGAAATACTGGATAATGTCGTCATTGGAGAAGTATTGGGGAAGTTATATAAGGACGATATGGAAATTGATCAGATGGAGGTTCAACAAGCAAAGAAGCTATTTGATAGTTGTTTTGTCCCATCGCCGTATGAAGGATTGTGCGGAGTATATGCAGTTGGCCTTACGGAACAAACGGAAGTTGATCCTTACATACCGTGCGAGATTGGATATAGAAGCTTTCCTAAAGCATTATGTGATTTTGGTTCCCGCGTCAGTTTGATGACGTATGAAGCATTCATGGATATGCCTTATGACATAAAAGGAAGATTGCTAGGAACCGAGCTTGAGCTAATCATGGCGGATGGAAGGAGAACTAAACCACTGGGAGTTATCAAAGATCTGAACATCGAGGTAAAAAAGAATACTATTCCGGTGGATATTTTTGTTCTTGATAAAGGTGAAGTTGGAGTCGAAGATATTATTTTGGGAAGACCTTTCTTAAAGCTTGTACAAGCCGTAATAGATGCTGGAAAAGGTCACCTCAAATTGACTCTGGGCGGAGAGGAAGTCCTCTTTGAATTCGAAGACCCACCCGTCGCTCAAGAAAGTGACGACCCACCCTCTCTCCAAGAATTCTTCACAGAAAAAGATGAAGAAATTAGTACAGGATACTCAGACCCGTTAAACAAACTGTTTGAAGAGTCAGACAGAGAAGAGGCCGAGATTCAGGACGGTGCCGACCGGCACGACCCTTGTGCCGATCGGTACAGTGGCGGTGCCGACCGGCACGGAGGTGAAAATCCTCAATTTGAGCCTTTGGGTAATCTGGATCCTGGTGCAGCACCAGAAGTAGAACAGAAGCCACTTCCTGACGGTCTGAGATACGAATACTTAGGCAAAGATAAAACTTATCCCGTCATCGTCAATAGTGCTTTGAATGAAGAAGAGACAAAACGATTGCTTGCTGTTCTGAGAAAATACAAGAAGGCGATCGGATATTGTCTTGATGATATCAAAGGAATAAGCCCAGCTTTTTGCACACATAAGATCAATCTTGAAGAATCAGCCAAGCCAGTCGTCGAAGGCATGCGAAGATTGAAAGAGGGCATGAGGAAGTTGCGAAGAAAGAAGTGCTGAGACTTCTTAATGCAGGAATGATTTATCCAGTTGCTGATAGTGAATGGGTGAGTCCGGTGCATTGCGTGCCAAAGAAAGGAGGACTCACTGTCGTGCCTAATGAGAATAATGAGTTGATCCCTCAACGGACAGTTACAGGATGGCGAATGTGCATTGATTACAGGAAACTGAATACCGCTACAAAGAAAGACCATTATCCATTACCGTTCATCGATGAGATGCTTGAAAGGTTAGCCAAGAACTCTTATTTTTGCTATCTCGACGGTTATAGTGGTTTCTTTCAAATCCCTGTTAGACCTGAAGATCAGCATAAGACTACTTTCACTTGTCCTTATGGAACTTATGCGTATCGGCGAATGCCATTCGGTCTTTGCAACGCACCGGCTACATTTCAGAGATGCATGAATGCTATATTTGCTGAATTCATTGAAGACATTATGGAGGTATTTATGGATGATTTCTCTGTTCATGGTACTGATTTTGATCACTGCTTAGTAAATTTAGAGAAAGTACTAAAGAGGTGCGTAGAAGTGGATTTAGTTCTTAATTGGGAGAAATGTCACTTCATGGTAACCGAAGGGATTGTCTTGGGGCATGTTATTTCTAATAGGGGCATTGAAGTAGACAAAGCTAAAATATCCACAGTTGAAAGGTTGCCACCACCTACTGATATTAAGACACTGCGCAGTTTTCTTGGACATGCAAATTTTTATCGCAGATTTGTGAAGGATTATTCAAAGATTGCTAAGCCATTAACAGAATTGCTGCAAAAGGATGTTGAATTTGAGATGAATGATGAAAGGCTTACTGCTTTCCGGAAGTTGAAAGAAGCATTATGTTCTGCACCTATTATGCAACCTCCGGATTGGAATTTACCGTTTGAGATTATGTGCGATGCAAGTGATTATGCAGTAGGAGCGGTTCTTGGACAACGAAAAGAAGGTAAAGTGCATGCTATCTACTATGCTAGTAAAACTCTCAATGAAGCCCAGATTAATTATACAACAACAGAGAAAGAAATGCTAGCTGTTATATTTGCATTTGAGAAATTTAGATCCTACATCCTCAACTCTAAGGTCATTGTTTATACGGATCATGCTGCTATTAGATATCTTGTCTCTAAAAAGGAGTCGAAACCTAGATTGCTTCGTTGGGTCTTGATGTTGCAAGAATTTGATTTGGAGATTAGAGACAAGAAAGGGATTGAGAATTCAGTAGCAGATCATCTATCTCGATTGGTGATTGAGGACAAGAAAGAATGCATTGGCGATGCCATGGCACAAGAGCAGCTATTTCGAGTTAAGGATCATCGAGAATCATGGATGCAAGACATCATAAATGGATTCAAAGGGAAGCTAGATGATTGTAGCAAGAATTCAAGAAAGAAGATTGTCAGTGAGATGAGAAAATTCATATGGGATGATCCTTATTTATACAGATATTGTGAAGATGGAGCTGTTCGAAGGTGCGTACCTCGCGACGAACGCGAAAGCATATTGGAAAAGTGTCATTCATCTGAGTATGGTGGACATTATGGGCACTTTCGAACACAAGCAAAGGTATGGGCTAGTGGATTTTATTGGCCTTCGATGCATGAAGATGCGAAAAGGTATGTTGCTAGATGCCCCCAATGCCAAAGAATTGGCAATGTTAATGCTCGTAATGCTATGCCTTTGAAGTATAATTTGCAAGTTGATATATTCGATGTTTGGGGCATGGATTTTATAGGACCGTTTGTTAATTCGCATGGCTATGAATATATTTTGGTTGCTGTGGATTATGTCTCAAAGTGGGTAGAAGCAATACCATGCCGAGTCAGTACAACTCGTGAATCCAAGCAGATGTTGAATGAGTGCATATTTCCAAGATATGGTGTTCCTAGAGTCATTATCACAGATGGTGGAACTCATTTTACCGGACATGAGTTTACTAAAGCTTTGAAGAAGATGGGTATTGAGCATCGAATTGGGACAGCCTATCATCCACAGACCAATGGCCAAGCAGAAACTTCTAATAAGCAGCTGAAAGGAATTCTCCAGAAAATTGTTACAAGAGAAGGAAAGGATTGGTCAAACAAGTTGAATGGCGCACTTTGGGCTTATCGCACAGCGTTCAAAATACCAATAGGTATGACACCCTATCAATTCGTCTATGGAAAGACTTGTCATTTGCCTGTAGAGTTAGAACATAGAGCATATTTGGCAATCAAAGAGATGAATTTGGATTTAGATGCTGCTGCGGTAAAAAGAAATATTCAAATTAGTGAACTCGAGGAAATGCGCTTAAAGGCTTATGAGAGTGCAGCAATCTATAAAGAAAAAACAAAGAAGTGGTATGATAAGAAGCTTTTGAAAAAGGAATTTCACGAAGGAGATAGAGTGCTACTATTCAATTCAAGATTTCGGTTATTCGGTAAAGGCAAATTGAAAAGCAAATGGGATGGACCGTATCTTGTTCATAAAATTCTCCCTTCCGGAGCTGTTGTCATCGTGGATGGAAAGCAAAATACATACACGGTGAATGGCCAACGACTAAAGGTATATCTTGAACCCGACACTTTTGAGTTAAAGTCATTTGATATATATTATGTGAATTGAGTGATTGGGTGGTCGAGCTTAACGACGTAAAACAAAAGCACTGTTGTTTTTACTGTTTTTCTGTGTGTTTTGTGTTTCTTTGATTTTATTGAGTCGTTCGAGGCAACTTTGCCTCCGTGCCGACCGGCACAGCATGTGCCGATCGGCACGGGATAGTCCGTGTCGTTTTTGAGTCGAGTTTTGCCCTTCCTCCAAGACATGCTTCGGTGACTTCCAAATTTAAGAGATAGAGTCCGGTTCGACCAAGAGAATTATGGATATATATATGAAGGAGTTGTCTCGGATCTCATCATCAAAAATCGAGCGCCGCCGGAGTTCCCACCAAACCCTAGAGCAGAAAACAATGCAAGGCGGCGAAACCGGAAGCGGAGGCGACGGTGCCGATCGGCACGCCGGCGGTGCCGACCGGCACGGCGCCGTACTTTCGCCAATGAGCCCAACTCTGCCATGGGAGAGCAACAGGAGCCTCAACCCCACCGAGGACGATCCAATCGTCTGGTCGCACCTGAAGCAACGATGGATGATGAAGAGTGAAGCGGACGCGTTCAATAGAGAGAAGAAGGAGATGGATGAAGCCCTTCGGAAGAAGGTTAGAGAAGTGCTAGTACGCAAAGGTAAATCCAAGGTTGATGATAGCACACCGGTCTCCGATAGGTATACAATGGATCGACTTCTCGCTATGGAACGTCCTTTGACATATGATGATCTTATCACCTTTGAATCGATCCTTACTGATAGCGAGAAGGAAGAGTTAGACAAAGACTGCTTTCTGACCATCCATAGGTCTAGGCTGAACGATGGAAGGAATCCTGATAGAGGTGCCGACCGGCACACGCAAGGTGCCGATCGGCACACTACACTACCACGCGTCCTGACCGACTGGGAAGACCTCCAAGAGAAGATTCTGCACAAGAACACCAGAGGTTTTGGATGTAAGTGTTTTTACTGTATGAAAGACCATCAGAGGCAGATTGAGAATTATCTAGCAGATCCTGAATGCATCCCTGCGACTTTCGTCTTTGATGATGGCTTTTCCGTTGCTAAAGGGCGCATGACCCCTAAAGAGATCAATGATGAAATTCAGAGGCGTATTGACAGGGACAATGCTGCAAAGAGGAGAGCACGCAACCTGGCAGATCTAGAAGCGTATTTTGCAAGGAACGGTAGGCGTGCCGACCGGCACGGCCCTTGTGCCGATCGGCACGACGTCAAGGTTGTGAATTTCGTTGAAATATCTGATGATTCCTCTGATGATGAGCCAGACCCTAAGCGATCAAAAGAAGTAGAGGAAGTTCGGCGTTCCGCTCGTCTTTCTTCAAAGCCAAGAGCAAGATATACCTTGGAATCAGTGAGCTATATAGAGGCATCCCCTGCACATGAACACCCATTAGCTAATCTTGTTGCAAAGGATGAAGAAGATCCCGAAGAGGATCCGGAAGAAGATCCCGAGGAGGAACCAATGGAAGATGAGCTAGAACCCACTGATGCCGAACCACCCAGTGCAGAAGGAGCTACAGGGGGCCTTGCAGGAGCTCAAGGCAGTTCAGGGCCGCGTTATCAGGTGAACGGCGCCCCGTGCCGATCGGCACGGGTGCCGTGCCGACCGGCACCTCGGGGTTTTGACAGAAACTCGCCCCTGAGAGATGAACGTCATGATCGTCCTGCCAACTGCTGCCCAATCTGCAGAAGAAACATCGAACGTCTCTATTATGATATGGAGAGATGCTATAGGCACCATCGGGACATTGATATAAGGATTGATGACATAGAGAGCATGGCCGCGGCGGATTACTCTTTTCTCATGAGGAACATTCGAAGCATCTTTAGCATGTTGAGGAGGCATGGCATTTCAGATTAGGTTGGTCTAGTCGTTTTTCTTTTGCAATAGGGACATTGCAAGGTTTGAGTGTGGGGGATTCGCCCTTACACTTCTTAAGGTCGTTTGTTTCGATTTAGTATGGTTTGAGTTAGTGTGTGAAAGTGTGAGAGTTTTCTTAGAGAGGTTTGAGATGGTGTGCTTAGTTAAGCTTCGAGGTCAAGAATTATTGCAATGTCTTGAATAAAGTTAGTGTTAGTTGTCGAATCGATGTGTTACCCCATATTCTTGATTTTGTTTTTGACGATCGTTTTGCCAATCTACTTGAGTTCATTGAATAATCGCTTGGCTTTATATACCCACTTTTCGAAAACCCCTTCTATCATCATAAGTTGAAGCGTTTGGCTGACGATTTGATATTATGCCTACTACACTAAGCCAAATGAGATGAGAGAAGCCTACACATAAACCTTTTGATAGGAAGACGTCTTTGTCAACTCTTTGCTCTTGATTACGACTAAGCTAGAAGGGAGAAGTTTCATTTGTTCATCTCAGTTTGCTAGCCATCTATCATCAAATTCTTTCTACCCAAAAACCGATATTTCATCGTTTCTCCCTCCTCCTTGACACAACCTACAAGCAAATGTGGAGTATAAACAGATTTCGATCCAAAATATGCTCTGATAGCAGTCTGCAAGGAAATAAAAGAAGAAAAAGAAGGAAAAGAATTAAATTGGTCAGGTGCCGACCGGCACAGGCCTGTGCCGATCGGCACAAAAGGAAAAATAAAGGAAAATGGTCAAAAAGAAAGAGAATAATGAATATCAAAGGAAGCAGACTGCAGAAAGAGTTAAAATTCTAAAAAGATCTGTATATGCTTCAGGCTTGATCCCTTCTTAATTCTATTTCATTCATTCTCGATTGTTTCCTTTTCCCTTGATCCTTGTGCTTATACTCTGAATTCCTATGATGAAAACTCCCTTTTAGAAGGCATGATTGAGCGAATTGTTGACTTAGTTGTTCTTTCGATTCAATTTGGTTATATTACTTGCCGAGATCCACAAAAGAGCCTTATATTGTAGAATAGGAGAGGGAAGGAAATACATTTGAGCGATTGAGTGAAGTCTGAAGCTTTTGCGTTCTTCTTACTTGATATGAAGGGAGACAAAATATTCGTTTGATAAGCCTTGTGATTGATTTGGTCGACTCAAGTTTTGAGGTGAAATTGTTTTCAAAAATCGAGAGAAAGTCTTGTGGAGGGATACTAATTCGACGAGATGATTGACAATGGCTAAGTTGAAGACTTGTGAGAGTTTTTGCTTCTTGACATGACGAAAGCACGGTGATGATTTTCTTGATTCGTGTTGCTCGAGGACTAGCAATGATTTGAGTGTGGGGGAGCTGTTGGTGCTTTCTAGGTGCACATTTTATATGACAAATATGGTGTTTTTAATACTTTATTATGTCATAATTGCTAACAATTAACCCCCATTATCATATATATGCGTAGTTTCTGTGTATTCGGAAGTATTTGCAGGAAACAAGAGAAGATAAGGAGACTACGAGTAAAGAGCAGCCGGAGGCCCGAAGAGCAAGGAGATTGGAGTCCGTGCCGGTCGGCACGGCCCGTGTGCCGACCGGCACCATGGAGGTCGGGCCCCAAACTTAAAGCCCACTCGGAGAATATGAAGCCCAGAAGAAATATCAGAGTCGGAGTCGGTGAAATCCAGCCCACAACCAAAAGAGACTATAAAGAGGAGATCTTGGTCGCGAAGTAAAGGGGGAGACAGACATACAGAGGTTTTGACCTAGGTTGAAGGTTGTGGCGGCGAAGACGGCGATCACCGATCATCACCACCAAAAAGGAAGACTGTGCCGACCGGCACACCGCCGTGCCGATCGGCACCTGTGGGACCACGCCAAAATCCTGCATCCTACTGTACCCATGTTCATGTGTTGCAGTATGATGCGTGAGTAGATCTCATATTCTCTCCGTGGCGAGGGAAATCTGGTTATGTAACTCTCACGCTTACAATACTCTTTTGATGTGTTTAGTCTATGTGATGCTTTGAACTCGTATCCGATCAATACGTGTTTATTACATAGTGCAAGAAACCAGTGGGGAGCTATTAGTACCTTGTCGTGACAGGATCGGGGCGAACGAAACCACCATGTCTTGTAGAACACTAAACCTATCAATTGAACCATGACCTGAGTTGCATGCCAGTACCCCAAACCATAGGAGAGAATCCCTTTCATAACCTTCATACAACCGCAGGCCCTTTCATCTCTAGCTGTTAACCACCCTTTCCACACATACCTTTGCCATATTAATTTAGTAGTTTAAATAATAGTTTAAGTCCCGCTTGTTCTCTGTGGTTCGATATTAAACCTTGGAATACTCTAAGGGAAAAAGTGCTACAACTGTACACCATCCTCTTGCGGTATATAAGTGGGTGCGTACAAACGACCAACACTTCCCAGACCTCGTAGCGATGGATTTCAGCTGTTCTGCAGAGCGGGTATTACCAGGAAGAGTTCCCTTCTCACCTTGCACCGATTCCGCCAATTGGGCCATTTGATTCTCCATCATCTTCATGAATTGGAGAATTTGCTGATTAGAACTCCCCACTTCGATGACCTTATCGTTGATTTTCTCAAGCACACGATCAACTTCCTTGAATTTGGCTTGGGTGTCCTTGTTGACCTTCTCTTGAGCTTGAAAGAACTCTTGGCATTGAATCCGAAGCGGGTGGCGTTTTGCATAGACGATGATGGGGTGAAGCTACTCCTTTGTTGCTGATATGGAGTCTTCCATCCTTGCCTCTTGACATAATTGAGCATCTTCACATCATCGGGGCAATCCTTGCTCACATGACCAAGCTCTCCACATTCTTCACATGTAGATCGGGCTTCCGCTAGCTTGACGGTCTCTTCCTTGGGAATATGATCAATCTTATCCAATCTCCTTTGTATGGTGTCGAGCCTGTCCATAAGCAATTCATCATAAGCTCTTTCTACCACACTCTTCATCTTTCCCGTAGAATTTTGAAGGCTTCTACTTTCTCTCTCACCAACCCATGATTGACTTTGCTCTATCTTCTTGATCAAGGCTGTGGCTTGAGCGGGTATCTTGTCCAAAAACGATCCTCCAGAAGAAGCATCTAAGTGTTATCGGGACAAAAGATTCAGACCCGTGTAGAACCTTTCCACTAGCTCCCATTTAGCAAGGCCATTGTGAGGACAAACATCCTTGTACTCGTTGAATCGATTCCATGCTTCTCCAACGTTCTCATCAGCAAGTTGAGTAAATCTAAGGATCTTGTTCTTCAAAGCTTGAGTCTTGCCTGGAGGGAAGTACTTTGCCAAAAATTCTGCAGAGAGTTGATCCAAACTAATCTTTGTTGCAGGAGGTAACTCATGGTACCACTCCTTAGGACGCTCAATAAGAGATAGAGGGAACAATCGCACCTTGGCTTCATTGGCATTCATATGTTGCAATTGAAAGGTACTGCATGAAAATGTTGTAAATGCATATTAGGATCTTCAGACCTGTGAACGGTTGCTGACCAACCAAAGACATGTAGCGCTCCAGCTGAAAAGGTTGAGCTTGTGCAGTGAACTCAGTCTTGATAACATTGTCCAAGGCAGGCTTGAGACGATTAGCTACTGGTGTTGTGTCTGCCATGTCTTCCACTTCTGGAACTTCTTCTTCCTTGTCTTCTTCTAGAGCTGCAAACAATGCCCTCGGGCAGAGCGGCTCGCTGTTGTCTTCTATGTCTCCCACTGACTTGCTTTTCTTTTCCGCCTTACGCTTGCGAAAGAGAATCTTTGGATCATCGAGGTAATTAAAGGGTTTATTTGACTTAGCGCCGTCCATACCTCTCTGGTTAAATAAACAGGACATATGTACTGGAAAAAACAGAGAAATTAAAAAAAAGAAAGCAATGTGCCGGTCGGCACACTGACGTGCCGATCGATACCATAGCCAACTTCTCAAACTTCAAACAATGCCTAATTCGAACAAAGGTCCCCGGCAACGGCGCCAGAAAAAGAAAGCTTGTTGGTCGTTTATACGCACCTACTTATATACCGCAAGTTGACAGTGTACAGTTGTAGTACTTTTTCCCTCAGAAGAGTATTCCAAGGTTTAATCGAACCACAAGGACCAATGGGAATTAAGCAGAATTGTTAGTAAAAGAGTTAGCCAGGCTTTCTAGTGAGCGTGAGCGTGAGTTTTGAGAGAATTGGGGGATGTGCCGATCGGCACGGAGGCTGAGTTGTCCGAGTGTTGCTGAGCCTAAGGAACCTGATTCGATCACGGGGTAAGTTAGCCAAAGTCTACTAGTTTAGATCGTAACCAAAAAGCTTACTTAAATAGCATCATAAACGGATTTACTTAATTATTGATAACCGAAGATCGGTAGGAAGAAACCCCTTTCCGACGTGCCCTGTCACGACCAGTTCGCCTTAGTCGGTAGCGGCTTCCCACTCTACACATCATTTCAAAGATCTCGTATATTCCAGCGCGTTGAGGTATAGAGACAATATGCAATTATGGCACATTACAAGATCCTAATACTACCTTAACCACAATGGAGATAGGGAGAGATTGAATCTCTCACCTCTTATTGCCACCGCAATTAAGATAACATCTAATACTTAGTCGTCACTATGCATAGGAACAAGTGCATGTAAAGACCATAAAATCCAGGCAATCAATAATCAAAACCATTCATCCACATATTCGACCATACTTTGATAATACATAGTACAAGATACATCACCATCTAGTAGGCCTACCTTGATAGATCACCTCTTAGCACCAGCGGTTCTTGATCTAACAACTAGAGAACATGAAGAACGGGGCAAGCCCCGGTGGCTCTAAACTTACTAGCTCTGTTGTCCCTCTGGCGGCCGATCCCGAAACCCTAGGGTTTCTACAGGTTTATATAGGTATGTCCTTCGGAAAGGAAAAGGATATCGGGAAGAGAGTCCCCGTGCCGATTGGCACAGAGGTCGTGCCGATCGGCACACCTCGTGTCCAACTCGGTCTCCCCTCTAAGTCGGTTCCAAAGTCCTAGGTAGCTTCCATGTGGGCCTTCCAATCAGTTTTCTTCGAGATCAAGTCTTGCATTGCTCTTTTAAATCTTCGAGTATCTTTTATCTCTTCATGACGAATATCTCCCAAGATTGGTTCGGATGACTTCCTTCTAGAATCAACTGAATGGTGGGCCAGCCTTGATGGCCCTGAAGTCCCCTGTGCCGGTCGGCACAAGGCTGTGCCGATCGGCACAGTGAGCCTTTTCTGCTGCTTTTCTTCTCTTCAGGTCCAGATCAGCCAAAATGTCCAGAATGTCGTCCTTTTCATCTGTTTCTGCAATAAATCTCCAGAACGACATATATACAAATATAGTGCTATTATCAACGGTTAATGGCCTATAATGATGACATTTATGCTCTAAATAAGGCGCAGTTGGCATATAAAATGGTATGCTAGAAATCGCCAACAGTCACTTTACTCCTTCAAACAATTTCATCAAGTGCGATTTACACCTTATTCATGTTTGTCTCTTTTGTTTCTCAGCCTACAAGTCGAATTTGAAGCTTAAATTTTGTATGATGATAGTTCCCACGGTACCCTATGTTAATATAATTTTTTATTTTTTATGGCGCCATTTGAATGCATATAACATTAATTGCTATTGAACTATGTAATCAATATTAAAAAATATATGTCATAATTATTTTAACATTGGTCGTTGTGTGAATTGTCATCATGCGAAATTTGAGCTTCAAATTTCTTTTCTGGGCAGAGAAACAAAAAAGACAAACATCAATAGGGTGTAAATTGCACCTAATGAAATTATTTGGGGTAATAAAGTGAGCCATCATTTTGTTTAGAGGTAAAACAGACAAAATGAATTGTTCAGGGAAGTAAAATGAACTTTTCCGGAAAAAAAACCTACTATCATTGCTCACAGGGTTCCAATTGGCTGACATGGAACCATTAATTTCTTATTATCAATTTTCAGCCACATTGTGGTAGCCCTAAGTTTGAGGGACCTCTTTAGACTATAATTAAAAAAAGTAGGGGCAGGAGGCATGTTTCAAGGAAAACGACGAGAAGATCTAAAAATCACACCAAGTCCCATTGAGATCAAGTCACCCTGAACACCTTGTTGCGACGTAGACTTGGCCAGATTAGGTTCTCTAGTTGATCTCGCCAGGAATAGGATAGATTATGTACCATTTCCTTTAAGATAAAAACACAAGTGAGAAGCAACAAAGCGCACATTACTGTCCGAAGGCCTGAGCCTATATGAATTTAGTGTTCCAACTCTATGATGTAGGTAGATTGATCCACATTAGGTATTCCTACATTCAAAAAGGTTTTATTTGGTATGCAGTTGGGGGTGGATGGTTTTTAATTTAAGGCTCAATTATAAATATGTGATGAAATAGAAATTAGTTTTTAATTTAATTATTTTGTTTGGTTAGAAGCAAAATTTCCGAATCATAATTAAAACTGAACGAATTATGATTTAACAATAGCTAGGTACCTTTGATGAATCAAAATCATGCACCACTGCATACAATCAAATAGCGCATAAATAGGAGAATAAAATGTAAAAGAAAACAAAAGAATGCTTCAAGGTATTAGTGGACATATCCTTGATATTGCAACACTAGTGAGGAATAAATCCTCTCAACCACAGTAACAAACATGTAGCAAAGAACTGATGGGTGAACCGCGTCGGAAATCATCACCAGTAGAGCGTGCAGTGATGGAGGGGGTGGCATCTCTAAATGGTGGGAGCCCCTCTTAGTTGTTGTTAAATTCAATAGAAAATGAGTTTGGATTTCAACTCCGATTCCGACTTTATCAAGAGCTAGTAACATTGTTTCATGCCAAAAAAAAAAAATGCATAGATTCTAAGCCAAATTTCACAAACAAACATACTCCTTCCGGTTTTAAATTATTGACGTTTGACCATTTGTGAGTTACGTTTGACCATACGTATTATTCAAAATATTTTAAAAATTATCATAGATGTTGTTATGATTAGTTTCATCATTAAAAAAAATCGAAATATAACTTATAATTTTGTGTATTTAAGCTAATATTTTAAATAAAATGAATGAATAAATGTAACTAAAAAATAGTCAAATGTCAATACAAATTTTGCAATCCATAATCTATAATTAAAAATGTTTACACAAATACATTTGTTATGGCAAGTGAATGAAATGACATGCCAATTATACCCATAAGTCATTTTTACAGGAGTCAACAACAATCAGCTTGTTCGTTTAGTTTACTACTTTTCAGCCGCTACAGTGTTCATAATTATTTTTTTACAGCCGCTACAGTATTCACAGTTATTTCCCGCTCTGGAGCAACAAGGCCCGAAACCAGCCCGACCCCACGGAGAATCGAACATTCATATGCCATCCGGCGGCACACGTTGAGTCCTGAAAATTCCCATTCGCAGCAGGAACCGAACTCACCTCCGCCACACATCCCACACGCACTGACAGGCTGGCCCATGACGCACTGGGCCCACATGGCGGCAGTGTCTTCTGCGGCGCAACGATTCCCACCGCAAACGGGAGCCACGACCCACGAGGCACCGCCTTCCCCTTCTTGCCCCTTTACAAAACGGAAAGACAAGGCGGCGAAGAAAGAGAAAGAGGGGAGAGAGGAACGGGCAGAGAAGGGGGCGGCAGATTCTTCTTGTCGTCGCCGAGGTTTATCCGGCGGGAGCCAGGGCAGCGCAGAGGACAGGCGACATGACTCATATCCTTCTCGACCCCTCTTAGATCTGCAGAATTCTCTTCTTGTTTTTGCTTGTTCGATCCGCTATTGTTCTTTTGAATCTGTTTCTTCGTTCTTGCTCTGTTCCATCCTTGACTCGGGTTCCGCACGCGGCAACCAGAGGGAGCGTGACCGCGAGCGTGCAGCGGCGAGGAAGCCCAACGCTAAGGCCTCCCAGGACGGCTTGACCCCGGAGCAGCGCCGCGAGAGGTGCGTGTTCTTGATTTCGACACGGTTTCTTGTCTGATTCGATCGGCCTGATACGGGCGAATCTTTGTCGGCTGGCACTGATGCTGTTCCGATCTGGTTGTTTGGGGTGGCGCAGGGACAAGAAGGCGCTGGAGGAGAAGGCGGCAAAGAAGGCGCAGCAGGCGGCGGCTGCGGCTGGAGGCGGGGGGACCTCGACCGACACCAAGAATAAAGGCGGAAAGAAATAGGCGGCACTGGCGCTGCATCGGCGGCGCCAGCCTGTGTACGATTATTAATGCTGTTAGATTGTACCATTGCATCTGCAGATCCGTGCTCGTTAATCTGTTAGTAGATGTAATGTTTGTTGGGTCATAAAGTTGTCATCTGCAAGTGCCAGATACGATATCATGAATACGTCATGATAATAATACATTGTTTCCCCGTTTTGCTGGTTTTATGTATCTGCCCTTAAAGCAAATTGTTTTTACTTGTTCTGTGTGCAACTGCTATTGACGGAATTTTGAAGGTCTTAATTAGATTAGAGGTAAAATGTGTTCTGGTAATGAAATTTGGCTGTTCTCTTCTGTTGCTAGAAGCCCACTGAAATTGGAAAGTAGATTGTGGCGGTATTCTGCCTATTTCTCTCATAATTCAGCTATCAAATGTCACCTGTATTGGCTACCAGTACTAGATCAGCATTCAAAGGTTGCTTACCCAATTCCTAGCTACATAAGAATCTATTCGCGTAAATAGTGAAACTTGCATATTTTGAGGACTTTCTTCAATATTTCTGAAGTATCATTCTCATTCAATTCTTAAGTTACCCAAATGGTGATACAATTGTACGAATAGAGTTGATAATCTTAGGGACTAACAATATTGGTTGACTTCTATTTGAGCTATATAAATCATATCATGACAGTACGTGTACAAGAAATCGGGCATTTGGTCATTCGAAAAGAGATAATTGGGTGTTTCATTGCAAGAAATAGTTTAGCAAGGTACTTGTTAACTCGTTTGCAAATTTTGCCGTAAGAGTGTCAGTGTTTGGCCCCAAGATCAAAGCAGTTAAAATCATGTAGAGTTAGAATCAGAAAGCAGAGAGCTGCAGGTATTCGTTGGTTGATTGGCTGTTTCTGTTGAATTTCTGTTTAATGAAATAATGAATATTTATGTAGATGGATTCAATGATTCGCTGAACATACTTCTTTCGCTCAATGTCAATGTAAAAGTAGTAGAAGCAGGATTCAGTGAACTCTCCAACGCTCCTTGTTAAGCAATGAACTTAAAAAAAGGGCAACCCCATGCCATTGGGCGGAGCTAGAGCTCAAGGGAGGGTGGTGCGGAACATTACTTGAGGTTTCTTAGGCTTATGTTTCTTTCATTGTGGTTGCATATTTAGGTATTCAAATGGGTGCATATGTAGTGAAAATAAGACCAATACCATTGAAGTTTTCTTTCGCTGTGGGTGCGGCCGCACCCACAGCAACTCAAGTAGCTCCGCCCTGTCCCATGCTATACGTATAGGCAGAGAACGTCATGGAATTCATTTTGGAGAGCTAGTTACTTATAGTCAGCTCGATAATGTGAATTCAAACTATTTTTCTCATATTACCATAGCTAATACTTTCTTTGGTCAGGCTCCAAAAGTGGTTTCGGTATTATGGTATTCAATTCAACTCTCCAAATCTCTTATTGCCCAATGCTAGTTATCAGAGTAATTTATTTTCCACTGCTCAATTGTTTTTCCTTGCCAGTAATTATTTATGTGTAATAAATCTGGTAATAATTAGAATACTAACCTGTTGTTATAGGATTTTTTGAAATAAATAGAGTACCTATTCAATTGATAATTATTTGTTTCATTTAGCTTTTCCGCTTTAAAATAAGCATAGTTTAATAACACTGAAATTCTCACAAAGTTTGATCGAAGCAAAACTTGATGCGACTTGTTATCTATTGTTCCTCATCCCCATTTTCTTCTGGCAAATGCATAAGTTTCCGCGTTTCTCCATCAAACATTCAAATGATGCTAAAGAACAATGTCCCAGTTCTTAACTGTTTTCCTGATACATTGTTTACTATGTTTATTACTTGAGAGATCATTTGAAAGTCCTGGTTTTTATAGCTGCTGTATTCAAATAGTGTTTTGGTGTACTCACGAAATTATATCCTTGAATCTTGCTGTTATAGTTCCATTTATGATGAACGAGCAACATGTCCATTACAATTTACAAAATAGTTGTTTTTCCGTGAATTGTTACAGTAGTAGCTAAGAATTGTGATAGTGGTTGTGAGTTCCCATTTGCAGTTTTCTAGATCAAATTGATACAATCTTGTCATGGTCAAATATTTCCAAGCCATTTCTGACTAGGTGTCAGTAATCTTTGCTGTTGACCTATTCTGTTGTGGGGCTCCCATTTGCACTTGTTTGTTCACCTTGCTTGGCAGTAGAACTGGTAGCCTCCTTTTATAATTTGAGCTGCTTCTTGCAGGTAAACATGCTTGGTCAGATGCTGCTGAATTGACATGGTCCCCTAGTAGTTATGTTTAATTGATTTGTTTTACACCTTCACTGTACTTAATTATCTGTTGCAAAGTTATGCTTCAAAGGTGTGCTGTTAGTCTGTATTCTTCAGCTTTGAGATTTTGTAGTCATTTGAGTTTCTCTGTGCTTATGCCTTGCTTCAGTTTGTGACATTTATATGCTGATTGCAGACACTAGTACTTGCCATTGCGCTCTCATATGCAGTCCTGGAATGATCAATCATCAAACAGTTCTCCATGCTTCCCTCTTCCTAGTAGCTGGTGACAAAACATATCACGTGGCAGCCTATTCATTTTGTTCATCTTCCAGTTCTTTATAATTCTGGGTTGGTGCACCACTCCACAATTCTGGACAAAACATATCACCAACTTGTTTATCACTTAGAACATCTGCTGACTTGAACAGAAGAATCCTGGCATGTTTTTGGCTTCTCAGACTTATGACTAAGTGATAAATTTGCATATTGAACAATTAACTTTGCTGCCATCCAAACTATGGCTTGCATGATGTTGCTGCATCCAATGTAGAGTGAGCTTGCCCTTGTAGCCAGCTCAAAATGCATAGAATCCTTGAATCATGATACCTCCCATACCAAAGACAAATAGCAATGCTTTCCGGTCTGTTATGCAGTGTGTAAGTTCTAGCAAAGATGTGAATGTTGCATGGAGAACTGTGAACCTCGAATTCTCAATCTTCCCATGAGGGCGGATGTTCCTCTTTTGGGTGATTGCTTCTACTGTTTCTTTCTTAGACTTCAACGAGATTATGCTATTATTTGTGGATGGATGTATATTCTACATCGTCCTGGTAAGGTTATCTTCTGAGCTATACAGTGTTGAACGCTAATTTTGATCTTTTGTTTCCGTTATTGTCTTCTCTCCTGTAGAAATAATTGGGTACTGCTCAATATATCACTGTCCAAAAGTTTCGATTTTTACCAACAGTACTATTTTAATTCGATCAAATAAGAAAAACAGTATGCTTGATACTTAAACCTGTTTTGTACTGTTACAAATCATTAGATTACAAATATACTTTTCATTAAATGGAATGAATATCTTATGGAGAATAGATGGATATCCAGAAAAACAGTTATTAATGAACAGCGCATATACTCAATCTCCATTTTTGCCATATAATCATGTCAGTAGCTCAACATAACCTACTTTCGGTGGACTGTTATATTAATCATCTATTTACATGTTACTTCAGGTTTAGTGTCTATACGAAAACAATGCTTCTACTCACCCTCCATGCCAGTCTAGATTGTTGATGAAAAGCCATTTGGGACGGTTTGTACTACCTCTTTCTCATTAATCAGAAAAGAAAGCAAGGAATCCAACATTGTGAAATCACCTGTGCCATTCCTGCTTCCTCCTCTACCATTAAGGAAGAGCAATCTGTTGTTTCACTGTAAACGATCTGAACTGGAGCAGATACTCCCCACGCGATGTGCATGCCTCTAGGATCGGCCAAGATGGTTGGTGAATATGCAAGTTTCCGCTCACTTGACTGAGGAGTCCATTATCAGCAGCGGCTTTGTCATCCATCAGAAGCCTGGGAAGAGTACGCTGCATGCAGAACCTATTCCATGATTGCCAGCGAGCCTACAAATCCTGATGCCTCCCAATCCGACTATCCAAAGGTAGAGACCATGTTTTTTTGTGTTGTCTGGAAGCAGGATTAATGCAGAGATTGTTAACGAAATCTGGTTCTCCGCTCCATGAACTCCTCTTGCTTTGTCCCTTTGTGACTAATCCTTATCCAGGACACCAAAAGAAAGGGTCGTGGGGGCATATGTATATAGAATATATGCCAAGTGTGTACTAGTCACCGACAATCAAGTTATGTTTTTGGTTCTTATCTTTTGTATGGTCTAAATTGTCCATTCATTTCCTAAACAATAAACTGTCTGTCTCGAGCTTAAAATAGTTTTTTTTTCCGTCTAATGCCCTGAATATCATAGTTTTCTGTTGGTCTGTATTGTACGATCCAAATTGTCCATCCCATTTGCAGCTATCTGACCATCTATCTGCCCCTCTTTTATGATTTGATTTGCTTCTTTGAAGCCATGCTTGGTCCGATGCTTAAGAGAATTGACATGGTCACGTAGTAGTTACGGTTCAATTGATCTGTTATAGTGACCTTTATTATGTTTAGATAACCGATTGAAAGTCTTGTTGTTTATTCCAACCTATTAGTGAGTATTCTTCAGCTTTGAGATCTGGCATAGTCCATTGAGACACTCTTATGCCTGCCTTTGCTTCAGTTTGTGTAATCTTTACATGCTGATTGCAGACTTCAGTTGTTACCATTAGGCTCTCATATCCAGTTCTTGATTGATCTAACACTCCTCTATGCTTCCCTGTTCCCAGTAGCTGGTGACAAAACATACCATGTGGTACCGGATTCATGTTTCAGCTTCCAATTCTTGGTAATTCTGGGTTTGTACACTTCATAAATTTGCTACCAACTTTTGTTTACCACTTTGAACATTTACTGACTTGAATAGAAGAATTGTAAGATGTTTTAGCTTGTCAAACTTATGTTTAAGTGATAACTTTGCATATTTAACAATTATTTTTTCCAGATAGTATATACTTTTATTGCCATCGAACAATGACCTCGATGGATTTGCTGTTCTCTAACCTCGTAACCGAAGGTGCTTCATCATGTTAATTTTTTATTTTGTTTCTATAAACTTTATTCTGTTTTTGGTTAACATAACTGGAACTAATCAACCTTCCCTTCTGAGAATTGCACTTTCGCTTCAGGATCCTCTGAACGTAGTGCTCTGGTAGTCTGGTGCATCTTTCAAATATTAGAAATCTCACAAATATATTGGCGCTAGCGTGTTGTGATGAGAGATGCTATTCACTTGCCACTAAATGAAATACGTGGACTCCTCTGCAGTTTGGGAGAACCGATGTATTTTGTTTCTGGATTCAGTTTGCTCTAGCTTTTGGTATATATATTGGCACGCTTTTACGTCAAGACTCCTTACCGAAGGTTCTATATATATGCATCCTATTGACAGTAATTGGTTGTAGCATTTAGTTTTAGTAAGGTAAACAGTCCTTGCTGAATTCATTACAGAATAAGTTAGGTAAAAATCACATCAGCTTCAGTGCCAACACCCCCGGTTTCCTCAGCACTCTTAGGGTCAGTTTGGCTGAGTGAATCGATTCAGATTCAAGGCATAATCACCTGGAATGGTGCCAAAGGGTAAAAAGGCGAAGCGTTTCAAGGCAGAATCGAAACGAAACAATTCGATAAAATGATCTGCGAGAGCGAATATCCGATATCGGTGTTCCGCGCTTTTCCGAAGCGTCTCGCGCTGCCACCTTATGTTTTGCCCTCCGACATGCATTGATAATTACACAAGTTGCCACCACCTCCTCTCTTCTCGACCTCTCTTCTCGTCCCCGGCGTGCCTTCCCGCCCCAAGCTCCGCGCTACAGCTAACGGGCAAGCCAACGTGACGTGGTCATGCCTCGACTTGGCGCGTTGCGGCGTCCCTCGGCCTGCCAAGCTCCTTGCCCGGCGCCCTTGGCCGGCGAGCTCCTTGCCCGGCCTGGCGCGCCACTTCCCGGCGCGATTGAGCCGGCAGCGCTGTTGCGTCCCTTTGCTGCCTCTGCGCCCTCCTCCAAGCCCTCCCTTTGCTTGTCCGTGGTCGAATCGAGCTCCATCTCCTCAACATCAAGGTTCTCCAAGATCGCCCACAAGGTGTTCGTTGATTTGTGTGCAAGATGAATTCAGCACTTGCTCGCATGTTCTTCGTCGACTCATGTTCCGATGATGATGACGGCTTGGACATTGTTGTTGTCTTCATGTTCCGAGGTCGCCTCCAGCAGGACGCCAAGCCAGATCAGCCGCCCGACGCATCCAGGATCTGCAGTTCGCCACCTCTCCAACAGATTCAAATGTGAAACATACATTTTGCTATTTATTATCAGATGGGCGTGTTACTGATTACTGAAATTGACATGACAATAGAATCTGTTTTGCTACATACTCTGTTTACAGACTTCAGAAATAGAAATGTATGTCATGCATGATCAGTCCAGTGCAAAATGGTGGTAATAGATTACTCTATCTTTGCACAGCTAAAATGATGTGCTCCTCTTTTTGTAAATTATGTAGCAGAAACAACATAGTCCAACTGAGGGTAAATGAGTCATTTTGATTCTCCTCTTCTCTTTGTTGAAACTGAAACCAGACAACTAGCCAAACGGTTTCTGAAGTGATTCTATTTCAGGTTGTGAAACGTTTGTAGGTTGAAACTGAAACGTTTTTGATTCTCGATGAATATGGAGCTGTACCAAACGCACTCTTAGTTTGAAAATGGGCAGAGGCAATTTGTGTCCAATGTATAGAGGGCTTGCGCCTACCACCAGCTCAAAATGATAAAGAATCCTTAAAACCTGATGCGTGCCATACCAAGGACAACCGTGTTTCCTGGGTTGTTGTCTAGGGTGAGACGCCCTCCAGCAACTAGGTGAAACCTTACAACGAGAACTGCTAACCTCAAACATAATGGTCACATGAGGTTGGATGTTCCTCCTCTTCTGAATGATTGCTTACTACTCCTTCCGTTCTAGTATGTCGTTTTAGCTCTTGACATGGATATTAAGGAAAGTTGGTAAAGTTGGTTGCGCAGGAAATGAGGAGGAGAGAGATAGAGATGGAGGTGTATTGGAAAGAAAAAAAGTTGCATCGGGAAGTAAGAATGACGATTATTTTGGGAAAACTGGATGTGTGGCTGGATGGAGGGAGTATCTTTTTCCTAGACTTCAACAAGGCTACACTGTTATGTGTGGCTGGATGTATATACCAAGGTTCGGGGTCAGGGATCTTCCGTGTTACAGTATTGAATGTTATCTTTGATCTTTTGCTTCCTTTGTTGTCCTGTAGAGTACCCCTGCTCCATAAATAAATGCACAATACCTTTCTAATCAATGACCAAATTTTTCAATATTTTCTACCAAGAGTATAATATTTTAAGGCATCCTTTGGAACGTAGGAATGGGAAAAAAACACAGGTATAGTAAAGGAATTGAGGTGCAAAACAGAGAATTCAGAGAGGAAATTTTCCAACATGGTCATTTGGAGGATCCATAGGAAAAAAACGTAGGATTTGGTAGTTTTCAGATGAACAATGTCTCACTTAATTTAAATTTAAAAGTCAAATTATTGCTTAGCTTACCAATAGTATTTGCTCATTGCATCAAATTAGAAAGGCACTGGCAGGTGGGCCAAGAAAGCTGTTCACGCCTTCTCTCCAAATGCCACCATGAGTGTTGAGACTTGAGAGAGGTGGAAATTGAACTCGCCCACGGGGGCACCTTTAATTTACCAATTCCAGAGAAATAGAGAGGATGGTAGAAAAGAACAACCTAACATGGGAGCCATTTTTATGGTTGGTGACTATTTTCTTGTGTGTTATTACAGCTAAGATTGTGGTCTCGTAGTAGTTTTTGTTTCTTTCGTGGGTTATCATAGTGTATCCAAATATTCTTGAAGTCTCCTTTCTTTTTTTTGCGAGGGATTCTTGAAGTCTCAAGCTAGCATACTTCATCCAGTCTTAAAGGTGACGCTTGAGACATGAGCTTACATACCAAGAAATAATTATTGAATATATTACAGTTCTATCTAAACTAAGTAAATTGCAGTCATAACGCATGGTTTGAGTTTAAGGATTAAAATTGAAGAGTCATGTTCGAATTCTTTTGATTTGCTCTTTTCTTTTTTACCGTTTTATCTCATGCCTCCGCTCATTTCGCTTCAGCCTCCGCTGGTTTGTCTCCTTGGCAGCACGCGTCTATGTATTTGATCTTGATCAGTTGCTGTTACGAGAGCCTTTGTTCAACTTCGAGGACAGGCTGTGATCATCCCGTGATTGAGTTCACGACCACCAAGACTGCAGAACCTGGCGGCGCTGCTCTGTTCGCCTCATTCACCGCAAATACTGTGTGATCGGCTAACTACTGCTCGCCCGCCGCGCTGTGAGTCCTCGGCATCGGCAAGGACTACCCTTGAGGAGTCCACTCAGCTGCAAAGAATCTAATAGCGTCTGATCCGATACCCCTTTCCAGCTGCACCTAAAGCCTCAAGGGGTACTCGCTCCGGTTCCTGAGGCCAGCGATGTTGGGAAGGGTACGCTGCATGCTGAGGCTACGCAAATCATTGCAACCCTACAAATCCTGATGCCTCCCAATCCGATGGCGAATAACCGCATCGTATTGTTCTATCCGATACCTGAACTTACCTGTTGCTTTGTCTTTGTGTTGCTGATCCTTATCTCATGACACCAGCAATTGTTGTAGATTACTCGTGGGGGCATTTGTATATATATACACGAGTGCCAGCTGTGTTCTAGTCATGTACATTCAGAGTTACGTATTATTTTGTATTGTATGGTGTCGATTTGCCCATCTCATTTCCTAAACAGTACATGTGTTCCAGAGCGCATTTAGATCGTCGTACAAATTTGGGTTTCTTTTATTGATACAAAAGTGCTACCATTAAATACATATTTTAATATAAAGTCCAACGATTATGATTTCGTACTTAGACGTGCCAAGTTACAAGATGAGACAGAGTAACCAACTAACCATTGCCTATATATAGCTTGAAATTTTTTTCCCATCCATGATAATTTTTAAGTCCTTGTAGTCTGTATTGTACCATCTTATTTGTCCATCTCATTACTTGAACAATAACTACCTATCCCCAGATGGGAATGATTGCTTTCCATCCCACTTAACAATTTTTTTTTATAGTGTGTAGTTGAAAATAAATCTTGTTCTATAGAGCAGTTGGTCAGAGTATTTTTGAGATATTTACATAGCTCATGTGGAAATTAGAAGCATAGACTTTCATTTTTTTTTTTGGCGAGGAAAGCATAGACTTCCGTTGGATAAGCAACTTTGATATTTTTTAAAAAATATTACTAAATTCTAGTTATATATTTTTTAAAAATGGCCATTAAAATTGGCTTTTGGAGAATATATTATATCTAAGGGCACTTATTTGTTGAAGATCTGAACTGAATTATGTATAAGGCCAGTCTCAATGGAGTTTCATAGAGGAGTTTCATAAGCATTAAATCACATAACACATCAGCAATTTTATGAGGAGAGAGAAGGAGAAGTTTCATCTGAATAGAGAAGAGTTTCATCCTCATAAAACCCAACTGGCACGGTTACCAAAATATGAGTCTTGATAACGTTGCAATGAAACCATGCATTGATAATGGACTAAGGAAGCTTGGGGGTTTCACATTGAAGCCCCTGGTGCATCGCATCAATTAAGGAGAAAACTAGGTTTCTCCAGGCAGATGCGTGCACAAAGTGCCATGTTGTTTTTTTTTCGAATTAAAGTGCCATGTAGTTGTAGCTGACTTCTATGGACGTTGTTGACAGTTCCAAAAACAATTGTTACCTAGCTTGTCCCAGAGTCATATTTTTTAAATGAAAATTTTGCAACACTTCTTGTTGAATAAGTAGCTTATTTGGAAAGCTGGTGAAAAGAAGCTTATGCTTATTTCCATTTTCTGGTTCATTCTGATAATCTTCTTAACTAATAAGGTGCTGGAGTATCCTGACACAACTTCTACTTAAATATATTGAGGAGTACCCGAATTGAATATGCTATTTGGCGCTGGACATTGTTGTTAACTGTACCTATTTATGTGAATTATATATCACGAGAGCAGTTTTCAAACTGGATATCGTCAACTATATATTGACATGTGCATTATATAGTGTTCAGCTAGTAATTGCGGAAGCACCTAGCAGTTTCTTGATCTATACTCCCGGCGACAAAACATATCACGTGGTAGCCGATTTATTTTTTCATCTTCCAATTCTGGATACGTAATTCTGGGTTGGACGGTTGGTGCACTTAATAGATGCTACCAACTTTTGTTTACCACTTTGAACATTTAGCGACTTGAATAGAAGAACCCTGACCTGTTTTTTTTTTTTTTTTTTTTTGATTACACAACACAACTCATACACTCACAACCTAGGGAAAAAAATTCGGTGAAATTTTACCAAAATTTCTGAAATTTTGTGCCTATCGGTTGGGTCCGATATAAACATGTTTCGGCCAAAATTTTTCAGCCAAATTTTGTAGCGCGCGGCAGTCCGACATGGGCTCGAATTTCCCGCCCAGCAGCCCAGCAATACCCTTTACCTCCCCCAAACCCCTAATTAAATGTATCATTTTTTCCCCCACATCAAAACAGAAACTGCAGCGGCAGCACGCCCACACTGTTGCCCTCGACCTCGACCTCCAGCCAGCAGCTCGGCCATCTCTTCTCCGTCGCCATGCCCCCATCCTGGAGGTCGACTCCTGTCAACCAGCCCGAGCTCAAGCTGCAAACTTCAATAAAAAGTTGAAAACCAATATACAAAACTGGGCAAAAAAAATTATCGAAGTACTAGGTGCTTACAAATATTTCAAGCTGATTTCATAACCATCAAAAAAAAAGAGAAACTTATCCTCAAAGCGTGATCATGGATGTTTCAATCTGTATAATATTTGGGACTGCATACTATGCTTGGACATTGATCTTATAGTTGGGACATTGCATTCATGACGTTAATATTGTTGTTGCCACCATGCATGAACATGCGTAATGTGCTATAAAGTTGTGAAATATTTCTCTTATTAATTTATCTTATATAGAGTGATGTCTAATGATTTGTGACAATTTTTAGTGATTTTTTTCAAAAAATTTAAATTTGTTTGGATTTGATTTTGAAATTCTCAAAATTTCATGTTTATCGGTGACCTCCGAAATTTTTGTCTTCTAAAATTGTTTTTCTAGCTCACAACACACGCACACTCACTCCTATGAATGCACGTACGCAAACCCTACCCATATGAGCATCTTCGAAGACTAAACCAACGAATTCTCGATATTGACGAAGTCACTACTTGTGCTTCGCTTTTTAGCTTGTCACACTTATGGCTTGTTCTACTAGTGTGTATTCTTCAGCTTTGAGAGGCATTGCTTTAGTTTCTGAAATCTTTATAAGCTGATTGCAGACTTCAATTGTCCCATTACGCTCCTCATATCCAGGTCAGGATAGCTGGTGACACATATCACATGGTAGCCTATTCATTTTTTCATCTTTGAACATCTACTGGCTTGAATAGAAGAAATTCTGACATGTTTTTAGCTTGTCAGACTATGACCAAGTGATAACTTTGCATATCGAACAATTGTTTTTCCCAGGGATTCTTCTTTATCATGTTTTTTGTTCTTTGTTGCTTCTCTCATCTTTATTCTATTTTGTTCTACATAGCCTTCCTATAGCTTCCCCCTTCGCTAACCTGATAATGACATTTCTGCTTCAGCGTTGAATAATTTTTTTTGTGAACTCAGCAAGCTCTAGCGTTGTGTTGTGTATGTGGATCGCCGACATCGGCAGGCCATTACGCCAAGTCTTCTTACAGCAAGTTTTTGTTCATGATATCGGCGCTGACTAAATAGTTGTAGCATTTAGGAGGACAGTCCTTGACGTTTTCTTCAATTACGGAGACAAGAAAATTATCTTACCGAGAATAGGTCAATATCAAGAAGAACAAGTACTCATGAACGGTGTGCATATGCTGATGCTCCATGCCATAATAATTATCTCAGTAGCTCAACATAACCTACTTTTGGTGACCTCCTATATTAATTTTACATCTACATATCGTTACTTCTGGTGACCTCCTATATTAATCTTACATTTACATATTGTTACATGAAGTTCAGTGTCTGAAGCCAGTCTAGGTAGTTGAGGATAAGCCTTTTGGGACAGCTTGAATTACATTGTTAATCCCGAAAGAAAGCAAGACATCCCACACTGAGATTCACTTATGCCGTCCCTGCAGCTTCCTCCTGGACGCTTAAGCAGGAGAAATGGTTCACCACATGCACCAATCTGAAGTCCTGAACCGGTGTAGCTGCTCCCCACGCCATATACCTGCTGGAGTCATGTTGGCTCCGAAGAAAAGACCAGTGTCTCAACACCTCTGTCACGGTCAGCAGCGGCTTGTCATGCATAACCACATATCCAAACCTCGCTTTGCAAGAGTACGCTGCATGCAGATCCCTTTCTGTGACCCACGGCGAGCTAACAAATCCTGATCCCTCCCAATCCGATCGATACAGAGTGTCTAATTGGCTAGCACATGAGTGAAAAACTAATGTCATCGTTAAGTACATCTGGTTCTCCTCTCCATGAACTCTCATGTTGCTTTGTTTGTCACTGTGTCTGATCCGCATCCCCGGACACCACCAACGATGATGGGTTGTTGTAATCTTGTAAATTACTCGTGGGGGCATATGTATATATGCCAAGTGTGTACTAGTCACGGGCATTCGGAGCTACTTTTTTGGTGCTCTGTATTATACAGTCTAAATTGTCCATTTCATTTCCTAAACAACAATCATCTATCTATAGCTTAAAATAGTTTTTTTCATCTCAATCCCTGAAAATGTTACTTTTCTTTGCTTCAAAAAAAAAGTTACTTTTCTGTTGGTCTGTATTTTTGTTTATATTTTTTATTTTGCAGGGATTCTGTTGGACTGTGTTGTACGTTACAAATTGCCCATCCCATTTGCAGCTGTCTAGCTGTCTATCTGCTCCTCTTTTATGATTTGATTTGCTTCTATGAAGGTTACATGCTTGGTCAGATACTACAAAATATAATTGATATGGCCACCTAATAGTTGCCGTTTAATTTGTTTGTTCTAGCGACCCTTATTATATTTAACTGTTAGTTAGCAAAGCTATGACTGAAAGCCTTGTGCTTTATTCCAACCTATGAGTGTGTATTCTTCAGCTTTGAGATTTCACAGTCAATTGAGACACTCTTTTATATGCCTTGCTTCAGTTTGTGTAATCTTTACATGCTGATTGCAGACTTCAGTTGTTGCCGTTAGGCTCTCTCATATCCCAAACCTTGATTGATCTAACACTCCTCTATGCTTCCCTGTCCCCAGTAGCTAGCTGGTATAACAGTACGTTTGTCTCCATGGCAGCATGTGTATATGTATTTGATCTTAAATCTTAATTAGTTGCTGTTACTAGCCGGTGATCAACTTTCGAGAGGACTGGCTGCGGGGCGTCCTGCGCCGGCGAGTTCTTGATTGAGTTCACGACCAACCACCAAGACTGCCACAACCTGGCAGCGCTGCTCTGTTCGGGTCATATGGACCACAATATTTTGCGCGGCTGGTTATTGCTGGCCGGCCGCACTGTGCGTACTAGCAAGAGTTACCACGTTGATCGCGGAGTGGTGTTGTAAATTAACACAAATACTAAACGAAAAAGCAATTAATTAACAAAGGAAGGCGTCCAAATGGCCAATAAAAATGCAACACGACTTCTTTTGGCATCCTAGGACTAGGAGTCCGCTGAGCTGCAAAGAATAGAATAGCGTATGAACCGCTATCCTTCTCCAGTAGAGTCTTGCGGGGGTGCTTTGCTGCGAATCCGTACTGCTCTGTTGGGGGAGAGTACACTGCATTCTGATGCAGCGACCGCGAATGTAAGCCTAGAAATCCTGATGCCTCTTAATCCAAGGGAGAATGACCGTATTTTTCCTTTCGAAAAAAAAATGACCGTATTTTGTTGTGTCGTCTTGATGCAGGAGTAATACGGTCTAAACTCTACAGAGAGATCGAGTGAAGTGGCTGCCGCAGAACTCACCGGTTGCTGCCCCTGTGTGGCTCATCCTTATTTCAGGACAGTGGACACCAGCAAGTGATGTAGATTAGTCATCGGATGTATATATACCATTGCCAGTCACTTAGTAATGCTCGGTTCTGTTGCTTTGTATTGTACGGTGACAATTGTCCACGAGAATTCCTAAACAATCATGCACATTCAGAATTATGCCAAGTTCAGTTGCTTTGTATTGTACAGTGTCTGAATCGTCCATCTGATTTCCCAAACAGTACATCCATTACGACCGCCCCGTTGAGGAGAGTACCATCCATTTGAGGCCGGGATCAGATGAAAGTTCAGTTGCTTTGTATTGTACGGTGTCTCTGAACTTCAATAATTACGATCGGGATCAGATGGACGATCAGCATCCCGACCGCCCCGTTGAGGAGAGTACGCTGCATGCTGTTACTATGCGATCGCACGCAAGCCTGGCCTACAAATCCTGCTGCCTCCCAGTCCAAGAGTGAATTTTCATAATTTGTTGTGTGTCGTCTTGAAGCAAGAATATGCAGAGGGGGTCAAGTGGCTAGCATAGGAGTCAAAAAACAATTGCTAACTACTTCTGGTTCTCCACTCCATGAATTCTCATTCCGCTTTGTGCGGCTGATCCTTATCTCAGGAGACCAGCAAGGGTTGTAGATTAATAGTGCCGGCAATATGCGTATGTACTGTTAGCAGATGTGTACTAGTAGTCACGAACGCAGGATATACAACTACCGGGCTGGATCAATCGATGCATGATCTATTTTTGTGCTGGTGTGTGATGGTGCTCCTCCGTGACATGATGAGGTCTGAGGTGGTGTGCCGGTTGACATCAATACCAGCTAAATAGATTTGCTTGGAGATGGTTGAGTTTTGATGGTAGTCAATCAGGTGACTGCACTGGACTTGAGTGGAGGTCCATAATGGCTTAGTGATTAGTTGGATGAGAAGGAGTTCGATCTAGGGCAGGATGTCAGCTCAGACTTAAGGTAAGGCAGTGTTTGAGAGTATGGTGATTCCTTTTAAGCCTCGACTGCAACGTGCCTAAGAGAAGGCGATATGATGGTGCTATGGGGACAATTCTTTCTCTGTGGTATATGTATCCAATCCTCATTTATTTCCAGTGTGGTTAGATGAGAGAAGGTTTCTTTAGTTGTTGGTTTTAGTTGCAGGAGAGTATTTTTTTTTCCTTTTTAGCTCCTTTATTCATAGCGTGTGCGCGATTTGGAATGGAGCTTTTTTTATTTATAATGTTTATGTCTATATTTTTATGACTATATGTATCGTTTGGATACAGAGACCGGAATATATTCCCTCTTTAAAAAAACCAGTTAAAGCGATAGAACCTACTCGCTCTCCGCTCCCCCGAACTGTCCTGTTCCTTTTTGTGACAGCTTCTAACATTTCCCTATACAAAGTGCCAAGTCCAGAACATTCAGAGTTATGCGGAGTTTGTTTGCTCAGTGTTCTACGATCTAAATTGTCCTTATCATTTCTAAAATATATTTCCTGTCCATAACTGAAATTAAACGTTTTTCATCTCGCACCTTATAAAAGTAACTTGACTATCTATGGTTAAAAAATTGCAGTTTTAAACAACTTTACTTAATGACCGAAATCATGCTTAATTTTATAGAAAATGTAGAGGTGTTTAGATGGAACGAATCTTGTAGTTTCCAAAACCACATTGTTGCAACTCGCAAACCATATAGAAAAGTCAATTTTATTGGTCTAAATAATTTCCTTTGTTTGTATAACCCCTCAGCCAAAATCTTGACCCAATTTACTCTCCTAAATAATTTAAGCAGTGCAATGCACCCCCTATTGAAGTTTGTCATTAATTCCTACAAAGTCAAGCTTAAATTTCGCACCATGATATTTTACACAACGACATGTTAAAATGATCAATATTTTTTGGATATTGTTTTTTATGGATGAATAGTATCTAATATTAGATTGACAACATAAATAAATAGTCTAAAAAATTACTGGTTATTTTTAGCAATCATTATGCAATATTTGAGCTTTAATTCAACTTGTGTGCTGAGAGAAAAGAAAACAAATTGCAACAGAGAGTATACTGCACAATTGTTCGGAGGATTAAATCGAGACAAAAAAAATTGTTTACGGGTGGGCAAAGAAAATTGTTTGATGGAGTAAAATAGTTCTTTTGTAAACCATGCTATTTTTTATAACGATTCTAAAAGAAAGTAGATAATTACTTGAATTCAAACACATGATGGGCCATGAGGCGCAACTTAAGTACTGCTGAACTTTTGGTAACTATCTACTCCTTTGGAACTTTCTATTCTAAGAAAAGTTTCATATTTCATATTTTGCTCGTGGATGTCTTTGGTTTTAAAGTTAGGATTTACTCAGGTGACTGAGATTTTGTAGATCTCTGTCACATTTCAACCATAAAACTGTACCGCTAGAATAATAAAACGGTACTGATAGAACAATAAAACTGTACTGATGGAACAATTAGTTTTTAAGTAGAATATTTTGTTTGTATAGAACATTTTTTTGACTGAGATTTTTGGACTGTTGGATCAACATCCAATGACTGAAAAGAAGACATCTTCTTGAAGTTTGTATATTTTCTACTAAACATGTTTGCTATATTTGTTTTGGAACTTCTACGGAATCAAATCTACCTTGAAACTATGTTTTTTTCACTCGCAAAAAAAAAAAGAAACTATGTTTTTTTAGAACTTGATGATTGAAACTTTTGTCCTTTAAACCTTAGATCTGAAATCCTTCTCAAACTCGCCATTTTCGCGACGTGTTACCAAATAAACAAAACATTTCCGATAAACCTCGAAAAACCCAACCGCAACATTCGACCTCCATTTCTCCCTCTTCCGAGCAAAATCCATGGCGATTCTCCGCCTCGTCCCCGCGCTCTCCCCTGCCTCTACCGTCCTCCCCTTCCCTCTCAGGCCCGCCTTCCTTCTCCACCCACGGCCCCACTCCCGTTCCCGCCTCGCCTGCCCCGCCGTGACGCCCAAGGTGCCACTTCCCATCGCGTCGCCGGCCACCCTTGGGGATGACCCCAGCAAGTGGGACCCAGCAGAGTGCGAGGCCCTCCTCCGCGGAGGCGAGCAGGTCGCCTCGGTGCTCCAGGAGATGCTCACCCTGGTAAGGGTGTTCTTCCGCCATTTGTCCGGTTGCTTTGCACAGAGTAATGAATTGACTGCTGTAGTTTCAATCTTCTTGAATGAAAAGGCAGAACAACTGCCCGGGTTTCCTAAAAAAAAGAGTAATGAATTGGATTTTTTATTTATTTACTCTTATTGGTCAGTTTGTTAGTGATTAGTGAGTTGCAGTGAACTGAGTGGTTCGTAGAAATGCAATTTCATTGATTTCCATGCTTCAAGGTTGTGTATATTAACCACAATCAGCAAATGTCATGCTGTTGTTCAAAATAGAAGCTGTAATTGTTCATGTTGTGGTCCTAAATGGTTCTACCTCATATTACCAATTCAGTATTTTTATGCTGTTGGAGTTGACAGATGGAGGACATGGAGATGGATGGTGCGTTTGAGCCTGTGGCCGTAGAGCTGGTGGCTCAGGGAGTCATTGGGAAGAGGGTTGATGAGATGGAGTCAGGCTTCCTTATTGCACTTGATTATATGATACAGCTGGCGCAGAAAGATGGAGATGATGAGGTACTGACAGACACATTGCCTGCCTATGGCAGTGTTCCAGGATTCTGCATAATTAATCGGTGTTATGCTTCTCTAGATGTTTTCCATGCATTTTTCTTTTGTGTACTAAAGAGCATAAGTTAGGTATGTATTGTTGGCTTTGGCAGATTTTGAACTTCTGTTTTAAAACTATGAATCGCTCATGCTCATGTTTCCTTAACTGTAACTGGGAAATTAAATATGCTTTAAGACCCTAAGCCATGTATATTTAGTCATGTTAAAACAATGTGTGAGTTGATCTGAACATGTGACGATACAATAACCACAGTATTCATGAATGCTCCAAGTCAATGCTATCAGACTGATATATGCGTTTAATATTTGTCTTAGCTAATTCTTCATATGCTTTACATGATTTTATTGTGGTGGCAGCGCAAGTCACTCCTTGAGGTAATTAAGCAGACAGTGCTAGACCATCTGACTAAGAAATGCCCAGCACATGTAAGTTTTGTTTATAGTGCAGGTGTGTTGGGGTGATGTTATGGTATTGGTCTGTGCACACATATAACTAGTTGAGATTTTTTACAAACCAGGTTCAGGTTGTTGGACTCCTCTGCCAGACAGAAAAGAAAGAGAGCAGGCATGAATTGTTACGTCGTGTAGCTGCTGGTGGAGGTGTGTTTAAGAATGATAAGGGTCTTAAGTGCCAAATTCCTGGGGCAAATCTTAATGACATTGCAAACCAGGCAGATGACTTATTGGAGGTAAGTTGAAGAGCATAAATACAGATTGCGCAATAGTGTAATCTTCATAACATTTTTGTTTGGCAATGGAACATTTTATTTTCAGCAAGCAAGACTAATGTACAATTCCCATCCAGTATGGATGAATAGTAGCATTGGTGTGATTTAGTGTTATCTTAGCTGCTATGTGCTGCATAGTACTTGCATCACCTCGGTCATGTCTGAGGAACTTAAGACCCTGCCCCTTGGTAGTGGACCATATGGCCCACTATGTGGCATGATGCGGGATTACCCCTCACATTGGAAGTTCGATGGGGGTGTTGCTAGCATAAACATATCACCTCCTGTTGACCTGGTTTTACAAAGCGAGTACAAAAGCATAAGTGGCATGTTATGTGTGTGTTGTACTGGGATCTCTCCCTTTTTCTTCTTAATATAATGAAGCGCAGCTACCTGCGTTTTCGAGAAAAAAAAGTGTGTGTAGTCTGGGCCCTGGAGTCTAAGGACCATATGATTGTTGTTCAAGAAACTGAAAATTGTAAGGGGCATTTGCAAAACCAGTCCTGTTTTGGAGTACAATTCTGAAAATGGTCTTCTTGTCTAGACTTTGCAAAATCGGTCTTGTTTTTTGAATCTGAAGACATAAGTAGGTTCTATTCCGTTAGCAACTCTTAACGATGTTAAATGGCTTGCAAAAAGACCAATATGCCCTTTGCAAAATCGGTCCTCTTTTATCAAAGATTTGCAAACCTGGACCTCTTTTGAGTAATAGCAATATGAAACTGAAAATTCAGATATTTGAATAAATTTATAACCGAATCTAAATGATTTTGAATATTCTTTACATTAATTTAAAATCTGAAACTAATTTTGGCAGCATTTTGTCCAAATTTTGACAATCCAATAGTTGTTTCAGAAATCAGATCCATAGTCCTCTGTTCCGCATTTCCCGGGGTCTGCTTTTTGCCTGATGCTCTGTTGCCCAATGCGCTGGACTAATCGACCTGGCCTCAACAAGCCTCGCGCCATGGCAGTCGCGACGCGCCCAACCAAGCGCCCAGGCGGCCGCGCCCTGCTGAGCGCCTGGCCCCGCGGCCAGCCGCGCCTGTCCCTAAGCCACGCCACTCCTCTTCCATCCACGCCCTCGCCGTCGAAGCCCTGCTGCCGCCAGATCCAAATCGCCTAAGGTTAGGGCTGGAGAAGGAGTTGTTCCCTTCGTTACCATGGGAGAAGATGATCTTGTTCGTGATCCCCTTTGTGAAGCAGAACATAGAGGAGGTAGTCCGTCTTCTTTTCCCAAAGGTTTTCTGCTTTTTTTTTATTCGAAAAGGTGCTTAAACAAACGGCGGCAGAAAAGAGGGCTTGACGGCTGCTTTAAATTCAAAAAACAGGACTGGTTTTGCAAAGTCTAAAAAAGAAGACCATTTTCAGAATTAGACTTCAAAACAGGATCGGTTTTGCAATTCCCCCAAATTGTAGAATGGAAAGTGTTGGCCTTTAGGCACAAACTGGTCAATTAGTTGTCTTCTTATTGGTTCGATACTTTTAACGGTTTGATCATCTGCTTGGACCAATGGCTGTCGAATTATCGAAAATTCCAACATCTTGTTTACATGGTACCTGCTAGTTTTAGTACCCCTCATGTGAGGTGCTTTGTGAAAAATGCATAAAAAATGTGTCAATCTGACTCCGGTGCATCCTGGCAAATTAGTGAACTAAGTCCTAACATGCATTCTGCCTATGCACATTGGGTGTTCAATCTACAACAGAGGAGGAATACAATAAACTGTGCTACGTTTCAGCCAAATATTTGCATTTCCCTCCTGTATTCGTAAAAAGAGTTCTTGTTCAAACCTTCAACTGGGTCTGTGATATGGAATGCTAGGTTTGCTTGCTTAACAATTTTGGTTGGTACATATGGTGCTCCCCCAACACCTCTCATTGTGCTTCTTGGAATTGATAGTAGTAGTTGGGGCTCACGAACTGCTGAGACTGCTGCTCAGTTCGCTGAACGAAGGCATCTGATTGTTCGAGTGCCTTGTCTGTTGGTCATTTTTACTCGGGTGTTTTGGCTGTTGGTCGTTTTTTACAAAATCTGTACAGTGTCTGTAGTAGGTTAGAGGAGACGTTGGGTACTTGGGTGTGTTTCTGATGTCTTTATACTGAATGAAATGATACGCAACAGCTCTTCTGCAGCGTTTGAATGAAAAACTAATAGTAGTTTCATACATTTTGGAAAATAATTGCTTATTACTTTATTGTAGATTCCATTTTTGAAGGATATTCCTTAACCTTCTTTTCGTTAATGTTTCAGTCAATGGAATCCAGGGACACCATTCCCGATCGAAAACTTCTTGCACGACTAGTTATAGTAAGGGAGGAAGCTCGGAATATGATGGGAGGTGGTCTATTAGATGAAAGAAATGATCGTGGCTTGACTACCCTCCCTGAGGCAGAGGTATGTTTACATCATGAAATCCCTCATATCACATTGTTAGATCTGTAATGCTGTGCCCAGTTGGGAAAGTATACTTGTTGAGAGTGCTTATGTTCAGATTTCTTATATATAATGGTTGAGATGTGATAGAGGAAGTGTTATCATCAATGTCTTTGACCCTGAATAGTTATGTTCGTACAACATTACTTGGAAATTTACCTATTGCAGAGCTAGAGAAACTTTTCCCTTTAGCCACTGCAAGGAGCAAATGTCTTTTCTCACTGCACCTTCAGGGCCTTTTTCCGATACATTACCTCAGGCATGGTTGTTATCCACCAAGTGTGCAAAACAGCAAAAAGACAATTTTGCTTTGCTGGTTTTTGGACCAAACTTGATTAACTGAGATGTGGGATCAGACAGCTGTTATGTAGGTTACATGGTTATTCAGGTTTAGCTTTGTAGACTACATGTCAGATCTGCTGCCAGTCATCCAGGGCATCTTGGTCACTCGCAAGATCACTGGCTAGGAATAAATGTAGAAAGAAAGATCACAAGATGATTAGTGGACCTCAGAGTGTAAATTTCCATGTAGAAGGAAGAGCTTCTTAGTGGATTTTTTTTTTTTGGGGGGGGGGGGGGGGGGGGGGGCTAGGCAATATTTGTAGACTTATTTTTAGTGATTCATTATTGATGAGTATATGGTTTCAATCTAATGTTATCCTATTTTACAGGTGAACTTTTTGAGCAAACTCGTTGCTCTGAAACCTGGCAAGGCATTGGAGAGGATGATCAGGGATGTTATGCATGGCAAAAGGGAAGGTGCTGATAATGTTGAAGGATCAAATGCTGAGTTGCATTCTGAACAGGAGCATCTAAGTGGAGTATCTGGAAGGGTGAGTTTTAAGTTCAACTGGGCTCATTAGCATGTTCTTTATGTACAAGATATGATACATTGAATAATGTATTCACTGCACATGCTTCTGTGACATTCAGGGAAGTGTGTCAGGCCGCAAGCCACGGCCGGTCCGCCCTGGAATGTTCCTTGAGACTGTTTCCAAGGTATTCTCAGTTTTTTTATGTTTGTCTGAACATTTGCTCTCTTAAGCATCATATACTTTTTTTGCCATTTGATTTCCTCACATTTCTGAAAGGTCCTCGGTGGCGTGTATGCGAGTAATACATCTGGCATTACAGCTCAACATTTGGAATGGGTGAGCTGCTTAATTCATTATGTTCAGTGACAGTTTGCAGTCTACTTTTGTATCAGTGGTACACATGGTTACTCGCTATGGCCTGGTTTCAGGTACATCAGACAACATTGAAAATTCTCCAGGAAATGGCCTTCTAGCGTCGTTATGAAGGAGTCACTCTTATTCCTAAGCATGTGGGCTACCTGCTCGTTATGCCATTGAGGATACGTGGTTCAGAAAAGATTACACCACACCAAGTTACTGGTTATGAATCTTCTGGAGTGAAGCGGATTATATGACACATAGACACCTAATGACTTAAGGCCAAATGTCACTTATGAGAAGAATGCTGCCTAGAGGTAACTTTTGAGCTTGGAAGTCGTATATCCAAATGGTTAAACTGGAGTTGAGTTTCAATTTCTTCAGAGTGCGGAAGTACAAAATGCTAGACGAATCGGCTAACTAGATGTAGCATTAATAGGCGTGTTGCCTTCATAGATAATTTATAGTTTTGTTCCTTGGTAGTATGTAACCTTGTCATTACACATATTGTTCCAGACTTCTAGTTGTTTATTCATATTGCGATATACAGTTACAAAGAAGTTACAATTGAGCTATGGCCATGTATATCATGTCAGTCAAAACACTACTCCGAAAGTGGGATGAGAACGGGGGCAGCCTGGCTCCTGCATGTAGATGGAGCGGCAGCTCGACAACCAATGCCGCCACAGCAATGACCTGTACGGGATTGATGCCCTTATTGTGGGTTGCATCCTTAAGTTTTCATCCGGATGCCTCCCACAGGCTAGTGCGTGGACATGTAGTTGATGAATGTGGAGCTATCTGTCCCGTCCCCGCTCTCCTTTTGGAGAACTAAAGCAGCCAGTCATCCTGGTATTATAGAGTGCAATGCTCAGAGTGTAATCCTTCTACAACAATTACCTCTGGAGTTCGAGCGGGGGTCGATGCTCCTGGCTCCTGACCGTATTAAAATAAAGAGAACGTATTTGGTGGAAACCAACCTCTCCGTGCAAACTATGGAAACTTTAACCTGAGCCACACGTTATTGATCTAAGGGGGCGCTCAGGCACTTTTGCAAATCACCTCTTCCACCTCCCCTGAGCTTGCAAATCATCTCTCCTATAGTTTACACGGAGAGGTTGGTTTCTACTAGATACGTTCCCTAAAATAGGTGCCACTTTGAAGACGTAAACAAATTAGTCATTCTGGTTAATTCAAACTTCGTCCTAGCACTTTAATTTGATGGAGTCCGTTTAATAAGTAGTATAGGAAAATGGAAGCAAAATGGAAGCAGTACGAGCTTACAAACAATTGATGTATTGATTAATTGTGTCATAATTGAATCTAAATGATTTTTTCTTATGTGTTATTTACAATGCTTTCTTTACGTGCCGTGCGACACATCTTTTGTAAGTCATATAGGCTGACTAGTTTCTACTGACTGGGTGAATTATCCACGGTGTATCTCAGATGGGTGCTGTAATATGACAATAAAAGATGTGTGATATTATGTGGATTGAAGTACCTCAAGAAATTTAGTGTTTATAGGCTGAAATATATGGCAATTTGAACCACAAGATCAACACAATACATAATTATATTATTTTGCTGGGATTCCTTACAAAAGTTCGAAAACTCATAGATCACAAGATTCACAACCTCATTGTTGTGCAATTGAATACAGTGGAAAAGAGTAAAGAAGCCTTCGATAATGGCATCTCCCATCAGAAAGTATCAATGGTAATGTTTTGATGAAGGCAGTGGATTTTGTTGAGGAGAAAAGACGAGTGCGAAGTGCAGCGCTATGTATGGTTTAAGAGCATGGGAAACTAAGGACTGAGTGCAGGACTGTGTGTGAAAACTAAGGACTGAGTGCAGGACTACATGTTAGAAGACTAATTTTACACCCTAATTTGTTTTTCCTGATGCCTCCCAGGACTAGGGAACGCAGAGAAACAACTATCATCGGTTCCAACATGTGAAGCTACCTGTCCTGTCCTCTCCTTTAAACTATCTGAAGCAACCTATCCTGGTATTTGCAGAGTCCATTCCTGTCGCACATGCTTCTATTTGTAGCATCCCTTTTTTTTTTACAAGAAAAGACAACTGTCTTTTTCCTTACTCTTTAATCCGCAACTGAACTAATATTTCTGAAAAATTGTAGCCCACGACAGCGCTCTGATGGAGTGTGGGTTATTCGTAACAAGTCATGAAGAGAAATATGAAATTAGCTAGTTGATTTCAGGTACTTATTACCATTAGAAGTTCAGCCTGAACGTATATGAGTAGGAATAAAAATTCTTTACCGTACCACTACACAAATAGCTCCTAATAAGCATTGATCTTATTCAGTGTTCTAAATAGCCCGCTATAGCCTTTGGAATGAGAAAAGGCTAAGCTATATCTCATTTAGCGCTAAGTTCTATAGTCCGCTATAGCCACCGCTATAGCCGGCTAATCCGCTAAATTAGATGATTTAGCCGGCTAAATGATGGTGTGATGAAGGCATGAAGTTCTTGACGAGGTTGAAACTTTTAAAGGTAATTTAGTTGGTTAAATCAAGATGTTTAAAACTTTCAATGATGATGTAATGAAGGCATGAAGCCTAATACTTCTTTTTGTCCATGAAAATTCCATGGTTCCATGTTCTATGTCTAATTATTCAATGATTTTTAATAAAATTGTGAAACCGCTAAATGAGTTTAGCTGTGGCTATAGCCCGCTATATCTTTTTTTAGCCTTTACGGACATCAACCGCTAAAGGCCTTAGCCCGCTATTTAAAACACTGATCTTATTGCAGTTACTGCATCATCTCATATCCAATGGTCTAATACATGTTATGGAGATTTACAGATTATCTGTACAGAATGGGAAACTGAAGATCAGGCCAGTATCTATATATTTTATATAGATGCAACCCACTACATATGTCATTGATTGCTATAAAGCTTGCACCACATTGAGCCACATCACTCGAAAAAATAAAACCGTTGGATGTACTTCAGCTTACTACATCTAGCCATCGATATCCCTGAGACCTCACAGCCTCAAACGCCCACTGTAGCAATCTTCTTAATTTCCTCCCGCAATTTACATCAGCCCACGCCACTTCTCTGCCCACCACGACAATAATGCACCACAATTTATTTTCAGACTGAAAACTGCCGCGTGCCAGCTCTAATATATGCACCACCATCAAACATATTAATCGTCAGGTTGGACCAGCTCTAAAACTCCTATATAAACCACCATCGAATCATACCCGGCATTATTCACAAGCATCACCAGTAGTAGGTGCCTTTTCGTTCCCCGGATTGCGCCCTTGCCATTGGCCTTATCTCCAACCGCTGAATCATGCCAGGCATGGACGAGGGTTTTTTTTTTTTTATCATTCTAAATTTTAGTAGATTGATTCGTTGTGGGTAAATGCCTTGCTTGCTCGGGCATGATGTTTTTCTTCGGAACGCTTGCTTTGTAAGGCAGATGTAGAGGTCACTGATTAGTACTGCTCTTAAGAACAACGTACGTGCTTTGGATTGAGGTGCACCTTTTCCATTGACATCTTGCTGTAGTTTCATATACTGTAGGAGGATAGCAATTGTGATTCCATTTTCTCTACTATCATATCCATTTTTCGTTTTCATGCTAACAATTTTTTTTCGATTTCCCAGTTTAGAGGGTTCATCTAACTCATTCCTTTGTGATGTGCGGCAGCAAACAGGAAATGACTTTTACAATAATTGCAGCGATATTTCAATGTATATGCTTGATTATTATCTATTCATCTGATTTTAGTTGGTTCCAAAATATTTTTCACATTAATTCAAGAGTTTTTCATATTACACGTCTTTCATGTATTCATTTAATCATGTCATTTTCTAAATGCCTTTTTTTTGCTCTTTAACATTGTAAGAAATTTTCAGAAAACAGAAACGTGTAAGTTACTTTCATAATATTAGGATTCTTCAAACCATGTCGTTTACCATCTTAAACACACTATTTTTTTTCTAAAACTTATCATGTTTCATGCATAGTACAAACAAATTTGGAACTTGACAATATTTAGCTCATCTTCAATGGTCTTCTCAAAGAACTGAAGTTCCCGCAGCAACGCGCGGGGTAGTCACCTAGTATATCAAGGTGAGTAAAGAAAATGTAATGAACCTACCCAAGGATCGATCACTGCAGTCTATATACTCTCTCCGTTTGTTAATATATGACGCCGTTGACTTTTTTCGTTACGTTTGGACCGTTCGTCTTATTCAAAATATTTTTGTAAATAGCTAAGTGTACAAGTTAACTTTAAAGTACTTTTGATGATGAATCTAATGATATTCATTTCACATTTGAAAAGTAATTATTTAAACCTATATTGTTGGTCAAAGTTCCACGAAAAGTCAACAGCGTCGTATAATTAAAAACGGAGGTAGTATCTAACACGAGGCATGGGTCGACTAAGTGTCCTATTTTTATGAATTTGTAGAAACAATTGTTATAACTCCTACATCAGCTATAAACCCGTAACTTCTACAACTGTAACTGTAGATAGTTGCATAGCTAGTTGATAACTAGTGTTCCATGGATGGTAAAATGTAGGTTTTATGTGGTTAGTATTTCATTCTTACCTTTCTTCAAAACTAGTAGTAGGCGGCGCGCCCTTGCGCGCCGTATGTTTGTAGGATCCCAAAAAAACAAAATTAAAAGAAGTAAATTATATAGCGGAAAGAAAAACGATTAAAGAAAACGCGCTACAGTGAAGGGTAACTTGGTCAGGCCCAGGTTGGTGTGGTGCAACTGAGTTTTGTCCAGATCCGGGGCTAAAAAAGAAGAAAAAGAAACGCTGATTTTCGGGTCGTTGCTAAGACCGCGTTGTTTGTTTAAGGAGTAATATTGTAGGATTGAAACACGGAAGAAAACGGCTGTTAAGATACGATAAGTATAACCCTGCTATAGATCCAACCCGAACGTCCCACTCACATCCGACTCTAGCAATCATAGAAACCAGGATTAAACACTTGAATGTTTAAGCACCAACCAGCCGTAGATACGTCAAAGTCGGAACAGGGTCAGACGAATGGGTCGGAGTAATAAGAGACGTAGCAAATCACAATATTTAAAGCTGTCTGGTCTGTTTATAGCAAATAAACAGAGGATGCTAATAAAACAGAAGAGGAAACAAAGTACTCATATGAGGAATAACGCAGCGATCGTTCAGGATGATTTTACATAGGGTTGATATGCAGACGTGTTAAAACAGATGCTGGAAAACAGGACGCGAGCGATTAGGTCAAATGACACCGTAAAAAAGAGCGTTGTGGAAAACATCGTTACATCCAGCGTATACTTAGTCAGCGAAAGAAAAGAAAAGTTGGAGACCTGAATCATTGCAGAGAGGCAATAAGAGATGACAGGCAATCTTGCCTAGTTTATTCATCACGAATATAGAGAAGATACATACTTATGCAGTTTCTAGATGCGAGGGAACATATATTTTTCGGAAAGACCACAACATATATCATTCCATACGTAAAGCATTGCGGTAGGAATGTTCTTGTTCGCTGAATGCATGCTTTACTTGGAGACAGGAAAATAAGATGGTGATTAGCAATGGATAGGCCAGTCTCTCGGCTTGATGTTGCAAAATGGGACAGAAATTCTGCCGATGCACCCTGTGGTCTCCATTGCGTAGCTGAGAGAGGGCGGCAGTCTTTAGCTAATGTATCCATCCTGCGTTAGGATCAATAAAAGCCAGCTTTCTCTCCCGATGTGTACTACAACTCTACTTCCTCACCAAATGGCAGAGGACAACCCCAAATTAAAGATCCAAACCCCTAAATAACATAGTACTCCGAATGCAAATAGGAAAGCACATACCTTTGGCTGCAGAGATGATGCATCAGCTTAGCACAGGCCTCATATGGTGTGCTGTTGTCCAAACATCGTCCCATGAACTCGAGCACCAAGATACCTTCATTACAGTACTCAGCAAGGGCTATGCAATTGCTATAAGATAAAAAGAAAAAAATAGATTAGAGGTTGGAACCACCAAAGCAAACAGAAACAACACCAAATCTGTTTTCTTCATATGACATGGTAACATAAATGCAGAGAAAAGTACCAGAAAAGTAAAGCCATGCCACAAGGCTGATCTCAGAGAAAATATTCACTGCAAGCGCCAATAAAAAGAGTTAGTGCTCCCCTTTACCATTTAAAAGGCATCAAACAAAAGGACGACTGTAATTGAAACACAAACAAGAATCTATGTGTTGGGAAAACAGATATAAATGTCAAACATCTTTATATGTCCTACCATGGCTGCAGTACAGGGCTTTTTTTTTTAGCCAGAACTGAAGGTCTGCCTTTGCAGAACATCTAACTCGTCAAAGGCAAAGAGGCATTGGTGCCGACGCCCGAGCGTGCGTATCATTGCGGCTACAGCTGGCTGGCTGCCCGTTTGCTTACCGCATTCATTCATGCGTGGTGTTGCTTTGACCGGAGTTGTGGTAGTACTCGTACTGGTATGATGCGTCCGTATCGGGTTCCATCGAGTGGAGCAGCCTACGTACGTGATGGCCATGAAATGTTTTATACTCACCCGAGCGTTGGTGCCGACCTGAGCATGCGTTTTAATTAGTGGTTTTCAAATGGTGATTAGCAGGAAGATTGAAGAAGTCTGCTGCTTCTTATTGAAATATCTTATTAAAGTTGCGTTTTCTTGAAATATATAATTTATTGTTGACTAACATGTAGAAGGAAACGATGACACCTAACAAAACATTGAGAAACAAAAATACTTTATAGAAAGTAAACAGGGATATATCATTCATCGCAAGGAAACAATTACTTTTTTCTAGTAGTTCCTCGGAAAGGAAGCAAGTAAGCTTTCCATTCTATAATCCACTACTGGTAGGCATCAGCACCAGCAGGCTGTTGGCACCGTCCTGTAATTAGTAACCCAAGCCAAAATTAGTAAGTACAGTACCTTGAAAGTTGTGGGTATCAGCACCTGTAGCATTAAGAAGAATGAAGGGAGACCAATGTAATTGGACCAAATTTGTTCCTTTTTAAATGTTTCAGCACAATTTGCAATGCATATGGAAGAGGTGAAATCCAGTATAAGTATCAGCCTAGCACTATTGGAAAGAGCTGGCATATATTTGCATTTAACAATAATGTTTCCATATGCTTAGGACAAGTATTAAACATTTTACACTGGAGGTAGCAACAAATTTATAAGATACCCATTATGTGAATGACAGGCATAAAGGTAATGCAAAATCTAGGCTACAGGTGCTGACCTTTCTTGCAAAACTGATGTGTATTCAAGCAGTTTGGTTAACCTGCAATAAAATCAAACCACTCATATTTAACGTATAGCAACCATACAACTAAAGGGTCTTACAAAATTGAGATGCTTATTCAAAGAAGTTGGATAGCCTCTGGAAGAAGCAAACCATGAACATACTTCATACTTACTGATTGGTGACATCTGAAAATGGTATGGGGAAGCCAAGTTATCTACCAGCACTGCTAAGCTGAATGAAAAACTCAACGATGCACAAATTTCAGGAACATATGCTTTCTTCCAGATCCTATGTACTTTTATGTTGGAGATAAGCTAAATCTTTAAATTATTAACGCTATGAGAACATCATGTAAATTTCTCCTCCAACTGTATCATATATCCATTAACTTGTTAATTCATGGCGTTTCATATGCAGGCAATCTAGGGATAAGCGAAACACGTCGCACATTCATCACTAAATTTCTATATTGGACTTTCAATATCAGCCATTTTATTTCTAGACTACAAAATTTGCACCAGTAAATAGCTTGTTAGCTGAAATTAGATTAAATAGCTTAACATTGGCCATTTCTATTCTATAGTGCCATATATTAAATGAGTTGACCTATCAAACTACGATTGAACTTTTTTATTTATAAATAGGCATTGTGTTGGGACACAAAATGTACTACGTTACGTTGTTTTAGCTACAGAATGTCAGCAAAAAGAAAACATTTTGAGACATGAAGCTTTTCTATCTTGCCTATATGAGACGTGTCATCAAAGAAAAACAAATGAATGATCACCTTTCAATCCATGCTGATGTCGAGGAAACTGTTCAGATTAAGCACTTCACTACATCATTTCCTTGAACTGAACAACGACCATTCCAAAATCAGAACTGAAGTTAGCTTGGGGAAAAAAATATGGATTCACATAGAAGCAGCAAATTTTGGAATGGGTCAGCGCATTTTAACGACACAGTCAAAAGTTTAACTGAACAGTCGCATAACAAAAGAAAGCAATGTTTTACATTGGATTCTTGGGACACCGAATTTCACTTTACTACAGTAGTATTCAATGTCTTTAACTCTGAGAAAGGAAACCTTCCTTTAGACGCCACAATTGTTTTCTCTATAATCAAAGACTACCCAAGGCTTGAAGACCTCATTCTGATCAGCCATTGATGGCAGCATGAGCATGTCGATACACGTTCAGAATGAGCACACAGTGGCGAATATATATAGAGCTACAAGCCTACAAACAAAGCATATAAAGTTTCTGTTGAAACACTTCAGCATAAAAAAATAAGTATTGTAGGTCATGATGCACCAATGCAGTTTAAAATACGACGGTGTCAGCTCTTGAATATTCACTATATACTACATGAATATTCGATGCCTTAAACTTTGAGAAAGGACAACCTTCCTTTAGATGCCACTTGTCCACTATAATCCAAGACTATCCAAGGCTTGAAGAACTTATTCTGATCAACCATTGATGGTACTATCTGCACAGAGGGAAAAAAAATTAATCCAACCATAAGCCTTGTATTATTTGGTTTCAACAACAACCTGAGTTCATTCTTTCTGTACATGCTAAAGAAAAACAGTGTGAACACAATCCTACAATTATATACGAACCACAAAAAACAGAATAATTCATACACGCAAAGAAAATATCTCAATGATCCCACTAAGAACAGATTGCATCAGCATGTCTCCTCTCGAGCCTAGCTGCTTGGCATGATTGCCAGAACGCCTGAACCTGCATAGCTAACACTGATCATTGACTACATACTATTAATCTATATGTACATATATATATGCATAAACATACCCTGACCACCTTGCTGTGAAAGATTATTTACAACTATCAACAGCAGAAATGCACCACATAAGTGCTAATATTAAGCAAGCATTAACATCGCTATCTTTTCCTACAGGCAAGCTTACTGATCTCACTACATATCTACAGACCGGTTTATTTCACCAAATTAGGTTCAGCAGGCTTTTCCCAAAAAATAGAGGCAACATTTGTTCTGATGAGTAAATCACAGTTTCAAAATAGTTATGCTCTATCGTTCGGTCGTTCCCACACAGTATACTATATAGACAAATGCACAAGCTACGTGGTGCATGCCCTTCTCAAACAAACCATGGGCCTTCATATAATAATTTTCAACTGAAGTTAAACAAATAGGCTAAACAAAAGTAATCTGCTAACCTCGTTCGAGAGGGCAACGGACAATATCCATAACACAATATATATCAGTGTATCAATTTTTTCCCCTGCAAAGGCAGACAGGCAGCACGACGACCTGCACCAATCAACAACCATCAGAATTCAGAATAGCACATAACAGAAAAAAAAAAGTTAGTGAGCGCAAGAACACGCAGATCAGCGAGTCAACTCATCCAAAACCTTCCATGGTTGGGGAACGAGCAAAGAACGCGAAACCACCAAGAACGCGAACAGATTAAACCCACCAGCAGCAAAACCTGTAAAAGAAAAAGGTAAATCCAGGCGACCAAAAACAAAGATCGACAGACCAAAAGAGGAAACAAACCAAAAACGAAACGGACAGCCCCCAAAGATCGGAGCGGATCCGTACAGCTAGGAACCGATAAACCCTAACCACTCCAAATCCAACTGAGGCACTCCAAACACATGCACATCGTAGCAATCGAGCGCAACAAACCGAGGAAGAAGATGAGCGAACGATCTGAACCAAGACGACGAGCAGAAGAACAAAGGAACCAAACCGCCTGATCTCTAAACCCAAACCGACCGCGGCCACGCGATCCCACCAGAAACCAACCGGGACGAACTGAAACAACTCACCGCCGCGCAGATCGAAGGAACCGAGGACAGGAGACCGAGGGAGACGAAACGGGGAGGAGGCGGAGGAAATGAAGCGAGGAGGAAGGAAACTGGAGAGGCGCCGGGCCAAATACGATGAACCGCCATTACTCCCCGCCCGCACGACGCGCGAAATCCAAACTGACGCGTGGAGCAGCCGTACAGTAGAGAAGTTTTCACCGTGGCGTAATCTAACCAACCATCGTCAAAACACAGAGATCAAAATCACACGGTCAAAATTTTTAACATGGACGTGGCACAAGTGTATGCGATGGGTGAGGCCGCGAACTAAAGAGGAAAACTTGCATCCCTTACTGTGGCGCGTTTACATGCCTTGATTAATTTTCTGGCGCAAGCTTAGGTAACATAAATTTGCATACTGTAACATCCCAGGTTCTCAACATGGCTGGACCCGCTCACACGCTGTGGGGACCCCATTCGCCCCACCAACCTTTTACGTTTTCGGCCTCGCTTCACGTAAAAGGGTTAACCCAAGGTGGTAGGTGTTGGACAACCTAGGCTTATATGTTGGCCTTTCTCCCACTAGACTAGCAAGGTGGTACTAAACTGCTACCTCCTCATGCAACATAGGCCACTCGGGCCTAATCTCAATGAGCCGGATGTCACAAACACCTCTAGTGGGCAAAGGACCAGGAACGCTCCCTCTTAGCACACACGCCCGTATCCAGTGTCAGCCCATATGCCATGCCGTGTCCCACTCACGGGGCCCACACGCGTCATGCGCTATATGTCTGCACCTCTGGCCCACGCGCCCGTGCTGCCGCGAGGGTCGGCTCTGATACCATTTGTAACATCCCAGGTTCCCAATATAGCTGGACTCGCTCACACGCTGTGCGGACCCCACTCGCCCCACCAACTTTTTACGCTTTCAGCCTCGCTTCACGTGAAAGGGTTAACCTAAGGTGATGGGTATTAGACAACCTGGCTTATATGTTGGCCTTTCTCCCACTAGACTAGCAAGGTGGTACTAAACTCCCACCTCCTCATGCAACATGGGCCACTCGGGCCTAATCTCAATGGACCGGATGTCACACATACAGTGCGAGATTGTACGAGTGCTGCATACATGAACATTTAGTTGCACCATAAAAACCTCCAGCAATATAATTCATCAAGTGCAAATGAAGGTATCGGCCGTAGCTATATTTAGTAGATTCAGTGTCCAAATTTATGTCAATGAAAATATAACAGCCTAGCTTCAAAACATTGGAGGATCCCTTACAATACGGGCAGCCAGCCATGCTTCTCTGCATGCTTTGGTGGTTGGAACGTACCTGAACGCCCAAGAAAAACCAGTTCACCGTGCCAATACGGGCAAAACAGAGGTGCAACCAGCTCCAATGTTACGGCCAAGAAAGCAACGCCCCTGTCAAACCAGGAAGCCCCCACTGGTGGGGCCGTTGGACACCCAGCGGCTCCCCTCCCCCAATCCGTTTATACTGCCACCCCTGTTCATCCCCAAATTTTCAATTTCAGATTTGTCACGGCACGAGCAACATTGATCGTTGCTCGGTGCCGTTTGACAAATTGATTTCGTCCATTGCTCAGACCCTGAGTCAGAAGACTAGCTTCAAATCAACAATTAATATAGCCTCAAGGTGCGTTCAGCAGCGTTGCGCGATGAACTTTTCACCGTATATTACAAGAAGACCAATTCAGGTCTGAAAGATGATATTTTGTTTCGCCTCTTCAGGTGCTGGAACAATTGATGCCAAGACAGAAGCTGAATTGCAATTCACACGCGTGCGAGTGTCCTAGCATTGCTTGGCATTAGCACGCGCGATGGCGTCGTCCCTGTCGTCGGCGCTGAGCTCCATGGAGGTGATGCTGGATGCGCTGATGCAACGTGGGATCGGGAAACCGGAAGACCAGAAGCCCAAAGAAGAGGCGCCTCCGGCGCTGCCCACGCGTCCCACCGTGAGAGGCAGGCTTCCTTCGTTGCAGAGGCCTGGCACGGCAGCTCCGTGGATTCAGAGGACCCCGCTGCCATCCATACTTCCGCCGACACAGGTAGCATCATCAACCATTAATTCAAACCTCCATATTGAAATTATGCTGCATTCTGTAGTCAAACGAAATGATCAATAAATTTTGTGAATTTCAGGAGGATGAGGAGCACAGAACTCTGGCTAATCTGGAGCTGGAAAGAAGGGCTGCGAAAGCAGAGGAGGACGCGAAGCAGAAAGGCGAGGAGATGAGGCAGAAGGAGGACGAGATCGCCGCCCTGCGGCAACAGGTTCAGCATTACGAATCCCGGCTTTCGGAATGCGAGGACAGGATGAAGAGCGTGGAGGATGAGCTGCAGAAGCAAATCACCTCGTTGCAGGTAACTGGTGGATCGAACCACATCGTGGCTTTGCTACATTCTGTCGTCGTGTGTCACCCAAATTTATCGAACTTATCTAATTTTAACAAGAACATTGTGCTCCTGTGTGCCGCGCTGCAGATGGCTCAAACTGCCGGGGGAAGGAGAGGCGGATCGACGGCAACCTCGCAGCACCGGCAAGACGAAGCGTCGACGAGGCGGCAGCGCGGTTGCCCCAACGTCGCGGCCGTCGGCGAGGGGCAAACGGCGGTGAGTAAACTGGCTGAGGAGTTCCAGCGGGAGCGCGAGGCGTTCGAGCACAGCGTCGCGGCGGTGGACGCCATGGCACCTCCTGGTGGCGCCAAGTCAGTGGACGAGCTGAAGACGCTGAAGCGGCAGTTCGGCGCGTGGAAGAAGGAGTACGAGGCCCGGCTGCGGAAGACGAAGGCCGAGCTCAAGAAGCTTGCCCACGCCGACAAGAGCCAGGGCCAAGGCCATGGTCACCACCAGCGCCGGTGCGGGTGGTGGAGGATCAAGGCGCCCAAATTCAGGGTACCCAAGTGCTGCAGCTTCAAAATTCCGAGCCCAAAATCGTGCTGCTTCTGCTCCTGCTTCCGCCGCTGCTGCTAGGCTTTTTGCATATTCTGGACCTCATGGTGCTGCATATTGTGCATGGAAGCAAATTTCATCTCGGATCAAAGGGACCAGGAAGCGGGAAATGCTCAAGGCTTGTAGCCGATCCAAACATCAAGCAATTCTCTTTTACCTTTTTATTGAACCTTTGGCCGATGTAAAAACAGACAATTATGCAATGTGCTGTTTCGCAAAAAAATAATTATGCAATGTGCTGAAACTGAATCTGTGTACCGTGTTAAAGAGTTTGATTATTGGGATAATGGATTTCTCGTGACACCTGTGTGCTTCAGCGCAGAGACTTTCTAGGTATCAAATCTAGAACAGGAATTTCGAAGTAAGGAAATATAGAGCAGTTTTTCCGCTGCTCGGACTTCATAATACCTAATCAAGATTAGGCATAACAGCTGAGAAAATGAAGGCTACTGTCCAAAGTGCTTTAATGAGTCAAAACTGCAGATACTTGCTCTCTTACCGCTTGATACCAGTCCGTCATGACTCATCCTTTTTCTTTGACATGTTCTACATGTGGATGTTTTTCATAGCCTAGATATGATAGATTGCTTCTCCTCCTATATGTGCTCTTCCAAGCAATTTGTAGCCTTTTTCGCTTTGGATTTTGACATGGCATGTTTAATTGAGACTCTAGTTTAGTTATATTGTGCTAAGAGTGTCATCCTTGCATCTTCATATAAACGTCCCCATTCGAGGGTCTGCAACCGACATGAAATAAAATACGTTCAACATTTTGCAAAAAATATTGAATAGCCATGCTCGTACATCTCAGCCCCGTTGAAATAGGAAAATTATCATCTCATCCTTTTTTTTCGAGCAATGCATGTGCTAATATATGCATTCATTCGTGGCAGATACCGCAGATGCTAACCAATCAACGGTTTTACACCATGACTAACAAGTGACCTACCGACAAAGGATGGGACAAAAGGTGAGCTTGCGTTATTCAGTAAGCCTTTTTCCAGTGAAGATGAATTTTTCTGGTGTCCTTATATTAGAAGCAAGGTTATATATGAAGGAGTAAAAAATTAAGAAAACATTTCATACTTTTGAATCTGTAAATTATTTTCTTATTATTAGGTTTCACCATAACTAGTAAGATTTCTAAAAGATACCCTAGGCTTTATAAAGTTTAAAAACTGTTTCTCACAGTATCTGTGGAGAAACAATGAATAAACCTAAACATTATTGTTGGTCAACGAATCTAATCATGGATGCAAACTAAGACAAGTAACAATATTTTTTCCTTAGAAAACGCAATAACCTTTTGTGAAGTGCTTTTAGCTAAACAGCAGAATTAAACTTAATATGTTAGGTTGTTTAAAAATAGGGAAAATCCATTCTACTCCCAAGTGTAGCTACTCCCACTTTGAAAAACCACCTTGGGTATGTCTACATATCCATTTATCATTTTAAGTATATCTAGATAAGATACTCTAAAGTGAACCACATGAAAAAATTACATGGCAACCCATATGTTTTAGCACATAGAGATATACCATATTGCTGGCATATGAAAATGGGCATGTCCCCATACTCTAAGTATCAACACAGACTCTATGTGGATACCCTACGATTGGGTGAGATACCCCCTAGATTGTGACACACAAATGAGGGAGTAGGAAAAAGCCGCTCAATTTTGTGGAAGACACTAATCATTATCATTGACCAGGCCATCAGGAGAAGTATTGTGGACTTTCAAGACCTAGATCTAATGGATTTATCATCCTGACTGTCTGACCTCGCCGACTTGAACGAATATTTACTAGGAAAATCCAATCTGGCAGCCTTTGATGGGAAAATTATGCTTAAATTTGGTGCCAAAACCACTACTGCTGATTTATGACGAAATTACTGTAGATCTGTCACTATTTTGGGGGTTTTTCCTGTTTTCGGCTAACTTTTATGACGTTTCCGCGTTTCGTCAATAAAAATGCCAAAACAGACCCATCTGGTGACGAAAAGGCGTCACTGTTGCCATTCGGGCCCATGGATCACGTCGTTTATGACGAAAACTAAGCGTCACTACCGTTCATTCCAGGATTTCGCCCGCCCGCATCCTAGTCAGCACATGATGGACCCTCATATTCGTCACCGAAGGGCGGATTTCGCCCCCCCCCCCCCCCCCCCCCGGCATCCTAGTCAGCACATGGTGGACACACTTATTCGTCACCGGAGGGGGGAATTCGCCCACCCGCATCCTAGTCAGCATGTTGTGGACCCACACGTCAGTCAAAACTCGTCCTTTGCTAGAGGATTTCCCGCACACGTATCCCAGTCAGCATTATTGTGGACCCATACGTCAGGCACTTTCGTCATTAAAATGGGGAAATATGCCCACAGGCATCCTAGTCAGCACATGGCGGACCCACACGCATCCCAGTCAGCATATTGGGGTCTCATACGTCAGGCAATATTCGTCATTATAAGGGGGAATATTCCCACAAGCATATCCTAATCAGCACATGGCGAACCCACACGCTGACACGCATCCATTCGCAAAAAAAAAAAACCCACACGCATCCTGGACCCACACATGCTGTGTGCGGCAACGCAGAGGCCAGATACTATTTCCATTTCTAAAAAAAAATCATGGACCCACATGTCACACTATATTCGTCATTAGTCATCTTCCAGCCCAATTGAAACCTGGCTCACTGGTACTTTCCACGGCCTGCACCGTGCTGAATTCGTGCAGCCCAAATATTTGGATGGAATTTTTCGTGCAGCCAGCCGATCCATAGCGATGATTCCCCGGTGCGTTATCGGACCTTGTTTTCTTTTCTGTCAAATAGGAAATGAGAGGTGTGATAGGGAGGAAATGGTTCTTGAGAGAATGAATGATTGAGATTCAATATGATGGATAAATGAATGGCGTAGATTTACCACTCTATTTCCATTTCCCTATCCCACTCTCGATTTCCCAATTGCCAAACGGCACCTTCAAAAAATTCTATGATGTATCAATGACAAGTAGGACCTGATTGAATTAAAAAAGTAGGAACTGATTAAAAAAATAAAAAAAAACTAGCGAAACTCAGTCCAAAGAGATGGTATGGATGCAAATAGGCTTCTTCTTTTCCATGTCTGTAGTTGAGTGCTCGTTCCTCCGCCTCTCATCCGCGTCGCCGAGCTGCCTCTCGTCGTCTCCTGTGCTGATGCAGAGCACTGGACGGCTGGCCTAACCACCTTCTCTGTCCTCCGGCCGTTGTAAACGCAGGCACGAGAGAATAGAGATTCACCGCTGTTGTGATGCCGTCCAGCGTTTCGCCGTCGTGCTTCTCCGCTACGTCCCGCAACTCCGAGGTCGATTCCTGCTGCCGGTGATCTACGCTGGGTGGCTGCCCCATCGCCATCTTCGTCTTTTGCAGTGGTGAGAACCCAACTAATTTTTCCCCTTTGCTGAGCAATCCCCTAAGTTTTTTTTTTGAGCCACTATATTCCTTTATTGATAGAAAATCTGAGACAAATGATATTGAAATTCCTTGCCTGTCGTCGCTGTATGCAATTTCATAGGATTTATTATCGATTATTATCAAATGTCTTATGTGATTTGTGTTTGCTCACGCTCCGCCACTGCTTCCTTGCAGTTCAGTGACAGATGGCTGGTACCAAGCATCCACGATCACAGCCAAGATGGGGTGCTACTGTCCCCAATCAGCGTGCAGGGAAGATGAATGCGGTCACGCAAGCCCAGACATCTGGTCCTCACACGAGGCGGAGAGGCCGATCCAATAAACAGCAGACTGAGGTTATGACAGCTGGTACCCTGGCCAATCAGCGTCCCGGTTATGCGCGTGCACGAGGCGAGATTAGTTCTACGAACAAGAGGCCTCGAACGGCGATGCCTTCAGAGGGTTATTCCAAGAACCGTATTTCGTATCACGACGATGATGATTCTTTGGATGACTGTCCTGAGGAAGAAGAATCCCCATCTGCGAGCAAGGGCAGGTGATACGTAAAGATAAATGTAAAAGCAAGCATCTCAAGGCATTACGCTTCGTAACGCCTGAGATATGGTTTAATAGAAACCTGGAAAAAGAGGAAAATCAGGCTGTTTGAACACAAGATACTGTACTGGCCTGCTCTGAAGAAAGCCAAGAGGGGGGGGGGGGGGGGGGGTACCAACGTCTACGCATACTTTGCCCAATTCAAGGGATTGAGTGAGTTAGTTTCAGAGCACAGCAAATATGTTGAACGATGGGTCCGACAGTTCTATGCTACAGTCTACATTCCTTATGACCAAGACTGGATCGGATTCATCTTTGGGGGTCAATATTTCCGGAGAGAACAGCTAGCAAAGTACCTTGAGAGTTGATCTTCACGAGGACGCATGTATACATCGGTTAGTATATCCAGATGAAACACCTCCTCGCCGTCCTAAGGGTGGCAAGTCCCCTTCGAACAAGCAGCTGGATCTAATTTTTACACAGGCCCCGACAGGAAATGTTCGAAGCACTAATGATCTTACCAGAGAGGCGAAGGTGGGTTCACGAAGCACTGAGGAGGACCTTGTTACCACGGTCGGGCAATGCTGGCGTTATGACTCATCTACAGCAATGGCTCCTTATTCACTTCATGGGTCTCCAACAGTTCGACATTGTGGACTTTTTACTTTGTGAGATTGAGGATGTCATCACTGATGGGTTAGGTTTGCGCCGACAGCAGCCGTACGCTCACATCACTCGTACTTTCTAAGTCAGATTCGCAGGGACAAGTACAAAATCTACGAGGAGGAGTCGTCAGAATTCAAGCAGTACATTCCAGCTAAACCAGAAGACATACGCCGTGGCCCGAGGGACAAGAAGATTGAAGCCGTTCACATGCTCCCAACAGCTGATCAGTTTGCTGCAGGTAGGCTGTCCGAGAAGGAGGTGGATGTTGCGAGTGGAAGTGACGGCAACCACGTCAATCCGCTGACTTTGGGACACCCATGCCACAATGAAGCAAGTGGCTCGGGCTTCAAATCAGTTGTCATGAAACATTGACATTGCCAGCAGACGGTAGTACGGATTGCTATATTACTACCGATGAATACAATGCTGACGATGCATCTTACGACCCGTTGGCAGATTATACGTGTTCAACGGGACACAGGAAATTTGATTAATTCACGTGATGTAAACCAAAATGGTATAGAGCAGATGGCATGCTGTGACACTACAAGAAAAAGGCCTTCTAGACACGTTTTTGTAGATGCGTTTGAACGTCAAGACATATCACCTAATGATGCTTTGACACGATATTGAGAGCGTTTCATTTTGATACATTATTAGATACGCTTAAAACATCATTAGTCAAATAAAATGTTTTTGACATGCTTTTGACCATCAAAACCCTTTGAGACGCTTCTGACACGCTATTGAGAAATGAATACGGTATTAGATACGCTTTCACCGCGATTCCTCCTCTAAATACACTTCTGACACGATATTGAGAACGTCTGAAGTAACACGATATTAGACACACTTCATTCGTTGTATCCCAAGTAAGACACTTATTGAGACGTTTTTGAGAAGTATCGAAGTGAAGATACGCTTTAACCGTACTTTTTCTATAAACGCTATTGACATGTATGATAATGTTAGAGACGCTAAACATTTGGTGAGCATGGGTTAAAATAAATATATATTGAATTTAGAATAATTGCGTGTGAGGTGAGTTGGTGTACTGACTCGTCAGAGATAAAGGGGTCACAGGTTCAATTCCTAAGAGCAGCGTTTGATACAGAAATCTTCCTAATAGGATAAGAGGGGTGCAACAGAGTGTTTCTTTTTTGCAATGTTCACAAACTAAACGTGTCTACATTTCTTAACACACAATAACCATAACTTGAAACGTGTACTTCAATAGATATGATATTGTATTGATTTTTGAAAACATATCTATATATGTAGGTACGTGCAATAACGTCTCTATGGGGCATAGAAACCTTTGTAGGCACGCTTTCAAAAATCGTGTCTACTGAACTCTGACACGGCCCGCGTGAAGACGTCTCGGACATGCTTTGTGAAAACGTCTCTACATCCTGATAGAGACGCAATATGCGTAGCTAATCTACAGAGGGTTTTTCTAGTAGTGTGAACAACGACCAAATGCAGGAGGACATTGCTGCTGTTGAAGGTAACATTGGTATCGACAGCAAGATGTTTGACGAGCCGCCTTTCTGTGTCGGTGGACCAGAGCAGCAACTCCTGAAGGGTACTAATGCAAGCATTAGTGAGGTACACCTCGTCGTTCTAGCAACTGCGGCGGAGAAGCAAACTGGCGAGAGTATCTCTGATACAACTCATGCGGTGGAGGCCCCTACTTCTCCCAAAAGGACTCTATCTCCCGGAAGTTTATCTTAGTTGACCATGATATTACCGATGTACAGTAGCTATTGACTCGGAGGGAGAAAACTGAACTGATACATTAGTCGTGTATTCCTTTAATTTTTTAAATGATTATAACGATTTAGCCTGGCTATTGTGCTCAGCTTCAGGTTCTTCATGTGTAGTCAGGAAGATCTGGTAAAATCGTTTGAAACACAAGAAAGGAATTCTGTCGTCATTCAATCTTCATGCTAGTGCTGTGGGAAATTAATATGCGAGAGAACGGATTTTTTGGATTTGTGAACACCGTTGGCGATGACGCATTTCATGGCGGCAAAGTTCTGAATTATTTTGAATTTCTCTCAGTCAAGGTTTCTGTCAGGTAGATCAGGTGCGGACAGCACTAGCAAGAAACACAAAACAATAGCTGTTCCCAGGTTGTGAAATGTTTTGTAACTTGAACGGTGCGCGATGAGGATAGTCATGCCATGTTTTTGTAATGAACATGCACCGGACGATCCTCTGATGTGAGAACACAGACAATGGATGCGAGAATGCAGGCAACGGACAATCCTCTGTTGTCTGTGTACTACACCAGACGGTCCGTTGCCCCCAAAGGTCTACAATTTTGTTTCAGGGCGCCCTACCCCTTGGACGAGAATGAGAATGCAGGCAACGACAATCGTCTGATGCGAGAACGCAGGCAACGGACAATCATGTGTCGTAGGTGTTTAAAGACCAGACGATCCGTTGTTGAATAGTCGTAAACACCGAAACATCTGATACAACTCTTTAAATTCAATATTGTAGTTACATATAAATGCTCAAGTACAACATACATATTTGTTGAACCAGAGAGCAAACTAAGGTGCAAATTGATTTCATCGTCAGTTTAATGGCCAAATAAAGCAATGATGTTTCATTGAACTGTTGCTAGAACTCGAGATCGGAGAAGACGTCCTGATCGACTCGTGCCGCTTCGACAAGCTGGACCACCTGTTCTCCATCTCGCTCCGCCGTCTGATACAACTCTTTAAATTCGATAGAGTAATTTCAAAAAAGTACAACTATTTGCACCCTTATAACACAAAACTACAACTTTTGAAGTTCATTTCACAAAGCTACAACTATTTCAGCCCTTAGTAACACAAATAAAGCAAGGGTGTAAACACCAGACGACTCTCTCTCTCTCTCACTCACTCACTCTCTCTCTATCTCTCTCTCTCAAACCTCATTTTGACCAGTTTTTGCAATGTGCGCCATAGTTTGTACACGTCGTTACGAGAGCTAGCATCCGTTGTTAACTGTGGTGACCACCGGAACATCCGATGCACGTTTATGCGCATTTGCACATATGTTGATACAGGAACATCCGTTCTTTTCTTTTTGCGAGGAAGGAACATCTGTTGTTGAATGGAGAGAGATTCCAGAGAGGCACTCTACCGGGCAGTGATCGGTCCAATCTATATATTCACAAGAATTGCGGCAGGGAGTCGCACGAGAATTGATACTCACCGGATGTTGCGTTGATACTGACCGGCCACTGAGCAACTGCCCGGTCAAATCAATTCACGGGCTTTTCCACGCGTCCAACGCCGTGCACAACTCCGATCTTAACGACTCCACAAGTTTGTGGGCATACGTATCTAACAATGAGTATTTGTTTGCTTATGTGGATATCAGAACTACCGTTGCATACTGTAAATCACAGGAACATCCGTTGTTTTTAGTGGTGAACACAGGAATGTCTGATTCAACTCTTTTAATTCGATATCGTAGTTACATATAAATGCTCAAAGTACAACATACAAAGGGATGTTCTGGTGTTTGAGATAGCGATTATTCACCTCTGTTCCTTTGTTTCAGCTTATGCTATAAGAGTGCGTTTGGATGGGAGAATAACTTCAGATTCTTACCTGAATCAGTTGAATCAGTTCCAAACTGTCAATCGGAGAAACGTTTCACAAAATAAACTGGGTACGTTTGGTACAACTACAGATTCTCATTCGTAGTACACTAGTACTTGGCTCAACATTCATCCGGCGTATTCCGTGTCCATTCAGGGGATGTTCTGGTGTTTGAGATAGCGAGTCTTCCCCTCTGTTGTTGGAGTTTGAAGTTTGAACACCTGACGATCCATTGCGAGAATGCTGGCATAGGACGATCCTCTTTGCTAAAATTTCGATTGTTTCATATCGTGCTACCAAACCTTGAACGATGCCGAAGAAAATTGTTAGCAAAGGACATTCCAGTTTCAGTCTGCTGAGTTCAATAACGAGAACTTGCGCACAATCAGAATCGAACGGTCTTCCGAGAAGGCAATCAACAGACAATCCTCTGATGCGAGAACGCAGCAGGCAACGGACTATCCTGTGTTGTAAGTGTTGTACACCAGATGGTCCGTTGCTGCAATGGTCCACAGTTTTGTTTCAGCGCGCGCTACCTCTTGAATCAGAACGAGAGCAAAAGTGTGTGGACAAGAAATACAATCGTGACCATAGTTAGCCAATGTAGTACAGTAGTATGTATCAAGCGTATGTCTTAAGACAGTAATAGCACGTGTAAAGTCTAGTGAAGGGACGGATAGTCAACCGAAAGTGACGAACCTGCCCAAAATCTGGGGCAGGGTTCCCCTGACCCGTGGCCCGGACCAAATTTTGGCCGCCCGCTCAAACTGGCTGCTAGGCAGCGCGCGCTGAGCTTTCGAATTTCGTTCGCGGATGGGCGAAATGAGGAAATGTCGGTTTTGTGCCTGTCCTCCCGAATGCTTTCGTGTCTCCGCGAACGGTATTTTGAGAAAGTACCTCGGGCAACTCTTAAAATATCCCCATCCTTCTCCTCAACAGAGCCATCCCCCAGTTCAAAAAAAAAGACATAGCCATCCCCAATCCCCATCTCTTCTTCTCGTCGCACCATTGCTGCGATCCCCAATCCTTCTCCGCTTCATGCGCCGCCCCGTACTCACTGGTCGCCCATTCCTGACACTCCTCGCCGTTTCACCCGGCCCCCTTCTTCCCGGAGCGCAACCACCGATGGCCGATCGTCCTCGCCAGATTCTGACGACACCAGTGTGGAATGCGGGACTGAAGCGGAAGCATGAAGGTACTTGTTTTCCTTGTTTCGTAGCACTTGAAACTCGTTTAGGTTGTCTATGATTGTTTGTTTGATGCGGTGATTGCCGGTCCTCTTTGCTTTTTGTTTTTAACTATGCTCGATTGATCTATTCACGTGCCGTGCCATGCTGAGTTCATGAGTATGTAGCTTGGGTATGTTTTGTTGAGCTTCAGATCCCGAAAAATCTTCGGATCTGTAGTGGGGAATGGGTTCAAGGTCTGTGGTTGCCTGATATCGTCACTTTGATGTTGTTTTTGACTTAAAATGTAGGTTAAACGCTGAGTTCATAAGTATGTAGCTTGGGTTCGTTTTGTTGAGCTACTGATCCAGTAAAATCTACGGATCTGGAACTGGGAATGGGTTCCAGGTCTGTGGTTTCCTGATATCGTCACTTTTTGATGTTGTTTTTGACTTAAATTCCTTCATTGTAATCACATATATTCTTTAAGCTACAATCGAACTGGATGTGTGCCAAACGTGGCCTGTTTCCGACCTATCGAGGAGGCAAGCAGCCTGACATCTCGATTAGATTAACTGCATCTGTACCATTCTCATTCGAATGCTGGAAAAGTGATGATTATGCTTCTGACTGTATTCATCAAAGTGCACTGCAACCCGAAATAATCTGTATTAACTTGAGTGTTATTTAAAGCTTATTGCACACATGAGTACAGCTACATACTTTGATAATTACATTCATTTGACTTCGCTTCTATATGCATGTAGAAGAAATAACAATAAAGGTGACCTACCAGCGGGAGACCCGTTGGAGATGCGGTCAAGCCCGTTCCAGAAGGTATCACAACGTCAAATTTCCTCAATTTTATATTTTATGAACCTTCAAAATCTGATTTGGCTTCTTTTCTTTCTATGTAAAGCATACTGTATCAGATAACCTCATCTTACCATAATGCACCATGTGCAGGAAAAGCGTGTGACAATACAACATAAGAGTGAGGAGGTCGAATCAACAGGGTCTCAGTGCTACATCTCTGTGGTAAGAAGCTAAAGGAACAATGCCTCAATAACCAATCACGAAAACTTCATTTCATTTGTTGTTGCAAGCTTACCCTTTACATTTTTTTCCACATCTTTCCAGAAGAAAGAGATACATTGGGCTGCGGAGGCAGCCGGATCTGACATTTTTGAGGATAGCCAGACACTTTTTGTAAGTCATTTTCCCATTTTATCTCATCTTGCACATTGGGTATATTTCAGGCAATCTTAGTACATGATGTAAATCTGAGTGGACCCTTGCCAGCATGATGCCGATAACGAAGCTGTTCCTCAAGTAGTGCAATCCGGTACAGTTGTTCAAGTTGTGGGCAACGAGTCACCCTCCAAGGTGTGCTCCAACTGTTTACAAGAGCTTCAGGCTGAAGTTCTGACAACTAAACAAGGCCACAAAGCACTTCGACGACTGATGGATAAGCAGCAACAAAAGTTGGCAACGTGAAGGAGGCACAAGAAGCAGAAGCAGCAATGAAATCTCTGTCCGATGAGATTGAATGTTTGACGAAGCAAACTGAAGCTGACACTGCCCGCCTGGAGGAACTGCTGAAGCTCCATCGCTTGCCGCGTCCTGTGATGAGCCCATGGCTCATCAAATCAATTCTAATAGAAACTCTGAAATACTTGCAATGATTCAACTATTGAAGATGGTAATTCTCTCCATCAGAATGTTCTTCGGTTTGGTACTATTCCTTTTGCTGAAAAATTTATTACCAAGAAGAAAATATTTACTGTTGCTGGCATGACATCAAAGATTATTATTAGAGGTGCAACATTGCTTGAGAAAGAAGAGAAGAAGAAGCCAAGGAAATATATTTGTATTGGAACCATGCATATTGAACTTGAGGAGGCGTCAGGCTACATGCCTAGTCCGGAGGAAGGAGAGCTAATCACATTGCTAAGTACTTGGATTAGGCAAGGTGCCGTAGTATTTTATTATTTATGCATGTACGTGTTTGAGTCATGTTGGGTCTGGTCATGTTTGTGTCCGACTCAACCATATTAATCGAGTCCTAAGTCCAAGACATGGTCAGTCGATGGGTGCCTGCGCGCACATAATAAGGGCCAGGGTAGGCCATGGATCAGACTAGGTTTTATCGTGAGTTTATTTGTCTAGAGTTTTTACTCCAGAACTCACGGTGGCGCCGCCATCATGCCATGGTGACGGCAACAATTAATCCTTTGGATTGTGTGGGCGTGTGATCAGGCGAGATCTTGCTTGGGCGCGTGCTGGAATTCCTCGAAGTTCCATCTCTTCTGATCGTGTTCTTGAGGCACGGGTGGAAGGAATTCTCTTAGGGTTTGGATTGCAATTCTGTTGTAAGCCGATCCCTCTATCTATCTTGTTACTCTCTGGTGTCTGTGATTGATCAAACGGAGTTGGTTCCTCTGCTGGGAGATATTGCTAATTTAATTGGATCCGAGATTGTTCCGTTTGAGTGTACTTGGTTGGTTAATCAGGTTCTGATCTGTTGCCGTCAACTCATTACTGCTATCTCTACTGTTCGAATAATTGGCTGCACATAAATATTATCTTTCCGCTGTTATTTGGTTATTCTATTCAAAGAAAGATTATTTTGCCTATAGTACCGTGAAAGATTGGGACAATTCTTAGAGACACCGTCGTCGTGTGCTCATCATCCTGGACAAACTGTACACTGAAATTTTAAGTATACTCTCCTTACCCTTTGGCCGTGCTATGGATGTAGTTTTATTTGTTAGTTGTTATTTGGGATTATGCCTCGCGGCACATGTTTATGAACCGTCAAGAAGAAGCTTGTATATATATTCTGTCATTCCTGTTCTGTGATCTGTGTAACTTCAGTTACAATTTAAAAGACTTTCGGGATCGTAATTGGACAAAGAAATGGGCCAGCAAAATGGGAACCCGGCCCAGCTACTGTATGAACTAAAACCATTTACGTCTATGGGCTATAAACACGACGGCCAAATAATACGCTGGGCTTCTTCCGGGCTCTATTTGGACCGTGCAACAATATGTGACGAAATGCGCACTGACATGTGGGTCCGACCCAGCCATCCCACGAACAAACAGTAAGAAGACGTCCCACTTTGTGGTGGGACCCACCTTCGTTATTGGGCTTGGAAGTGGGCCACAACTATCCCCTTGCCCATGAGCTACGACGAAAAAGCCCAACAAAACACGAGCCATCAATTTCGGAAGGCCAGCTGAAATAGGGCCGTAAGCGGGCTAAATCACGATTTATGACGAAAATAGGCGATGCCATGTCAGCAGCCACGTCGAATCGCTATCCGACGTGGCCAGTGGCTATGTTCGACTCAGTTTATGACAAATGAAGTCACCATCCTGTGATCTGCGCCTAAAAAAGGTCGTAAATCACGACTGGCCATGCTCGACTTCTGACGGACTCTAAATAGTCATAAATCACGATTTATAGCGAAATTTTCGTCACTAGCAGCAGTCGGTAACACCTTAATTTTGTCATAAATCAGCACATCTGTTCTAGTGAACACATGTTAATTCATGATGAAGTGATACCTCAGACCGTGCTTTATCCCACAATTATGTTTTCATCTAAGGCATCTGCGTTGGGTTTTCCTAGTATCCTTCGTGTTAACGAGGTAAGAAATTTGGGACCTCAAGTCAAATGGAAGTTGTTCTTGGTCAACAATCCACCTCCCCATTGCAACTCAATGAAATTCTATGATTCAGGCCTTGTTCATTGATTTATCTTGCAAGTTTGCTTGGATCCACCACAAATCGATGATGACACAAGTTGCATGATGGCATGTCTCAAAGTCATTATCATCACAAAGTGGAAATGCAAGTTAAGCTAGCAAAACAACCACTTGGTTGGCACATTGTCCCCTTGAAGTAACAATTGTTATTGTACAATAAATTATGATGATGGCCCTCCAACTTTTTCTTCGAAGATTGACTACTTCATCTCTTGAAATTGTACCACGAAGATGCACTTACATTTGTTGTGCCGAAATGTGTGTAGTGATACTAACGAACCATGACAAATAAGTTCCTGCAAACATTGAGATTTCACTACTTGAGCTGATTGATAAGTGTATACTACACATTAAGTTTATGGCCTTAGGAGTTAGATGCCCCTCCGAAAGGAAAGAAATTAACTTTTAAAACGTTAAGGATGTGCCATGATAAATCATATAGGAGTTCAATGTCAACCTATTGGTATGCATGTCTTCTGTTAATCAATATCAACCATTATCGATGTTGAATGTGGGTAAATTTGTTCAGGTTTCGTATTATTATGAGTTGGCTCACAGCTCACTGTAGGTAATCATCTAATCACTATGGAATCACCTTCATACCCTTAATTTTTTTTTGTCAAGCACATCTATACCTTAATTCAACATATTTGTGGCAAATTGCGGATGCTGCGATCAAAAGGTCACTAGAAACATGTTAACCGGACAAGATTAAGCTTGGAGCAATGTCTAAGCTGATGCTAATTCATTCAGTTATAACCGATCAACTTAAGTAGTTTGTTTGAATATTGACAATCGTCAAGGCAGATTTACACAATACCTTGCTTTAAAAAGAGAGATCTATTGTCTGAGGGCGCTAAGAGTACTAAAAAAATTACTTCTGAAACAATCTCAACATTATGAACGATTATAAAGCTTTTGCCTCATATATACCAAAATGTTGCATGTCAGTTCTTTCTTTTTACTTGTACTTAACAAGTATGCTTCTTTATTATTGCTACACCATGTATAAAGTTATTAATCAATCGACCTACATACATTTTTAAGGCGCGGTTGGTGCATATATCACACATCAGCATTATTAATTTTTTTATTTCCTTTTGTCAATTATATTAGATTCCACTTTATTGTTTGATTTGGTTTGCTCAAGACCCGTACATGACAGCTTGTATCCTTTACCTTTGATCCTAAGCTACTCAATACTGTTGATGGGTTTCTCCGTAGCATATGCAATAATATTCTTGAAACATGTTAATGGCCAATCTCCAAGGAACATTTTCCTTGAAACATTTGTTTCATGTACGTGACTCTAGCTAACTTTTTCTCACACAATTAATCAACTAATGTAGCAAGTGCCTAATTAATCTCAGAAGATGAGTATACGTAGCGAAAGTCTTAGGACCTACGGACCAGTTTTTTTTTTTCTTGGTATCTACTATGCTACCGTAGACCGTGGTGGATGCGCTGCTATATTTTCTTTTGAATTCTATCAGACAACCATCTGGTTGAAGTGCGCGTCTAGCTACATCTACAGGCTACAGTACAGCCATCATCACGGACACATGTACAAGTACCCTCCATGCCGATAAATGTTCTGTTCTGCAAACAATGTTGAATACTGAATACTCTAGCAATTCCTCGTTTTTTCTATGCATGGAAAGTAAGTTCCCATCTTATTGTGTTGATCCATCCTTGCAGAGATACTATGCACAGGATTATGTATATATGACCGCTAAATAGTCGCGATCCCATATATTGATATCATATACTACACCATAACATGATTGAATATATGAGGTTGGGGCAAGCCTTAACTCAGGCTAGTCGATCTCTAGGTAGTTTTATACTAGTACGCATGCCAATACCCATGCGAAGCTACGAGATGACCCATGCGAAGCTACGAGATGACACAAGCGTTGGGGTTCTCGTCGCTGAAGTACTGCGGCGCCATTGCTGGCCGCTCCACCATGCCGTAGTTGTAGTACGGGTACATCATCGGAGGAGCCACAGCCGCCGGCGGCGGCGGAGGCGGCGGCGGCGGCGGAGGAGTGTAGTACTGGTGGTGCATCATGGGCATGGCGTACGGGTGCGCCATGCCCGCCATCCTCCTGGCCATCATGGCGGCCTCCTCCTCCGCCTGGCCGGGGTTGTAGAAGTGCTTGTGGCTGTACGGCCAGTACATCATCCGCTTCATCATCTCCTCCGGCGGGAACCCGTCCACGGCCACCACCTCCGCCGCCTTCGCCTTCTCGTCGCCGTCGCCTTCCTTCTCGCCGCCGCCGTCGTCCGGCTTGGCGGCCTCGTCTTCCTTCTTGTCTCCTCCCTCGCCGTCTTTCTTGGCGTCGGTGTCCTCGGGCGCCGACTCGTCCGGCTTCTTCTCCCCCTCGGCGGGTGGCGCCTCGTCCGGCTTCTTGTCGCCGTCCTCTGCCTTTGGCGGCTCCTCCTCCTTTGGTGGCTCCGGAGGAGGCGGCGGCGGCACGACGGTGGCGAACTTGCCGGTGCGGCGGTGGATGTACTGGACGACCTTGTCGGCGGACATGGTGCCGGTGACGGTCAGCTTGCCGGCGCCGGAGTTTGCGTCGGCGCTCTGGACACCTGCAAGCAGTCGTCATCAGTAAATTTGGGCGCGGGAAAGAATAAGAGAAAAGCAACTGTCTTGATCTTCTGACAAGTTCAAAACAGCACCACACTTACCTCTCATCTTGAGTATCTTTTTCTGCAGTTGCTGCGCACATGCCTCGCAGTGCATGTTGACGAGTAGCTCCACCGTCTTCACCTCGCTCACCTGCGAGTGGACGACAGGTGGCGGCGGCTCCTCCTTGGCGGCGTCTCCTTCCGCTGGCGGTGGCGGCGGAGGAGGAGAGATGACGACGGCGTTGCGCATGGTCCTCTTCCGGAGGCGATCGCAGATGCCCTGCGGGTCCACGATGCCCTTCACCGTCACCTGGTTCTGCGCCATGTCAACCTCCACGCCTTCCACTCCTACAGTCCAGCAATCAATAGATTATTAGTTAATTATTTTTTCCAATAACTCGCGAAAAACTCCTCTGTCCAGGTGAAATACCAAGTGAATGAAGAGGCAAAAGGAAGGTTAATTACCTTTGCATCGGAGGACGCATCGTTTGATCTTGTTGACGCAACCTGTGCAATGCAGGTTGATGCCGAGGATCACCGGGGGAGGCGGCGGCGGCGGTTCCTCGGCCTTCTTCTCCTCGGCTTCCGCTGCAGGTGCTTCCTTCTCTGCCTCTGCTGCGGCCGGAGCCTCTTCCTTCTTCTGATCCTCCACCTTAGCCTCCTCCTCCACCTGCATTCATGCGAATTAAAAAATTAAAACATCTACTATTAATTAATACATGATCTGTAGCCTACCTAGCTCATCATACTACAAGCGCAATTTGAGACTAGTTAACGGTGAATAACTGTATTTGAAACCTTTACCTTCTGAACTTCCTCGCCCATGGCGATCCAACTGAAGAATTGTGAGACAGAGGTCGCTAGATAGAGGAGGCCAGATCGGAGCGAGACAATGAGTGGCTGGTTGAGCTGAGCAGATGGAGGGAGGCGCCTCGATGAGGAATATATATGAGGTCCAAATGGAGAGAGGGCTACCAAGCTAGATCCTGACTGCTGCAATCAGTGTGCTGGAAATAAAATAGTGTCTCGTGGATTCCCAAGCACATGCAGGCATGCAACCCGATCGATCCACTGATTGAATCAATGAATACTCACTCCTATATTGTTGAATTTCTCTCGTTTACAGCAGAGCTTGGGTTTTGATCTCTAATAAAGTCACCTAGCTAGGAGCCACCAGTTTTTCGTGCTAGCAATGTATGGCACGAGTGGATTGAGAGTATAGGGGGGAGAAAATTTGTGGTGAGGGGGCGCGCTTATATAGGCCGGAACATAGTAGGTTTTGTTCGGAATGATGAAATGCTGCTTTTGTAGCTTTTTGGCAGGAGAAAGAAAGGAGCTTCCAACGTTTTAATTTTGGCAGACGTACGGTAAAAAAGTCACGGTTCATCAACTTTTTGGAGGATTAGAAGTTAACTGGAAGACTCTCCAGTACTCCACTGGCATGGGCGGACGGTTTCTGAATTTTTGAAATACTTCAGCATGAAGCACAAGCCAAGTAGGCATATAAAGTGAACAACGATAATAACGTTTCATGGCCGGCCGGCAGGGCAGATATACCTCTATTCTCTCTCGTCTAATGTCCGTAATCTTCAATGTTAGCTCAGAGTTTGGAGCACGAAAAGGTGGAGATGATTTCGGAAAAGGTGACATATATGCATCAATCCTTTGGTTATGAGAGAGAGAGAGAGAGAGAGAGAGAGAGAGAGAGAGAGAGATGCACATGGGTGTGTTGGGTAGGACTTTTGGATGTTTTGGGGACGCCTTTAAGCTTTTATTTGTTCTTAAGTGTTAAGAATACACTTCACGATGACTCATCACCTCGATTTATCTGACAGCGATTTGTTGGAAAGTTAACAGCCCCCTTCTCTTTTCTAATGGTGCAGGATCCTTTTCTATTGGGATCTCTCACATCAGATGCTGTTACCCGCAGGGTGCTCGCATGTCGTACCACACCAGTCGCTGCAGACAAGTAACCAGCAATCTTGGGCCATATAACACGCAAATAAGTCTAATCTTTGGCATCTTAATCTTATCATCTTTTCAACGTTTCCAGCGTCAGGTTTTAGATGGAGGAGACACAGGTTAACTGGCCAGAGGATTTACGCAAGCTGATGAGGAGCGAATCAAAGCACTTGCAGGAACTGGACAATCTTATCCTGCCTTTCCGTTCAATATTCTCTTACAAGATTCTCTTACACCATGTCCTTCCGTCAATCATATGCATATATGGGCAAGGCATGGGCATGTACGCTAGCAGTTGTTACAGATTGAGATCCCATGGTCTGCTTTGTGAATTTTCAGGAGTACCACGGATGACATCAGAGTCCCATAATAAGCCAGCTAGAGCACGCCTTTCTCTCATCCTTTTACTAGGACCAAACGCATGCACACGCAAGAGACTTTCGGTTCAAGATGTGCCTCAGCCATATGGCAGAGTTTTCTTGCACGAGTCCAGAAGGAATCGATGGATCTGGCGAAGAAAGATAGCTACTGCAAGTGTGTGACCGACACGATGCCATGCACGAACTCTAAAACACCTCGACCTTGGCGGCCAATTCAGATTCGTGAAAGTGACTCAAAGCTATCTAGGCATTGGGAAAAGGATCGATGCACCTCGAGACATATAGAATATTGCCGTATGCACACAGACATTGGTAGCTTAGCGCCTTGATGGGCAGCTCCATGCATCGTGTTCCCCAAACTGGCACTAGTCGCTTTCTGTGCTCTCGATCTGCATATTCTGCGTCAAGTCCCAGATCTCTTTCAACGCCCTTACGTGTGCTTGACTTGTAAATCACTCACTAACCGAGACTTGGCGAAGCAGAGTAGTTGAGAATAATCGTGCCAGTTGCATCAGACGGTGCCCCTTTTGAGTCACGAGGTACGTGGCACACACTCGATCGCCATCAGATGGTCCATGTGAGATCGTTGATTATATTTAGTCTCTACATGTGTACACAGTCAGATGCAGCGTTCTTGTTTGCTTCAAATCAGTCAAAAACCTGTGGAGCTGGCTGGTGTCGAAGGAAAGCTAGCCAGCCGCATGCGCATATATAGCGATCTGAGCCTAGCTGGCTAGATTGGCCTCAGTTAAGCAGCATGGATCTGACAGGTAATGTTTAACTGTAACAACTGCTCGGTCACTGCTAGCTCCTAGTTAATGTGACAAGAATGAATTAAGAAAACACAAGGTCTTAAGAAAAAGGTCGATCGATCGATGATCACATGTTGCTGGTTGGTTGATGCAGTATCTTCTTTTTTGCTTCTTATATTTTACTTTTTTCAGGTTGGAATAAACATTTGGTAGGCTGTGACGCTCCATGATTAACGGTTGTCATCCATCGCAACAAACCGAGGTCATTTTCATGTGCATTTTATACTTCCTTATATTCTGAGGGATCGAGCCACGGTTCGACACCTGTGTCCTCGGCCGATCCGCTTGCTCATGGACACTAGCACAACCAGAAAATGATAGTCTCTCCTTTGAGTAGGTATGGTTCGGCGATTATGCAAGGGAATAAAGATGATGACCTACTAACGATGATTTAGCAGTTGTGCTCTCTGTGCAGCTGGACGAATTAACAAATGAAAACATGCATGTCTGCCATGGAGCTGGGGGGCTATAAGATGTCATGTCTTTTTAGCTCGCAGACAAACTAAAAGGAACACCGAGTCAGAAAAGTTCCACGCGCAGATCCTTTTGAACAGCATCGCATGCCTTCCACTTCAAACTGGATCCATTTCGTAACTTGCTGCTTAAATGCCATGTAAATTATTCTTTTACAAATTTCTCTCTTGAAATTTGTGCTTGACGTTCTAGCAAATAGTAGTTCAAGTTTGTTCCGTATGAAAAATCCTGTGATTCAATCTTCATGAGCCGTACGCATGCTAGATAGCTAGCCAGCCTTGAGAAAATGCACATTGCTCTAAGCTGTTGGTGTGTAGCATGCAATCTATTTGTCATTCATCTCAGAAGATTCCATCAAAGAAGACAGTGTCCCTAATGAACCGCAATGTGCGTTCACATGGTATGCTTTCTTGAGCTGCATATGGAGATGCTGGTAATTTGAGCACTCTATTGTGTCTGGAGAGATGTGGAGTCAGATCGGAAAGTGACGCTACACCAAAACCTCCATGTTCATTCGTGTCCTAAGTCCTAACTGTCAAGTTGAACTTTCTAGCGGCCACTAACTTCTGGTCTTCCACCACTATAGCCCCTAACTTCCAGTCTTCCACCACTATAGCCCCTAACTTCCAGTCTCCCACTACTTTGCTGTTACTCCCAATGCGAGTTTCATTCTCATTAAATAAGGTGCCATGTCACTATTTTTGTTGATGTGGCAAAAAGTTAAGGAAGAGAGAGACGAAAGGTGTTTTATCTAGATGAAACTACTTATACACTATTTCCAAAATGTTTGTGTCTTGCATGTTGGTCTTGAAAACAACAAAAATGAAATGATGCATTGTAAAAGCCATTTCAATTGACTATTTCATCTTTTGGTGCTGATGTGGCATCTAGGAAATAACAAAATGAAGTAGTCCATTGAGACTAGCCTTAGTTGTCATCTTTTCCTTAAGACGCCTAACTTTCACTATCGACGTCCCGTATTACTATGAGCGAAACGTCTGGAAATCACTGGAAAGTTCTAGTAGATATATATAGTATTCCTTTAACAAAAATTTCAAGGATGTCTAAACGCTTGGTACATTAATATATGTTTTATGTATATATGCAGATTGAATACAGCATTATTACACTCGCAAAAAAATAAAAGAATACTGCATTATTAATTTATGCGTCTAGCTCTGTGGAAGCAAACCATGTGACATGATTGGGATCTATCAACGACGCAACCATATCCATGTGTATGAGTGGTTAGGTACTTCACTTGACAAGTAATGAAACAATGCGAGGCCCCATCAAACTGTCCAAAATCAAAAAAGTTGCCGTAGTTTTCCTAAAAAAATTTAAGTTAGCGCCTAAAAGAACACCATCGAGAGAGTTACAGACATTGCTCTTCCTAAGATTGTCGGCCGCTCAGCCATTTAATCGAGGAGCCCAGTGTCCAATACTCCTTCCGTCCACAAATATAATATACTTGAAATTTTGCCTTAAGTCAATGTTTTTTGAATTTTGAACGACAATATATATAAATTAAAAGAGTTGCATATTATGATAGTTCATTTCACAATGAATTTAGCAACGTCATTTGTGTTGTCAATATATATGATTTTTCGTCATTAATAGTCAAAGTTTGACTTATGTCAAGCCTAAAAAGATCTATATTTATAGGCAGAGAGAGTAGTAAATTAAAAATGAAACTGAGTTAATTTCAGAAACCCACCAAAAACATTTGCGTACGTGAGAAATGACAAAGAAGTGAGCTCGTGCCTTGTATTACCTGTATCCAATAAGCAAGATGTTATAGGCGTGATTAAAGTCACCCCGTACGAGATTAAATCACCACGTCTCTGATATACCGCCCACTGGATCTAATCCTCAACCTAGCAATATGTTGGAGCGTGCCTATATAATCCCCATTTGTGATAGCGTTATTAGAGACAAAAGGGTTTTCCATCTCTAATAACGTGTCTCCTATGTGCGGATCTATGGTAGTAAGTAGTGTGAACTAAGGCCCTTAGTCAGGAAGCATATGACATCTCTCACCAACGCTCCACTTTGTATATTACTACCTACTACCAACTTTATATCTCACCCAACATCTTTTAATTACCACTTACCTCGATCCCTCAGAATAAGCCACAATTCGAGTCTTAAGTAACGAGCAAAAGGGGCCTGTGGTGACTGGCATACGGTCCGCCACTACTAAAACACCACTACAAGATGGCTTTAGTAGTAACGGACAGAGCACCTGTTACTAGGTAGAGTAGAGCAGTGGGAGGCACGTTGACAGCATCCGTCGTAAGCAAGCCAGCAGCGACAGGCAGCATCCGCCAGTAGTATAGTGACTATCCTCCCGCCACTCCTGTAGGTTTGTGAGGAACCATGTTGAGATGTGCCATGGTTCATAATGTGATGAGTAATTGACAACGAACGAATTTGAGTTGAACTTGAGGTTCGGGTTTGAATTGCGGGTTTTTGAGGTTTGCATGAGCATGTATATTGATTATGTTTATGGCTAACCGGAGTTGGTGAAGGTGATGGGAAGAATGGAGGAGATGGAGAAATGTGTTTGCTTGTCTAATGATGTGTAGGTCAATGGAGTCAACTTGATGGTCAACGGCGAGAGGATCGGGAGGAACAAGCGGGAGGCTTGGGTCCAGGCGATCGAGAGGCCGGGTGAGGTCAAGGGTGATCCACACCGTACACGTGGCGGACAAGAAGCACGGAGGGTTTCGCGGTTTGGCCTCAAAACCGTGGAGGTGATGAAGACGGCGGGTTGACCAAGTCAAGAGGCGAACGAGAGGCCGAGTCAAGTGAAGGGTCCCGACGGGCTGGGACGAGAAGACTTGACGGCAAGGTTCGCGGGACGAGGTGACACGCGTCGACATCGAGGTGGTTTCCCGGTTTATGCCTCAAAACCGGCGGGCGGACGGTTTTCCGGTTTGGGCCTCAAAACCGGCGGCGGCGCATGGTGTTGTACGTGGCACCATCGCGAAGGTTGCGTCGAGGCGAAGCGAAGTCGTGAAGGGCCCGATGGCGTTCGGGCGAAGGAAAAAGAGTTGGACGATTTTGCCCCTAGTGGTAGGTGGGAGTATGTAATACCTTAGGGGTATGTTGGGAAAGAGAAAATGCCCATATAGGGAGGTGGAGTTGGCTGGCCACCTTGAGCCTCTAGGGACCAAGTCATTTGCATCTAGGAATAGGACTAGCTAGGGGAGAGCTAGAGAGAGATGAGAGGAGAGGGAACAAGGTGAGAGCTTGTATCTTCAACTTTCAACAAGAGAGGGAGGAAGTGGGCGGCGCCCTAGCCTTGTATCTATGAATCTCGTGATTGAATCAATGGAATGATGTTTATTTGAATCAATCTCGTGCTCTTGTTCTTCGTCCCCATCTTATTCCCGAATTCATCTTTTTCCCCATTTTCGGAGCTATTTTCGGGTGATTTTTCGATCTTCCTTTTGGCTGCGTTTTGGGATGGTTTTCTTGGATGGATTCGGTGCTAGGATGTGTGGGAACATGCCTTGAGTGATCTCGTTCAAGATCTCCCCACGAGCACCTCGAATTTGTGGATTTCGTCCAAGTTTGCCCAAACCCTTGTTCTTGCACGTGATCTGAAATTCGAGGGGATTTGGTTGGGTTTTTGGTATGGATCCACTTGGATGAGGTTCCCAATCTTGTCACGCACCTAGGGTTCAAGTTTGGTGATTTTTGGAGGTCGTTTGATTGGGTTTCGGATTTTGGAGCAACCGGTCGCGCGTTTTTGTTCTTGCTGTTCATCGCCTACCGGAGTATCCGACCGAGTACCGGAGTATCCGGACCTGGTACCCGACCGGACTATCCGACACATTACCGGAGTATCCGGACCTGATACCTTCCGGAGTATCCGGCACCCTACCGGAGTATCCGGACCTGGTATCCGACTGGAGTATCCGACATCTCACCGGAGTATCCGATACCGGAGTATCCGACAGGTTACCGGACTATCCGGTGGAAGGTCTCGGTTGGATTTTCATCGGTCCATCTCGTGGAGTGCGTGTTCGTTTGTTTTGCTTCCGCAAGTATTCCTACATCATCTTTGATCTCTCCTAAGGTCAGCACAACACTCCTCATGTGTGTGTGATCTTGGTGATCAATCTTGAGGCGGGTTGGGACATTGGCCGAATTCTTTGCAAGAATTTTTATCGGCTCCCATTCACCCCCCCCCCCTCTGGTCGCCTTCTCGGTCCTTCAATTGGTATCAGAGCCGGTGTGATCACATGTTGAGCTTAACCGGCTTTGTGATCCGAAGGCGACATGGAGAAAGGTGCAATCAAGCTCTTGGTCTTCGATGGGGAAGATTTTCCCTATTGGAAGTCTCGCACTCAAGCCTATCTCATGAGTCAGGGCATCGGGATATGGAGCATTGTGCAAACCAACTACGAGATCCCAGAGAACATGGAGACGGCGCAACAAGGTGCGATCACTCAATTCGATAACAACTCTAAGGCTGTTAACATCTTGCTTTCCGCCATCGGTAGAAAGGAGTACGATCGCATTGCACACCTTAAGACCGCGCATGCCATATGGGAGACGCTTTGCTCCTATCATGAAGGCACTAACCAAGTTAAGACCATGCGTAGAGATTCGTACAACAGGCAGTACCAGACCTTTGCACAGCTGCCTGGCGAGTCACTAGATGCTACGTTTGCTAGATTCGAGTCCATAGTGTGTCATCTCAGAGCTTGTGGTAATCTTGTTTACACTGACAATGAGCGTGCTAAGCAATTGCTTTACTCACTAGATGAGAACACTTGGGGTGTGAAGATCTCCGCACTGGAGGAATCCCCCGACTTTGGCACACTCACCTGCGAGCAGCTCTATAGCAAGCTCAAGTCTCACGAGCTCTCTAGGAAGTCATGTCCGAACCACAATGCATCCACTAGTATGGCCTTGATGACTGACTCTCATGGTAGTGCATCTTATGGGACTAACCCCTCTCACAAATCTACTTTAGAGTTTGCTCTTTCTTCCTTGGTTGCAGCTACAGATGAACAGGTGGAGTCCCTTCCAGAGGAGGATCTTGCCCTGCTGATCAGGAAGTTCAAGCGCTCCTTCAACAACAGAAGAGATAGGAGAGGTGGTGATCCACGTGGCTGCTACGAGTGTGGTGATCCTCGTCACTTCATCGCCGACTGCCCTAAGCGGAAGAAGAAGTTCGACTACACCGATCGCCAAGAAGAAGAACCCAAGAAGAAGACCCACTTCTCCAAAAAGAGCAAGAGTACCAGGAGGAACTTGAGGAGGGTGCTTTCAAGAGCTCTCGTTGCGTCCTTTAGCGACGTCGACTACTCCTCGAGCGACGACATCTCTGGTGCTGAGGGAGAGACGGAGAAGCCCAAGGACAGGAAGACTACTGACTTCACCGGGCTCTGCTTCATGGCGAGGGATGATCACCACTCCGACTACGACTCTGACACAGCCAAGGTATCGCAATCTCACGATGAGCCCATCTATGACAATGAGTCCTTGTGTGATGCCTTGTTCAAGCAAGACCAGAAAATGTATGAAGCTAAGCGTCTGAATCGAAAGCTTAAATCTGATATTGAATTTGCTAATGCCGAGCTTGCTTCACTTAAGTCTATGCTTGATGAGGATAGGGTGGTAGAGTGTGAGTCTTGCCAAGTTGTCATGAATGATCTAGTTTCTCTGAAGGATGTGCATGCTCAAGTTGCCAGTCAGCTTGAGAGTGCTTTGAAAGAGCTAGAGGAGCTCAAGGCTCGACCTCTACTCTTGGGTGCTTGCAAGACTTGCCCTAAGCTCACACAGGACTTGGATAGTCAATTGTCCAAAGTCAAAGAGCTAGAGGCAAAATTGCTAAGTGGTTCTCGTGCTACACCACCACCATGTGTTGTGTGTGTTTCTTTGAAAAGTGATCTTGCCACCACCAAGGATGAGAACCTAAAGCTATCCAGGAAGTTGAGTACCTCACCACTCGCCTCACTAGAACCAAGGAGAGTGAAAAGAGAATTGAGAGTGACTTGCTGAGGGTTAAGGAAGGTTCAACTCAAGGATACAACTTGGGTTTGGGTTATGAGAGGTGTGAGAAGGAGAGTGACAATGTGGGTAAGTTTGTACCAAGCTCCAACCTCCAAGATAAGAGTGAAAAACTTAAACCCACCGACACCTACTACCCATCAAACCCAAAGCCATCCTTTAACCCAAGGGAGGTCAAGAAACAAAAGCAACAATCCAAACCACCTACACAACCAAAACCAAAACCCAGGAATGTGTTTACTTGCATGTTTTGTGGTAGAGATGGTCATTTGGAGGAGTTTTGCTTTAGAAGGAAGAGAATTGAAAGGAGACAAGCTGAGTTAGCTAGGAATGCAGTCTATCATTCCTATGTTGACTATCCGCCTCGCACTCCTTCTCGTGCTTACAGTGGACTTGGTCATCGCTCATATGACTTTGGTTCACGGAACAGAGGACTTGAGTCACGACGCTTTGATGGCCCACGTTTTCCCTTTCGTGGTGTTCATTCCCAGCGTGGATATCGTCATCCCTCATATGACTTGTATCCCCATGACATGAGGAGTGAGTTTGGACGCTTTGACGGTCCACGTCGTCCCTATCGTGGTACTCGTCCCGTGCGTTCCAATGATCAAGTGCATAGAACTGTTTTTACTTCTGCAGGTCGTGTGGTTAGGTGCTGGATTCCTAAAGCTTATCTCTCTAACCCCAGCACTGAGCCCTCGATCTTTTCTTCACGTTCTATGTAGGTAGCTGATGGAGGCCTGGAGGACAAGTGGTTGATGGACTCCGGTTGTTCGCGCCATATGACCGGTGATACTAGATGGTTCTCCAGCCTCACCCCCGTGAAGCAAATTGACTACGTGACATTCGGGGACAACAAAAAAGGTAGAGTAAAAGCAATTGGCGCTGTCAAGGTAAATGACTCCTTCACTCTCAAGGAAGTAGCCCTAGTAGAGCATCTCAAGTACAATCTGCTTTCTGTTTCTCAATTGTTGGATGATGGCAATGAAGTGATCTTTAAGAGGAATGCTTCTCGTGTTGTTGATTCCACTGGTACATTGGTTTGCAATATTTCTCGAATTGACAGAGTTTTTCGCGCTGATTTTGTTTCTTCCTCTGGCTCTCACAAGTGTTTGTTTGCTCAACCCTCTTCTGAGCTTTGGACATGGCATAGGAGACTAGGTCACATGAGCTTTGACTGTTGTGTCGCTTAAGTGGCCTAGGCCTTATCCGAGGATTGCCTAAGCTTAAATTTGAGAAAAATCTTGTTTGTGCACCTTGTCGTCATGGCAAAATGGTTGCCGCTTCTCATCCACCAATCAATTTGGTGATGACTGAGCAGCCTGGGCAATTGCTTCATATGGACACTGTTGGTCCTGCTCGGGTTCGCTCAGCTGGTGGGAAGTGGTATGTTCTTGTGGTCGTTGACGACTTTTCTCGCTACTCTTGGGTCTTCTTTCTTGAGAGCAAGGATGAAGTGTTTCATCACTTTCGGAGCTTGGCTTTGAGGTTGTTCAATGAACATCCTGGTGCAATGCGAGCAATTCGCAGTGATAATGGCACCAAGTTCGAGAACACCTCTTTTGATGCTTTCTGTCGAGAACATGGCCTTGAGCATCAATTTTCTGCACCTCGCGTTCCTCAGCAAAATGGCATTGTTGAAAGAAAGAACAGAACCCTTGTTGAGATGGCCCGGACGATGCTTGATGAGCATAGGACTTCGAGGCGGTTCTGGGCTGAAGCCATTAGCACCGCTTGCTATGTTTCAAATCGAGTTTTCTTGCGCTCAATCCTTAATGTGACTTCTTATGAGCTACGCTTTGGGAGGAAGCCAAATGTTTCACATTTGCGTGCCTTTGGTTGCAAGTGCTTTATCCTCAAGCGTGGTAACTTGGATAAGTTTGAGTCAAGATCTTTCGATGGCATTTTTCTTGGTTACACCCCACATGGTCATGCTTACAGAGTTTTAAACTCAGAAACTAACACCATCGTGGAGTCCTACGATGTAACCTTTGATGAATCTATGCCTTGTACAAGTGGTGTTGTTGAGTGTGCAGGTGACAGGGAAATGGAAGAGAGCATCTTTGTAGACGGTGATCTACCGGCTCCAGGTGAAGATGAGGATGAACCACTACTTCCTACTACTTCGCCTGCCCCTGAGCCAGTCCCTGCTTCCACAGTTCAAGCAGAGGGTCCCGTAGCATCTACATCCTCTTCGGCGGTCGTCGATCCAGCTCCAGCCGTCGTCGAGCAAGCCCCAGCTGTTGTTGAGGGGGAGGTACGCTCCGAGAGAGAGGCCCCTCGACACATCCAAAGTCGACATCCTCCCCACCAAATGATCGGCTCCCACTTGTACCTCACGGCGACAAGGCCCGACATACACTTCGCGGTGTGTCTTTGTGCTCGCTTCCAATCTTCACCAAGGGAGTCTCATCGTCAAGCGGTGAAGCGCATCTTCAGGTATCTCAAGTACACCCTTGAATTCGGCATTTGGTACTCTGCATCATCTACGCTTTCTCTTTGTGGTTATTCGGATGCGGATTTTGCTGGGTGTCGAGTTGATCGGAAGAGCACTTCGGGTACTTGCCATTTTCTTGGATCTTCTCTTGTTTGTTGGTTTTCTCGCAAGCAATCTGGCGTAGCCCAATCCACAACCGAAGCTGAGTATGTTGCTGCTGCTAGTTGCTTATCCTAAATCCTATGGATGACTTTCTTTCACTTTGAGGGACTATGGGTTAACCTACAAGAGTGTTCCACTTTTTTGTGACAACACTAGTGCCATATGCTTATCCAAAGACCAATCCTACACGGGAGAGTCAAACACATAGAGGTGAGATTCCACTTCTTGAGAGATCATGTTGCAAAGGGGGACATCGAGCTTACATACATTGATACCCACAACCAATTGGCCATATCCTAACCAAGCCCCTAGACGCCGAGCGCTTTGCATTTCTTCGGGGGGAACTTGGAGTTTGCTATCCTTATGGCATTGCTTGAGGGGAGTTGGCTTCTTTGTAAATATGTATCTTACTTTCCTCGCATTTGCATTGCATTGTAAGATAAGCATCATGTATAATATGCATCTTTAAAGAAGCTTCAACCTTTATGTCTCTTGTATTTATTGTTGCTATGATTGAGTTTGAGCTAAGTTGTGTGATTGCTAGTAGCAAGCTTTTAAACTTAGGCTCTTTTAGATAGTATGGCATAGTTTCATTTGAGCAAGCTAGCTAAACCTTGAGATGAAAATTGGCTTTTGTGAGGCTTATAATCTATGCATGCCTATGTTTGTTCACCATGTGTACGCTTGTTTTTATCCTTGTCAAGACTTGTTTTAAGGCTAGTATTAGAAAATGTCTTCATTTCGGCAACTTATTGTTTGGGGGATGGACTTTGGCAAATGTTTAGCTCATGATGGGACTTTGGGGACAAATGTCCTTTTGCAAAAGGCATACTCATTTGCTTCTTGTGCTTAATTTCTAAAATCAATTTGATCTCTTGTGCAAAATGCTAAAAATCCAATACGGTGCCTTGAAGCCTCGGGGTGTTTGCCGTAACCAGTCGTGCGACCCTCCGCTTGGATAAAAGGTTACTGAGGATGAAAAATAATAGACAAGCAAATGCTTGCAATCTTCACTTGATCAAATTGAGTCTTTGTTGCATATGTGAGCGTTTGTCAAAGCACATCTTTCCGAATGTTTGTTGCTTGAGTTGAGATTGACACTTGCTAGTTTTCATGGATTCACTTAATGCTGTTTTTGCCTTGGATAGGGATGATCATACATGTGGTGACCATGCTTTTCATGATATAGCAAATTTGAATCTATCTTGCTCAATTTAATCTTCATGCTTAGCTGTCTAGCTCTTTGTTTTTGTGCTATGCTCTCTATTATGGCCTTCGTGCAATTGTCAGCTCATGCTTTTACACTTGAAGGTTCTATGCTTGTTCATAGCAATGATAAATGCTTGTTGACATGATTTTTGAAGCTTGGTAGGATTCCCACCTCATGCATTGCATTTTTGGCTCTCTTGTATCTTGATGAGTTCATTGCTAAAGGGAGAGAAATATCGATAAGTTTGCATCTCAGATAGATATCAAGGGAGAAAATACCTTTGAAATGCTTTTGGGGGAGTTTTGGCGGAAAATACATCATTTCTTGTTTTCAGGACAGAAACACCCCACCGGACTATCCGGTCGCCTACCGGACAGTCCGACAACCGGAGTATCCGGCACAGTACCGGATATCCGGGCATTTAGCATTGCATGAGAAGTTGCACCACTTCAGGGGGAGTTTTTCTGTAAACCCTTTTGTTCTGACTTTTTCCTGAGTCTTTGTGGATCTTTGCGACTCTGTGCCGCTTTCTTTGCCAACTCTTGGTTTTTGTGATCCTTTGCTACTTGATGGTCATTTGCTTCCATATTTTTCTTGGTTTTGGACCATCTCGTTAGCTTTCTTTCTTAGTTTCGCATTTCAAACTTTGGATTCTTGAGATTGTGTTGTTGTCAATGTACTCATCAAGGGGAGATTGAGGAACCATGTTGAGATGTGCCATGGTTCATAATGTGATGAGTAATTGACAACGAACGAGTTTGAGTTGAACTTGAGGTTCGGGTTTGAATTGCGGGTTTTTGAGGTTTGCATGAGCATGTATATTGATTATGTTTATGGCTAACCGGAGTTGGTGAAGGTGATGGGAAGAATGGAGGAGATGGAGAAATGTGTTTGCTTGTCTAATGATGTGTAGGTCCATGGAGTCAACTTGATGGTCAACGGCGAGAGGATCGGGAGGAACAAGCGGGAGGCTTGGGTCCAGGCGATCGAGAGTTCGGGTGAGGTCAAGGGTGATCCACACCGTACACGTGGCGGACAAGAAGCACGGAGGGTTTCCGGTTTGGCCTCAAAACCGTGGAGGTGATGAAGACGGCGGATTGACCAAGTCAAGAGGCGAACGAGAGGCCGAGTCAAGTGAAGGGTCCCGACGGGCTGGGACGAGAAGACTTGACGGCAAGGTTCGCGGGACGAGGTGACACGCGTCGACATCGAGGTGGTTTCCCGGTTTATGCCTCAAAACCGGCGGGCGGACGGTTTTCCAGTTTGGGCCTCAAAACCGGCGGTGGCGCATGGTGGTGTACGTGGCACCATCGCGAAGGTTGCGTCGAGGCGAAGCGAAGTCGTGAAGGGCCCGATGGCGTTCGGGCAAAGGAAAAAGAGTTGGACGATTTTGCCCCTAGTGGTAGGTGGGAGTATGTAATACCTTAGGGGTATGTTGGGAAAGAGAAAATGCCCATATAGGGAGGTGGAGTTGGCTGGCCACCTTGAGCCTCTAGGGACCAAGTCATTTGCATCTAGGGATAGGACTAGCTAGGGGAGAGCTAGAGAGAGATGAGAGGAGAGGGAACAAGGTGAGAGCTTGTATCTTCAACTTTCAACAAGAGAGGGAGGAAGTGGGCGGCGCCCTAGCCTTTTACCTATGAATCTCGTGATTGAATCAATGGAATGATGTTTGTTTGAATCAATCTCGTGCTCTAGTTCTTCCTCCCCATCTTATTCCCGAATTCATCTTTTTCCCCATTTTCGGAGCTATTTTCAGGTGATTTTTCGATCTTCCTTTTGGCTGCGTTTTGGGATGGTTTTCTTGGATGGATCGGTGCTAGGATGTGTGGGAACATGCCTTGAGTGATCTCGTTCAAGATCTCCCCACGAGCACCTCGAATTTGTGGATTTCGTCCAAGTTTGCCCAAACCCTTGTTCTTGCTCGTGATCTGAAATTCGAGGGGATTTGGTTGGGTTTTTGGTATGGATCCACTTGGATGAGGTTCCCAATCTTGTCACGCACCTAGGGTTCAGTTTGGTGATTTTTGGAGGTCGTTTGATTGGGTTTCGGATTTTGGAGCAACCGGTCGCGCGTTTTTGCTCTTGCTGTTCATCGCCTACCGGAGTATCCGACCGAGTACCGGAGTATCCGGACCTGGTACCCGACCGGACTATCCGACACATTACCGGAGTATCCGGACCTGATACCTTCCGGAGTATCCGGCACCCTACCGGAGTATCCGGACCTGGTATCCGACCGGAGTATCCGACACCTCACCGGAGTATCCGATACTGGAGTATCCGACAGGTTACCGGACTATCCGGTGGAAGGTCTCCGTTGGATTTTCATCGGTCCATCTCGTGGAGTGCTTGTTCGTTTGTTTTGCTTCCGCAAGTATTCCTACATCATCTTTGATCACTCCTAAGGTCAGCACAACACTCCTCATGTGTGTGTGTGATCTTAGTGATCAATCTTGAGGCGGGTTGGGACATAGGCCGAATTCTTTGCAAGAATTTTATCGGCTCCCATAACCCCCCCCCCCCCCCCCTCTTGGTCGCCTTCTCGGTCCTTCAGTTTGTCAAATTAAAAAAAAAAGCCCCTGTTCTGTCTGTTCTTCTACTTCAGTGTTGTTCCGATACAACACTAATCAAGCAGAGAGCAAAGAGTAGATAACCCAAACACTGCAAGCAACGAACATGAACAAATACTTGAACTAGCTAACAGATCTAAAGTCACATCACTGCAAGCCTTCACCATGTTTGCTGTGAAGGCACAAACAAAAAGATTAAAAAATTACATCATAACCACGAGCGTTTCTTCTCCTTCTCTAATCCAACTGAATGCATCAAAAAATGGAAAAGGCTAGACAAATGCTTCACACACGCCAAGACATAGTCATGCTCTGCCGCCATCACGCAATGACAGGCCCTTGGCATGTGCGTTCTGCTGATCCATTAGCCCTCCGCAGATCCTCTCTGCCAATCTACCTCAAGCATTCATTGACCCGGCCTGCAACACCAACAAGTGATCAGAAATCCCCAAATTCCACACAAATCGGCATCACAAACCCACGAATTAAGGAACACTAGCCTTTCAACCCGTGTACCACACGGGCTAGAAATTAGAGAGACATATAAATAGATATAGTTTTATTTAGAATACTTTTGCAAGCATAATGATCGAGCAATTTCAAATTCATATGACTTTCCAATTGGTTTAAGTCCATTTAACAATATCCTTTAATTAGATCCATGCTGTAGTACACTTTTTATCCCAATATATTAGTCTTTATGCTTGGTCTTATTTTACCCCATATGAAGTTGCGTAAATGGCTTAACATAGCTATAAAGCCACCACATTTTGTATGTTATGCCATTATCCATGACCTACCATTAAGCTTGGCGTGATGGAAAACATTAAATTTAAGCTCCTCGTACACTTACTTTATTGCAATGACACCGACTAATGAGCACTACCATTTAATTTTCATTTTACTATATCGTAGAATACATGTTAATACTTTCATTAAGCTTTCGTGAAAAATGACTATGATAGGGCAGAAAAACATCAAACAATCATTATAATGACTTCCATTTGATTCTATTATTAGTTTCACATATTTTCAATTATGTTTGGAATATTTAAATAGAATCCTTTATTACTCAGCATTTTGCAAAGTGAGTAATTTAGATATAAGAATTAGGTGTATTTTTGGCTATTTATACTATTTTTGGACTCAAGTGGCATGGGGGTAAATTTAAATATGAATTAACCATATTTTTGGCTATTTTTATTATTCATAGTTTAGTTATTTTTTGGACTCATAATGTCATGGATAATTTGAAAATAGGTGTGAGGGTTGTTTTTGGCTATTTTTATTATTTCAAATTTAACTATTTTTGGGACTCATAATGGCATGGTCGGTAATTTAGAAATAGGTATGAGGGGTATTTTTGAATATTTTTTATTATTCTGAGTTTAGCTATTTTTTATTCATAATGGCACGGTGGGTAATTTAGAGCATGTTAGATCTAATAGCCCTCGTTTATCTTACTTAATTTGGACGGCCGGTGTTTTCTGTTTTTTTGTGAGAATTTCTAGGACTTCTCTCCCGATTGACGTGAAGGCCTCAAAAGGAGCCTCCAATTAATAAATATAAGATTTGACTAACCCGCGAATTTATGACATGATCTGATTATGGATTTGAGAGAGATGATGATTTACAAGTAGTTTGATATGAGTTTATGTGTGGTAGTATCGTGTACCCTGCATCCTTTGACTATCTCTGTTATATTGGTGAGCGAAAGATAGGTGGAGAGAAGATGCAAATCGATTGGGAACCAAATAAGTTGGGGAGGCCGTCGAGGAGGGAGGTCAGCCGTGCGTGCCTGCGTCGCGGCCGCAGAGACGCTTCCAAGAGGGGGGAGGCCGCCGAAGAGGGACCAGATCTTGTGGAAGGAGATATCCATCGAGGGAGGCCCACCCACATCACACAAAGCCGTGTCGTGCCCCACTGTGCGCCACGACGAGCCGAGACAGATCTAGATCCTCTCGTCGCTCCGGTCGCCATTGCACCATGTAAAAGTCGTGGTGGGGGACGTTGAGTCGCAGCGTGGAGGCTGCCACGAATCCACGATCACCCCTAAATCCGGATCTGGCGGCCGGAGGGAGAGGGAGGGCGGAGGAGTTGGGTGCAGGGAGAGAGAGAGAGAGAGGAGAGAGAGAGAGGAGAGAGAGAGAGAGAGAGAGGGGGGTGGACGGAATTGTCATGGTTGAAGAGTCAGCACGGCAGAAGTAAAAATTGGAGGCCGCATGGCAGAGTGTTGGGGAGATGTCCCATCGTCCCTAGCAAAACTCATAAAGAGGCCCAAGAGACCCAAGTACCTATATGTAACATTCGCTCCCAGCAAAGGTAGAGAGGGAAAACAATCCTTTCCCCCTTGCCTATATAAAGACCCAAGAGGTCACTAGTTGGGACCGACCCCCGAGGCTCTCACTACTTGTCTTCTACATTTACATGTTGAGGCGATGTCCCAACATTTGGCGCCGTCCGTGGTACGAACCACACGACCAGTCGAAACGAAGCTATCTTCAGCCGAACAACACGACGGGCAATAATATAAAGCTGCACAACCTGCCAAGGAAGCCTTCGCCTACGTGCGCACCTCACAAGCAACAGAAGCCACGAAAGCTTTCCCCGGAACAATCACACATCTCAAGTGGCCTTCGTAGGGAGATAAACAGGCCTTCGTCGGCATATCATAGCCCAACTACCAAGATGACGCTTCGCACACAACACTGCCGGCCCGCTCCATCCACTCCAAAGAGTTTGAGAAGATTTTGTCGATCTTCATCATGATCCACCTCTCCGCCAAGACTCTTGCAAATCATCAGACGAGACTTCGTTATATATCAACTTGACCAAAGGCTTCGTAGTTGACGACCTAAGCAGAAGTACCCACCAGCCGAAGCTTTCGTTTATGTGCATGCAACCCATCAACGAATACATGTGCATGCAAGACCTTGAAATCTCATGCCCTTCGCCCAAGACACGAAGCCAGCAAGGTGTCTTCACACCATGAAACAACAGCGCAGTTCCTATATAATCCTCGGAGGCCTGGAAGAAGTCATGAAGGACAAAACTAACAAATAATAACGGAAAGCAAACATCATCAATCCATCACAGAGACCTTCGGCGCACCAAGACGAAGGCAAAAAACATAAAAAGCTGACCCGAAGCCGAGCCAGCGATACCAGCTCTGAAATACAACGAGCATGAGAAGCAAATCTCGCGTAACCGAAGCCCTCCCGAAGCCAACGCGAAGCCTTTGCACAACAGACAACATCAAGAACCGAAGCCGGCAACGAAGCTCATGCCACGTACGAAACTAAGTCTCCACCCATCATCGAAGCCGAACGTGAAAAGTTAGCCTCCCATTCATAAGCTCACAAAGCTAACCACCAAGACTCGCCGACACACGCGAAGCCCCGCCGAGATGCCGTGAAGCCCCGCCTTGATGCCGCAAACTCCGCCAAGATGCCGTGAAGTCTCGACGTGATGCCGTTAAACCTTGCCATGATACCGCGAAGCCCCGCCGAGATGCCGTGAAGCCCCGCCTTGATGCCGCGAACTCCCCAAGATGCCGTGAAGTCTCGCCGTGATGCCGTTAAACCTTGCCAAGGTACCGCGAAGCCCCGCCGAGATGCCGTGATGCCCCGCCTTGATGCTGCGAACTCCGCTAAGATGCCGTGAAGCCCCGCCGAGATGCCGCGAAGCCTCACGAACAATCCAAGAATCGCGAAGCCGGCCTGCTAACTGTGAACGAAGCTGATCGTCCGCTCACGAAGCCAAGGGTTCGTCTGCTGCCACAAAACCTTCGCACATGTTCCGAAGCCGCTGCTAGAGGCCGCAAAGACAATACAACAAACTCAGAAACTGCCTTACTACGATACGGTGAAACGAAGGTGCCAGGCTTACATCCGAAAGGTAGCAAGGCAAAACTATTAAATATAAGGCCAACCCACAAGTCAATAGACCAGTGAAGCCAAGTCTACCAACTCAGAATGTGACCAGAACCCACGTCAAGATGTTGCGAAGCCCAGTTAAGCCTTCCCGAAGACTTACAAGGTTGAGACATCGTTACAGGACCTTGATGATGCCGCCAGAAGCCCAGGCAAAACACAACCAAGTTGCTCACTGGACGGAACCTTTCGAAGCCTACCAACAACAGTCATTGAAAAGGACAAAGCCATGGCGAGAAGAACACCGTCAACTTAGGTTAACTTCAAGCACAGGCCTCCATCTGCAGGCATGCAACCCACAAGCTAAGCTGCACCGATGCATTTAACCTTCGCATGTGCCCACAATTAACCTATTGATGAGACCCGACAACCTAAACAAAGACGTATGCCCTCCTGAAGCCATTGGGAAGCTGTCCCGTAGCATACAGAACGAAGAGGAATTTGTCGAAGACGCATAACCACGTTGCAACCTAGCACGCGAAGCTGATGCGAAGCCTTCCCGAAGCCAGCAACAACGAAACTGACCTGATCAGAGGAACCTTCTAAAGCAAAAAACAGCAGATGCCAAGATCAAGGTAGCCCACACGAAGGCGTTCCAAGGAAATGCAGAAGCAGACACGAATTCCAGATAAGTTGAGCTATACCTTCGAAATTAGCCCAACATCGTCAAGAGGTAATTGTACTAGCATATCTATTTTTTATCTGCAAAAAATTCTGCCACCAGCACATGGTTTGGACTTAACGAACAGTCCACATCTATGCCTCGCTTGGCTAGCTTCGTCTAAAACGTCATACGGAATTAAAAATTATTTAGCATCGAAGGAAGAAAATAGCTTCACTTAGCCTTTTTATCTACATTTGTATATACAAATATGTTAATACTACCAGTGCTACTAATCCCTTGCCCATGCGTGCCTACACGGAGCAAGTGTTTTCGATTTTGAAAGGAGCAGAACAAACCTGAAGCTACACCGGCCATGAGCAGATTACATGGAGCATCAGTTAAATGCGCATCTTAATTCTTCATCACCATGATGCCGAGAAGTCTCATAGTGATGCCGCGAGGCCTTCCTTGTCGTGATGACGAGAAGCCTCACCGTGATCCCGCGAAGCTTTTCGCGTCACGAAGCCTTCCTCGCCGAGAAGTCTTTCTCGCCACGATGCCAGTAAGCCCGCTAACAATGGCTCGAAGCCCGCAACCTTCACACTAAGTACGTACATTCAACAAAAATACCTTCGCATATGTCAAATATATCTACGTCTTTTACATGCAAAATGCACACGATCATGACGTTCACTCAAACACAAGGCATTAAATCGCTCCATAAATGCATCAAGCATCATTCATTTATGCGACGAAGCATCTACCATACTTGCACTTGCAATAAACTAGTGCATCAAATGATTCTCTGTTGGAATATCTATATACTCTTTGAATTGTGCATTCAAGGAAGGTAATAAAGGACCTTCGCTTCTCCGAACTATCACGAATGAATGAAAAGCTTGAGCTAAAAGCTCGCATATTTCGGGCTAAGAGCTCAAGGATGGAAAATAAACGAAGTCAAGCCAAAAAAGGCTTAGTGATGAAGAGCCGCACACCTCAAGAGAAGGTGAGGCTCCTCGAAACGAAGTCAAGCCAAAAAAGGATTAGAGATGAAGAGCCGCACACCTCAAGAGAAGGTGAGGCGCCTCGAAACGAAATCAAGCCATACAGACGTGGAGAAAGAGAAACGATTACCGAACTTAAATGTTCAAGAATGAGGGCTCTCACACCTTAAACCAGAGGTATCATCCTAAAAATGTCTTTCGAATGCAAATCGCCTATCGAACGCTAAGTATGACGAAGCATTCATTCATGCATCACAAAATAACGAAGTATCGACTCGCATAAGAATTAGTTTGTCCCTTTATATACCATCAACGATGAACCATTCATGTATTATTACGCATGACCAAGCATTGAATTATTCGACTTTATTCATAAATGACGAAGCATCCATGCTGAATCATGTATGACCCATGCATATGGAAGCATGCTAATGCTTGACGAAGTATGTACTCACATGGTAAAGCATTTAAGTTTAATCACATAAAGTATCTATCTATCAGATGTTATTGCAGGAACGAAGATTTCCAAGAATTTGTTTTTCTATTTGTATATCTTTCAATTGTTCTTACAGGAACATGGAGTCAAAAAAATCATTGACCTTAAGCAAGGCAACTCACCAATTGACTCAAAAGCAAGAGTTAAAACCCCTTGTGGTACATTAAGTCTACCTCGCAGGATTCAAGCTTATCGATCGACTTAAAGTAAATAACTCGAAGGAGTTATCCTTCCTTGTCTCGCATTCGACATCTTCAACTTCGACTCAAAATAAGTTGTTAACCTCTTCGCCGCCAAGATCGTCAGCAAGTACACCTTCGCTCCAATTTAAGCTAGGATCGTCGACATCTTCATCGTCAAGATCGACAACATCCTCCTCTACTTCGACATGAGCCCGCAAGAGGGGCTCACACAGTCAAAGCCTTCGGCCTTCCAAGATGCGAAGCCCGAACCTTCTACTTCGACTACTTCAACATGAGCCCGCAAGAGGAGCTCGCATCATCAAACCCTTCGGCCTTTCAAGATGCGAAGCCTGAACCTTCTACTTCGACTACTTCGACATGAGCCCGCAAGAGGGGCTCGCGCCATCAAAGCCTTCGGCCTTCCAAGATGAGAGTTTGCTAGGAACCCACAAGAGTTGCATATGTTCCCTCCAATGTTCCATAAGAAGGTCACAGATGAGGGGCTAATGTTGGGGAGATGTCCCATCGTCCCTAGCAAAACTCATAAAGAGGCCCAAGAGACCCAAGGACCTATATGGAACATTCGCTCCCAGCAAGGGTAGAGAGGGAAAATGTCACAACCCCAAAATTTCAATTTTGGGATGTGAACCGTTTTTCAGTTTTAAGCACCAATTTTCTTAAATTTTCAAATGGTTTTATTCATTTTTTAATATTTTATATTGAAATGGATTTATTTTGTTTTAAAGATTTATATGGTTTGGTAAATTGAGAAGGATTTATTTTTGTATTATTTAATATTTAAAAATGAATTTAGCTTGCTTAAAAGAAAATCAATTTTCTAAAATAAATTATAAATTGAAACGAATTTCAAAGAGGATGTTAATTGTATCCTGAAAGGCCTTTTCCCCTAGGGCCTGTTTGGATCCCTGGAAATGAAAGTCTTTCCAGGAATCATATTCTATGAATTGAATCAACTAGAATTGAATCATCCGGAAACTTATTCATTTCCATTATTCTTGTTTGGCTGTAGATAGAATTAAATTCCTGGAATTAAAATCAAAATGTTGTTTGGGTACTTTGCATGAGGAATCAGTTGAATATAGAGTGAACAAACAACTTCTACTATGTAACTCAAAATATATCTTTACAAAGGGAACACTGCTGCATTCTTGGACCACTTCTGCAGAGTGTTTGGGCTTACTAGACTACAACCAAACCAGATTTGCACCAGAATACATTTGCACAACCACCCAGCAAAGAATCAACCTATGTATCACCTTTATACAAACAATGACACTGTACAGACAGCCAAATATGGTCAAATAACACCATATCTTTCTCTCTTCTGTTGACTAATAAAGCTTTGTTGCCCACTGCTTTGCCACCGACCAGCTGCTGCAGCCGCTTTCTTGGCCCTTTCTGAATTCTGATGCTCCTTCCTCTACAGTATGTTTAACCAAAGCACAATCAATATCAACAAACTGAAAGTTGCTGGACAGCATTAATCATTTATCATCACAAAATCGAAAACATCAACAAAGTAAAAGTGGAAGTCCAGTGAAAACAATCTGGCTGGACTGAAAATGGAAATACAAGAAACAATAGCACAAAAATTAGCATTCACAGAACTTGAAAAAACTACTCATGAGTTGTCGAATTAATTAGTGTTCTTCCCAAAGCAAAAATTCAATAAATATATCAAAGGCACCGGATCTATTAGCTGACATGCATATATATGCAGAATATTAGCTGACATTGGATTTGATAATTAACCATGTCTATTCTAGACATGCTATAATTTATTTACACATCACATGCGCGAGGTGCACATAAGCAAGGTGTTGAATCTAGATTAACGGGCACCATCACGCACCTGCCTGTTTACTGATAGTATGATGTAGCTATATAAATACCATGCAAGCAGTTCAAAATGTTCACTCAGACTAGACACTAGTATCAGGCTTGTTCTGAAAGTTGAGCCAGTTACTATAATCGTTGGCAACTTACTACCGACTGAAAACTTAGGTCGGTAAGCTGGTAACAATGAAAGATGACTAGAGGTGGCTGGTAACAATATGTCATGGTTACATATCTAAAATAGAATATTAATTAGTTCTGCTGAAGAACTGGAAGCTAGCAGCAAGGTTCCGTTGTTTTGTTATTAGATGACAATTCCATGAGAAAATCAACGGAAGAACAAATCAATTGACCACTTGAAACAGAACATAGTAAGCTCATGCAACAGCCTAATCAGCAAGGCGTGTCAGCCTAGCACGTACCAAACTGCATGGTGCATGACGCCATGGATGGCCATCTACTAGTCTAAAAGCAAACAAACAAAAGGCATAGATATAGAGCGCAGATGTCAGTCTCCTCGATGTCTCAACTCCCAGCGTCATCTGCATAGTTAACGAAACTTGTTCTATCTATCATTCGTCGTGCACAAACAGACACGACCCACTGGCACGCCGGAGCCTGGCGATCGAGCTCTAGATCTGAGCCGAGTTGATTGAGTGCAGACACGAGATGATTGAGAAGGGAGAGGGGGAGACGGGTACCTGGGCCTCCATGGTTGAGGAACGGATGGGCTGCGCAGTCGCGGACGGCAGCGTAGACGCGGAAGGTGATGCGGACGGTAGCGTGGGCGGCGGCGCAGATCGGGATGTGGACGGCGGACGACGACGTGGAAGGCGAGGCTGACGGCGGCGTCGACGGAGAGGGCGATGCTGAGGTCGGCGTGCACCGCGATGCGGAGGTCGGCGCAACAATCCGTCGCGGTGGAGGCGGATCGGTGGAGTCGGGCGTGGGAGCGGCGGCGGCGGAGTCGAGGAGGAAGAGGCGATTCAGAGAGTTTCTGTCGTGTTAGGGTCCGAATCAGTCGCAGGCCAAAATTTATCGGGTTGGAAACGGGCCGAAAGTGCCAATTCAATTCCGCGCACAGCCAAACAGGCCGGACCGCTGAAAGTGTTTCGATTCGGGGCGATTCCAGGGATCCAAACGGGCCCCTAGAGAATTTCTTCTTTGAAAAGGAATTGATTTGGATTTGAAAACTTTAGAAAACTCTAAATGTTTTCTAGGATCTTTAATATGCCAACATTTTTATGTGACAATCAATGAACTTTATTTAAATGTTTTTTAAAATAAATAGTGAACAGAAAATGGGGGAAATCCTAAACTTACAGTCGAGTCCGTCTTCTGCTTCCTCTCACTCAGCTTGCCAAGATCTTATGACTATGCTCGTGATTTTGGTCTTTAACTTGATCCTTCGTCTCACATCTATCCTTGTTGATTTCGACCTCGCGAGGCATGATACATCCTTTTATACTGTCATATCTTGTCGTCTTGACATTCTTGTATGTGGACATGATGTCGTCCGTATTCGTTCAAGTCCCAAGATATGATCTCATCCACATTCGTTTCACCTACACAGCTTTCACATAAAAGGAAAGAAAATCAGCTTTTGACGCTCAACTAATGTACTTTACTTCCTGTCTCTCCCCTTTCCATTCATTGACACACCATCACAACTCTCCTAACAATTCTTGACCCCTCCCCAAGTCCTCCCTACCCCCTCAAACCCTCTCGGGCTGAATACTAGTGCAGCCCGCCATCTCCTCACATCTATCCCTTCATTTCAACGCCGTTTGGGCCAAGGCCCACCTTTCCACGCCTCTCTCCCCTATGGCCAAGCCCAAAACCTCTCCCAACCCTAGACCACCCCTCTATAAATATGGGAGCCCTCCCCACGTCCCCCTGCTCTCCCCCACGCCCTTCCTGCCTCCAAACCCTAACCACGCCGCCAGGCTGCCGCCGCTACTCCCTGCTCTCGCGTCCAGCAATGCTGCCTCAGATTAGCATCCACGTTCCCGACGATCCATCCATCCAAACGCCGCCAAATTTCGCCCAGAGATGCGCCATGAAGTATTCTCCAACATATCCAAAGCTTAAGCCAAGATCTGACCTGGATAGACGTGGATCTGGGGCAATGACCACTGCTACCTGTTTTGGATCTATCCAGCGCGCCTGATGGTAATTTCTCCACGCTCCATCCAATCCCTTGATGTTTATGGTGCATAATCAATACTCAATTGTGTTTGTTGGCGATTTCTAGCATACCATTCTATATGCCAACTGCGCCTTATTTAGAGCATAAATGTCATCATTATAGGTCATTAACCCTTGATAATAGCACTATATTTGTATAGTTCTAGAGATTTATTGCAGAAACAGATGAAAAGGACGACATTCTGGACATTGTGGCTGATCTGGACCAGAAGAGAAGAACCAGCAGAAAAGGTCAACTGTGCCGATCGGCACGCCCTGTGCCGACCGGCACAGGGGACTCCAAGGCGATCGAGGCTGGCCCACCATTCAGTTGATTCTAGAAGGAAGTTATCCAAACCAATCTTGAGAGATATTCGTCACGAAGAGATAAAAGATACTCGAAGATTTGAAGAGCAATACAAGACTTGATCTCGAAGAAAACTGATTGTAAGGTCCACATGGAAGCTACCAGGACTTTGGAACCGACTTAGAGAGGAAACCGAGCTGGACACGAGGTGTGCCGATCGGCACGGCCCCTGTGCCGATCGGCACGAGGACTCTTTCCCAGATCCTCTCCCTTTCTGATGTACAGCCCTATATAAACTTGTAAAAGCCCTAGGGTTTAGGGATCGGCCGCCCAGAGGGACAACACAGCTAGTAAGTTTAGGGCCACCGGGGCTTTTGCCCCGTTCTTCATGTCCTCTAGTTGCTAGATCAGAACCACCGGTGTTAAGAGGTGATCCATCAAGGTAGGCCTACTAGATGGTGGATGTATCTTGCACTATGTATATCGAAGTATGGTTGAATATGGGATGAATGGTTTTGATTATTGATTGCCTGGATTTTATGGTCTTTACATGCACTCGTTCCTACGCTTAGTGACGACTAAGTATTAGATATTATCTTAATCGTGGTGGCAATAAGAGGTGAGGGATTCAATCTCTCACTATCTCCATTGTGGTTAAGGTAGTATTGGGATCTTGTAATACGCCATAATTGCATGTTGTCCTCTGTACCTCAACAGCCGCTAATGCATACGCGATGATCTTTGAGATGATGTGTAGAATAGAAGAGGCTACCGATTAAGGCGATTGGTCGTGACAGGGCTCGTCGGAAAAGAGTCTCAACCTATCGATCTTCGGTTATCAATAATTGAGTTTCCGTTTATGATGCTATATGATTAAGCTTTTTGGTTACGATCTCAACTAGCAGACTTGGCTAACTTACCCCATGATCTAATCAGGTTCCTTAGGCTGTTCAAGCAACATTTGGTCAACTTAGCCTCCGTGCCGACCGGCACACTTCCTGTGCCGATCGGCACAGCCCCCAGTTTTCCCGAAACTCACGCTCCGCGCTCACCAGAAAGCCTGGCTAACTCTTTTACTGATGACTCTGTTTAATTCCCATTGGTCTCTGTGGTTCGATTAAACCTTGGAATACTCTTCTGGGGGAAAAAGACTACAACTGTACACCGTGCTCTTGCGGTATATAAGTGGGTGCGTAGATACGACCAACAAGCTGTCTTTTTCTGCTGCGCCGTACAAAGGAGATTGGACAAGATTGATCATATTTCCCGAGGCAGAGATCGTCAAGCTAGCGGAAGCCCGTTCCACATGTGAAGAATGTGGAGAACTTGGTCATGTGAGCAAGGATTGCCCCGAGGATGTAAAGATGCTCAATTATGTCAAGAGCCAAGGATGGAATACTCCATATCAGCAACAAGGAGTAGCTTCACCACCATCATCGTCTATGCAAAATGCCATCCCTCTTCGCATTCAATGCCAAGAGTTCTTTCAAGCTCAAGAGAAGGTCAACAAAGACACCCAGCCAAATTCAAGAAGTTGATCGTGTGCTTGAAACAATCAATGACAAGGTCATCGAAGTGGGGAGTTCTAATCAGCAAATTCTCCAATTCATGAAGATGATGGAGAAACAAATGGCCCAATTAGCGGAGTCGGTAAAAGGCGAGAAAGGAGCCATTCCTGGTAATACCCGCTCTGCAGAACAGCTGAAATCCATCGAGACGAGGTCTGGGAAGCAAACTGAAGATCCGAAGTTTGCAGCTGGAGCGAGACGACCTCGTGCCGACCGGCACGACACATGTGCCGATCGGCACGCTACAGTAAATGGCGCCGACCAGCACACGGACTGTGCCGATCGGCACACTGAGGAAATTGACCTCTCGGGTCTGAAAAAGGGAACTGAGAACAAGGAACACGGTCCTGCTACCTTTCTGGATACGCAGCTGCTGACCAAGACAGAAAGGATCCGACATCATGATGAGCAATTCTCCAGGTTCGTCGATATTATGAAGAAGTTATATATCAACGTCCCGTTCCTTGATGCTCTTCAAGTGCCCACCTATGCTAAGTACATAAAGGATATTATGCAAAGCAAGAAGTCCTTAGCATCGGAAGAAGTAGTGAAGATGACAAGGGAGTGCACTGCAGCTATTAATGACATTACACCAGAAAAGAAGCCCGACCCCGATCTCCTAGTATCCGGTGTTTGATTGGAGCTCAAATCTTTGAAGGGGCTTTATATCGATCTTAGAGCAAGTGTAAGTGTCATGCCTCGCTATGTCTTTGCAAGTTTGAATTTGCCAGAGTTGGAGCCTACGGCTATGGTTTTTGGAGTTGGCCGATCAATCGGTTCGCTATCCCGATGGAATTGCTGAAGATGTGCCTGTTCAAATTGGTGATCATATAGTTCCTGTGGATTTTATTGTGCTTCATATGGATAGAAGGACAAAGACTTCATTGATTTTGGGCCCGGCCATTCTTGAGGACAGCGAGGGCAAACATTTATGTGGGGAGTGGAAAAGATAAGTTTCGACATAAGTGGAGCCTCCTACACTTCAATTTTCGCCCTAAGGGAGAAGAAGGCCGTACGGTCTCCAAGTGGGTTGAGAAGTACAAGTCTCCGCACCATAAAGCAATCGAGGGTAATTGGAGGAAGGACATGTCCTATCATTGAAGGAGAAGAGACAAGAGAACCTTGTAGTGTCGCGACATTTTCCCGTAGAGCGACGCTAAGGAAGTGATTTATGCGGGAAGGTCAAGCTCTACGACCTTTTTAAAACTAAGAGCGCTTTTTGGGAGGCAACCCAAAATCCGGGGAGCGAGTCATAGGGTGAGTCTTTTTGTGTTAGTGCTTTCGGAGGGCAACCCGTGAATTAGAATTTAGTGCCAACCGGGAGGGCAACCCGGCCTTTAATTGTTTGCTTGTAATCCACAATAATGCTCCCGGATAAAATTTGTTAGTCCAAGTGTTTGTTTTAACTTTTGTGTGAACACCTGCGCTGTCTGTTTACTTTCTGCAGTTTCTATTTTCGTATTTTGCTTGTTCGCTAACAGCGCAGGAAGAAAAGAAACAAAAAGAAGAAATCCTGGCATGTGCCGATCGGCACAGAACGTGCCGACCGGCACATTAGCTAGCACGCCAAATCGTGCTCTGGAAGATACCCCGATCTGAAGATGCAAATTAATATGTGGTAAAATAAAAAATGTGCGGGATATTCGAGGAAGGAAAAATCGGAAAGGTAAGTGCAACAATTGTTCCGAGAATATTTCCGTGCTTTTGGTATTTTTCTGTGTCGCAGAAATATGTTGGATGATTCTTGCGGAAGAAGGAGGCACTGGCGGAAAATTGGTACATCTGCCGACCGGCACACCACGACGTGCCGATCGGCACACCATGGAAACGCCACCTCCAGGTGTCTCGATGCTACAGGAAGTCTGACATCCACGAAATTTGAAATTTTGGGCGACACAAAGCAGCGAAGTTTTTAAATCAGGCGTGGACTCCGTTGTGCCGACCGGCACCTCACCGTGCCGACCGGCACGGAGTCCAAGAATTCAAATCGGATCATCAAAGTCTGCGCACATTGGAAGGAGGAAAATCACTGACACCCATGCAGCTGCCGAGCACAGGGGAACACCGCACACCCTGCCTTGGGATGGAGCAACAGTGCCGACCGGCACGGACTTCGTGCCGATCGGCACCTCCTGGGAAATTCAAATTTCGAATCTGCTCCCTGTTTCCCGACATGAGACACTGTATGTAGCACGGGGAAGAGGAAAGAAATTACGAAAGCCAAGGCGCAGGGAATCAGTGCAAGTTTGAATGGTGCCGACCGGCACGGACGCCGTGCCAATCGGCACATCATGGGAAAGCCAAACTTTTGCAGGTGCACCCCTGTCTCCCGACATGCGACACTGTATAAGGCATGGGCAGAGGAAAAGAAGGCGTGGCAGCCGAGGTACGACGGAATCCGCGAAATTTTGAAATGTGCCGGTCGGCGCGGCTCTGTGCCGACCGGCGCGCGGATGGAATTTGAACCGGCGCGGTTTCCTTCTCTTGGACGCCTTGGAGAGCTATAAGAGGGGGCACTACCTCCTCCATTTTCGCACACAACTTCCTGGTAACTCCTCCACTCCTCCACTTCCTCCCTTTTTTCGCGATTCGTTTCCACTTTCGCAGGAAATGAAGGGGTTCGGTTCCACGCTCAAGAGCGCCGGCAAGAAGATTCGCCGGGGTTCATCCGGCGGATCGCACCACTCCGGTGGATCACACCACTCCGGCGGGTCGCACCAATCCGGCGACAACAACTCCGGCAGTGACTCCGGCTCCTTCATCTCGGCGCGGAGGGCAAGTTCGGCGGGCTATGATAGCCCCGAGCTCTCCGTCGAGATGACACCACGCCACGAGGGCGGGATGACTTCTACATCGCCCACCGCGACATCGGCATCCCTCGAGGACTAAGGCCGCGCACGAGGAGCGTGACCGCCGCCGCGGTGGGCGGATCGTCGATGGAGGCCGAGTCAAGCGAGCCGGCATATGTACCGAGCGCGGTTCGGGAGGGTTTCACCCCTCACAAGCATGGAGAGGAGTTGTACTACACCAACATCCGCGGCCGCATCGTCTCCAACATCGACATGGATGAGGAGTTCCTCACCAAGGTCGGGGTATGGCCGGACCTCCAACAATGCCTCCTCAACCTTGGGTGGGAGACCCTCCACGATCAAGCGAGCAGCTTCGACATCGAGCTCATCACCGAGTTCATCACTACCATGAGCCGCGAGGTGGACGAGCAAGGAAACGACAAGGTCAAGTTCCGTGTGCGGGATGAGCCTTACTCCATCACGATCGAGGACATCTCCGATGCTCTCGGTTTTGATAGGGAGGCCCCCGTATACGGCGCGGCGACTACGGAGATGCTCGACACATTTTGGCGCCGCATCGCCGACGCGGACGAGCGGAAGAGGGGGCACATCAAGAACCCCACGATCCAAATTCTTCACCGGTGGATGGCCGCACGCACCACCGGCCGCCTCGACACCACCAACGTCTCCGACCCGGACTTGCATTGGCTCTACAACGCCATTGCGAGTCCGTGCAAGTGCAATCCCATCATGATGATGGTGGGGAGTTGGTTTAGCCAAAGGGCCAACCCTAAGGCGAGACTAGCTTTTGGAGGCTACCTCCAAACAATCATCTTCCAAGTCACCGAAGGTAACCTCATGATGAAGGAAGATTGTTGGATAAGGCCGGCGCTCATCGACGAGTCCATGGTGCACGGGAAGACCATCACGGGAAGCGCCAAGCTCGGCTACTACGTGTGCGGCACCGGCATCAAACTTCCCTGCCCCGAGCTCGCCCTCTTCCTCCCGAACAAGATCGATGGAGGAAATTGGCTCGAGGCGACCTCCGCGAGCGACACAAGGTGACGAAGAGCAAGCGCGGAAGGAAGGAGGTCGTCGGGCAGTCTTCGGCGAGCGCAGCGGCGGACTGGAAAGCTGGGACGCGGCAGCAGCCGCCACAGCCAACCGGCTCAGCAAGCACCCGTGCCGATCGGCACGGGCTTCGTGCCGGTCGGCACAGGCACCGTGCCAACCGGCACCGACACAAGGTACTTGGTATGCCCCCCATCTACCCTCAGCACTTCCAGGAGGCACCCTACTATGCTCCTGCAGGTCCTCCGGGGGCGAACTTTGCCCCTATGCATCGATACACGACAACAACGTTCACATCGGAGTGGTAAGAGAAGTGCCATCCAAAACGAAGGAGAATTTTTGCACCTACCTTGCAGCACATAAAAACTCTGGATGCATACCTGCTAGAATTGTTTCACTTGTCCAAAAGTGTTGTTCTAATCTTCAATGCTGTATGACAAGGTGTAACTTATAAGCCCCACGATTTTTGCAACACTCAAGATATTTCGTGCTCTCGTAAACTTACCACTGTTTAGGGAGTATGTTGTTGCATCTTTATTACCATGAGGCGCTTCTTTGTAACTCCTGATCCGCCGGTACCCTGAGTTGAGTTTGCTCGGGACGAGCAAAGTTTAAGCTTGGGGAGGTTGTTGGCGGTCGTTAAACCATGTTTGACCGCCACCCTACTGGTAAATAAATGTATAACCCAAGATTTTGTGCATAGTAGATAGGAATAATGCTACTCCACAGGTTTTGGTGGATATTTGGGATGCAGGAGTGAATAATGGAGAAAAGTGGGCCTGGCCAGGGAAATCCATGGCCGGCCGGCCCCACCCTAGGCCGGCCGGCCCCACCTGGTGGCCGCAGGCCCCAGACTTCCTCCAGTGGGCTGGAAACTAATCAACCAAGCACAATTCAGGACCAGCCCAGCAGAATTCCACCGTCATTCTAGAAGGTGGGCTATTTAGGCCTTTACTTGGCCCTCACTTCATTCTGCCGACCCCAGCAAGGAGCCGACCTTCAGACCGCCTTCAGGGAGTGATCTGGAGCGTTGAGTCAGAAGTCGGTGGCAAACCGCCACAGGGGGACGGCCGGCCGGCCACCCCCCTAGCCCGGCCGGCCGGCTTTGGCGGCGCCGCCTCTCCAAAGTCGGCAGCAGTGCTTCCACACCGCCTTGGAGACCTATAAATTGGACCCCTCGGCCTCCGAAGCAATTCGCACCATCACACTTCATCCAAGTGTTCATTAGTTTAGTTTAGTAGTAGCTTTGGGAGTTAGAGTAAGAGTAGAGTAGAGTGAGAGCTCTCTCGGGCTTCCGGAGTATTCTCGAAGTTCGTTATAGTTCTTTTTATCCTTACTCTTTTGAGATATTATTTTATTCAATAATTAGTTTTGTCTTATTTATTCTTAGTAATTCTTTTCTATTTAGTTTATTTATTCCGTTAAGTAAGTGCTCGTATAAGTCTTGTTGTGGGATTCGTGATTGTTGGAGTACGCAAGTACGAGAGAGTGCCTTCGTCGAGATACGTCGTGTGAAATCTGTGCTTGTTTATTCTTAGATAGGACTGCAACCGTTTGATCAAGAGTAGTTCCTCTAGGCGGGTTGTAAGCGTGGCGCTTAGATCTTGGCCTATGCACGTTTGGCACCCAGCCCCCACGGAGGATGGAGCCGCGAGTGTATGTGACAGCTGCACTGCACCGGTCTCTGTAATCCACCACGTCCGAGTTGGACTCTGCAGGGTCTTAATTATAGCATACGGTTCCCTAGGTTTGAACTAGCATCATCGGTTGACCTAGCACGTGTGTGCCCCGAAACGACATGACTTGTATGTGTGTGATCTTAACTAGAGTAGATAACCTTTGTAGATTAGACTACTAGAAGAGTAAATACTAGATAAGCATACAGGTAGCCTTAACTCTATCTCGTTGCTCTCCCAATTTATACTACAGTTTTCTTTTATTACCTGGATTTGAGGATGTGTGTGCCACCCATATATATCATGCCTATCTTACCCCCGTCTCACGTATAGTTGATACATTATGTCTTTCTCAAATTATCCAGTGCATTGCTACTATTCAGCTCCCTTTTGCTCTACTTCCCTGCGGAAATATAAATACGATAACCCTGGAATACTCCAAGTGAAATGCTACAACGGTGATCCGTGCGCTTGCGGAATTAATGAATTTAATTTTATCGCATAAGAACCGCCAACAATCGGCACAGGGGACTCCAAGGCGATCGAGGCTGGCCCACCATTCAGTTGATTCTAGAAGGAATTATCCGAACCAATCTTGAGAGATATTCGTCACGAAGAGATAAAAAGATACTCGAAGGTTTGAAAGAGCAATACAAGACTTGATCTCGAAGAAAACTGATTGTAAGGTCCACATGGAAGCTACCTAGACTTTGGAAACCGACTTAGAGAGGAAACCCGAGCTGGACACGAGGTGTGCCGATCGACACGTCCCCTGTGCCGATCGGCACGAGGACTCTTTTCCCGAGATCCTATCCCTTTCTGATGTACAGCCCTATATAAACTTGTAAAAGCCCTAGGGTTTCGGGATCGGCCGCCAGAGGGACAACACAGCTAGTAAGTTTAGAGCCACCGGGGCTTTGCCCCGTTCTTCCATGTCCTCTAGTTGCTAGATCAAGAACCACCGGCGTTAAAGAGGTGATCCATCAAGGTAGGCCTACTAGATGGTGATGTATCTTGCACTATGTATTATCGAAGTATGGTTGAATATGTGGATGAATGGTTTTGATTATTGATTGCCTGGATTTTATGGTCTTTACATGCACTTGTTCCTACGCTTAGTGACGACTAAGTATTAGATATTATCTTAATTGTGGTGGCAATAAGAGGTGAGGGATTCAATCTCTCACTATCTCCATTGTGGTTAAGGTAGTATTGGGATCTTGTAATGCGCCATAATTGCACGTTGTCTCTGTACCTCAACAGCCGCTAATGCATATGCGATGATCTTTGAGATGATGTGTAGAATAGGAAGAGGCTACCGATTAAGGCGATTGGTCGTGACAGGGCTCGTCGGAAAAGAGTCTCAACCTATCGATCTTCGGTTATCAATAATTGAGTAATTCCGTTTATGATGCTATTTGATTAAGCTTTTTGGTTACGATCTCAACTAGCAGACTTGGCTAACTTACCCCATGATCTAATCAGGTTCCTTAGGCTGTTCAAGCAACATTCGGTCAACTTAGCCTCCGTGCCGACCGGCACACTTCCTGTGCCGATCGGCACAGCCCCCAGTTTTCCCGAAACTCACGCTCGCGCTCACCAGAAAGCCTGGCTAACTCTTTTACTGATGACTCTGTTTAATTCCCATTGGTCTCTGTGGTTCGATTAAACCTTGGAATACTCTTCTGGGGGAAAAAGACTACAACTGTACACCGTGCTCTTGCGGTATATAAGTGGGTGCGTAGATACGACCAACAGTTCTCCAGCAAGTATACAACAATTGCCCGAAGGATTACCCTAGATCTTGTGGGGAACGATCAGGAACGCTATGCCACCGTCAACTGTCGTAGAACCACATCATCGAGATCCAACCGTTCAATCTCATTTTTAGGTGGTCCGTGCCCAATCATCATGTGTTTATTATGTTCCACACATTGCACATAATACTGTGCAAACCTTATGCCCCAACATGCAGCCAATCACAGGAACGCACACATGTTTATGCCCAAGCTTTTCTGTTTCCTGTTTTAGTCCATGTAACTTTGAACTTGCATACCTTTTCACCCATAACTCCGATTTAGGTGATTCTTGTGCCTAAATTTTCGTCATAACCTGCCCTATCCAACCATAGCTCTCTTCTTTGTAGAACATGCATTGTATGTTGATTGTTTGCTTGCTTTGCTTGTGCATGCTTGTCCTTCCGGTGTACGATTAAATAGAGAGCGCACATATCAAGATCAGTCAAGAGGATGCTCAACATATTGAAGACCACGGATTGCAATCGCTGAGATGTAACACTATTACCCACCACGAGAAGCTTTTATTCAGGCAAGTGTCCTTGATGCATCTTGCGCCTATTTTACAAATTTTTTGCTTACAAACTGCATGCTTGTGTCAACTTGATGGGATACCTATATGTAGGGTTTACTAGGCTTGTTTTAACCTTTCCTTGTTGCCAAAAGCCTAGATTTATGGTTTGGTTATGGGTAGATGTTGCTTAGCATGCTTGTGTTTGGGTTTTGGGTTGCTTAATAACTTGTTAATCTCTACTTATTGCACATGTAGGAATGCTTGGTTATGATGATGTTGTAGTATGAGGTAGGCTCTAGACAACGGGATGTGTTTGATTGTGCAGTTGGCATATGTTTGGATGGTGGTATGCTTGTCTAGACCTAAGGACCAGTTCGTGGAGCGACAACCCAGGACTACAGTACCATCACAAGACTGTTATGGGAGCAGCTTGGTTAATTAATTAGGAGTTCTTCCAGTTTGTGCGAGCCAGTGGTGGAGCAGGGAATAGGAGTCAAAGAGGACTGCCCTGGGATCTGAACTGCTCAAGAGGGGGCTACCAGGGTGATGAGCTGCTAGTTAAGGCTATCACTTATGGACGGAGTGGAACCTTAGAGGACGAGTGCATAGTGGAAGACCCTTTGGAAAGGCCTTGTAGTGATCTCCTGGCCGCACACCTCGGTAGTGTGTAAGTGGCTTGCAACCACGGGCATCAGGGAGGTTTTAGTCCACACTGGCAACAGGGACGAAATCACGACTTGTGGGTTAAAGTGGCGCGACCTCTGCAGAGAAGTAAAACTGTCATGACAGCCGTGCTCACGGTCAAGAGCGGCCTGGAACCCTCGCATGATTAGACGGATGGTTGGAAAGGATGGAGATGGTTGGATGGATGGAATGTTGGAAGATGGCTTTGGATGGTTTGGTTTAGGTTGGTTGTCTTACCTATGGGTTTCTTGGGTTGGCCTCACACTTAGTAAATAAATAGGTTGCATTTTAATCTTGTGAACTAAAACTTGCTTTCTGCAACAAACTATTTAGCCTTCATTGTCTCAGCCTGCATGTCATCTTTTCCCCCACTTGCTGAGTACTCTATGTACTCACATCGATACCCTCCCCTACATTGTTCAGCTACAGGAGAAGCATGGGAGAACCGTGAAGGTGAAGAAATGGAGTTCTAGGCCTGCGAATCTTCCGTCGACTTCCTGTGGAGTTGAAGGGCATCGACGCTTAGATTATTCCGCTGTAATGTAATTTTCTTTTAAACCTATGGGTCAGTTATGCAATATACTTGTCGATTTAATAAAGATATTGTTTATTTATCATATATATTGTCCTGTGTGCGTGAAAACTTGATCCTGGGCACGCATATAGATGCATTCGGTTTTGGTCATTGAAACCGGGTGTGACAGAAAACAATCCTTTCCCCCTTGCCTATATAAAAGACCCAAAGGTCACTAGTTGGGACCAGACCCCCGAGCTCTCACTACTTGTCTTCTACATTTACATGTTGAGGTGATGTCCCCAACACAGAGAAGAAGTGAAGACAAGTACACGAAGGGAGAGGGAGGGCGCGGACGCTGTGGAGAAGGGAGGAGAGGGTGCCTGTAGGGAGACAAAGATGAGTAGAGTCTGTAACCCTAGCTAAATTTATAGTGGCGGTGGGAAATGGGTATAAAGGCTTCTGCGGGATTGGACACTAGTAGTGACGAGCGTTGACGTCACTAACGCACCACTGCTATTAAAAAACTAGTGGCGGGCATTCATAATATGTGAACATGCCTGCCACTATTGTTATAAAACCAGTGTAGGAAGGTCGCTGATGTCATCTATGTCTGTCAATGTTGTTGTTGCGTCGCAGGCTTTCATTGTACTAGTCTTACTAACTTGTCACATTATTAAAAATAATGAAATGTCATTTATTGAGAAAAAAGTTCTAACTGGGAATAGATTATTAAACCCTGGGCTCCAAATAGTGGCTTCGACTGCGCTGATGTATCTTTGAAACCAGAAAGCAACAAAGTTGGGCCTGCGTCCGACTCCAAAATCAATTCGTAGCATTTAGAGAATGACGTAGGAGTACTTATGGTGCTCTCACGTGCATGGTGTGTACACAAGTTTTCAATTTTCTTTCTTCGATTCAAGTTCCTCTAGTTTCCAATCACCAGTACGATTCCGATGCATTAAACCCTGAACATTCTTTCTTTTTGTCGTAACCCATATTTTCAGATATTCTCGAAGACTTAGTTTGGTATTTTCCGAAGACTGTTTCGCACGAAAGGAAACTTGTAGATAGACTCCGAATCTGTTACTACAGATCGGAAGTCTTGTAGAACAAGGCAAGGACTCCTAGAGGCGGTAACAAGGACTATAAATATACATGTAACCCTCCGATGAGAGGACATTGCATTGCACATCATACACACCACCATTCAACACGACATACACTGGACGTAGGGTTATTATCCTCCGGGGGCCCGAACCAGTATAAAAACTCTCTGTGCCCTAGATCGATACCTCGATTGATCGTTGTTCCCCGAACCAAATATTTGCCGTTCTCTCGATTATTCGAGCGACGACAGAGGCGCGCCAGGTAGGGGCACGCTGAGGATCCATCTAGAGCTTCAGATGGCATTGGCGAACAAGATGAAGTTCCCGGCGGGGCGCCGAATTCAAGTTCGGGTCTTTCACGTTCGTCGCGGACAAGGACGGAAATCTCCAGGAAAGAGCTCGTCGGCGGCGCCACGTGTGTCGCCGGCGGCCCCATGTACTACGTTTGGACTGCGAAATTCCGCAGCCGAGTTCAAGATCGCTTCGCGGGTATCGGGCTCTCCGTTTGGAACCGCCTAGAAGACGGATCCACCTTGGATCCGCCACCTAGCTCTGCCCTAGAAGCGAGAATGCAAAAGATCGCTCTCGACATCACCGAGGGGCGGTATTTTCCTGGATTCGGGCTCGGTTATCCCAATTACGAGTCTGACTTCAGTGACGATGACTGCCCTGAGATCGGAGATCCAAATCAGGGTCACAACCCGGCCAGAGAAGTCTTCATGGCGGGACGTGACGACGAGGCATCCAGCGATTTGCGCACCATCGACTCGATCAGATCTCGATCGTTGCGCCATCCAATGTGACGCCAAGAAATCTCAACCCCGACTTCGACGCCGTCCGGTTCCAAACCGCGTTGGATTCCCTGGCGCGTATGGCCCCTGACGGAACACCACTGGCTCCGATGGTACAACAAGTCGTGGAACTTGCCGGCCGAGTGATCCCACTGCAAGATCAGGAGGTTGCTGCGCCGGCCAGGACTCCAGTACACAGACGCCTGGGGGCTACTCACGATCAGAGGGCCGATTCATCCTCGCATGGATCATCTTCCGATCACCCTAATCGACGGCGTAATCTGGAGCCTTCGGATGCAAGACATCAGATAAACCAGCGGAGAAACCAAACTGGCAATCCCCAGGGGGGGAACCAGACCAACGAACTCAGGCTTCCAGCTCGTAGAGGGACGCGCCCAGAGACGGCTCCTAAGCCGCCCCCGTATAGGGCTCTGGGTAGCTATCTCCGGACTGTTGAGTGGCCGCCAAGTTAAGGTGGGGTCTATCGACAAGTACGACGGCACCATCAACCCAGAAGAGTTCTTGTCAATCTACTCCACGACGATAGATGCCGCAGGACGAGATGAAAGAATCAAGTGCGCCTATCTACCCACCGCCCTGACCGAGCAGCGCGGTCCTGGTTGCTAAACCTCCCGGCATATCACTTCGACTCCTGGGCAGAACTGTGCGAGGTCTTCAAGGGAAATTTCCTTGGATCGTACAACCGCAACGCAACACCAGAGCAGCTCCGAGGTGTTAAGCAGAAGGCTGATGAGAATCTTCGAGACTACATCAAGCGCTTCTGCTTAATGAAGAACACGATTGCAGATATCTCCGATATCGAAGTAATCCTCGCCTTCCAGGAAGGGTGTATGGATGTGAAGATGGTGGAAACCATAGCGGAGAACGAGCCGAAGACAACTGCAGAACTGTTCCGACTGGCAGAAATCTGCGCCAAGGCTGCCGATGCTCGTGCTCGCCTCTCTGATGGCCGGGGCAAGGCTCCGAAGAAGAAGTCAGAAGACAGGGAGGTGAACGCGGTCGATCGGTCGGGATCGGATCGTAATCACTTCCGTAAGAAGCGAGGTCGTCCCGAAGGCGTGGCTAAGTGGTGTCCGATCCATCGCTCCCCAAACCACGAACTAGAAGAGTGCTTCGATTACCTCAAGCTCGAAAAGAAACGTCTAGAAGAGGGCAAGACCTCACGGACAACCAGAGAAGAGGATCGGGGCCGCGAAAGCCAAGATCGAGAACACCGAGATCGGAGCACCGAGATCGGGAGAATCAGGAGCGTGGGCGCCGTGATCGAGAATACCGAGATCGGGAGACCAGGGAGCGCGATGACCGGGATGAACGCCCACGCTACAGAAGTCGCAGAGATCATGACGATGACGAGGAGGAGAGGTACCCGAGATCAACATGATCTTCGGAGGAAGCTCCGCTCTGTCGTCCAAGAGCCAATACAAGAAGCTGCAGAGAGAGGTGGCTATGGCGGAACCCTGTTCAAAAAGACTGGAGTGGTCGATACCCCGATCGCGTTCAATGCCGATGACCACCCGAAGACTCTGCTGAGCAACCCCGAGTTGCCCTTCGTCGCCAAAATCATTATCCACAGGAACAGGTCGCGAAGACGTTGATCGACAATGGAAGCGGTCTCAACCTGTTGATGAAGAAGACGTACGATCAGATGGGCCTGCCGCTCAGCGCTCTCCGACCAGTTGGGGAATCATTCCATGGCATCTTGCCTGGGGTGTCTTCGCGTCCTCTTGGAAGATAGAGTTAGCAGTGACAGTGGGCCCGAGAGAAAATAGAAGAACTGAAGTTCTGACGTTCGAGGTGGCTGACTTCGAATCTGCCTACAACTGCATCCTGGGAAGGCCGTTCCTGTTCAGGTTCATGGCGGCTGCGCACTTCGCCTACGCCATGCTCAAGATCCCAGGACCTGCGGGTATTATCACACTGTGCGCTGATCAAGACCAGGCTGTGAGGTGCGATGTCAACGCGCTAATCATAGCTGGCCACTTCGATTCGAAAGATCAAGACTCACAACGCCAGACGAAAAATCCGCGGGAGGATCAAAGGCAGATAGCGGCAGTTACCGACACGAAGGCTTCAGATGCGGCATCTCCGTCGACAGCGGTCGCTCAAGCGCCAGCAAAGACTGTCGACGGGCCAAGCACGAAGGAGATGAGCCTGCTAAAAAGGGCAGCAAGCCGATTGGCCTCAGCTTCATCGACCCCGGCAAGAAGACCAACGTCGGGGACAACCTCGACCCTAAATAGGAAGACGCGCTCGTAGCCTTCCTCCGGGAGAATATCGATGTGTTTGCATGGCAGCCATCTGATATGCCCGGGATCCCCAGGGAGGTGATCGAGCACAAATTGGGGATCGACCCGGCTTTCAAGCCGATCAAGCAAAAGCAGCGAAGGTACACGCCGGACAAACGCGACGCCATACATGAGGAGGTCACTAGGCTTCTCAAAGCCGGGTTCATTAGAACGTAGACTATCCTGAATGGCTAGCAAATCCTGTACTAGTTCCTAAGCCAGACAAGTCCTGGCGCATGTGCGTCGATTACACTAGTTTGAATAAAGCTTGTCCTAAAGACGAGTACCCTCTTCCGAGGATAGATCAGATTGTAGACTCTACATCCACTAGTGAGTTATTAAGTTTTCTTGATGCTTATTCTAGATATCACCAAATTAGCCTCAATGTCGATGATCAAGAAAGGACGGCCTTCATCACGCCGTTCGGAATATTTTGTTACATCACAATGCCCTTCGGGCTGAAGAATGCGGGTGTACTTATCAGAAATGTGTCAACATAGTCTTCGAAGATCAGATCGGGAAGAACGTCGAAGCTTACATTGACGACATCGTTGTCAAGACCAAGAAGTCCGATGATCTCCTGGCCGACCTGAAGCAAACCTTCGACAATCTGAGAAAGTACAAGATGAAGCTCAACCCTGCCAAGTGTGTCTTCGGGTGAAGTCTGGAAAGCTACTGGGATACATGATTTCCGAGCGAGGGATTGATGCCAACCCAGTAAAAGTTGCGGCTCTTGAAAAGCTGAAGCCTCCGAAGACCAGGTGAGAAGTCCAGAAGCTAGCAGGCATGATGGCGGCCCTGAACCGGTTCATCTCGAGATCGGGAGAACGAGGTATGCCATTCTACAAGTTATTACGCAATCAAGATGGTTCTCAGTGGGATGACCAGGCAGAAGAGGCATTCAAGGAGCTCAAAGCTTACCTCAAAAACATGCCCACCCTGAAACCCCCACAGCCCAATGAGGAACTGCTACTGTATGTTGCTGCCACAGATTCAGTTGTCAGTGCTGCGCTGACAGTTGAACGGAAACAGACACCGGGCCCAACAGTTTGCTGTTTATTTCGTCAGCGAGATATTGAAAGATGCCCAGACGCGTTACCCGATGGTGCAGAAGCTATTGTACGCAGTGTTGATGACGTCCAGAAAGCTGAAGCATTACTTCCTAGCTCATCCAATCAAGGTGGTTTCGGATAGACCGCTCCAGACTGTTTTGCATTGCAAGGATGCCATCGGCAGAATTGCTCAATGGTCTGTAGAGCTTGGTCAATACCAGATCGAATATGTCCCTCGAACAGCCATCAAAGGACAAGCTCTGGCGAATTTCATAGCAGAGTGGACCGATGATGGTGATGACGACAAGAAAGATCCAGATCACTGGGTCATGTATTTCGACGGCTCTTTTACCTTGAAAGGTGCCGGCTCTGGAGTGGTTTTCATATCTCCAGCAGGAAAAGTTTTGAAGTACGCCATCCAGTTGCTCTTCCAAGCTACGAACAATGTTGCAGAATACGAGGGCCTCGTGACAGGTCTCCGCATTGCCAAATCTCTCGGTATCAGCCGACTGCTCGTGAAAGGGGATTCACAGTTAGTCGCCCGGCAGGTACAGAAAGAGTATCAGTGCTCTGATCCGAAGATGGCCGATTATCTTGAAGAAGTTCGGAAGCTGGAGAAAGGGTTCGATGGTCTCGAAGTACGGTACGTACCACGACTGGATAATCGTGACGCTGATCATTTAGCTTGCATTGCTTCATCACGATCTCCAGTCCCAGATAATGTGTTCTTAGAAAAGCTCCACAAGCCATCGGCGGCTAGCACGCATGATGCAGTGGAGTTGATGGTTATCGACACAGAAGGTTCTGTCGAAGACTGGCGTATACCAATTCGTCTGTTTCTCGAAAACAGTCCTATCCCAGATGATGATGCGGCCACGGAGCGGCTGGCCCGCAAGTCAAAGCATTATGTGTTGATGGACGACGTGCTCTACAGAAGAGGTCTCAATGGGATTCTGCTGAGGTGTGTTTCTGCGGAAGATGGTATTCGATTGCTACATGATATACACGGTGGGATCTGCGGTGCACATGCGGCTTATCGCACTCTCATCGGCAAGGCATTCAGGCATGGATTCTACTGGCCCACGGCGAAGCAGGACGCTATTCACCTCGTGCAGACATGTAAGTCCTGTCAATTCTTCAGTAGGCAAAGTACAAGGCATGCTCAAGAGTTGCATACAATTCCAATTACATGGCCTTTTGCTATCTGGAGGGTCGACATATTGGGACCGTTTCCTAAAGCCAAAGGAGGGTATAAATTCTTATACGTCGCCATCGACACTTTCACCAAGTGGATCGAGGCAGAGGCGGTCGTGAACATCACTGAGGTTCGCTTCTGTCAAGTTCATGAGGAGTATAGTCACAAGGTTCGGAGTTCCCAGAAAGCTGATATCAGACAATGGTCGCCAGTTCATCGGTCGCCGGTTTGAAAAATTTTGTGCTGATCATGGTATAATTCACCCGACATCTTCGGTGGCTCATGCTCAAACCAATGGTGCTGTCGAGCGAGCCAACGGGATCCTTATGAAGGGGATGCGTGCACGAGTCTACGAGAAGCTAGCAGCTAAAGGCAAGAATTGGATCGAAGAGTTACCGACAGTTCTGTGGTCAGCACGAACATCTACAAGTCGGGCTACAAAGGAAACTCCGTTCTTCCTAGTCTACGGCGCTGATGCAGTCCTACCACCCGAGATTCACTTGGGGGCTCATCGGGTCACCAATTTCTATGAAGACGACCAGCAAATCTCTCGAGAGGTTGATCTACTGCTCCTCGAAGAAGAACGCAACACAGCACTCCATAATGTGGAACATTATCAGGAGGTTCTGAAGAAGCAGTACAGTCGCAAAGTGGTCGGTCGACATCTAGATGTGGGAGATCTGGTGATCAAAAAGGATATAAAAACCAAGGATAAGCACAAGTTGTCTTCTCCATGGGAAGGACCATACATCGTAGTTGAAGATGCTGGACTGGGGGCTTATATCTTAGCCCACATTGATGGTGATATATTGCCCGGAACATGGAACACTGATCAGCTTAGAAAGTTTTATGTGTAATCCATTGTTTGATGAATAAAGCGTGTTCAGTTTCTTCCTCTACTGTGCAAGATTCCAAAGGCTGACCTAGGTCGGTCTACTAGTTTGGCTGATGTCTTAGCCACATGAGGGTTATAAGGCATCGGTACGAACAGCCTCTTCAGGCAAGATTGGTCATAAGGCTTAGCCACACTGTGGTTCATAAGTTAATTGACCCCCATGATGTTCTAGCGAGGGACCCTTAGCCCATGAGGTTAATAAGCGGCTCTCCCTAGGCCGGTTGCACGATCAACCACCCAACAGACTGCAAGTCTTATGCCATATGGTGCTACATGATAGCTTGGCCAATGGTTCATAAGTTTCGTAAGTCTCCCCGAGTGTCTGAAGTAAGAGCCTTAGCCATCGAGTTATAAGTGCCAACTTCAGACCACGTTGCAAGATCAACACCCCCCATTACTTAGCTTGAAACATAACTTGCCATGCGCAAAGTCCAATGTTATACAGCTATTATGAGTTCCAGATATGGAGCAACTTCAGAAACTTCGTTCAAACGTAGCTTGTCATAGGCAAAGCTAAGCGTCACTGAATTAATACGCCTTCTTCTCTGTGATTTAGATCGTGCATATTAGTGGTAATGCTTTCCTGCATACAGTTACAACTGTATTCAAAAAAGCAGGGGGCTGGGCTGCTATGCATATCTAAATCCAATTAACAGGAGCCTGAGCTCCAATTGCATCAAATATTGTCTGATTACAGGGCTGAACAAGTATTTCAGGGCCTCTCCTCATCAGAAGGAGATACATCCAAGTTCAAGTCCATGATGAACTTGTCGGCTGATTCCATCAGACCGTCAACAAGTGCATCACGTTCACTTATACTACAAGTAAAGCCTTGCTCTACAACCTTCACATCCAATTCAGGATGACGATTCTTCAAAGCAGCCAAAGCAAAGGCACAGCCATTGACTAAACTATCAGCAACCTTGTCAGCAAGTTTGGCCTTCTCTGCGGACAGGATCTTGTTGGCCTCCTTCAGCTTCTTACCTCCGCCTGCAGAGTTTGGATCACTTGGGTCTTGGCTGTGTTCTCGGTGCGTAGGGTTTCATTTTTGGAGCTCAAATCTACAACAGAAGATATTAGATTACTTCAGGGGTATGCAGAAGGCAAAGAGTAAACAGCATATGACAGGAAGAATTACCCTCTGCTGTTTTCGATAAAGCATCTCTTTCCACACGCAGATCCTTGAGGTACTCCTTATGTTCAGCCTTTAGATCTGTGATCTCCCTGGCATGAGCTTCCTTTGCTTCGTCATGGGTTTTGTTCAAAGCAATGAGAGCCGCTTCGAGTTCTCGAATTCTATCATCTTCCCAGATGAAGCATAGGCAGCCTCAACATCAGAAAGTTTCTTCTGAAGAGTGGCAAGTTCTCCATCCTTCTGTTTGATCCTGTCAGTAAGGCGCTTGCAAGTTGCAAATGCCACTGCTGCCTGGCAGCAACAACCTCCTGGCTCAGCTTGTCAAACACTAAGCTCTCCCCAACTGTCCCGGATGTGGAAACAGAAACAGTTAGGGCCTGTTCGGGCGCTGATTGTACGATCGGGGCCGGAGGGTTGACAGCAGGAGCAGGTTCAGCAGAAGAAGATGGAACACTATAGCATGATCACATATCAGAAGATCGGATAAAAATGTTTTAAACAGCAAGGGAATTTAGCAAGAATACTCACGAAGTATACCTCTTGGTGCGGAAACGTCTTCTCTTGGCAGCAGGGCTAGAAGCAGATGTCGCCTGGGAAGACAAGACTTGAGAGATTTTGGAAAATCCTTTAAAGAGACTGCCGAAAACTATTTCGATGGGTACCTGATCGCCGGTACGAGGATTGGCGACGCGAGTTGGAGGCAGTTCGGGGACATCGGGAGCAACAGCTGCTGGAGCTGATGGAGCTGCTGGAGCTGCTGAGGCTGCTGGAGCTGTTGGAGCTGCAGAGTAGCTGTTCGAAGCGCTTGCGAGTCGTTGTCTTTGACTTCGCCCCAGCTGGGGCTTCGAAGACTCGACGGCAGCGGAGGAGGACTAGTGGCTTCGACACCCACCGGAGCATTACCGGACGTGGGATCGGCAGCTGGTCCAGCCCTTCGGTTTCTCCTGGTGCTTCAGACTGTTCGACAGCAGCAACAGCAGCCACTTTTCGCTCAGAGAGCTGGTAGCATCATCGGCAACGGCAGTATCCTCCTCCCGATCACCGTTGTTTTCTTCGTCACTATCCCCGATGACTATATCAACATCAGGTTGGACATCGTCGGGGCCGGTTCATAAAGGTTCTGCAGAACACAAGATTAGTATGGCAGAAATATATCTTCAAGTAAATCGAGGCGATCTACGATCAACATACCTCGGGAGGTGGATTTTCTGCACTGAAAGGAAGAGGCACTGTCGAAGGCTTGGCCTTCGGTCCAGTGCCCATGATATCATACACTCTCTGGAAGACATCGTCTTCGGAGAGTTCGACAGCTGTAAAGGAGAGAAAAAGATGACATGCTTATCAAACAGAAATCAGATATCAAGTATATACTGATATGTTGATGAGTGATGAACATCTACCTCCAACTGGTAGCCAATTAGGTTCGCCAGGACCTGTATAATGCATAGCCAGAGGATCACGCTTTTGAAGAGGAAGATGCGTCTTCGGATGAATTCTTCCACAACATGTTCTCCTCTCAAGCCCAATTTGATCAATTCATTGACCCTGGCTATCATCTTATTCAATCGAGGAACATAGGTCGGAAGACCCTTGTCCCACTTCTCATGGTTCGGCATTAAGCCGTCAAGCTTGATTGCATTATTCTTCTTCTCCATGTCCAAGATCAGATATCTGGTGACGTATCCGCTCCAGGAAGACTTATACTGATACGGGATGAACTCAGATTTGTTCCTCAGTACGAAGCCTACTGAAAACACCATCATCTGACCCTTGTAACCGGGGCTGGTGATAATGGCGCCACAGATTCAAGCAGGGGGCTACGCCCAACCAACATTCACACAAGATGGCAAACATGCTAAGCATCATCACAGCATTGGGTTTGAGTTGAACAAGCTCGATATGGTAAAATCTACAGATTTGCTCAAGAAATTTAGGAGGGCGGAAGGTTGAAACCACACATGAGATGAGCCTCAAATACCGGGATTTCCGTGGTGTTGCAATGATGGTACTCCTCTTCGCCGGTGTTCCGACGAGTCAAGAAAGCCGAGATCATCCCCCTTTTCTCCAGTTCATCCAAATATCCAGGGAAAGAGAGGATTTCTTCCAGTACTCTCTCGGGATTCGGTTTTCTCCCTTCTTCATCTTCTGCTGCGCCTGGGTGAGAGAAATGTTGGAGTCGTGGGAGTCGAAGGATCGATTCTCGTTGGGATTGCCGGAGATTGTGGCGGACGAGGATGCGGCGGCCATGTGAAATGTTTAGGGTTTGAGGAAATGGAAAAGAGTGCAGACTAAAGGATGGAGGAAAAAGAATACGGCGTGAAGGGCTTAAGTAAAACCCGGCGTGACGGTTCGCCTCCCCATAAATGCGGGATTTCCCTTCCTTGGGTTACGCGCGGAATATACCGAGGTGATGCTCTTTTCTGTTATTAAAATAATGCGTTTGGATTTGCGCTCGGTTTTTGGAAGGATAACTACCTGGTTGTGAGGTAAGAAGTTGGAGTATTTTTCGGGATCAATTGCTCCGAATAATTAACAATGTACGATTAACAATCTGGATCGGAAAGAGCCTTCGGTGCGTGAAAAACGTGTTGAGTACTACTCCCGAAGAGTTCTCGACCAAGTGATCTGTTAGTTGTCACGAAGACTCGTTTCATCGAGACACATCGGAGAAGCTAAGCTCAGTTATTTCGAAGACACATACAAGGTCCATTGTCAAGAGAAAAAAGAGAAGCCAACATCACAGATACAATATCATTTAGAAACTACAATCTTGGATTGAAGGCAGCCCTTGATGTGTCCAAGGACGCGTCCCAGGACAACCTCAAGAAGGCCTACCGGGAGGTAGCCAAAAGATATTACAAGCAAGACATGCAGAAAACTATCTAGGTTCTGCTCTCCGACCTGCTTGACAGAAGAATAAAACAGGAGAAGAAGAAAACAAGAACCGAGACTACTGCTAAGAGGATGGCATGATAGCCATCCCTTATCCCTAGTTCCGCCGATCATCGGCGTCCTCAGGGGCTGCAACAGCAGCATCAGCATCAACCTCGTCCTCCTCATATGTGATGAGGGGAGAGGAGGCTTCGGCAGCAGCAGCGGCAGAGCCTGCACCTACCTACGCCGCCCTCACCATAAGTGATGAGCGGGAGGGGCACCTCGGTGGTGGAGAGGGTAGAACCCTCGTTTAATGCCATGACCGGGTTGATGACCCCGGTAGGAAGGAGAGGATTTTCTTCGCGACGGGAATGGAACCACCCGCCTGACTGGATCCGGCTTGAGCGCTCGTCCAGGGAGCCCAGCCAGGATTGTACAGGACCATGGCTTTCTTCTTCTTGGCCGGCTCGTCGTCGTCGCTGTTGTCGCGTTGTCGTCGCCGTCGTCGCTGTCAGAGTCGTCGAGGAGGATGGGTTTGGCGTCCGCCGGAATCCCGTGTGGCCCCTTGTTCAGGGCGACGTGGAGGCGGCGCGCGAACTCTTCATCTCCCGCCGTGTCCGCCTCTAGGTCTACGACCCTGAGATGGATCTGGAGGGGACTCGGAGGAGGGAGCCCGTAATCTTCCGCGGAGAGTGGAGGAGGAGCAGCAGCAACCGGCGGTGGAGCGTCGCGGAATGCGCGGAGGAGGATCCCGACCCGCCGGCGAGCTCGTCGTCGAACCACTTCATGAATTGTGGAGTGGTGGGTCTTTTCTTGCCCATGGTGGATGGTGGATGCGAAAGTGATACTTGGGGGCTCCGCCGTCCTAATCATTTATAGCCAAAAGGTGGCCTTTTGGAAACTGAAGGTCAAGTGCAGATTGAATTTTTTATGTTTCTTCTTGGGAAACCGTGCGGCGACGCGGGGAGTCCAGAGGAAAACCGTGGTGGGCCTGACTTGAAGAATAAAGACAAGAAGCTGAAGGGTCATGTCAAGGTCTTTTCATACTCTGAAGCAGAATCAATGCCATGGCTGGACCAAGAAAGAGGGATAAGGATGGGAATTGTTTACTACTTTCTCTGAACTCCCTGGATTGATGGTCCTCTTAAAGACCAGGTGTTGGCAAATTTATTTAAAGGAAGGGTTTATTCCGATCACTCAATGTGGTTGCTGTGGTTCCGAAGACTCGGTTCTCTCAGTCGCCCGAAGACTCGGTCTCTCTCAGTCCCCCGAAGACTCGGTTCTCTCAGTCGCCCCGAAGACTCAGTTCTCTCGTTGCCCGAAGACTCGGTTGAGTCAGTTGCCCCGAAGACCTGTGCGTTCAGTTATTCCGAAGACCAGGTTCGGTGAACTGTTCCGATAACTCAAGGTTTGAAGATGAGAATATCTGAAGTATGTGTGCTCAGTGAAGAACATATCCCTTGTCAGAAGTTCGCATGAAGACAATTTCTTCGTATCAAAGACGAATCGGCCAAGGACATGTTCGGGGGCTTATGTCGTAACCCATATTTTCAGATATTCTCGAAGACTTAGTTTGGTATTTTCCGAAGACTTGTTCGCACGAAAGGAAACTTGTAGATAGACTCCGAATCTGTTACTACAGATCGGAAGTCTTGTAGAACAAGGCAAGGACTCCTAGAGGCGGTAACAAGGACTATAAATATACATGTAACCCTCCGATGAGAGGACATTGCATTGCACATCATACACACCACCATATTCAACACGACATACACTGGACGTAGGGTTATTATCCTCCGGAGGCCCGAACCAGTATAAAAACTCTCTGTGCCCTAGATCGATACCTCGATTGATCGTTGTTCCCCGAACCAAATATTTGCCGTTCTCTCGATTATTCGAGCGACGACACTTTTCCAGTACATGAATGAAGCGTGTGCACATGCCTTCTGCAAATATAGGTTTTCTCTCAATGTATGATTCACCTCATTTATTACCCTTCTTATGCAATGTGAAACTTTCAACCACTGCCTGTTCTAGCCAAACCAGCAGTTTCAATCATTGATTATGTTGAACTGCTAGTGATGAGCAGTGATACTTCATCACTATTTGTTAAACACTAATGATTTCTGATTCTCTTTTTTTTTTTTTTTTTTTTTTTGAAATGTGATTTCTGATCTCTAGTAGTAGTGAACAAATCCGGCCCCTACTTAAACTTTCGTTAGATTTCAAAAGGTGGTTGCTTGCAGTTGCAGCCCCGGAGCCCAAACAACAAACAGCCCACCACCTACATCCAAATCCAATGCAACTTGCTTGCAGCCCACAATCCTTGTCCCTCTCTTTTTTCACGTTTGGCCAGGTTGAAAGAGAAATGGAAGGAACTCCAGAAAAGCAATGATAAAAGTGTACTGTCCGACGACTGTAATCTATGGTGTACCACACTGCCGGTTTTTGGCTAGGAGCTCGGAGCTCCACAAGCCCTTCAGTGAACAAGTTGATGAGAAAACATTTGTGGATGCGCGACCCCCGCACCCATCTTTTCTTCATGCATGCACGTCAGACATACACGTACTCAAGCCAGCACGGCAAGCTATGTATCGCACCGCCTTTGCTCTGGCCCCCTCCCCAAGTTTCCTCTCGCGAAGTGGAGCCCACCGACCGTTGTTTCTGCCTTCGTGACCAAGCCAGCAGCTAGCACAGCTGCACCAGTCAACATTCTTCTCTACAAAAGCAGCCGACTCTGCTCGCCGCGCTGTTGTTCGGCAACAGTGTGCTCGGCAAGGAAACCACAAAGAGAAGCACGCATCTCCATATATACCAGGTTCTCTCACAACTCATCAGCTTAATCCAATCGCAGTTTCCTCCTCTTCGTGGTCCATCGTCGGCCAAGAACCAGGGGCAATGGAGGTGAGCACGCAAGAATTGGACGCTTAATTAGCTTCTCGAAATGCTCTTAGTTAGATGCAAAGCTTGACTCATCAGATGTTTATTTTCTTCTGATAATTAAGCTTTCAATGATTTTTCGGTGGTGCCTATTATATATGTTTGCCATGCTCATGCAGCAGCATTGCCGGATACCGGCGTTCGGGGAGTGGAACTACGGCCGGTACGACTACGGCGTCGATGGCTGGACGCCCCTCACCCCGTGCTTCGACGCCGTTGGGCTGCGGATGACCGACGCACTCTCCCGGCGAGCAAACCCGACGTCGAGGTACCACCACCAATCAACTACATACCGCCACTGTTTCTTATAATTATTTACCGTTACCATCATTGTGTTGCAAACTACTAGCATGATGCTCTTAAAGTTCCGTTATTGTAGAATATTTTCATGTTCAAAATTATCCGTGGTTCTAGCCGAAATCCCATTGGTATTTGGTAAACCAATGTAAAGCCAGCAAAACAGCATGCAAGTGAAACCAGGTCTCATCGCCCAAAAAAAAAAAAGGTGAAACCAGGTCACCAAAATCTCTCCAGTTCTGGTTTTTTTCGGTGTCGTGAATTCACTTGAATGAAACGATACCAAAATTGGTGCGAAGAGCTCCTGGTAAGTCATCTGCACAGCCATTACGCAACGGTCAGCGATGCGCCTGGCTGCGACGCGCAGTCGCGCAGAACGCTGCTGCTGTGCGGGGTCAACACGGGATGACCCCACAGGTCAAGGTGGGCCCCATTGCCGCCCCCTATGGCTTACGATGCACACCACACCGCGCTGCTCTGCCTCTCTTCTATCCACAAACACAACGCACTCTACTTCCGTGGCTTGGCAGGGAAGCCAGGGCTCCCTCCTCTGCCTTTCCTTTGTGACAAACATTAATTTGACTCTATCTCCCAACGAGGCCTAGCAATGGAGGTCTGCTCCGCATTTATCTTCTTCCCTTCGTCACTGCCTGCCTGCATCTGATGAACCCACTGTTTCGTTTAGGCATTTTGAGATGGCTGTGGTACTGATCTCCTGATTTCTGTTATGCATTCGACAGAGAACCAGAGCAAGGGGGCACGCCAGGCGGCCCCGGCGCATCCCGGCGTTCGGGGAGTGGAACCACAACAGCGACGACGCCAATGGCAGCTGGCTGGCGGCCGCCACCCCGTTCTTCGACCTCGCAGCGGCACACAAGCCGCCCGTGAAGGTATGAGCGTGTACGCCAAGCACGAGCGGCACGACACCGTGCCGCTGGTTTACGACAACGGCATGATGTTTACCATCTTTAATTTGTCTGAATGATCCTGCATGCAGGAGAGGAAGGACGGCGTCGCGGAGGCGAAGCAGCGGCGCTCGGCGGAGGCGCACGGAGGAGGCGGAGCAAGGTCGCTGACTCCGGGGCCTACGCGGCCAGGAAGTCCTGCTCACGGTGGTGGCGGCCAAAGCCGTCGACGACGACCTGTACGGGGTCCCGGCTGACATGCTCTACCAGAAGCCAGAAAGGGATGTAATTTTCAAAGCGTGTTATACAAATAATTTTTCGTCATCAGTTCATTGGATGTAAGATCAGCTTTCGATTTAAACATGAATGCAGTCACTGACATGCACCATTGTTATGATGATCTGATGCAGAAGCGTGGGTGGCTGAGGATCCTGCTCGTGGCCGGTGCTTCTGCCCAGGAGGAGGGAGGACATGCATGGCGTAGACATCCCTGCCCGGCCATCCGGGCACATACATGACTGAGAATTATTGTGCTGCGCATTGCGCTCACGGCTAATCAGGGCGCACGCTTTCGTGCTCTTTCGTGTTCGCTCCCCGCACAAATGTCTCAAAACTTTGGTAGTACTAGTACTGCATGTTTTGATCGATGGACGGCCGGCACGATGTGATGTGCCCGCCCTGCTTGAATTTTGTGCGTACGTGCGACATGATGTGGCGGCTGTGGCACTCACTTGTCATTTACCCCGATTAAGCTAGTAGTGTAACTATTTTGTTTGCATGTCTCGTATTTTCCTTGTGTAAAAATTCCCACGCGCTAGTGATTAAAGTGTTATAATGGCCCTACGTAACATGACTAGTGGAAAGCAAACGATAAGCAAAACCATTCCCTCAAAAAAAAAACGATAAGCAAAACCAGATGAGTGAAACGTTGCTCACTCTTTGAAATTTAGCAGCCCGACACGGCTGGCTGAGAATTGGAAACTAACGCGGAAACTTCTTGTGCATATGTGCAACTTACTACATTACAATTACAGATAAAAAAGAATATGAAAAAAAGGAGGGATTGCAGGCTGCACCAAAGGTTCCACACCATAAGAACAAGCAAGCCTGAATAGCTTGGTGTACAAATGTGCGCACATTCTATTTACTACATGGAAAATACAGTTAAGGTGCGTCACAGTGGGAAAAAGATAGTAGTACATCGTTTCGGAACAGACCAAGAGCAGCCACAATGTGGTCATATAGATGACATTATGCAATAAATGCAGTACATAGAGGGGGCATAACCATTGTGAGGATGGGCATTACAGCATTAAATGCATAAGTTGGCATTGCCATATTGCCTACAATAGCAAATAAACAATCCATTCTACTGTTCACAAAACAATAAAATAAGACAGGCAGTTGCCGTTGCTCCCCATCAGCCCACCCGCCGAACTAGCCGTGTTGCTCTTCTGGCCGTTGCTTCCCCGTCGCCTTCAGCTGCCTACAAATACAAACACAACCAGTAGCTGTTGCCCTTCAAGCTACACGAAACTGCCCTTCAAGCTTGCGGCAATGCTCGGAACTGCCCGACGCCACCGCCGCAGCCGCCTTCCACGGCCAAATTCGAGCCGCCTTGGCCTCGTTTTCGCAGCGAAAGGATGGGGGTGGAGGGAGAATCGAACAGAACCGAGGTGGATTGAAGGATTGCTGGCCGCCATCGCCGGATTTGGGTGGCTCGACGAGAGGTAGAATTGGGGATCGAGACGGTAGGAGACGAGGATTTTCCCCAGCGCGCGAGATGGGTTGGGCTGGATCAGGTTAGTGAATTTTCTATTTGACGTGGGACCCACCCATATGACACCACTGGACACAGCATTGTGGGAACAACTTTACTATTGCCTCCTGCTGTGGGACCCACCCATATGTACCACCGGTACATATACATTGCTGCTGCTCTAAAGCCAATGTCACATATAGCAGTTCCTGATCATGGTTTACACTGCACGAAGGCAGAGTTTTTCCTGTTGGCCTCGGCGACACTGGTTTCAGCCAATAGTCACCTCACGCTGCTCGCCTGCGTTCATCCCAGCCTTTGACACTGCCGTCCCTGCGGTAGTGCCGGCCACAGTGGAAGAAGAGGGCAACTTACCGCTGGTCCCTGCCCTGGTGCCGGAGTACACTGCAAGACGGCCACTTCTTACCGCTGGCCACAGGCCGACCTTGCAAGGATCACCTCGTAGAATTAGGCATCTATTTTTCCAGACATGATTACGGTGCTCTATCTTGACCACTCCCATCTGTATTACTAATTTTGTGCGCATATGAGATCCTCGGCAATTGTGTGTGTGTTCTATTGAACTCTGACAAGAGAGAACTTAGAGTGCAATTGTGCAAGTAAAAGGATGTTGTAGGTGTGTATGTACAGATAATCGATGCGAGTATTCGTTGATTTTTCAAGCAACCTGGGGTTATTATAAGTGAACATAACATTTTGGATTTGATGTAGGTGACAAAAAGTGTCACTGCCAAAAAAAAAAGGGTGACAAAATATTGAGGTTCCATTCGTTTCAACATACTGTTGCCCACTAGTACAAAAAAGTTAAAAATTCCCAAGAGTAAAAAACGCCATAGAATATTTAAAATATATTCTCTGTTTTCGAATATATGACATTGTCGATTTTTCATTGAACCTTGACCAACAATATATAGCTAAATAATTAGTTACCTAATAAAAAAAATATCATAAGGATCAATTTTCAAAAGCACAATAAAGTTAACTTACACATTTAGCTATTTACATAAATATTATAGATAGTCAAAGTAATAAAAAAAGTCAATGGTGTAATATATTTAAAACCGGAGGAAGTATCAACCCTGAGAATATGATAATTAAAAGACGAAATTTGCCAGAGCACATCGCAAAGCGTGGCTTTAAGTACAGCACACAGCAAGAGTCAAATTTAGCTCTGGCACATTCCAAATTTGAGGTACTGGAGCACACCGTCTCCATTATCTATTATATATTTAATTGACCAAGAAAGGTAAACGTTCGCTCTCAAAGCCTACAAATTATCACGTTAATCAGAGAAAAATTACCCACCACAGCCATTTTGAAAATTTTAGTCTAAAATACTCTCAAAAATATTTCTCTATTACCAACCATGCCATTATGAGTCAAAAATAGCTAAATTCGAAATAATAAGAAATAGACAAAAACACCCTGCACACCTATTTCTAAATTACCCACCATGCCATTATGAGTAAAAAAACGCCCAAATTCAAATTAATAAAAAAAATAGCCAAAACTACCTCTCACACTTATTTTTTATATACCACCATGCCATTATGAGTCCAAAAAATAATTAAATTTGGACATAAAAAATATCCAAAAGTACCTATAATTCCTATTCTAATTTACCCACCATACCATTATGAGTAAAAATAGCAAATTTGGGATAAAAAATAGCCAAAAATGCATAATTCATATTTGTAGATTACTCACTTCTCCAAATTTAGATCAATAAAAAATCATTTTAATGTTCCAAACAAATGAAAAATAAAATTCAAATGAATGTAAATATTGTTGGGAAATACACCTTAGAAAAGAACATGGAAAATACAAAAAATATTTAAATTCATATCTTTAACTAAAATTGACATGCAATGCATCTATCATCAGCGTCCATAGTCTTTCTTGGCTCAGATACAATTTAGTTCAAACAAGAGTTGCAATGCATTATTTTCTAAATTTGTAATGCCTTCATAGTTAAACACTAACAATATTTATCATTAATAAGTAAATAGGTCCCAAACATGTGTATGATATCTATCAAAAAAAAAAAAAAATAATTGACAAAGTGTAAATAGCACTTTTAATGTTACAATATTATGAAACTTTAGGGCACGCATTTACTGCATATCTTTTATTAATGAACATAATATGTATTGTTTATTTGCTAAAAAGTATATTGCATACATTGTATTTGTGTTGTGTCTTTCTTATACTGAAATCATGATATGTGTCCTATTTGTTTAAAAGAAAAAATCAAAACAAAAGCATGTCCAAGATGAAAGAATGCTGATGGAAGAGCAATAGATCATATTAAGTAGAGGGATGATGATGAAACAAATTATGAAAAACAGTGAGAGTTCTCTATTAGTGAAATTGTATAAAAAAGCATCAATTCTGTTCAATTTGATTGGTTTAATAAAGGATACATATATGTTATGATTGAGTTCATATCATATCTATTATTTTATATTATTCCCGTGATTCATCTTTTATTCTTGCCATTATACCATACTTACATGTTTACTATTTTGACCATGTATTTTGTCGGCTAGTTGCCACAATTATATGCTACTTATAAAAATTGATTGTTTCAATATGTCATTTAGGGAAATGATGACTTATCACACACTCAAATAGACAAAACTCGGTGAGAAATTGCTCCAATCAATTTTAGCTATGTTAAAAATATATCACAATAAAATAATAATAATAATAATAATAAACTATATTTAAACTCCTACAATAATATGAAAATAATTTAAATAGTTTAACAATGCGCGGGCAGCCATACTAGTTTTCATTATCCGATTGATGGCCATGACTCATGCTTGCTGGACGAGCGCCCTGCTGTTAGGCGAGGCTGACGGCAGTAGTCGCTAGGCATGGAGTGCGGCGAGCGGGATGCCGGAGTATCGTCGGGGCGACTCGACGTCGGGCGCGGCGCAGGCCGGGTAGGCTCGATATCGGGCGCGGTGAATGCCACAGGTGGGCGCGGGGCGCCGGTCATGGAGGTGCGTAGGCTGGGGCGAGCGCAGGGCCACCCCGCTAGTGGAGGGGTGGGTAGGAGGGGACAGCCATGGCGGCCTCCTGCAGGTGCTCGAGCCGCCATTCTTTTGCAGTGTTCTTGGAAAATTTTGTCTAATTAAATTTGGAATGTGTCACCGTTAAAATCAAAAGTTGAAGTGTGTTGTAGCAAAGGCGCCACTCTTTCACAGTGTGCTGTGGCAAATTTATCTAATTAATTTAGAGTATATATGCTTCCTTAAAATTTATCCAATAAAAGTAAAATTCGTATTGTTATGTGTTGAAGCCAAGTTCAAAAAACAGAGGTCGAAAGTTAGCCATAAAGTGTTCTATACGGACAAATGAACAGAAGGAAGCTAGCAGCTGAGAAATGTGATAAAATTATTTATGGCGTGAATAGCTTGTCAAACTAACGCGAAATACTCAGTAGCCAGTTGTGTGCTTGCGTGCAGGGCCATAATACACCTGTGGGCCTGAACGTAGTGGGCCTGTCTAAGTAGATTTGACCCTACAAGATTTCCTATGCTGGCAACCCATGAAGCATACGCTTTGAGGTTGGTACACAATTTTTTTTTTTTGCGAGGGTTTTCTTTTTTTGCGAGGGGGTTGGTACACAAATATTTTCTTCTTCCTCCTGTGCCTGATGCCCGCGCCCACACCTCACGAATCACGATGCCCCATTCGCACCGGCGCTCCGAGGATTTCGAGCTTGATGGGGAGGAGAGAGGAGGAAGAAGGAAGAGACCTGGAACAAATAGGACAAGAAGGTAGAACAAAATTTCTCTCCATTTGGAACATTTGGGGAAAGGGATTGGAACTTGGAACAATTGTTTCGGGAAGTAGAAACAAATGTTCCAGGAATTCTAAAAAATTGTTTCAGGAAGTAGGAACAAATGTTCCAAGAATTTGGAATAATTGTAGTAAAAATGTTTCAACAATAAATCAAAATTGTTTTAACTGTTTAAAATTTGTTGCAATACAAAGTTTTGTTGTGCCTGTGTGCTTCGTGGGCTGCTATTGGCTTGTCCCCTGGCTCGGGGGCATCCGGAAGCTATATTGGAGGTCCCCACTAGCTCAATCTTTCGTGTGTTGCGACTTTGCTACAGAACACAAACCGCTCCAACCACAAGCAATCTTTATTTGTACCTATATATTTTTATAGCGGCTCAAAGTGCTGCATCTGGCATCTGGTGAGGATGTGGGAAAATTCCAAAACAGTCTCTTAGATATTTGCATGTTACCAACCACAAAACACTTTCAAATGTACATCTTTAATTTCACAAAAATATAAATGAACAAAGCATACAATCATCTCCCATAATCAAAAGTTGAGGGGTACCTAAACATGTAGAGGGACAAACAAAAAAGTGAACTCTGCTTGTGAATAGCCCGGTTGGAGCTGTTTATTCCGCAACTCAGTTGTAGTATTGTTAACCGGTAAGTTTTCATTTGTCTCTTTGCATAGGTATCAGTTGCATTTTTTTTTACGAAAAGAGATTTCATTGATATCACAGCATAATCACCCAAACAATGCCAACTCTATTGATGGGAGACAAGAAACTTTAAAAGTGCCGCAAATTCCACCATCTAGGATCACTATCCCAGACGGATATGCCACGAACGAAATCTCCGATCTGAACGAATACGGCCATCTCACCATCCACAACCGTCATCCTTATCTCCGACGGGGGAAAACTGAAACCCAACCCTTTCGTAAAAGAAGGGTAGATTCTTCACACGCAAATACGATAAATTTGTCGCCGTCAAGCCCATCACCGAGCCCATCGCCGCCTCTTCATCAGATTTGTCATGAGAAAACACAAATCCGAGCAACATCCAGATAGATGTCATCGGAAACTAAACTCTCACTAGCCCACAACCATGGTCAAGAACCATAAGACGACAAAGAAGAGGCCAGAGTACCTTATTCTCCATTAATGATGGCGCCTTCGACTCGCCGCACCGCCAAGACACCTCGTCCTCCACTGCTCCATGCCGATGAAATTGACGACGTCGCACCGCCGCCGTCACCCTCTTCGACTGGACCAAATAGAAGAACCTTAACCCTAACAACCACCGCAGCCCCGCCACAAAAGCAACCGCCGTGGGATAATAATTATATAAAGATAGATGGTACATATATATACATTCATTTTTTTAAAAAAAATAATAATTAGATGCACCACAAGATGCCATCGGAGGCTCACAATTTCTCCTCAGCACAAACGTCTGAAACTGTTGGTACATGCATGGTATTCGATGGACGACTGGCACGACATGATCGGTCCGCCCAGCCTAGCCTGAAATTTGTTGCATATGTGACATAGTAGCAGCAGTTGTCATTTCCTTCCGTTGTGTGAGCTTGGGTAAATCCGAGAGAGTAAGGTAACGTTCGGATCCCCCTCTAAAACACCCTCTAAAGTTTATCCCTCTAAAGTAAAAAGAATCTTACTATTTAGGAGTACTAAATAAAATTAATTACAAAACCTTTCTGCAGACGGGCATTATTTTTCGAGACGAATCTAACGAGCCTAATTAATCAATGTTTTGACACAGTGATGCTACAGTAACCATCGTCTAATCGCCGCTTAATTACCCTCATTACGTTCGTCTCGCGAAATAGATGGGGGTCCTGAACTTAGTTTTGTAATTTGACTTTGTTTAGTACACATAAATCATGCCGGCATTTTGATGTGACTGCTACAGCACTCTCTAAAGTGATCAAACTGGACCTAAAAAGTGTTAACCAGTACGCATTCTCAAAGCACACCACGTCTAGCACCCAGGGTGGCCGCCTGTGCTAGCACCCAGGGTGGCCGCCTGTGTTATCGGCGGAATAATTTCCCGTCTTCATCTCATCTCTGTCCGTTTTCTCCATATCCGGAGATCGCCCTGCAAATCCTGCACCGCAAAGGACACGCACTGTTGCTGTGGTTGATGACCTGACCTCCGAACTGGTGTTCCATTCCACCCAACGCAAGCACAGTGGTTGCTACTGCTCTGCTGCTGACCGGGTGGCAAGTTGTGTTTAGGCTCTCCGCACCGGTCTACTGGAAACGTTACTTCAGTAACATTTAGAGGAAGGAGAAGCTGCACCGGCGTACTGGAAGCATCACGCTAAAGAAGAGGAAGGCCCCGATTCCTCTACTTTCAGAGGACTTCCAGGGACTCCGCTACCGCGCTGGGACCCGCCGCGCGCCGGGCCACCGGCCTCGCACGCCCCCTTCCACGCAGAGGAGTCGTCGCTTTCCTCTCTTTTCTATTTTTCTCCCTACCGCCATTACTCGCAGTCGAGCGAAGCTCGAGCTCGCCCACACCTTGGCTCCGTCTCCCACCGAGCCTTTCCACCTAGAGCTGCATAGGAAGGTTCCAAAGCTCATCCCAACCTCAGTTTTTCCATCCCCGCAGCCACTGGCGAGATCGAGAGAGTTTTTTGGAAGACACCTAAACTACCCTCTCCGGCCTAGCTGCAAATTCGATCAACTCGGTGAGTTTCCACTCGATTCCTCGCACACATAGCTTCCTCACATCCCTACGCATCCATTTGAGTCATCTCGCATGCTTTTCCCCACCCAAATCGACAGATTTTGGAGATTTCTGGCCGCTTGTTTGCCTTCCCTGTTTTACTGTTCACGACCTAAATTCCAGAAATGGGAAAAAATAGTTAAAAACTTCAATAATTCGTATATGTAAGAAATAACTCGGAAATGCAAACTAAATTTTCCTAATTTCTCTGTCACTAAATTTTCCTAGTTTCTCCCGCAGATTGACCCTTTATTATTTCGTAATTTGTTTATGATTTTCTGTGTTTGATATTTACAAAAAAGTCCTACAATTTTGTTACTTAGAATAACTATTATAAATGAATGTGTTATGAAGAAATGTGTTGTTAAATGAGATGGTAGTTGGAGATGGTTGAATAAAATATGTGATAGTTAGGATAGAGGAAGAATATAGAGCATCTATGGGTGCGGCAGAAATTGGTATAGAGGAAAGAATCTTGATGAGCAGGACAGAATATTCTTTTTAGAGGAAGCAAATAGAGGAATATGAGTGCGGAGAGCCTTACAGGGCATGCTTGGTTCCACGCCACAACATGCCACAGCAAACTTTTGGCGGCGCCATAGAAATTGGATGGTGCTTGGTTGTTGCTTCTGCTTAGGCCGCCACGTGAAAATGAACTGGGACGCCACACTTTCCTTCAGATTTTCTCGCCTCAGCTTCGGCGGCCGTTTTTGACGCCGCAACTTCGGCGGCCACACACCGTGGCTTGGCAAGTGATGGCCCAGAACCAAGCACGCCCGTATACCTTCCTCCCTGGACTTTGCTTTCTCGATCGAGCGACTGTGTATGACTAACTTCAACAATCGGCTGCTCCTCCGGTGCCCGAATTCTGTTGCTGGCGATCGAGCCGGGCCATTCATTCAATCAACGATTTGGCCCCGTCCGAGTTTTGATCGATCAGTCAGTGGCCCAAAACGCATGGTCCAAACGATACCGTTTGTCCATTTGCTTTGCTAATTTGCGCCATTGCGGGTACTACTGCTAGAGTATTATGCAAAGGCTTCCCAGCTGCAGTGCTGCACTGCTTGCTCCTCGTGCACGGCACGCGCCACATGTAGATGTAGGAGTACATACGTATCGTATGTTCTGACGCAACGACTGATGGATGGATGGGCACCACTCGGCCAGCAGTCCCCATCGTTTTCAACATGGAGAGTACCTGCAGGCAGGCATGGTAAAAGGACGCCGATGGAACGCCTCGTCTTTTGACGCTTTGCTGCGCCGGGAAAGAAAAAAGAAAGAAAGGGCCGAGGAGAAGCATCCATCCCTCCATTCACGAGTGGGCGTCACCGTCAAACAGTTGCGGCGTGTAGTGACTGTGGAGTACTGCCCATTTTCCTCTTCCGGCTTTTCTGCACGTACTACGACCGATGAACATGAACTCCGCCTTGCGAGTTTGCGCCATATATATATCAATCGGTGTCTTTGGAAGGGAAGAAAAGGTTGCGCCAAATCGGATCATGCAAACGTTGTGTCTGTGTGACTTGCAGACTTGCACCAAAAGATCTCCGAGGCCACCAGCCCCATTTCTCTGTATCAGAACCGAAACGTGTTCCTTCAACGCTAGAATGTACAGTGCCTAGGGTTTAAAGCCGACCAAAGCGAGCAACGGTAGAGATAAGTAGATTACTCCCTCCCTTCCAGAATATAAGCATTTTTTATTTCGGTCAAAGTCAATTCTTTTCAAAATATTTGACTAAGTACAAATGATGTTGTTAGAATCATCATGAAACAAATTATCATAATATTTAACTCTTTATATTTAAAATATTTTATTTTTATAAATATTGATAATTAAAATTAAAAATGATTAACTTTAACCAAACTCAAAAATGCTTATATTCTGGAATGAATGTAGTAGTTGCTACAGAGAGGGCACGTTGCGCCGACCCGGAACATCCGCGCGAACCGCAGGACAAAGCCTCCATTCCTTCCTTGCGATCGAGTGAAGAGTGACCCGACGCTGGCTGCGCTCGGCGCTCTCACTCACGTTGTCGTCCTGCGTGATGCGGTCAGCACGACATGATCAGCCACAGTAGCCGCGCGAGATGGAGAAACACAAACATTCCCACTCCACTCAACTCCCGGCAGCATCGTCTCTGCTCTATTATAAATACGCCTCACGCGCGCGACCAGCTCCAAGCTCCTCCTCCACTCTACAGCCTCCTCCCACCACTTCGCCGCAAGCGTCTTCCATTCCACCTCTCTCCGACTTGCGCGTACGTCCTGCTGAGCAGCTCGGCAGCATGAAGGCGAGGAGGGCGAGGCGGCAGCGCGTCCCGGCGTTCGGGGAGTGGAACTACGCCTACGACGCCGGCGACTGGCCGGTCACGCAGTACTTCGACTCCGCCATGCAGGCGGCGGGGCTTCGTCGCCGTGCCACCCTCACCCAAGCCCGTCAAGAAGGTGACTACTGACTCACACTCTCCGACGCTACTTGCATTGCTATCTACTCTTCCTGTGCATGCCCATCTCTGCTGTAGTATTCAAAATGCATGTTACTACGAAGCTTGTCGTTGGTATTTTATTTATTATTCTCCGTAATATTAATTTGGTTAATAAGCATCTCAGAACATCATTGGTCAATTAGCACCGTGCGTTTCCTCAACAAAAAAAAAAAAAAATACTAACAATGCACGAGTAATGACTGCTGTCATAGTGACTAAGTGTGGGCATTCAGTAATCATGTCAAGCTCCGTCACCTCAAGAAACAATTAACCTAAACTTCGTATCTGGGTGGGCATTCAGTAATCATCACGCTCTTGTTGTTTCTGCTGCTTGCGTAAGTTTAGGTTGTCAAGTGGAGTGACAGCGCCACACTTGAGGACGAGAAACAGCAGCAGCAGCACAAGGTGGTGGTGGGGCTGGGCGACCACGGGGCGGTCGTCAAGATGCAGGGGAAGCAGAGCAGGGTGGCGGACTACAAGGTGGTCAAGCCCGTGGACCAGGACCTCTACGAGATACCGCCTGACATGCTGTGCCACAAGCCAAGGGTACGTAAATAATTGCCTGCTTCTTCTCTCCCTACTACGACCAGATACTAATGCACTGATTTATAGTACTAAATCTTATTGTGAACTAAGAATCACTTGCTCTGTTTCAGTTAGTACTATTCGTTCTCGTATCACAAGCCGCTGCTAACTATTATCAGAGTCTAATCTTTGTGTTTTTCTACCCTGCCGCAGAAGAGACTGACGAGGAGGAGCGTGTGGCTGGGCTGCCTGGGCCTCAGCTGCGTCGCCTAGGGATCCACCATCAACCACCACCTCCACCGTCTACGCTCTGATGAACTCCTGATGATGATGACCACTGCTCATCATAAGTCGGTCTTGTTTTGTGTGTCCCATGTGTAAACAACAGTAGCAGAAAACCATGGCCATGATGATGTTGTCACAAGAACACGGTCGTCCAAAAGCCTTTCTTTCTTTTGCTTCTACTCTAGTACTCGTATCACCACCGCCTGTCTCGGTAGCGTCCGGTCCTCGGTCGTACTACGTGGTGGTTGAATTGGACGGGCGACGCGACGTGGTGTCTGTCCGGCAGCGTCATTTCCCCGTGCCCCAGGGCCACTCGAGTGCCGCTTTTCCACGACGCGCCAGCCAGCCATGGAGTCACTCACTCACGACCCAGCGAGAAAAGCTGCGTGTCGCAATGTTAGCTGCGATGCGAAAAAGGTTGATGTAACCCTCCCGATAGCTAGTTTTTGAAAGGAAACGAGAGAGAAAAGCCTTGTTCCATGGGTGTCGGCTCTTCGACTATCGTCAAATTACTACTCGTCCTCTGTTTGTGTCGTGCTTAGCTAGGATGCTTGGTGGCTCGTGTCGTTGTGCGATCGATGATCGATCGATTCCCCTGGGGATTTGCAGTCGCTGCTGATGGATCAAATCAGGTTGGGTCTTTGATCACGGAACAGATGCTGCGGTTTGTTGGTTGATGAGCGTTGGTCTCCGTGGCTGAGCATCGGCTTTTAGCGCGAACGTGTGCGTGCCGGTTCCAAATATTATCTGCATTTGTTTTCGAATATCGTGCTGTTATGGCGCCTGTAACGCTGATAAAAGGTGCGTTCGGTTCCCCCTCTAAACTTTATACCCCTCTAAAGTAAAAGAATCTTACTATTTAAATAAAATTTAATTACAAAACCTTTTTGCAGATGGGCGTTATTTTTTGAGACGAATCTAATGAGCCTAATTAATCAATGTTTTGACACAGTGATGCTACAGTAACCATCGTCTAATCGCCGCTTAATTACCCTCATACGTTCGTCTCGCGAATAGATGAGAGTCCTGGACTTAGTTTGTAATTTGACTTTGTTTAGTACACATAAATCGTGCCGCATCTTTGATGTGACCCCTCTAAAAACTTTAGAGGGGTCATCGAACGCAGCCAAAGACACGTCCGACAAGATTTGGGGCAGCAGAGGCACAGTAAAAATTTTACGACCTGTGTCCTTGCCTCAGAGATCTTGGCCAATGGAGTAGTAAAGGACGTCACCATGACAGAACCAACTTCTTAATACGGCCGGAGATGAAAAATGACAGTTATTCGACTGGTGAACAACTTTAGTTACTGACCTAGTATTAATAACAAAAATCTCCTTAGAAGTGTATGGTTTGTTTTTTCTGAACATGTAATTAAACCACAATTCTTTTCACGATATAAATAGCTAGAGTAGCAATGGGTAGCAAAACATAAAGAGAGGTTTTTTCCTGTCCCGCTTTTTCCGTCCCCTGATGTATGAAATTACGGGAATGGCAAATGGCATGATAACATGCACTTGATGCCATTGGTGGCAAGTATACTTGAGCACTGCTTTTTTGCTGCCTCTTCGGTGTTTCTCTCTTTTTACCGGCCTTTCTTGCCCGGTATAAAGGGGGTGTTCGTTGAACTGCCGCTAAAGTTTAGACCCCTCTAAAAAGAGAATCTTACTATTAAAATTTTTTTATTCATTTAATGACAAACCTATGTCACGACCCCCCCCTCTAAATCGCGAGACGAATCTAATGAGCCTAATTAATCTATGTTTTGCAGTGATGCTACAGTAACTATCTTCTAATCACGCCTTAATTACCCTCATTAGATTCGTCTCGCGAATTCGAGCGGAGTCCTGAAATTAGTTTCGTAATTAAACTTTATTTGTAACCACAATATTCGTTGGAAAAACCCTCTAAAGTTTAGACCCCCTGCGCCGAACACCCCCAAAACTAGGGGTGCCAGAAGAAAAGCTAATGAGTAGCTGTGCAAAAGGTTGGTTTAACCTTTTGTGCAAAGACCTCACGGTCGCACGAGGGATCGAGAGAAGAAAATGGAGTTAATTTGGTTGTGGGTGCCACTAATTATCAGGTAATCTCTTGCGTGAATGTTTTGGTGCTGTTATGACGGTCTGATTGCATAGTCCATATCTCTTCTCGGGACAATCATGTTGATTTGTTTGATGATGAGGAACTTCTCGGGAAAATTTAATCATTTTTATCATTCCTGAGTGTACATTGAACTTTTATCTAATGTGACAATTTTATGTGACTACCAGATGACTGATTACAAGTCTAAAAGCATTCACAAAGAGATAAAAAAAAAAGCATTCACAAATACCAGCAAAAATTCAGTAAAATTATAGTAGAAAGGAGAAAAGAAAAAACCTTACATTTTCATCATTTAATATCTAATGATAAGAGCGTAATAAAAACTTCCCATTAGTTAGAGTGAAAACAATCGGAAAAAAGATAGCATAGCACTGGTAGCTAACACATGGACTCGAGTTACTCTGACCGGCTCTTTCCATCCCTTATGTATGAGTTTTTGTTACGGTATGCAATGATACCATTGGTGGCAAAGTTTTTTGTTGCTTGTTTTATGTCTGTCTTCTTTTAGCTGCCTTTTGACCTTTTCAAGGGGGCTTGGCGAAAAGCTAATGAGTGCAATCTGAAAGCTTCTTTTGATTTATTATGCAAAGGCTTCATGCTGAGTCAATTGAGACTTGAGAGAAACAAATGAAGCTAATTTCCATGTGGGTGCCACTAATTATCAGCTAATCTCTTGCTCGAGTGTTTGGTGCTGTCATGACGATTCGATTGCATCTTTTGCTACTGTGGGAATTGGTCTTAATTATAGTTAAATCACATCAACTGTTTTTCTTCCCATGACCAACTCAATGATTCGGTTGATCATCTCATTGAAGAAACATGTACTACTCATTTGAGTGGAATTTATACTGAATTTCCTTCATATAGGTGTGCATTACGTTCCCATTAAGATCGTGCTAATGGTCAATGTAGTAATAAGTACTATACTTCTTCTTCAGGCATGTCTGTGGAATTTTTTTTTCTTTCAGAAATTCTTTCCAACCCCATTTTGCGCTGAACCCAGTTTAAGTATATAGTACAATGTGGCATGGTCCTTTGCTGGTCCCATTAGCACTCAAAGCCCTACGCCTAGCTTTCATCAGAGTTTGCTATACCAGAGTGTTCTCATTCCCGATCCTCTCCAAGATGCAGCTGTTGGGAAGGTCATGCTTACAGAGGTTACAGTGAGCTAGATCCTGACCATCTATCCACTCAAATCCGTTTATATTGTCTGGTATCTACTCGATTGCATTTTGACAGTCAATTTTTGCGCACGCATCCAACTGTACCTTCAATTTTTGGAAGAAACATAGAACTTGATCTTTCACGAGGATAAATTGACTCCAAGTACTGTATATATATCTGATGCAAGAGAAGATCAAAGAAAGAGAAGAGGCAGAGCAATGGCCCAACTTTGAGGACGGGACCGATCTACTACATGTTTGATTGATAACTGGTGCTCGGTTTTCAGCTAATGGACCAAATAAGATAATACTGTTGCAACGTCTTGTCGGCCTCGGAAAACAATGCGGGCAGTATCGTTGTCACCAAGCTGAGATGTGGTCGCAGATGCTTCTATACTTGTAGTATAAACCCGTGAGAGCTTTATCGAGATGCATGGGGAAGCTTGGCCTTCTAAACATCGTTTATCTGTGCAGATGAGCAAACACATTACACGAGCTCGTCGATACTCTGGCGTGAGGAAAAGAAAACAGGGAACAGCGTCGACCACAAATTCGGGCTCCGTTCCCCGGCCGCATCTCTCCCGCGCGCCCATCGTAACTCGTAAAAATGCATGCCACGTCTCGACCGGTTCTGGATGGATGCAGGTCACTTTCGCCCGTGTAATCCGCGAGACCCGACGTGACGGCGACGTGCCGTGTCGCTTGGACCGACTCGCTCCCTCCTCTCTCTACTGTTGTCTGCGCCACCACCGCTGTGCCGCGTCCTTCCCGGTACTGCCATCCTGCCGCTGTGCCGCAGGCTCGCTTTTACCGAGGCTTCTTCTCTGTTTCCAGGTCATAAAAAAAGGGCTTCTTCTCTGTTTCAGAGTTTCTCAAAGATGGAGAAAAAAAAAGAAAGAAAAAGCGTCTTCTCCGTTTCTCTCGAGCGAAAAGAAAAAAATATGAAAAGCTACTAGGAGCAGCGGCAATATTGCAGAAAGATGGATGTGACCCGTTCGACTTTGTGCCGGCCAGGTAGGGGCGAGGCAGGGAGGACGAGGAGGAGCATGGGAAAAGCCTTGTTCCATGGCCGGCCGAGAGCCAGAGGAGGGAGGATGGGGCCGCCGGCACGAGCAGATTACCGTCGCTAACCACACGGGTGATTGATCGATCTTGTGAATGGCGTTCCATAAGTGGCCCGGCGAGCGGCGAGCAGAGCGAGCTGGCGATTTTGAGGTGGATGGCAGCTGGTTAACGTCGCGTCGGGTCGGGTCGCTGCGCTAGCTCCGGGGACACAGGCATTGCCCTCCCATCTCGCTCTCTGCTCTACTCGAGATCGTGGTGAGGATTAGTGTCTTTGGGAAACGGGAGTTGTTGTTTGGTCTGCAGGAGCGCGCGTGTAAACTTTTGTTTAGTGATGAAATAGATGTGGCATCATGATTCGGCAGGGAAGGCGAACATCGGATCGATGCTGATGGGAGGGTTCGCCCATGCTTCCTGCTGCTAAGTCCGTTTCTCTCTCTCTCTCTCTTTTTTTTTGGGAATAGATAATACTTTTTATTCCAAGTCCGTTTTTCATGAGTGTGAGCATTTTTGTTTGCAATTTACAAAGGATCATAGATTCCCTCAAAAAAAAAACAAAGGATCATAGATCGCAGATGTGTATTTTTTCTTTATTTCTGTTGCTAGACTAGATTTTCTTTACAACAAAATTTTGTATATATATTGTTGAAGAGAAATTGAGTTTTGTAAACTATAATAAAATACTGCACTTATATTTGAACTTTGGTTTTGGAAATGCAAAACAAACATGTTACATTGACACGGTCTTCAACATGTCACTTTTGTTGTTGTTCATTTATACCTAAACAAAGTAATTCATATACAACAAAATATACAATAATCTATATTTATAATTTGTTTGTCTCAATCTTTATAATTAATTAATATTGATATTTTTATATACAATAAGCTTTAATTTCGAGGTAAATTAATGTTTTCAGGGCGTCTGCACCTTGTAGCTTCATCTAGCTTTACATGACAAACCTTAAAATGAGCCGATACAAACTCGATTTTAATACCTAAAAACAGAAACAAGGAGACCTCCATTTATATCATAGCTTAAAAACAATATGTGGTGTCAATTTGAGTAGAAAAGCTTACCTTAGAGCAACAGCAGACTAGGTAAATGTCTTTGAATCGGTAAAATTAGAAAACCGCCAGCGAAATCTCCATCCAAGAAGCTCTCCTTCTTCCTCTCCTCTCCATCTCGCTCGCAATCCCCTCGGCATCGCTCGACTCGCCAACTCCATCCCCCAATACGTGCGTTCCTGTTTCGCATTGCAGCTAACATTGCGAGCACGGGGATGGCAGCCATGCGCGGCTGTAAGGATCGTGTGACCGAGAGGGGAGGTGAATCGGTGCACTCTAGAATCTATTTCCAAACACTGACACCCAAGCAACTCCTAGCGGGTAGTTCTACTAACAAAGTAAAGCACACTAAGGAGTATCCTTAACCTATATAGCTAGTGGATAGAGATAACACAAGCACATCACACTAGCAACCTAGCACAAGATATATAGAAAGCGGAAGACTTAAGCTAGGCAAGGCAAGGCAACAAGATAGCTAGAGAACAAGGCAACCAAGATACTAGGCACACTAAGTAGAGTCCTTAGAGCTACTAGAAAGGCTACAACAAGTAAGCACACGAGCAAGGCAAACAAGCAAACCTAGTGAAGCTAGTAGGTACCAAGGCAAACACACAAGCAAGATAAGAACACAACTCAAGTACTACAAGCAATCATATATAGAGCGATAAGTAAATGCGAGTAGTAAAGGAGAAGGGATAGAGAATGCTCATGATGTTTTCCCGTGGTCTCGGAAGGATGGCGCCTTCCCCTACTCCACGTTGGGTCACTCCCGCCGGAGTCTCGACCCCGTCCCTCCGCTAGATGGCGATCCCTCCTAGAGCACACTTCACCCTCCGAGTGAAGTCGCGGGCACGTCCCGCCGGGCTCTCTCCCGGGTACTCTTCCGGAGGTAAGGCTCCGCACTTGATGCGTGCCAAAGGGCGCTCCACTAGTGATGCTTCTTTCGCACGGGAAGCTCCAAGACCGTGTACAAACTTGTGTCGGCTTCCACAATCTTCTTGGACAGCTCAACACCAACGCCTAACCGGTCTAGGCCTTGCCATAGACCAAGAGTAACAGCTCTAGATGACTCTCTCAAGCCCACACTAGCCTAGAGATCAAAGGATGCAACTTGTTACTCTCTCAAGCACTAGGATCACTCCAAATCCTTCTCAAGTGCTTCACACTTCTCCCTCTTGGCTTCTTGGCAGCACCTCACCTCTTTCCTGGGTCCAAGAGCAACTCAAAGGAGCGAGCAACCAGCTATATATAGGCCACCAACCTCAAACTAGCCGTTGCCCAAAAGTGTCCAGAAACTAAGTCACCGTAAGAATCACCGTATGATACGGTGACCCTGAGCACCGTATCGTACGGTGACCTCCACGTCACCTACCAGAGCATCTCCATCTCTGGACTTCCTTCTTCAGGTATCACCGCATCATACGGTGACCCCCACCGTATCATACGATGGCTTCATCTTCTTCAGCTTCCAGCAACTATCAACTCTCTGAAAATCATACGGTGACCACCGTATCATATGGTGACACCTTCACCGTATCATACGGTGACCTCAGTCTTCATTTGCCAGAACTTCCTCTTCTCTGGACTTTTCTTCTCGCAGTCACCGCATCATACGGTGACTGGCACCGTACCATACGGTGGCTTCACTTCTGCTGGAACTCGACCATTTCTTTGATCTTTGCTTCCAACATCTTCAAACTTGGTTCCTTCATTCCTCTTCTGCCACCCTAGCCCCTGAGAGACTCACCATGCATCCAATGATCTCTATAACTAGTGTGCACTAAGAGAACCACCTCGAACCCTCTTGATAGTCCGGTTTTTCCTATGGACTCAAGCTAACATCTAACCAAGCAACACTCGCTTGGTTCTAGCATGTCCTTAGCCTTGACCCATATCTTTTCCGCGACTCCATCAAGTCCGTTCTTGTGTCGATGAAGGCAACCAATCATCCTTTTCATTAAGTTCATGGTGTGTTGGCGTTCACCACCAACGGACGGAGCTTTCTTTATATATGTGACCTATAAGATCTCACAAAGAGTGTTAGTCACATTCATGGTTCTCATCCTATCACCAAAACATTCATACCTTAGGGTTTCCCTAACTCCAATGGTCATGAAGTTTACAGCGGCTGAGCGTGTGTGAGGATCCCTTAATGGGCGTGATGTGGCGTTTGGAAATAAATTAGAGATTTGTTTAGCTAAACTATTGAAGACCCCAACCAATTTAGGAGACATTCAATTTTAGATAATGGCTAAAATCAAGAAATTTACAGATTTTTTTCTAGCCTCTTAGAGTTGCTCTTACGTCTGAAAACCTCTTTTCCTAATAGTTATTTCTAAAAATGAAAAAAAATACGTAACCTTACCTTTTTTTTTTTTTTGAGATACATACGTAACCTTACCTGCCTCCCGAAATGCAAAGCCCATTCAATTCGACCCACACGCCAGCACTTCAAGAGCCCAACAATGGAGCGTCCAAGGTCCAACTGCCACGGTTCACGAGGTGGCAGAACACCGACGCAGTGGTCGGCTCGGTTCTCCGCGCCGAATAAACTACTGTTTCCCCCTTCCCGCGCCCTCAACTCCGGCCAGGTCGCCGCCCTCCACTCCCAGCCTCAAACCCTCGCAGCGAAGAGCAACCGCCACCGCTCGCAGCAACCGCGCTCCAGCCCCCGATGTGCGGCAGGGCCCGGTGCACCCTCAGCGCGGCCCAGGCCGCCAGAGCCTTCGGCTTCCCCACCACCTCCGCCGCTGGCGGCGGCGGCGGAGATGCCCCAGCCGTTCCGACGCTCCATATGGACCGGTAGGATGATTCTTGGGAAAAAGGGGAGTCTTTAGCTAGGCTATCGAGTAGTGTGTCCTCAATCTTTCTCGGCTTTGTTTGTGGGCCGCAGGTTCCGGCCGTCGTACAACGTGGCCCCGGGGGCGTACCTACCGGTGGGCGCCGTGCGGGCTCGGCCGGCGGGCGGAGGCGACGGAGGGGGAGGCGCGGAAGAGGTGGGTCCGGTGATTCAGTGCATGAAGTGGGGGCTCGTGCCCAGCTTCACCGGCAAGGCCGAGAAGCCCGACCATTTCAGGATGGTATGTACTCCTCCTAATGTATGCTCCTACTGATTGGCTCCACCTGCAATTTGCAACATTTGTGTTCGAACGCCTGAATAGCACACTAGAAAATTGCTTCGATGCAAAAATTACTGGTAAACATGTTCGATTGGACTTTCTTATGAAGAAGGTGCAAACTGAACCCATATTTAGTCTGCTGAAAGTGGCATTATTGGCTACGGGGACTTGTTGATCTTGATGATTGCTGCACTTCCTTTGATTTTGTGGAACAGGCGGTGCCGGAGTTATTTTGACTGTTATATATATTATTATCCCCTTCTTAAAAGTTTGATTGGGATGTTATGTTGCATTGAGTAGTCAGTAGAGACAACACTTTTGCACATATGCCTACTGACCTCTATTTGTAAAAGTTGCATATTGTGGATGTAATTCTTGTCTTACCACAGATATATTATGTAGTACTCATCTGACTGTTTCGGAGATATCTACTGAGCTCTGTTTGCAACCATGCTTCTTTTTCTTTGTCAAGTTAATTTATTTTTTATGCAGTTCAACGCCAGATCGGAGTCTGTAAAAGAAAAAGCCTCATTCCGGCGATTGATCCCAAAGAATAGATGCCTTGTTGCAGTAGAAGGGTATGGAAACATGCTTGAGTATTAAATTTGCTACTTTATTCTATGCAGTCACATCTTCTCGCTTCTGGTTTGCATCTTCCTCCCTCCCTCTCTCCCTCCCTCCTCTCCAACCCTGGATTGGCTGATGTTTTGGATCTGGTTGGAAACTTTGAACCTTTGAAATTTTGTGTAGTTGTTTGTACATTTTTATGCATATCCTAAAAAAAGGCAAACCATAACTCACGGCGGAGAAGTTTGTAATGCTGAGTAATATATCGATTTCAAGAACTTTATAACATCATCAATTACCAAGAAGTTGTGTTTTCACACTCCTTTCTTCTACACTTGCAACATTTTAGGGAGCGTTTTTATTTATGTTTTGTGATTTTGTGAATGTTAATGTTTGACTATAATGGCATATATCAGAGTCGCCTCTCATCTGTTATATTTATGAACAATTATTCGGTATGGAACAGTTACAGTGCAGTAGAGGGCCAAACACTGTGGCCCCTTCAGCTGCTTCTAGGTCAACCTAAGGTCCCTAAATTTGTCATTTTTCTTTCTTTTTCATTCTATATGTGGTGCTGTGTGCAAGGTATACAGTCGGACCATTGAAGTTAATTCTTTAGTGGCATGACCTGCAGTTCTCCTTTGTTTTTGAAAACGTAAAAAACAGAGTGGTTTCAGCGGGTTAGGTTTTTCGTAGGATGACATAGACAATATACTGAGATTGTTAATTTTACGGAAACTCGTCGGCGCCCATTGCTGTGTGTGCTGTCAGCATCATGGCCGGTGATCTCCGTTTTTGACATTTGGCTGAGGTGCCAGTGACTAACACCGTTACTTTCATATGAGAAGAAGACAGTGAATATTCTTTGCTTAACTGCAAACAAGTTCATGGCCATGCTTTCATCTGGATAAAAATGCTGCTAACATATTTGACTTGTAGCTTGATACGAGTACATGATCTGACTGAATAAGGATATCAACTAACCATACTGTCAGGGTCCATACAAGACATGAACACTTTTTCCCCCCTCCAAATTATCCTTGTGGCAGCTCTCTTTGGATAGATTCTGGTGCGTTCATAATGCTGTATTGTCGCACTCTTTGCGCTGTCCTCATTGCCTTCATATTCCTGTCTTTCCTGTGCAATCTAGAGCACATCTTGTTGTACTACTGTCCTAGAATGAGTGAATGACATTTTTAAATAACTTATGTAATCTGCGAACTTCAGTTCAAATGATTCATACAAAAAACTTATGCTTTCATCTTATGTTTCAAACAAACCATGATTCATCTTATATCTGATTGTAACTGAGAAAATTCAATTATACTTTTCCTACAGTGTATTAGTTTTTAATAACATGAAGTTTCCAGCTGTAAACAGATCACAGTTTGTTTTGCTTATTCTTTCAATGCAGTTTGTACCTGGATATCTCTAATTTCCTAAAGAAAAAAGATTAGCTTGTTGAAAGGATTCTTATATGGATCATACGGCAATCTCTTATTATGTGTTCAGGTTCTACGAATGGAAAAAGGATGGATCAAAAAAGCAGCCATACTACATACATTTTCAGGACCATAGGCCTCTGGTCTTCGCTGCGCTCTATGACACATGGACAAATTCAGAAGGTTGGGATGCTTACTTTCAAGTTTATACAACAACCCTTTTTTCGCAAAAAATAACTATTTTCCAATTTATAAATCCTTCTGGACTCAAGTATTAGAAAACTTATTTTCTTATTGATTAGCCAATGCATGCTTGAATTTTGTATGTAAACTGATAAAGATGTATTTCACATAAGAATTTTTAACTATCAAGATTTTTGTTTAAATAAAGGAGGTGGTGCGATATTCATATCATTTGTTTGATTGTTCAGTGTTGTGATTCTAATTATTGGAGCTCGTGCAGTTGCCATCTAACTGTTCCATTTGAATGGTACTTGAGTCATTTTATTTATGTAATTATGTTAATTTAGGTTCATAAGTGTATTAGTCACTTATCTCTATGTGAGTGAATGGTGCTGTGCTTTTCAAGAATGTTGACGAAGTACAGATATGTACTGCATATAAATACTGTGCACTTCCATAAGCTAAGGATTAAGTTCATAATTCAGACTGGTATTATGTCTTTCAGAAGTACAAAAAGAACTTGATCATAAAATATTTCAGTCCTGTAATAATTTGTTTCGGAGCATTCATGAATTATTTGACTACCTGTTGGATTTAGTATGTTCATGTGCATAGTGCTCTACAATAGTATACATGCTAAGGATGTCGCACACATGATACAATAGTACACAATGAAGTGGGTTGCACAATATTTCTGAACATCGCAATATATATATCAATATTAAGTCAGAACTCAATATGTAGCAGGCAATTGCAGCATCAATACTTTAGCCCCCCCAGTTCATCCTTTTTCTACAATACGCCCTGTTTGGATACAGAGTAGTTTTGTAGTTTTGTAAGAATACCACGGTTTAGCAAAATACTTCAGTTTTGAGAGGTATGGAGGTGTTTGGATGTAACAAGTTCTGCAGTTTTAAAAACCATGGTATTGCTCAAAGTGCAAGCATTTTGGAGTTTAAAAATTCCACTCCCGACCTCTTTTTTCTAAACTATGGTTTTGCTTTGCACTGGCTTCTAAAACCCTAGTTTCTTAATACTTTGGTTTTGAAAAACAACAGCACCCAAACAGGCCCTTATGTTTGTGTACATTTTAGTCACAGCTTTATAAGGGCAAGCAAGGTTCTAACAATTGAATCAGGTCTTTTCTTGTAATACTAATGTTACCTACACTTTACCTCAGGAGAGACCATGTACACATTTACTATTTTGACTACCCGTGCCTCAACTTCTCTAAAGTGGCTTCATGGTTAGTGATCTACTGTTTGCTCCAGTGTCTCTAATTCATTTGTTAATCATGTTTCAGGATGTAACTTTATTTTTCATTGCATCATGTTATCCTATTTATAATGGTTAATGGGATTACACAAATGATTTATCTCGAAATACTTTATGTTTGGTAGTTCCGTTTCGCGTATGCATAATATTTGTAGGAACAAAACGAAGAGATATTAAGCTATCTATCCAACCTAATTGATCACTATATTATTATTTCCTGATATGGACTCCTGCTTTTTAATGGCTGTGCAAATTATTTTGTGTATGGTGAGCCTTACATACTGGTCGACTAAATGGGAGAATGAATAAACACCTAGTCAGCCTACCTTCTGTAAGCCTTCCTCCAGCAAGTGTACATAGAGGTTCAGGCTCTGGTTTGCTTTTTCCCTTTCTGCTTTCTTAGGTGGCCTGATCCTTTCAGCTTTGTACAGGTAGGTTTTTTGTACCTTGTTTATCTTTTCGGTTTATTAATATAACTACCACAGTAGGGGCTTCCCCTATTGTAATTCCCTCCAAAAAAAAAAAACACCTAGTCAATCAAAGTATTTTGAAGTTGATTAACTGTAGTAAGCCATGATTTTATTTTGAATATGTTTTATTTTTTTCCCAGCAGTGTTAATATTATGTTTGCCGTAACTTATTATCCGCTCTTCAGTTTAGTTCAGCTTTTTTCATCTTCGATTATATGTATCTCTGTTTTGTGAACTGAAATAGGCATTGGAAAAAAAATATGTTCCCTCTGCTCTGTCATAGATTTTCACAGATAATACTTTTTGAAACTGGTTCATCGGCAGCAAGTCTGCTTTTATGTTAGGTTTCTTTGGATAGCAAGTATCTGAGCATTTGTATAATTTTGCAGATCGAATGCCTGTAATCTTAGGCGATAAGGACTCTATCAGTGCTTGGTTAAATGATGCTTCTGTAAAGCTTGATGAAATGACTGCACCCTATGAAGGATCTGATCTAGTAAGTCCTTATTGTGCACTATGTTATCAGTATGCTCATTATCTCTTTAACGAGTGCTATTTGCTGCTAGTTAACATGTACATGTACTATTTATGCTCAGGATTGGCAGGCATCATGTACATTTTCACGCATTAGTTGAACTAGGATATCTTTTAATAGTTTTGTTCGATTTCAAGAGTATAATGTTATTGGTTGATCTTTCTGTAGGTTTGGTATCCAGTAACATCTGCAATGGGCAAAACATCCTTTGATGGTCCTGAATGCATCAAAGAGGTAAAGCAACTCCGCCACAGTAGATGTTGGGATATAGGATGCCGACTAAATGGGGAGTGGCCTGATGATTTAAACCTTTTTTGCTAAACCTATTACATCATAATAAGAAAATAAGTATAAAACAATTGAAACCTAAATAATAAGAAGAATCAATGGAGCTTGCCAAAATGCATACGTAGAAAATAAGCAGTAAAGTGAACCGAAAAAGAATGACCTGGACACATTTTCTATGTAATTTGCTTGTGTTCCAAAGTTCTTGATCCCAATTCTTGATGTAGGGGATGTATGCTATTCGATGATCTAATATAATCCCTTCCATTCACCCCCCAAAGAAAAGGTAGTAAGATTAACTATTTCTCCAGTAACGTTTGGGAGTTTTTTTTTAATTAAACTTTTGGGAGTTTAGGGGGGTGGAGGACACGGCCCACCTTGGCCATAGACCCTATTGAAGCTCTACCACTGCTTCTGTGTCGACAGGAGGATGTGGTGGAGGGATAGGAGGAGTTTGAGTGGTGTACTGAAGTGGATCAGCTGAGCTCTCATACAGCATGCCACCAGGCCCATGGGTAAATGTGATGAGCTTTAATGCACTTTCGAGTCTCCCCATAACCCACAAAAATTGTTCCTGGGCTGCCCCTAGCGCCCCCCACTTACATACCTTGGTCATTAAGCAGCAGATACTTTTTTTTTTGAGAGACTAACAGCCAAGATGCCATCCTCTTGAAAATCTTACTAATTCTGGTGAATGATTTCGTTGTCATCACATTCAAATACAATAGCACCACAAACTTCCATTGATGATAACAATATCCTAGTCCTTGTTTGTTGAAGATTCATTGGTTTCTTCCCATACCACTGTTACGAGAGGCCGATGTTTTTTATGTTGGATGTATGCTTCGGCACAATGAGCTAATGTTTGAAATACTTTATGTTGTGAGAATAAATGTTCTGAAAAACGTTTCTCCAGTTGTCTCTGTTATCAACACTGCATTGCCGATAGTTGTGCCACTCAAATCTCAATTAAGCTTTGACGACAGTGCTTGGATTTTACAAAGCAATATGGTTTCTGACATTCTTTTGAAATTCAGGTACACATGGGACCTAGTGAAAAGCCTATTTCAAAATTCTTCACCAAGAAATCTAGTGCCCATGATCAATCTGGGAAGCCCGAGAAGCCTCAGGAGCTTGTAGAAACACATGCACCGAGAGCAGCAAAAGTGGAATGTGAAGAATCAGTGGAAAATCAACCAGAGGAAATCTACCAACAGTTTGGAGATAAGCAAACTGTTACAAATACAGTTAAGCATGAACCTGTCACCTTGGAACCCCAAGTTCTTGACAAGCGTCAGAGCATTAAGCATGAAGATGCCGTGAAACAAGATGATTTTGGTGCCAAGAGAAAAGTTGAGGATACTGAAGTTAACCCAGATATAAAGATGGAGAACAGTGGTCGGTCGCCATCGCGGCCTATGAAGAAGGAAAAAGGTTCAAAAGCTGCTTCAGATGGACAGGCGTCATTGTTCTCGTATTTTGCAAAGAAGTAGCTCCACGAATTCATTCTGCATTTTGACCTAGTTGTAGCATAACCGAACTCTATCCATGCAGTTCTCTAAGTTAGCTTTTGCTAATTCTGAATGTGGGAATGACCTGTCTATTTCTCTTGCCTGAAAGTAGTGGTTTCAGCATAATTTTACCATGCGCGCTGCAGTTGTTTAAAATAGTTTCATCCGTTGGACCGTAGACTATTTGTAAAGCAGTCCTGAAGCGAAAAATTTTTTCTCCGTTGCATAAAGTTAAACCATCGATATATCTTTCTTTTATTTGACGAGATTGAACCTTTGAAAATGATTGCTAAGGTTTTCATATTGTATTATTTCCTGTCCGGAGCACAAATTTATTTAAAGGGATTACATGCTCATCTTATCCTGATGGTCAAGTCCGATGGCAATTCTGGCAAGCATGCATCCAAAAGTATCTGCCGTATCTGAAACCAAGCAGTGTTATTCTGATCTGGAGATGATGACACGAACTAACTGGAACTGCTAGAGGCGGCCACAGTCGTAGTTCGCGTGTCTGGACGATTTGTGTCCTAAAACTGCCAAGATGATGATGCAGGAAAGCTTGGCGACACCGGTTTTGGCTCTCATCAGAGCTCCCACAACGAAGGTCTCCAAAGATAGCAAGCCCACCCTAAACCTCCTCTCCTGTATGTACTCCCGTAACGCTGCAGAAACCATCTTTGCACACGGCTCGCCTCTGCTTCCAGCACCGTCAACGTCGAGGCCGCGTACCGTAGCTCGCGACAGCGATCTTGCGAGAACGATGGCATCCTCAAGACCCGCCGCGCCACCTTGTCCGATGAATGGTCCCATGGCGTGCATCGCGTCGCCGGCGACAGTCACAGGGCCCTTCTGAAAGCTTCCAAACATAACCTGACACGGATGCCTGTAATAGAACTTGGTGGCGACATGCAAGGACTCGGGGTCTGAGTTCTGGATGACTTCAGTGACTTTTGCAGGGCATTCTTGTAGTTTATGTAGCATGAAATCCTTCAAGATGCTCATGTCGTCAATCATACCTGGATCATGTTTTAGAAAAAGCAATATGCATTAAAATTTCAGCCTCTGTATCGATTGATACACGTATCTGTTTATTATTACAGAGAATATGGTCAATTAAGATAGCTGAACTGGTAGCAATAATGATCTCATAGTTGACCTGCAGAAGGATTGGAGCAGCCTACGAAGAAGCTGACCAAATTGTCGGTGATTGCGAAGCACCCGAAGAGCAAATCTTCGCATATTATGCGAAAAAACTCAGTTCCAAAAGGATGTGCATGTGGATACCTTGTAAATCCACGCAATGTCATGCGATGTATTTTTTGGGGCATGGACAGTCCTAAATACTTGGCAACCACTGAGTTTGCGCCATCACATCCAATTAGGACCTGCAGGTTGAAGTAAACGTAGAATTTTTTATGAATGAGTTGCACTAGATCTGTGATAATGAAGAAAAATGGAGAGTAGTAAATTCAATTTTCATTCGGTAAGAGAAGCTCGTGGCGACATTACCTTAGCTCTCATAGTAGCACCGTTCATTGTTTTAAGAACAGTGGCATGGTTACCAGGATCTGAATGGATCGAAGCAATGTGGCAACCGAAGCGGAAAGCTTCCGCAGGTGTGTTCTTAGCCAGTGTGTCGATGAGGTCCTTTCTTTTCAAGCACCGGACCTCCTGCCTAGCCAAATTTGGTTGGCAAGATTACTCTTTTTTTATTTATCATATATAAAAATTCCTCGCACATCACATATATAAGTGTAAATGTACTAACCTGATTGGTATAAAATTTGTCTTGTTTTCTTGCGGCCATAAATTACGATACCTGAAGCACCAGTCAAAAGCAAATCAGGATTTTGTTTGTATTTTTTAGAGGGGGGGGGGGGGGGGGGGGGATTGCCATCAACACGTCATTGTATTCTTTTATTAATGTTAATATTTTCTGAAATTGCTAGGCAACAACTACCTTTTCAACTAGACAATAGCTAGCTTTCGTAAATGCTCAAAAGCTTCGGCCTAACTAAACATGACCACGGTCTTTTCAACACATGTCAATTATTGTTTGATTTGTTAATACTAGTATAAAAGGGACTATTTTTGCAAGTCAAAGACATACATGGATAGCATGTTTCGGGATCAGTCCAAATTGTGGCACTGAAGGAATAATATCCTCTTGTTTTCGCCAAACAACGCAAACAATTCACTACGAGATCTCAACATTCTCTCTATGTTTGCAAGTGGCAGCGGTTTTTCATTTTTATTTTCTTCAATAATTTATTTTGAACATTTTCTAAGAGTGAAAGTAAATAAGCAACGAAAAATCATCTCTAACATTTCCCAACAAAAAAATTTATATTAAAAATTATGTCTAAATAAAATGAACTAAACTGTCGACAAAACCGAGCTTAGATTAGATGGTTAGGTCCCTTGCGGTGGATCGAAACTGACCCACCTGGATTCAAGTCTTTGATTTGACATCTGTGTTAATGACTAATTGTTCTTTTAGTGGAGGGAGACATCCCTGTCGACAGAGAGAGACCCGTGGTTTTGTGTATGTGAGTGTCTCAAAAAGAAATGGCAACCTTTGAATATGATTGACTACATATTGCCAGCTTGAATATTTTCGTTGATATGCAAGTGTTGCATACAAGTTTTTAGAAAGTTAGAGCATAATAAAGGGGAACAATTCAAGTCCATTAGATCAATGAATTATGCACTACAAAGCATGGCATTGGCAGGTCACCGGTTGTTCTCCATTTTCAGTTTTCTTTTTTTACTTGGCAATTCGCATTTCTGGTTTTGATTGTTCATCATCCTGTGTTATTGACTCATCAAACCATTGTTGGTTCATCTTTTTTTCATGACTCATCATTCTGTGTTTGTTGACTTAACAACCTTATTGGGTTACGCCTTAGGACTCATTAATCTTGAGTTGTTGACTTATCAATTCTTGTAGGTTCATCAATAATTTTTTGTCGATTCATTTAAAAAAAGAATCCTCTCTTCAACTTTGCAGGAGGAAACACTTGCAGTGGCCGTCGGCACATAGCTGCGCTTAGGGCATGGGGAAGATAGCGCACGGGTCACGACATGTGCGGGGGTGCACGGGGCAAGGAACCACGGAGGTGCGATGGGTGGTCGTGAGGTGGCAGAAGCCAAAGGAAGGAGAGGAGGGAGGAGGAGGGGGTTGGAGAAGAGTTTAAAACAGCGGATTGACCCGATTTTCTGGTTCTCCCGGTGACCACAGTGTAGATGGCCCCAGAGTAAGCACGCGTCTCAAGTTTAACAGTAAGGTATCAAGCTCAGTAGGACTACGTTCCAATATCAGCCGCATCAGCCCATCGAGCCGCGAGAGGAGCTACTCTCCTTTGACTAGGGGGTTTGTTTGTAACCTTTCGTTTTGGTATTTTAAAAAACTAGTATGGATGCCCGCGCAATTGCGCGACTAGACATACTATACTATTTAAAATATTTTAATATTATTTTAGAAGTTTAATATAGTTTATTATTATTATCTATTTTATAATCTATATTCATAAAAATGGTAGAAAATAGATTGTAGAATTTCTCACCGTCCCTCAATTTGAGTGTGCCATGAGTCATCATTTATCTAACAATATATTTGATTTTATTTTAGAAGTGAGGTTGGTACAAACGTGGCATGCTAAACAACTAACATATCTCATGGTAGGAAAAAAAGAATGTGTCGTGCTACAAATAAATCTTCCGAAGGAAATGTATTATGCTAGAAATAAGATAATGTGCCATTCTAGCTAGATATATATATATTGAGATTAAGTGTTTATCGGATATTTTTATTATTTCAAAATTTAGCTATTTTCTCATAATGGTATGGTTGGTAAATTAAAAAAAAAGAATTAGAGATATTTTTAGCTATTTTTTAAGATCTAAATTTAGTTTTTTTACTTGTAAGGGCATGGAGGGTAATTTAAGAAATAGGTGTGAAGGATATTTTTATTATTTTTTATTATTCCGAATTTATCTTTTCTTTTTGACTCATAATGGCATGGCGGGTAATTTAGAAATAGGTGTGAGGGGGTATTTTTGGCTATTTTTATTAAATTTAGCTATTTTATAAATATTTTAGAGGGTTTTCTGATTAATTGTTTCATAATGGCAGTGATGGGCAATTTTCTCTTCTTATTTTCTCGGATTAACGTGGGAATTTCTAGCATTTTAGAATTAACGTGGTAATTTCTAGGCCTTGAGAGTGAACGTGGAGGCTTCTTTTCGTGGTCAATTATATATATAACTAGTATGGTTGCTCGCGCATTTGCGCGGCTAGAGTTGATTGTTTTCACAACATTATAAATTTGTACTTATGTGGGTATTTCATGATATTTTGTAATAAACTTTTATATGCTCTCTCCTACGTCGCATCCCTCGCCTGTTCATAATGATGCTCAGCTAGTTGCCGTCTTGGCTTGTTGTCCGGCTCACTTGTTCCTCTAGTACACTTCTGCTAACTTATTATCTGTCCCGCCTACTTGTCGCCCACTCCGGCAAGGGCTACTACCTTCACGCGTCACCTTCGATCCCTTATCGCCTTCTTACTGGTAGGTTGGTCATCTTGTTGTGCCTGCTCGTCGCCCTCTCGTTCAAGACTCTTCCCCCTTCTTTCTAACTTGTTTTCCGTTTCTCTCGCTTATCCTTACTCTGTCATCGTCATAGTTTGTTTTTCAGCTTGCCTACCCATCACGTCATATTTAGCTATTTTAGACTCATAATGATATGGTGGAAAAATTGGAAATAAGAATTAGAGATATTTTTAGCTATATTTTATAAACCGATTTTAGTTATTTTTTGGACTTTTAATGGAATGACAGGTAATTTAGAAATGTGTGAAGTGTATTTTGTTATTTTTTATTATTTCGAATCTAGCTATTTTTTGACTAATAATGGCATGGTGGGTAATTTAGAAATATGTTCGAGGGTTATTTTTAGCTATTTTTTATTATTCAGAATTTAGCTATTTTGTAAATATTCATAAGGGGACTAATTTTTTCATAATGATAGTGGTGGGTAATTTTCTCTTCTTATTTTCTCGAATTAACGTGGGAATTTCTAGTATTTTAGAGTGAACGTGAGGCTCCTAGGCCTTGAGAGCGAACGTGGAGGCTTCAATTCTTGATCATATATATATAATAGATAGATAGATTAAAAAGAATAACAAAGTTAATGTTCCATTGGCATGCCATATTTTTATACAGTGAAGGTAGGTATAACCGTGAACCGACAAACTTTGACGAATAAAAACTTACCCTGTTATGAGGCTGGCTGTCCCACGGAGCTCATCAGCAACGCCAAGTTGCTCCAGAACTCGCCATCCATTAGCTTGAACCATAATGTACACACCATCTGCTCGTGAAGTTTCAGACTTCTCCAACACAAGGCTAGCAATCCCTTTCCTGGATTCAAGGCAGCAGAAAATTATCTTTTTTCCTTTCAGAGATCAAACTTTGATGAAAGTGGAAGAAGGTAAGTTTCAATTCAACAAATAAAGGATATATAAGTGCAAGCTCTGATGTTTAACAGGTAAAGGTTTGATGTAATTCTGCAAAACTTGAATACCACACAACAAAAACTGGACTCTTCAGACGCGGTGCAGTGTTGTGTACAGGGCGCAAAAAAAATAAGAAAGAAAGAAAGAAAGAAATGAAGAAGAAGAAGAAGAAGAAGAAGAAGAAGAAGAAGAAGAAGAAGAAAGCGAATGAAGAACGGCTGTTACTGGTGAAGAGCAAGAGCAGTGGCAAGGCCGCAGATGCCACCGCCAGCGATGATGATGCCATGGTCCTCCATGTCTTCTTCCTTGATTTCTCCCCCCTCCTATGTTGGCTTTTACCTAAGAAAATGCCTTTTGTAGTGATCACCGCTGTTAAAGGGCCAGATTCGAGTTAAATGTTGCTGCTAGTGTATTTAACGTTGAATACGAGATCAATGAGCTCAAAGGAAATCAATCAGAACTATTTGCAAAAAGTACACTCTCTAACAATATAATTTGACAAATAGTTTCTGTTATAAACCTTAACATCACAAATATATATAGTGCATCATCTGGCACTCCTTTCAATGCATCTCCTACAGATTCAACAACAATATTAATGAACCTTTTCCATTATTCTTTGGTCAACTGTACGAAAAGGCATCCTAATCACTGTAACTCATGGGCAGAAACAGTATTCTTTTGTTAATTCTTACGCACAAGTCAAAAGTAAACAGTTTTTGAGGAAAGTTCAAATAGACTTATTTTGGGATTGGAGGGAGTATCAAAATTTCTCATAACATTAAAATCAGTATCTGCATGTGTTGGTAATAGGCTTGAACTGGTGGTAAAATCTGTCAGACACTCACAGAAAATCACAAAAACAATGCTACCAAATGCTACAGGGACACAGCTAAAAAGATTCATGCCATTCAATGAGAACTCACATAAAACGATTATTTCATGATTAAAATCGTGTACTGGTATTTTCATTATCAAATAATGTACACAGAGCCATCCAAAAAAATAAAAAATAATGTACACAAATCCATTAATAATGATGGAATCTAGCTAGTACAACCGTGCAATTAACGTTGTTCCTCCAATTCCACGGTACACGTGCAATAGACATAAAATCGTCGTGCATATGAATTTAGATGTCAATGGGCCTTTTGTCATGCGCAGTGCACAGTCAAGGGTCTGTGCAATGTTCAGGTCATGTTTTGACTAAACTGCTGGTACTCTATCTTCTTTTGCATTATTTGCTGTGCCCAGTCATCATTTTCGTACCTCTGCCGTGCCCAGTCCGATAAGTACGATAAAACCATGAAGACCCAGTTTTCCTAGGTGAAAAACTGAGTTTGTTTTCTAAGGTGACTGAGGTCTTCCTTTCACAACTCGCTCCGCGCTTTTGCTGAAGTAACTGACGTTCTACCGTGCATTGCGCCCTCCGCTTTTCTCACGACGTCGCATGGATGACCAACAGCTACTGGCCCGACACTTGGATTTGCAGCCTCTTCGTCAAAGTGCTCCCTCCGTTCAGAAATCAAAATCAAACAGTCTCAACTTTGACAAATAATATATGTAAAAATAAATTTTTGAAATAAAATAATTATGTAATATGAAAGATTGTTTCATGATGAATCTAGAACTTGTTTATATATTGTTAATCTTAGTTATACTTTGTTATTAACAGTCAAAGTTGAAAATGTTTGACTTTAACCAAATCTATAAATACTTAGATTTTGGAAAGAGGGAGTACCATGATCACGGCAAACCACACTTCTTCTCCCGATTGACTGCGATGGTGGCGGGATATGAAACGGATATGGATGTATTATATCACAGGGCGTGTGGACACGAATTTGTACAAGTTGTGTGTCAATCAGCGTAGGAGATAAACCAGGTTTGAGCAAATCAATGCATGTTCCTAATCTTAAATATTGATGTATAGGATACAGATGTTTAGATATGAAATAAGAGAGTAAGATCAAATTTTTAAAAAAATATGTGCCGTCAGTTGGGATCAAGATCAGCCACCTAAACTTTACACAGTCAGTTCTTCATGCGAGACTGACTGCGTATATCCAACAATCGGTTATTGTCCGGCAACAGACTGCATTTTTATTTATTAATTGTTTGATCTTCTTACTAGATTAATTTGGAATAGAGAGTGTTCAACAATCAGTATGTTGCCATCATGTGTGAGGGTACATTCAAGTAAGGGAAAAATTTTAAGTGATGATAGTTCACACAACGAGCTATGTTAAAATAATTATAGCATATTTTTTTTGATACCATTTCTATTTATTATTGTTAATTGCTATTAGACTATGTAAGTAGTATCAAAAGATATGCTATAACTATATATTTTAACATGTAATTATCATCATGTAAAATTTGAGCTTCACCGAGAAAGAAAAAAATCACAACAATCTGAATTGTTGGGGAGGAGTAAATTGAGTCATGATTTTGTTTTAGGGGTAAAACAGACAAAATGAATTATTTCGGGAGTAAAATTGACTTTTCCTTTCATATAAAGCTTCATATTATGTATATTCTGATTGGACTTCATATTACTAATTCCTATTATATAACTTGTTTGAAACACGCTGCACTAAGAGAGTGCCAAATTACTAGTACGCTTTCTGGACAGATCCAATGCCACCAGGCCGCATACAACACAACCAGAGCCGCCTCCATTGTCAAAGTTACCGTCTTCGTCGTAGTCATCATCACTGTTGTCATCCTCATTATCCTTCTCCTCGTCTTCGTCAATAGCATCGTCCTCCTCCTCTAGTCCCATGCCCATAATGGGGTGATCCATCATAGGCAGAATCGCCGAGGAAGGAATCATCAGAGAAGTCTGAGTAATCCCTGCCGCAGGCCCGCCTACGCTCCTCCTCCCACTTTGGCCACTCCTTTAGCTTTTCTTCTAACTCAGCATGCTGTCTTTGAGGACATTACTTCTTTGGATACAACTAACATACCTCCACTCGACATGCAAGGTTCAATCACAAGAGCTAGAGCACGACCGTTAAAATTATCGATGAGCTCGTTTGTAATGTTTTTATATGGTTTTGAAAATAAATTGCTACCTAATAATTTAGTTATTGTTAGGAACCATGGAGATGACTAAGAGATAGCTGGAGAGGTTTTTGGAGGCGTGGAGGGTCGGCAAGGGAGTGCAACTCAAGTTGAAGGCCCAATTCGAGTCGCCTTCCAGTCCGTTTCGGAATCTAGGACCAATCCGCACTAAATCAGCATCTTCAGCCATCGCACCCGCACCGGCCGGGCGGCTCGTCAGGGAGGGGCGCGCCGCCATCTTCAGCCATGGCGTCGCCTCTCTATTCGTCGAGCGTTCCAAAGAAGAGAACGATCACGTTGAGAAAAAAAATCAGAAAATGATTAAAAGAAATAGAAAAATAACGAATGAACATTCAACCGGTGAGAACACTGGTTTCATGGGTATTATAACGAAGCCCATTCTCAGGAGGGCATTCTGCCGAAGCCCACTGATTTCGTTGGTGAAATAGCAAAAATCTCGGTCGGAGCGGGTGGAGCTTTAGGAAGCCGCGACGGAGTCAAGGAAGAGAAGGGTGGGACCCGGCCTCCATGGGATGGGAGGGGAGATGCGGAGTTGACGGGGCATTAGAGGGAACAGTGTGGCAAATTTGCCTGAGATACCAAGAACTCAGGTGGCAAAAAAATTTGGCCCCCAATGCAAGTAAATTGACATGGAAGTAGTAGTATATAGTTATAGATCATTTCCTGACCGCAACACAAATTTATTAAAAGGAATACATGATCATGTTATCTTGATGGACAAGTTCAATCGCAATTATGGCAAGCGATGGCATCCACATGACCTGCGATATATCCAACCAAGCGTTGTTATTCTGATTTTGTGAGATGATGATCCGATCCAAATCGAAACTCCTAGAGGCGACCACAGTCGTAGTTTGCGTGCCTGGACGATTTGTGTCCCAAAATTGCCAAGATGATGATGCAGGAAAGCTTGGCGACAGGCGTTTTAGTGGTAATCAGAGCTCCCACAGCGAAGGCCTCCAAGCACAGCAATGCCACCCTGTATATACTCCCGTATCGCTGCAGAAACCATCTTTCCACATGACTCGCTGTTGCTTCGAGCACCGTCAACGTCAAGGCCGCGTGCCGTTGCTCGCCACAGCGATTTTGCGAGAACGATGGCATCCTCAAGACCCGCAGCGCCGCCTTGTCCGATGAATGGCCCCATGACATGCATCGCATCGCCAGCGACAGTCACAGGGCCCTTCTGAAAGCTTCCAAACATGACCTGACACAGATGCCGGTAGTAGAGCTTGGTGCTGACGTGCAAGGACTCGGCGTCTGAGTTCTGAATGACTTCTGTTACCTTCGCAGGGCATTCTTGTAATTTTTGTAGCACGAAATCCTTCAAGATGCTGATGTCATCAATCATAGCTGAATCATTTAGATGGAAAAACACGCGATTCCTTCTTCTGTTAGAAAATGGTCAGGTAAGCTAATTGAACTGGCAGCAAAAATCATCACAAATTTAGTACCTGCGGAAAAATTAGAACATCCTACGAAGAAGCTGACCAAATTATTGGTGATTGGGATGCACCCGAAGATGAAATCTGTGCCTGTTATGCGAAAATACTCAGATCCAAATGGATGTGCATGTGGATATCTTGCAAATCCACGCAAAATCATGCGAGGTATTTTTTTCGGCACTGACAGTCCCAAATACTTGGCAACCACAGAGTTTGCGCCGTCACATCCAATTAGGACCTGCAGGTTGAGGCCAATGCAGAATTTCTGAGAAAGGAGTTCTACTGGATATTTCATGAGAAAATAAAAAAGGTAAAGTAAATTGCAATATTCTCGATTCGGTAAGAGAAGCTCGTGGCAACTAGGGGTGAAAGCAGGATGGGAAATTCCCGTCCCGTCCGGCTACCGCCACCCGTATTTAGCCAAATTTTCCCGTCCGTTTTCGTATTTCTGGTTGCTACACGGTAACGGACGAAAACAGGAAAAATAATACGGTAACGGGATCGGAAACAGGAGAGGCCTCATCCCGCCCATTTTGCCGGTTTCCTGTTTAGAGGCGGGATAATCCCTAATTATATCCCGTTTCCAACTAATCCGGGATCCACCAGGCAGCCCATCACTCGGCCCATCAGCCGAAGCAGGGCAAGCCATTCGATTTACTCAAGCACGGTGGATTTTTATAGAGGATATAACACTCACAGAACCTTTGGCTTGGCGATGTGGGACTAAATGGAGTATGTCGCCTGCCTGCCAGTAGCACTGGAGCAGCAATATCACAGTCCATTCCCTTTCTTCCTCACGTGAGTTTGGCCCACAGAATCAACGCACGGTGGATTTTTATGGCCCATTGGCCGAGCATGAGAGGCTTCGGAGCAGCGTGCCTTTGGGCAGTTTTTTTTCCTTTTTTCGTTATATTCTTTACATGTTGTCGTTACAATTCTTTATTTATACCTTTACTCATATCTTGATATAAAAACATGTCATGCTGTTTCAGCCATTAAATTATGTGACATAATATAGTAAGCCTTATTGTACTGAACAAAATGTTTTATAGGCTTATTCTATCAATCAATATTTGTGCCAAGTTAGATGTCCGATGTCATGGTTCCATGCTTGGTCCGTTTTATAGTACCGGTTACCGGACCGTTACCGGCATATTCCCGTTCGTATTTTTTCATTTTCGGCTAACCGTTTATGTCCCGTTCGTTTTCGTCTTCGGCTATCCCGTTTTCGTTTCCGTCCGATGAAAGAAATACGGAAACGGAAACGGTTGGGGTGTTTTCCCGCCCGTTCCCGTCCGTTTTCACCCCTAGTGGCAACATCACCTTAGCCCTCATAGTAGCACCATTCACTGTTTTAAGAACAGTGGCATGGTTAACAGGATCTGAATGGATTGAAGCAATGTGGCAACTGAAGCGGAATGCTTCCGCAGGTATGTTCTTAGCCAGTGTGTTGATGAGATCCTTTCTTCTCAAGCACCGGAACTCATGCCTAGCCAAATGGTGTTGGCAAGATTACTCTATTTATTTCCTTTATCATCGGATTGCAAATTCTTAGGACATCACAGTATATGTACTAACCTGATTGGTGTAAGGCTTGTTTTGTTTCCGTGCGGCCATAAATTATGATATCTGAAGAACCAGTCGCAAAGAAAATATGCAATTTATTTGTATTTCCAAGCCGAACTACGGCATAAAATTCACTACAAGATCTCAACATATATGAATTTCTGAGTGTTATTTTCAAGTGACTCCGCAAAAAAAGTAATTTGTTCAAATGATCGAGTTTGTTTCTTGTATGTTTGTCATTTTCAGTGATAGACTGTGTCGGCCATTATTTCAAATGGAAACCTTGGAAATTAGAGACTATTTAGTAAGTTGCCAGCCTGAACATTTCCATTGGTATGCATGCGTTGCATACTTTAAGAAAGTAAGGGTATCACGCACTATAAGCAGCATCATGGTATCGAGCTCGGTAGGACAAGAGTTCAATATCAGCTGCAGCAGGGGATAGCAAGAGCCACGAAAGGAGCTGCTCCCCTTTGACGAAGGCTTATTTGTATCCTTTTTATGGATTTATCAGCATGAAAAAGAAATAATGGAGATAATTTCCAACTGCAAGTTGATTTCTTATACAGTGCAGGTAAGTAAAACTGTGACGAACAGAAACTTACGCTGTTACTAGGTTGGCAGTCCCACGTAGCTCGTCGGCAACGCCAAGTTGCTTCAGAACTCGCCATCCATTAGCATGAACCTCAATAGCCACACCATCTGCTCGTAAAGTCTCAGACTTCTCCAACACGAGGCTAGCAACCCCTTTCCTGGATGCAAGTCAGCAGCAAATTATCTTCTTTCAGATATCACACTTTGACAGAACTGAAAGAAGTAACTTTCAGTTCAACGAAAAAGGATAGGTTGCCCTCACATTTTAACTTAACTCTTCAAACGCAGTGCAGAGTTTTGTACATATATAGCAAAACAAGAGCAAAATAAAATGCAAAATGAAGGCTTACCGGTGCAGAGCAAGAGCAGTGGCAAGGCCACAGATGCCACCACCAAGGATAATGATGCCATGGTCCTCCATGTCTTCTTCCTTGATTTTCCCCTTCTCTATATATTGGCTTTTATCCAAGAAAAGCCCCTCTTGGTATTGATCACTGCTACTAAAGACTTAATATTCGTGCTAGTGTATTTAACATTGAATCCAAAATCGATGAGCACCAAGAATATTAATAACAAATACTTGCAAAGTACTCTCTCTAACAATATAATTTGGTAAATAATTTCATTTATAAGCCTTCTGATCCAAAATAACGCATCTGGAATTTATTTTAATGCATCTCCTGTAAGGTCAACAAAAATAACGAACCGTTTCCATTATTCTTTGTTGTCAACTCGTACGAAAAGGCATCTAATCATTGTAACTCGTGGGCACTATATAGTCATTGCTCCCTTTTCTTTCTTCAGATGCGCACGTCCAAAGCAAACTTTATGGTTTTGTGTAAAGTCCAAATCGACATATTGGATGAGGGAGTGTCAAAATTTCTCATAACATTAACATCATGACCATACCCGTCTTTATTATAGAATTTTAATGATGTTGATGTGTTCAGATATGTTTTGGTAGTACGCTTCCACTTGAACCGGTGGTAAATTTTGATGGAGCACTCAGAGGAGATAGCAAAATGGTACCAAGTGCTACAGGATCACAGCTAAGGGCCTGTTTGGATCCACTCAGATTATAAGAATTTAGATTTTAAAAGCCGTACAGGATCCAAACAGGGCAGATTATGGACTAGAATCTGGCCTAATCCAGGTATTAGGTGATTTTAACTGCTAGAAGACTCATTGCCTTTGGGAGAATCAGGATAATTATGACCACTGCGCCTGGCATGGCGCCAAAAGGAAAAATAGAAAGGACAGGCTGGTCATTAACTACTCAAAAACTGGTTTGTAGATTTTAAGAATCCAGGATCCAAACACCACATCCATATCCTTTTTAGAAACCAGATTATAAAAACTATACCCATAATTCACACCATTACAGTAGTTGAGAACGCACACAAAACAAATATTTCATGATTAAAATCATGTATAGAAAGAACAAATCCTTTAATAATGAAGGAATCAAATACAGCCGTGGAATGTTGTTTCTCCAATTCCATGATATCATGCAATACACATAATCCATCTTGTTGAAAGGTTGGATTGCTAGCTAGTCAAGATTACAATGTAATGAACATAGACTATTTAGTTGTCAAGGGGCCTGTTGACATGCAGAGTAGACTGTCAAGGGTCTGTGAACTAGTACAAGTCCTGTTTTTCCAAAATGGCTGGTACTCTAAATTAATAAAGTTATGGGACATCTCACAAATTGCAACGAGATCTTAGAAAAAGAAGAAAAAAAATTTGAAACTCAAACTCTTCCTCCTCACACCTTCATTCTTTGGCTTCCATTTGATTTGCCGGCCGGCTTATGCAAGCATCACGACATTGACTTTTACGACCTTCAGCTACTTCACGGAAAGAAATATTTGTGCTCCAAGTATAGGTACCGGCGTAGCTCATGCGCTCTTGGTGGGTTTTCGTTGGATCGTGATGACCTTGACTTTCATTTCTTTAGATAATTTCTACAGGAAGAAAGGTATTCATACCCCATGAATATTGTCCTTCATTGATAGGGAGATTATTGAAGATAAACTGATGTGTGGACTTATTAAGGAATCCATCACCTATCACAAAATCAAAATGCTCAGTACTCTTCCTTCGATTCCATGACAAACCTACAATATCCTTGCATTGACAAATTGTCTGCATATTATAGTACACATTTTGGGTTATCATTTCTATTTACACTTTCATATGGGACACAAACACTCACGCGGTCACAGTTAACAGTGTCTCCCACGGCTTTAGATTGGACCGTAAAATAAACATTGAACCCTGAGAGATAGCAAATATCTCTCATATTTATAGCCACAAACCACTGGAAATGTATATTAATCTTTCACGATTAATTCAAAATTATTTAAGAATACCATAATAATTGCCAAGAACATTGGATGAGTGAATCGGCTTTAGCAAAATGCGTTTGTGCAATCTTCTTTTTACACATTTTATTGAGAGACGGAAAAATATCATAAGTTGTAACATATATATGTGAAGGTGTTAGTTTGTTAGGTGCAAGCGAGGTCATAGGTTGGAATCATGGCAAGCAGCGTGCGGAAAATTGCAAAAGGTAGGCGTATATGAACATATTGTTATTTTTCTCTTTTTTTTTTGGCATTTGAATGTTGATTTTTTCATGTGGATCAGTGAAAGCTAGTTTAACTGCGGCAAAAAAATTTGGTTCATGGTAAACCGTGGGTCTGCCATGATAGTTTAACTGTGGCAAAACAAGGTTGGTTTGTCTTGTAATGAGAATTTCTACAATGGGTACTTATGAACCGTAGGACACAACATTTTTTGTAGTGCTAGGACTGACTTCACGGAATGAAATACTTGTGTTCCAAGTATCGGTACTTCATGCGCTCTTGGTAGGGTTTTTTTTTTTTGGATCTTGATGACCTTGACTTTGATTTCTTTTAGAAAGTTTATACGGGAAGAAAGGTATTCATACCCCATGAATGTAGTCCTTCATTGATGGAGAGATATTGAAGATAAATTGATGTGTGGACTTGTAAGGAATCCATCACCTATCACGAAATCAATATGCTCAGTACTGTTTCTTCGATTCAATGATAAACCTACAATATCCTTGCAATGACAAATTGTCTGCATATTATTCCAACGTGATATATAGTACACATTTTGGGGTATCCTTTCCACTTACACATTCATATGGGACATAAACACGCGCAAACAGAGTTAACGGTGTCTCCCCCGGCTCTAGATTGGAATCGTAAAATAAACATTGAACCCTGAGAGATAGCAAATATGTCTCATTGTTATAGTTACAAACCACTGGAAACATATATAAATCTTTTATGGTTAATTCAAAATCATTTCAGAATACCATAACAATTGCCAAGAACATTGGATGAATGAATGGACTTTAGCAAAATGCGTTTGTGCAATCTTTTTTTACACACTTTATCAAGAGACGGAAAATATCACAAGTTGTAACATATATATGTGAAGATGTTAGTTTGTTAGGTGCAATCGAGGTCATAGGTTCGAATCATGGCAAGCAGCGTGTGGAAAATTGCAAAAGAACTGGTAAGTAGGCGTATACGAACATATTTTTATTTTTTTCTTTGTTTTTGTCATTTGAATGTTGATTTTTCACGTGGATCAGCGACAGCTAGTTTAACTGCGGCAAAAAAATTTGGTTCATGGTAACAGTGCGTCTGCCAGTGGCAAAAAAAAGTTGGTTTGTCTTGTATGGAAAATTTCTAACTATTCACAATGGGTACTTATGAACCGTACGACACAACCAATTTTGTAGTGCTAGGACTAACGTCACAGAATGAAATTCTTGTGTTCCAAGTATAGGTACTGCATGCATGCCCTCTTGATGGGTTTTCCTCGGATCTTGATGACCTTTACTTTCATATCTTTAGCTAGTTTATAGAGGAAGAAATGTATTCGTACCCCATGAATGTAGTCCTTCATTGATAGAGATTATCGAAGATAAATTGATGTGTGGACTTAGTAAGGAATCCATCACCTATCACGAAATCAATATGCTCCGTATTGTTTGTTTGATTCTATAATAAACCTACAATATCCTTGCATTGACAAATTGTCTGCATATTATTCCAATGTGATATGGGACATTTTGTATATTGTACACATTTTGAGGTATCCTTTCCACTTACACTTTCATATGGGACATAAACACGTATATGAACATATTGTTATTTTTTCTTTCTTCTTGACATTTGAATGTTGATTTTTCACGTGGATCAGTGATAGCTAGTTTAACTGCGGCAAAAAAATTTTAGTTCATGGTAAACCGAGGGTCTGCCACGATAGTTTAACTGTGGGAAAAAAAGTTGGTTTGTCTTGTATGGAGAATTTCTAACTATTCACAATGGGTACTTGTGCACCGTAGGACACAACCATTTTTGTAGTGCTAGGGCTGACTTATAATGCAGGAAGCACGAAAACATAGGGGATGTGTGGGTCTGCAGCATGACTGAATTTTATAAGACTTGAGCTGCCTTACTTGATGAGAAAACAGAGCCTTCAGTTTACGCATGAGTATTTTCTATCTGTCCTTGAGTTTGGATCCAGTACTTTGACAATAGGAGAAGGACATACAGATAGCCACAAAATAGAAAATATTATTGCAGTTTTTTTCACTCCAATTCATGAAACCTAAAGCAGTTTCCTTTAACCCATCCACACATTTTCTCCTAGATCATGTAAGTAACATCAGGAGCATTTTGCATATGCATGCTATTAGGAATGAAAGCAAAAATGGTATTAATCGACTAACCGAGGCTCGCTTTCGATTTGTTTCGATCGCAGAAGTTGGAAACAATACACTGAGAAAATGAAAACCAAAGTTTTGGCGTAGCCTTTGCCGACAGTTATTCTGTTGGTGAATGTGCCTTTAGCCAACTGAGAAAGTGTTGGAAAAAGTTGTACATGGTGTAGTATAGTATTTGGTGAAAACAATAGCGAAAACAATTTGTACTCTTCCAAATCGTTTTTGACTTTTTCTGTTTTGGTGTGGAAACTACTGCAGGTATTTTACCATTTAGCCTAACGTCAGCCAACAAACAAGTAGGCAATTGATCAAGTTGGATTCAAGCCTAATCTTGAATTCCCTTTTTGCACGCAAAATATTTGGATCTAGATGGTCACTTTAAGAGTTTATGTATCTAGATGACCATCCTAGTTTATGTGCCCTAGGTGCATTTCACTCTTTTGATAGATATGTTTTTAGCTAGATATGTCAACAATATATTTATAATACTAAGCACAGGGATACATGGTGATGGCCTATATAAATACTAGGCTATAGGGCCAAAGTTCAGACATCGCTTGCCAATTGATTATCTCGATGCACTCCAGTATTTTTTTTCACGAGTATAGTCCATGGCTTCTTTGAACGCAGGATTGGGAAATTCTCATGGTAGCGGGCAAGCAACTATCATGGGTATCGGGAAAGCCGTCCCAGAGCATGTGTTTCAGCAGAAGTCTTTCCCCGATTACTATTTTGACCTTACCGGCAGCAATCACATGGTGGATCTAAAGGCTAGGTTTGCCAAAATTTGTAAGTTTACACATATGTATCGCTTTTGCCCATTACAATCGATCTATTATTTACTTATTTTGTTACAGAACAGTGCAGTTTTGACATTGTTGTTTGTAAAAATTACCCTGGACGTGTCTCAAAATTTATACATATATGAACACACGCGTAATTAGATTAAAATAAGTCGACGTGATCCAGTGCATAAAAGGAAGCATATCATTACGTACGTATCAACCAATTTCAGGTGAGAAGACAACAACAGAGAAGCGACACTTCTACATGTCCAAGGAGTGGCTGGAGAGCAACCCGACGGCGACAGCCTACAAGTCCCCATCACTGACCCTGAGGCAGGAGATCACCGACGAGGGCGTGCCACGACTCGGCGCGGAAGCGGCGCGCGTCGCCATCAGAGATTGGGGCAAGACGGCCGCCGACATCACGCACCTTGTCGTCGCGACGACGAGCAGCGGCTGCCTGTCCGGCGCGGACTGGGAGCTTGTGAGGCTCCTGGGCCTCCCCTACTCCACCAAGCGCATCATGCTGTACCAGGGCGGCTGCCACAGCGGCTGCTCCGCGATGCGCGTCGCCAAGGACCTCGCCGAGAACAACCCGGGCGCCCGGGTGCTGGTGGTGTGCTGCGAGGTGTACGCGCTGTCGCTACCAAGGAAAAATTTACCGGTAAAGAAAATTTATCGGAGGTCACTGGTAAACCCGATTTTCGGAAATATCGGAAAAAATTCAAAATTGAATTCAAAAATTCAAAAAAATTTAAAATTTTTTAAATAAATTTACCATGGCTTATGGAAATATTCAAACTGATCGTCCCTGAACCGTTTAATATCACAAACTGCCCAAACTAATGTACATATGAGACTATCATAGCTTCATAGCCTGCATTCCAATGGTTCGTTACCTTAAACGTCACACATAGCAGCAACCAGCTTATGTTTGTGACATCACGCATGCATAGGCAACAGACCATAGTCCAAAATTTTACATAGCTTGAAGGAGATATCACTAATCATTAAGTCATCCTAGAAATTACAAAGCAAATGGAAATGGCCTAGCATAGGCATCAGTCTTGTGCATAATTTCTTTGTGCACAGCCAACAAAATATTCACCAGGACGATCAGCACATGAGTGAAAACAGGGGCATCTTCTCATCAGAGGCTTGAATCACTATAGATATTGTCATTTGAAATATTAATTTCCTTGTGCACACAACAGCCAACAAAATATTCACCAGGATGATCAGCACATGAGTGAAAACAGGGGCATCTTCTCATCAGAGGCTTGAATCACTACAGATATTGTCATTTGAAATATTAAAAAATCTGGTCAGTAAACCACAATTCAATGTTTAAATATGATATAATTGAGGAGTAGAGGTTTAACCTTTTAAAGAGAGTAAAGGCCCTTAACAGATACCGTCTTTTGCCTTTTTGGTTTTTGACGAGGGGCTGCCTGCTGAAGTGTAGCACTAGCTCGAACACCATCATCTTTGCCAGTAGTTCCATCGTCAGATGCCCGCTCACTACCAGCAGCACCATCATCTTTGCAAGAAACAATATTTGCAAAAAAAAGAAAAAAAATATGTAACATAGATTGAAAAAAATCACTGACTGCTCAAAGATATGAAGAATCTAATTGTAGTTGAAACTCACCATCGCCTTCATTATCATCAGAACTGCTGTCCCCTGATTCAACATATGTTACGCTATGAAGTGATCCCTGTGAAGAATCTGACCCATAATCACCAGCATTACCTTCGTCCTCTTCCTCCCATCCTACCTTCCTTTTCTTTTTACCACTGCTCTTCTTGTTCGATCCCACCTTCCTTTTCTTCTTATTACTCTCCGTGTCAAAAGAAAGCTTCCTCTTAAATGAAGCCAATTCATCTGCATCCATTTGTAACTCATCAATGACAAATCTGCTAGGATTGGGGGATTCAGGTTCATTGTCATCATATTCATCTAGAGTTGGCCGAGAGTTACTCATAGAGTTGGCAAGCCAATCCATGATTGGATTGCCTTCATCGTATAGGGCAACGTCCATCAAAATACTACAAGATCAGACTCCCTTTCTTGAAGGTTTTGCATTTCTTGAAAGCTTTACAGGTCAGCCTCATAGTGTTGGATGCGCAGCTTCAAATTGTAGTGCACATAAACCAATTTATGTAGCTTGTCATATCCCAGCCGGTTTCTCAACTTGGTATGAACAAAGCGAAAGTGCTCCAGTTTCGCTCACAACCACTAGATGACATGCATTGCGAAACAATCCGTCGTGCGATCTTTTGTAGTTCTTGGTACTTTCCTCCAAATGAGTCCCACCAATCAGCAGCACGCATTCGGCCACTAAGTGCTGCTTTCCGAGCCTCCTCTCCCCCAAATAACCCTCTCTTTGAGGTGAACATAGCAAATTGTGCAATGGCAATAGATGCTTTCTCAGATGAGCTTGCAAGTTTCTTGATTGCAAGTGTTACAGAAAGCTTCGCACTTGATTTTCTTGCAATTTTGGACCTGTATAGGGCTTCAGGGTCAAGTGCAGCAGCTACAAAATTAAAAGAAGAAATATTAAAAAGGGTACAACAGTAACAATATTAAAATGAGTACAACATCACAATAATATTAAAAAGTGTAAATCAGTAACAACAATATCATGACAGCCATTACCTGCAAGCATGAGAGATTCATTTGTCACATATTGAATCCTCGAATTGACTATTGCCATTATCCTTTCAAAAAAGAGTGGCTGATCACTTAACCTAGCACGCATTTCATCTGTAGCTTTTAACATCAATGGAACAATCCAGATATGGTTCCAGTCTTTCGTTGATCAGCAAAGCGAAGTACCCGGTATATTGGCTTGATAGCTCTCAGCACTAACTCCATATCACTCCACCATTGCCTGTTTGTCAGGCAATCATATGTAAAATCATGGTCCTCTTCATCCTTCCATTGGCTGTTGGTCCAGTCTTCAGATACCATCCATGCCTTGAATTTATCTTGCTTGTCCTAAAAACTCTGTAAGAAAATGAAAACTGTGCCAAATCTGGTGGCATTCCACCGAATCAACTCTCCACCTATCTTCTCTGTCATCATAGCATGGAGCCTGGAAAACATAGAGAAAAGTGAATTCATATATGAGAATCTGAATGGAGTTGAATCTGCATATTCTGAAAAACATATAGAAAAGTGTCTACCTGTTATGGTTATATAAGAATCTGCATATCCTCTTTGCACTGTCCACCACTTCCATGACCTCTGGAAAGCGTCCTATGTCCTTCAGCATCAAGTTGATTGTATGAGCAACACATGGTTGCCAAGTAATGTGTGGATACTCGTCAGTGAGTTGCTTGCAAGCTTTCTTGTGTTGCTTCCATTATCAGTAACAATCTGAACAACAAACTTTGCCCCAATCTCTTCAACTACCACCTCTCTAATGCGCTCAAAAATAAATTCTGCATTTTGAACATGACCTGTTGCATTCACTGATTTGTGGAAGAACATGCGTCCATTACAAAAGATCATGAAATTAATAATGCACATCATAGTAGGACCAGTCCATGAATCACACATGACAGTAACACCATATTCACGCCAATCATCCTTGAATTCATTCAGGTGCTCCTCCATATCATCATAGTTCATTTGCAAATATGGCCCGTCAATTTCTCTTCCATGTGGGATCTGCGCTCCCTCTCCTAGCTGTTGCGCCAACTGAATGGCTGCTCGGAAGTACGGGCAGTTCGCTTTCTTTCCAGGAATATCATTTGCATGGAACCATTTGGCCAATGCCATTAAAAGTCTTTCTCGGGCTTCCCCTTGGAGCATAACGTCGATCCGGGGCTGCACTTGTGCCCTACTGCATGCCAAATCTACATCAAAGGGAACACTTGAAGTACTTGGACTTCGATAGAACTTGTCCAAGGTAGTTTGGCGATTATTAGCTGAACAACTTCCAGCCGCACTACTACCTGCCCTACCAAATGGTGAAGTGCTGCCACCTTGCAAGCCAACATCCTTCAGCGATTCTCTTATTGCCATCTCAATCCGCCCTGCTTCATCTTGTGGAATATTTGTTGCCCTTACAGCCGTCCCAAAACCCCTTTTTGCTAAAGCAATCTCCTTTTCAATGAAGAGACGATGCTCATGATTTACCCTCTCCTCTTTTTCCGAAATAATGCTTCATTTAGCATTATTTCCTTAACATTTAGTGGAACATTCATACATTCAACCACATTCCCTTGTATTCCAGCCAAATGTTCTCTTAGACGAGTGACACCACCGCCCCTGTTGCTCAGGTTACAGTAATCACAGGTAAAGCCAGACCCATAAGGCTGGCCATGGCTCCATGGGTTCGAAATGGGTCCATGTAATTTTATCTTTGTCCCTACAATTCAAATGAAGAAATTAAACATGCATACAATATATCTGTGCTAATGAGTGTATACTTGCTATGCAAAAATACGCCAAATCTGAACTGAAATGACACACTGAATAGTATTTTGTCAATAGGAATAATCAATACTATTACAGGTGCTAGAAATCTGAGGAAAACTAACACACAACCCTATCGTCAGGCAGATGCTTAATCTCAAACAAAAGGACATTCAGCTGCTACGTGCAAGTATCGTTGAATAACCAACAATGTAAATTACTAATAACTGAGATGCACATGCGTCAGATTATTTACCTCGCTGAGTAGTCACCTCAACAGTAGCGGCCGTCGTCGTGCTCCTGCCAGCAGCACCACTGGACGACGCCCCGGCATCCTTCTCCTTCCCCCTGCCATAGCGTTGGCGATCCACATCATGCTCTGAAGCAGGCGGAGGCCGGGGACGCGCGCGACCCCCATCTTTAGCAGCTCCTGCTTCAGCCGTCATCACAGCTGCGCAGGATGGGGCGTGGTGCTGAGGAACGGAGCTACGCCGGTCGGCTTGAGGAGATCGCTGATGGAGGAAGTCGCCGCTGCAGCTCGTGTGAACTGGAGTCTGGAGATGGGGAAGAAGGAAATGATAACAGAGGAGGCCGGTGATTGAGTAGGTGGGAGTTATTCTGGCATCAATGCAATGCAGCTCGGTGTGTTTGAGACGGCAGCGCGGGCTTTCTTGGCGCGCGCGTGCGCAGTCAACGGCGGGAAGTCAAGACGGGCCGAAAAATTTGACCGATACACAAATTATACCGGGCCCCAGCGATAAACACGGTATGCCCGAAATTTTGGAAATTTCGGACCGGTAAAGTTTTCCTTGGTCGCTACGCGGCCCCTCCGAGTCTCACGTCGGCAACCTCGTCGGGCAGGCCATCTTCGGCGACGCCGCGGGCGCGGTCGTGGTGGGGTCCAACCCCGCCGCCGACGAGCGCGCCGTGTTCGAGCTCGTGTCGACGTCGCAGGAGATCATACCCGGGACGGGGACGCCATAGTGTCCAAGCTCCGGGACGAGGGGATCGTGTTCACCCTGCACCCCGACGTCCCCTCGCACGTGTCGGGAGCCGTGGGGCGCGCGGTGGAGCGCGCGCTGAACAAGACGGCGTCGCCGCCGGACTTGAACGACGAGGTCTTCTGGGTGATGCACACCGGCGGCAGGCAGATACTTGACAAGGTGGAGGAGTCGCTGGGGCTGGGGACCGAGAAGCTGGCGGTGTCGAGGCATGTGTTGAGGCAGTACGGGAACACGCGCAGCTCCAGTGTGATACTGGTGATGGAGGAGATGCGGAGGAGGTCCAAGGAGAATGGGCTCCCTACCGCGGGCGAAGGACTCGAATGGGGCCTGCTCGTCGGCTTCGGCCCGGGCATCACCGTCGAGACCATCCTGCTCCGTGCGGCGGCGCACAACTAAACTCAAGTCAAGGAGGAACAATCGTCATGCTCGACCACAATCGTATGGACGTAATAATAAGTCAAAAAAGAAACTATATATCGTCCAGAGAGAGTGACTGAATAAGCTCGTGAATTCATTGAATCACAGCACGTTGGGTTATAAACTTAAATGGCTTCAGCTTGCTTCCAAATGCTATTTTTATGGATATTGTGTTTTGCACATGCATGGTACTTCCGCATAGGGTTGTTAAAACAAGAGAAAAGTCCATCTTTCCTTGTCTCGTGCAACTATCACGGTTGGTTCTTTTTATTATTTTATTATTTTTATTTTGGGTCTCCAAATTACATATAGTTGCGGCGGGCACGCCTATTCCGCACGCGCGCCAGGAGGCCGCGCGCACCATCTCCTTCAGCCCCTCAACTTTCTTTTTTTGGAAAGTTTCATTCTCACCAACTTTCTATTTTGAGAAAGTTTCGGTGCAACTTTTTGGGAAACTTTTGTCTCGAAAAGTTTCGATGCAACTTTTCTAGAAAAACTTTTGTCTCAAAAAGTTTCGGTGCAACTTTTCTAAAAACTTGTGTCTCAAAAAGTTGCAACAAAACTTCCTATCCCAAACATTTTCCCCACCACAGACCCACCCACGTGCGCGGTTCGGTGTGCCGTGTCAGCGAGTGTGCGCAGAGCATGCACGAGCTCTGTGGAAAAAAGCAGGTGGGCCCGCCCCCGGCCCCACGCACCGCTAGCTGCCGCGTGGAGTGCGCGTGCAGGCCACGGCGCGCGGACACGCAAAATAGGAATAGTGAGTTGCAGCCTCGGTGCTACCCAAACGCTCTCGCCGCAGCTTAGTTACGCTGCGGACACATCGTAGCCTGCTAGTTGAAAATCGACTTCACACTGCGCCACATTAGACAAGTGGCACAGAGGAAGAAGATGATAGTCAGACGTCGCCACCGAAGAAACCTAGCCGCCACCACCGCTGCACCGCCGTTGGTCCCCCTCCCTTCGAGCCTCCGGCAACAATCGCCGGTGGCCAGAGAGAGTGGGGATCCATCTCTCCAATAAATCTTAGTGGATTGAGTCCTAATTAGGGTCAAGTCTTCTCCATGCTAAGTTATTTGGTATTGGGGATTTGGTTCTTCCTATTCCTCTCTGACGACGGTGAGAAGGTAGGGTGGATTTGGTTTCTCCATGGCGGCTCCGTTGAAGGTGATGGCGGTGGCGACGTCAGCAACTTCTCGACGACATGGAGATTTAGGTTTCCGAACGGCGACATGGAGGCGGGGATTATGTTGCCGCTATGGAATAAAATTCACTGGGCCCTTCTCCGTTTTGTTGTGATTAGATCCAATCACGATGGAGGTCTAGTGAGAACTTTGGATCTAGTTTCTCTTCTTCTTCTGTGGCAGAAGCGAGAAGGAGAGAGACATGAGAAAGAAGATGATGCTCAGTTCCGCCTACAGGTATGCTGGCTCTCATTCATTGGGCACTTGTGGCACTACTTCTGGTTGAGCCGTCTATGGCGCACGAAGGCCACTTGCCTGTGCAGTCTTCTGTATGAACCTTCACACAGGTTTGGGAGTTTTGGAGCTACATGTTGAGTGCTCTTGGTTGTAATCTTTTTGTCTTACAGGGTGCTTGTAACTTGAAGATGTACTCAACTACATATTAATATAATTCTTCTTTCGTCTAAAAAAAAAAGAAGATAATGATGCCATCAGATTATGTGGGACCTACTGCGCCACGTTGGACCAAACAGCCTTTTAAACCACACCCAAGGAGAAAAAAACTGGTTCGGACGGTTGACAGAGTTTGGTTACTCGATTTCTAACTGAGGGACAAAAAAGAACCTGGGGAAGGAAAAATGGAATTTTCTCTTAAGGTAAGTTGCAGCAATAGTTTTGGTAAAACATTCTTGAAACAAACCTGGGACGGTTCAGGCCCAGATGGCCTGTTGTTCCGGGCTCCGTGGTCCAGTGTTAATAGACTAATAGCGTCCTCCCCTCAAAACAAAAGAAAAAAAATCCATTTTACTCTTCCAAACAATTCATCTTGTCTGTTTCACACCCTAAACAAAATGACAGCTCACTTTATTCCTCTAAACAATTCAATTTGAGGCAGATACACCTTATTGAGGTTTGTCTTTTTTGTTTCTCGGCCTACAAGAAAATTGGAAGCTCAAATTTTGCATAATTACAACTCTAATGACAACCTATGTTAAAATAATTATACCATATTTTTTATACCATTTACGTAGTTTAATTGCAATAACCCATATATGCATACAAATGATATCAGAAAAATAGGTAAAAATTATTTTCACATAGGTTATTGTGGGGACTATCATCATGCAAAATTTGAACTTCGAATTCCACTTGTAGACAGAGAAACGAAAAAACCAAACTTCAATAAGGTGTACATTGCACCGATTTAAATTGTTTGGGAGATTAAAATGAGCAATCATTTTGTTTAAGGTGTGAAACGGACAAACTGAATTGTTTAGAGGAGTAAAATAGACTTGTTCCCAAAAGAAAAAGACTAGTAGCGTGTTTAACGGATGAGTTAACGAAAATGCATTGAGATGCATGAATTTTCTTTGTGGAAAGCATAGAAGCACTTCTTTTAGAAATTTCTCCCTTGGGATCTTTCGGTGAAACATTCCTAAAACAAACCTCTGATCACATTCTTATTTCCACAGAGCTGGCATCCCAAATTAATCTGTCTTCCTCACTCAAAGTGATTACTGAAAATTATTCTTAGTCTCCTAAAGTTAACCATTCCCATCCTTTGGCCATAACCGTTGCTACTGAAACCTTCTTGCTGAAGGTTACGTATTACAAATTGGATTGGGGTATTTATTGGCTAATGGCAGTAAAATAAAAACAAAAAAAAAGAAGTATCCCCATTTCCTACTTTCTTTGAACAATATGGATAAGAGAAAAATATGTATTCCTCCTACATATTTAAACTTCATAGTGTCTAGTAACATTATTTTTATGTTACAAATATTTATTATTTTCTTTTTTTTTGCTATTCAGTCTATAGTGACCCAGTATAAGAAAATTATTCATGCAACGAACATGGATACAAAATTAGTTTCGCAAAATTACGAAGATGGTAAATAGCCAAGAAATTGTAGAAAGTATAAACTAGTACAAATAGTAAATACAAGCTACATCTGACACCAAAATTTCCTTCAACCATGGACCAAGAGAAAACTTGGTAGGAATCAATTGTGTCATGAACATCTCATGAGAGGGAGCTGAAATTTTCCACGGGATCCGACTCCTCGAGCATCACCGCCGCTTGGAAGCAGTCCGCCGCATCGGCAATCCTCCCATCAGATTTGTGCACCTTTCCCAAGTAAAGCCACGCCATCCGGTTTGTGGGCTCGACTCTTAGGGCGTCGGAGAGAAAGCACCTCGCTGCAGGTAGATAGCTGGGCCCTTGTTTGGAGAGGAGTGCACCAATGGCCACCTTGGACGGCACATGTTCAAGATCAGTGGATAATGCATTCACGTAAGAGGCCAGTGCATCCCTAGTTTGCTCACGCCCCTCATGCATGTATCCTGGACGAGCATACATGAATTAGCTCTGAACTTTGCAGCATAAATGGAGGGGATTTTGATTTCATGTTTGTACAGGATCTGTACCTTGGCGTCACAGGTTCATAGGAAACTAGGTGGATGGAGTTTGTATGCTAAAATATAGGTGGTTAATATATGGGTAATGATAAATTTCTCCTTACCTTCTGCGTGGAGTGTTGCAGCAGAGTAGGACTTCAGAGCTCTAGCCTTCTGCAAACATATCTCAGCATCCCTCCAGTAAGAGAGACTGGAGTACAAATTAGCTAGGCCTTGCCAGATTTCAAACTCGTTGACATTACCATCGTCTCCCTGAATGACAATAAGTGAAGAGTGAAGGGAGAAACTGCCAATTGGTTTAGAGATTTATTTATCATAATACCTAAAATTGAACAGGCATCAGAAAACAGAGTAATCAACTTGGCTGGCTGATTCTAAATGAAATATTATGTTAGAGAAGCATTATTTCTCCCAGATCCATGTTGCAAAAAATGAAAAACTATAGGAAAAGGCTGGTTATGCTTCAAATAAAGAAATGTGAAGTTTGTAACCTGCAAATTTGTATTTCTATAGCGTTTTCAGAAACTAACAATTCAATAATTACTAGACTGTTAATAAAATATTCATCAGAAAATTTATAATGCGACTTCATTGGAACGATCTGTCAAACCTCTTCAGCAGTACTGCAAGAATCGGAGGAATTCTTTTGGGCCTGAACAAGAGCAAGAAGAGCACGATATGCTTCCACTGCTTCCATGGGTGATGACTGAGCAACCTTCAGCTTAGCCTTAATCTTCAGTAATGAACCTTGATCCCATTTTGAAGTTTCGTCTAAGGCAGCATCAGTTGCCACTTCTGCTTCTGAATATCTCCGCTGCGCAGAAAGAATTAACGCTAGCAACCTCCAACCTTTGGAAACTGATCCACCAGTTGCTTCAATAAACTCCTTCGCACATCTCAAGGCAGCATTCATGTTCCGTTGCTCAGCATATTCAACCCCCATGTCAAATATCAGTTCCGCATTGTAGCGGTTAAGAGTGATTGACTCTGTAAGTGACTTCATGGTTTCTGTCTGCAAGAGAGATCTTTGGTAGTCCGATGAAACAGTCTTGGACTTCTTACCAAGGCAACTCCCCAAGAAATGGAGGCCAACACTCTTCAGATGCGCCTTAGATGGTTCTGCATTTGCTACTACTCTTTTTGCATATTCAACACCCTCAGAAGCAAGATGGCTCTTCCTACTGCATATCTTAGCAGCTAATAACAGGGCAAGAATATCATTTGGATTCTCAAGCTTGTTTAAAGACTTCCTCACAAAATTTAGTGCGGTATCTTTATGACCAGCTGAATAATAGCAAAGTGCCAGCGTGCACCATCTCTCAGTGCGAGGATATATTCCTGGTAAAACCTCTTCAAGATGCTTTGCAAGAACCAATGACTCACCACAAAGCGATAGGGTGTAGGTCAAATGTTCCATTACTGAAGGGTCCCAATGAGTCTTGCCCTGATACCACTTCTTCAAAAGGATCATTAGAAGTAGAATAGCTTCTTCCAGATTATTCTTTGGAACAAAAGAACCTTCAGCTTGAGAAGCCAAGGTAGGAGGACTCCACTCTACACAGCTGTACAAAAGAAAAACAGAAAATCTTTTCTGAATCCTTGTGCAACATTCATCATCAAGATTCCATTGGCCAAGAAGAGCACGTCGGTAAGAAGCTAATGCTTCATCATAGGAGCCAGCTTGTTTCCAGGCTTCAGGGAGAAGTTCCACAGATTTATTGACAGTATCCTGTAACTTTTGTTCGATATCAGGAGTGCCATTCTGGAACATACTTTCAACTGACTCAAGTACACTTTTGCACTGGTGGGCAGCTTCTGCTTGTTCGACAGTGATTTCAAGTAAACAGTCATTAAAGAGTCTAAGATAAAAACAAAAAAAGAACTAAGAATTTGTTTAATGGCAATCTAAGGAATTGTACCTGTTGATTTTCCAAGCTTTTGAAGGGACAATGCCTTCAAGTAAATGGCTTCAAGGACAAGGCAAGCAGGATTTTGTGGATTTTGTGGGACAGAAGCTGGAAGTTCTGACTTTGTCCGCCCTTTCTTCGATGGCGTCTTATCAGAAACTGAGGGCTGGAACTGTTGAATGGCAGCTTGAAGGTCTATTCCATCAAAAACACGAAGGGCGGCTTCTACATTGCCTTTCTGAAATTCTAGCCTTCCGAGGAGAGCTCTTGCTTCCTGTAATCAATATTCACAAAAAAGAAAAACTCCGTGTCAGCATCCACAAAAAAAGCCATAATTTGCATTTCTCAAATATGGGCTAAGCAATAATTTCTTAATGCAAATATTTATACAAAATTGTTGAATTAATACAACATTTTGGCACACAGGCTACATAGATGAATACTAGAATACTATACACATCTTAATTCTTAAGAGCAGTAAGTTCCACAATATTTACATACTAGAATGCTATACACATCTGAATTCATACTCGCACCTATATCAAAATACAGGGCTACACTCAAATTATTTGTCTTGCAAGAACCTACTGTTAGTTTACAGATCAACTTTTGGAATTGAGCTACAATTCTGAAGCTTTTGCTAAGAATTACCCTCAGTCCAGCCCAGCCTGTTACTCTAAATGGCAAAAGTTTTTTTAGGGCAAAATCATCAGACAAAACTTGTACTCCTTATATCATCCCTCATCCCTCGCCTAATCGTAGCCTTCAATCTTGAAAGCTGATGTCCACTCATCCAAGTATACATGAATTTATTATGCCATAAAAAAATATCGGACCTATAATATCTGAAAGCTTTTGAATTAGGGAAAATAAACAATGACCTCCTCAAATGTAGGATCGAAATAAAATTACATCTTGGCACGAGTACCCCCAGGTAGCGTCATGCACCATAGAGATGGAAAACCTTTTCTAATTTTTGTACACAAGTAGTCTGTGCAACAACCATTTTATTATATTTTTTTACAAAATGTTGGGGAAGACAACGAATGTTTTAGGAAGATCATTGAATTAAAAAACCAGCCAAGTCGCCACATTCGTATTCAGTTCTCTCATAACCAAACCATGATTGTAAACGTACACATTTCCAACATTTTATGGCTTTCAAATGCGACAGATTTTATGAATTATATAAATGCGACAGATTTTCTTTGCATTACGCATTAACGATGCCACATTGCATAGGAGAAACAATCCGAACAACCCATCACACAACCAGGAAAAACAATCGAGAGATTCTAACCTCGTAATTGAGGGAGAGGCCCTCAGGTTGCGACGACGACGCTGGCGCGGTGCCGTCGCCCGCCTTCACCAGCTCGCCCTCTGTCGCCGGCGCCGGCGCAGCTGCCTTTGCGGGGGGCGCCGGGTCCGCCTCCGCCACCGCCGGCGATAGGTCCTCTGCAGGGCCGACCTCGCCGCCATCCTCCGGGTCCGCCATGCCGATTGTGAGTTGAGAGGCGTTCCGTCCTGGCGTCAAATGGATTTACACGGCGGAATCAAGTTCCATGGTTTCTCCTTGCCTTGTGCTCTTTCCTCTATTTTTAGGAGGTCGGTTTTTCTCTATTTTTTTTCTTATTCAAGATTAAAATATATTTGTTTGGAGTCTCGGCCGCTTCACCGCAACGGTTACAATTTACAAAGTTTTAGCACAGATCAAAATGTGGATTGGCCCACTCTTTCAAACAACGGAAATTTCTAATGTACCATTGAGCCTGTTTGGAAGCGGATGAATATTTGTGATTAAAGTTTAATTTTTAATTAAATCATACAGGTCGTGAATGTCAGTTTATGGATTGAGAAAGCTGCAAAACCACCTCGTATATCTGACATTCATCGAAATAACATATTTTGTTGAAAATACCGCCCCAATGCGCAAAGAAGTGATTCAATTTCATCAATTTTTCGTCCATTTACAGACTGGAAAGACCACGATGCATGCCGGATGCATGAGCGTGATGTGTTTTTCGAACACAAGGTTGTCGCAGGTCACTTCAAATTAATAAAAAAATATTGAATCAGTGAAGTATGTGGTGGTTTTGCGAATGGTCCTAGTGGTTAGCCTCAGTACCACGAAGTCTTAAGTTCGACTCCATGTGGGAGTAAATTTTTTAAAATTTAACAGCGTTTTGCGTTCCACGGGAGGCGACGTGTCCCTCGACAGCGAGGAGCCAGTGTTGACTTCGTCAATCTCGAGGATTTGCCGGCTCAGTCTTCGAAGATGCTCATAGGGAAGGTTTGCATATGTGCGTTTATAGGGGTGAGTGTGTGTGCGTTGTGAGTGTCTGAGTTGTACTGTGTAATCGAAAAAAAATGGTGATTTTTGTAACAATATGTTAGTAATCTCAAACTCTATATGTAACATATGAAACGTGTTTTATGCAATTTTCCATTTCTTATTTTAACATGTATGCACTGGTATGCCATTGTTCACTTTCTGCTGGCATCAATGCAGTTCTGCTCTTTTCTCTCATCGGCTGGCTACAGAATATAATAACCCTCACTTATTTTGTCAATAATTTCTTGGAAGTTCGGAGGAGCATCATTTGGCATGGGCCCAGCCGCATCCTGGGCTAGAGGCACATCGGAAAAGCACGGTACACGTGTCGAGCACGCTCGTGTCCGCCTCACACCTGCCCGCCGTTCCCGCCGCCTCAAGCACACGCGTCCTCCGCGCCGCGCGCAGCCTCGCACAACCCAAACCCACTCAGCAGCCCAGCCGCCGCCGTGCCCAGCCCCCGCCGCATCCCAATCCGATTCCCACGCGCATGGATCCCGACCAGCTCGACGCCGGCGGCGACCTCGCCGACACAGCCACCACATACGTAGACGGCGAAGGCCGAGGCGGGTGCGCGGGCGGCGGCGAGGAGAGCCGGGCGCGCGCGCTGCTCCGCCGCGGATGGGACCTGTCCCTGAAGGCGGCCGTCGCCGGCGCCGCCGTCACGGCCATGCCGGTCGTCGGCCCGCCCATAATCATCCTGTCCATCGCCGGCGTCGCGCTGTCCGTCCCCTTCGCAGCCTACCTCGCCAGCCTCGCCGCCACCGACCGCCTCATGGGCGCGCTCCTGCCGCCCGCGCCGCCGCAGCCGTACTACACCTACGGCTTCGGAGATGAGGAAGCGGAGCCGGAGTTCATGGATGCACCGGAAGCGCCCGACGACGAGGCTCCGGTGTTCGGCCGCTGGAGGAAAACAGAGGAGGACGCCATCGTTGAGCGAAATGGGAGCTTCGCTTCGTTGCCACTGTCACTGGAACCCCGTCATTCTGAAGAACTGGTCCCTCTGTTGGCCAATGAGGACGGTGACATTGCAGGAGGTGAGTTTGCAATGCAAAAATCAGATCATCTTGATTTGTTTGCACCAAAAGATGGAAAACAGGAGGAGAATGGCTCGGCCATGGAGGTGGACAACGAGTATATTACCATGGAGGCGCCATCGCTGGGTGACATTTCTGGATCAGCAGCGCCGTTGTTGCGTGAGGAAAACATTATGGTTCCGGGAATGGAAGATGCTCCAATTCCTCCTAAGGAGTCAGTGCAAGAGTTATCTGTTTCAGAGAACTGGAAGAAAACAGAGGATAACAAGTCCACAATGACAGAGGAAACTGGGTCTAGCAACGAGTTCCTATCACCAGGTGTTGGCGCCACAGAATCGAGTGTATTGGCGCTGCCGATGTTAGGCAACGAGGATATGGTTCAGAGAGAGGGAGAAGCTGAAGTTTCTGTCAGTAAGTCAGGACAAGATTCTCATGTTTCAGGTAGTCGGGATAAAACCACAGAGGTCATGCCACCGCGTGAGGTAAATTTAACTGAATCATCAGTACCAGATGATAACACGGTTCCAAGCAAGATAGAAGATGAGCTGGCACTGAAAGAGGATACTGATCCTTTTACTGTGGAAGTTTTTGGTGTGCAACCTGATGTCATGGCGACTACGGTGCCTGAAAGCGAGTCGTTGCAATCAACTGACCAAGTGTCTCGCGAGATACAGGCAATGACCAAATCTGCATATGTTTACGATACTCTTGGAAGTACTTTAACACAAGGCGTTGTGAAGGATATTGGTGATAGAGGCACTGGAGATGTGGAACACCATGGCGAGGGAGGCGTTTGCACTGTTGTCTCGGTGCCATCCGCGGTGGCCGAAGATGATGGCAAGGATCTAGTTTTCAGTAGGGCACCGTATGCCTCAGCCATCAGCAATGATACCATAAGTGTTGAGAGCAGCCTACATTCTGGCAACCCTCGTCAAACAGCTGAGGCGGTGAACATGGAACTTGGGAAGGAAGAGGTAACTAAGGACAAGGTGAGTCGATGCATCGTCGCACTTTTTCGTTACTGATTCCACCTTGCCAACATCGTCAATATGTCCCTTAGCAAGAATAGTTATATTTTTTTATTCAACATTACTGGATGTATTCTAGACATGATAGATGTTCTTATTGGTTTGTGGCTCTATTGATGCAAACCACTGCAAACCCTGTTAATTCTGTAATAATTGGCCCAAACCCAACATTAAATGTGGTTGCCATTTTTGTAAATTGTAAAAATATTTGACATCTTAAAAGAAGGATCTCTGAATTTTGTTTGTGAAATCTTTTAGTGTGTGAAAACAGAGGAGAGCAAATCCATGGATGGCAAGGTATCTTCCACAGAATTGGGAACACAGGACGATCATGTTCCTAAATCACCAGTGCCAGATGATCGAAAGAAGGGAGACGATGAAGTAAGAGTGGATATGGTGCTGCAAGAAGTGACAAGTAGTTTTGCTCCTGTTACAGGGGAGGCGATTGAGATTATTGCTAGTGAAAGTGAGTCGGTGCCACTCAGTGACCTTGTGGCTCATGACTTACAGGCATTGACTGAAGCTGGAATGCTTGATGATAGAACGGAAGATGCTGTGAAGGGTATTGGTGATACAAACAGAAATAGTGTGAACCGCCTCAGTGAGGGAGGTGCTTGCAGTTCTGTCTCAATGACTTCTGTGGTGACCATGGATGATAGTGAGGATCTAATGTCTAATAGGAGCACACCATATGCTTCAGCCATCAGTGATGACATGACCAGTATCGAGGGTAGGCCAGATGTTGACCACCATCATAGTACAACTGATGTTGGACACAAGGTAATGAATGAGGGATTCGGGATGAAGGAGGTAGCTGAGGACAAGGTGAGTTGATATGTACTTTCTTGTTATCATCTAAATAACCTAGAGATCTCTACTTAATATAATTTTAGTCATTATGTTCAGTGCATGATTGTTAGGTGCATCCTAGACCTTACTATAGATATGAATTTTATCAAAATTAACGTCATAAAAGGTGTTAAGCCTGAAATGTCTTTGGCTGCCTGTAAACTTATTAAAATAGTTTACAGCCACTTTGCAAAAGGCTGCAGTTTGGGACATAATAAGTTTTCAGAATTAGTCCTTGTTTCCTGTTTATATATAGGTTACATGCAAATCTGAAATTGTAAAGTGACCCTGTTTGACGATTCCAAAATTTTAGGCATGGAAACTATAAATGTGTTAGATTACTTACAGTACAAAAAAAAAAAAAGTTTGACCTGCTGAGGGGTAAGCCACCCCTCCGGGTATTGTGCTGAGGGAAGACCTTCTCACACAGGCCAAGAAAACCTGGAACCCCTCTCCATCCTTACGGAGACTTACAGTACAAAAGAAGGGACATACCAAAGGCGGAACCATATTCTTTACATCTTACATTCTCAATGAACACTTGTTTTTATCATGGTCTTAAAAATCATTAATCGACCTGTATCCTTTGGGCACATGCTATTGTACATGAACGGTGGAAACCGGGGAGGTACCGTCTGAATCAGTGAGTTAAAAATATAATTGAACAACTTAGATTCCTTTAATTACTTTCTCGCTTGAATTATTTGTTTTCGTGCATATAAGAAGGGGAAAAGAACTATGCTGAGATGGTGACTGGAGGGGCAGATAATTAACGTTTAACATTGTGATTTTCTTGCCACGATATAACATGGACTGGTTAGAAACATACTCATTTGAGCACGCATTTCTATTCTGTCTCAAGCATAGCAGATTGTGTCTCAGTTGAGCACACATTAATTATTGTTGCCATTTGTTAACACCAGGACACCTACACAGAGGAACAGTTGAGGGAGCAGCTTGATACTCTAATAACAATAACTGGGTACCGTGCTGTGCGATCTTTGACGCTGGAAGGCGATCTTTCTGGCTTGTACATATTTGTGGGCGTGGAGCCCCCTCACAGTTCCGGGGATGCCACAAACCTGACGGAGCTCAACACAAAACTCCGATTCTTGAAGTCAATCATTGGAGTCGAATAAAGGTCACCGATCGGAAGGAGGCGATTAATTTTTCAGGAGTTTGGTGGTCTTGTACACGGCATACATGCAGTTCAGCTGTCGTCGACTGATTTCAAGAATGCTGTGCTCGAATTTAGTTGGACAGTTTACGCTTGTGTCAACCATTTTCTCTCCCCCGCCCCTTCTGTCTTTGCGTGAACAAACTATGTTGGTGTGATTTTCTTAGTGTATTGTTTTGTAAATTTCAAGTCATACATATTCACGTGGACGAGTCAGTTTAGCTTATATTATATGGTGCCTGTTTTATACAGTCGGTGGCTACTGTATTGTGGCTACTTCCATTAAACCATTGATGCCGCAGAATCGCGATCAACCAAAGAACTAATACAAGCAGGCAGAGCGTGTCCATATCGGATCAGGCCATCCCAAACAGATTTCTTCATTAAATCTCGGTTTATGAACAACCCGAGCACTACTGAATTCATAGAGCAGCATCTTCAGTTCCTGCACCAGTCTGCCATTAGGACATGGATCATAATCATTTGACTGCACCATAATTACATCCATCTCCAGGATAATATTTGCCGTTCTCATCTCCGCAGGTGCACCATAATTGCACCATTGTATTACAGTTACAGTTTCATAAGTCTTTGCAAGCACAACATAAATCAGATACCACTTAGTACCGAGCCATGTTCTTGTACGAGAATATAGTCCTCAAGCTAGACACCCGCCAAATGGAACCATGATAGCCGTGGAATGTCAGTAAAAAAAAAATGTAACTTCATTCATGTTGTCCTAAAAGGATCCAATGTGCAGCTAGTAGTCGAGTAAAAAGAATATACCCAGTCAAAATATGAACGTGCAGCTTGACTCACGATTTTTACAAGGTTCCAACGGCATTCCTCAAATGGCCCGCAGTACGACTGACTGACAAGATAATCATTATTCACAATATTCATAAAAACATAATTTCCTAACGTTGAATGATCACAAGTACTAAATGATAAACACGACGTAACGAAATATGCTGCACGTTGGTGAAACATCGACACGATGTTCTTGCACCTTGATTTCAGAGTAGGTTAAAATTAAATCTTGTTTAAGGGAAAGAATTTGTTAAAAAATCTATCCAGGGGAATAGATTTGGCCAAATTGCACCTATGTTCTCCCTTCTGACTCGAGCAGGAATAGAGCAGGCTGTACTGTGGCTGCGCATCCAAACTTGAATGAATTGTATTTTCTGTGGACACCGGTGAGCTTGCCATTTCCGGCTTTCTGGTGGAAATCTACCATCATTCTGGAACATTCACTGAGGAGGAAAACAGAAGAGGGAACATTATAAATTTCAGGACATATATTCTTGTCCAGGAGGTAACAAGAACTGAACACAAACTTACAGTAGTTGGTCGCTGGTGTATCTGCTGTATAACTCACAAATCCTTGTCCAGTGCTGGCAACGATTGAGAGCACACTGTGCAGTATAAACAGCAGCGGCAGCTAGAAGAGAAGGGCGGTACTTGAGCATTTGATATTCAACTAGGCAGAGTTCTAGCATGAAAAAGGAGACTAGCTCTAGCTGTGACATGTAGAAAATTGTGTCAGTCTAGACATATAACTAGTGAGAGTTTTGATATCCAAGTCTTGAAACATTGATCAGAAGGTTGTGATACTTCACCTGTTTATCTGAATCTGCCGCCTTCAAGAACCTCCTCATAAACACATATGGTGTCGGAACCGACATATTGAAATGCAGTGTGTTCAGAATCAACTTTTCCTGCGCAATCAGAATATACAGTTCAACACTTAGTACAAATATAATCTCTGGGTAATGGATTGTAGAGTAAAAGAAAACAACGTGAAGGATATGCAAACTCTAGGTAATGGATATGCAAGGATGTTCAAAATAGTTGACAAATTTATAGCACACTGATGGTGGAAATTAGAAAGGATGTATGCATTTGGCAGTTCAAATACACATTAGGCAGGAAAAATGAGCTTGGTTAAGTGTTCGACGGGAGTACCATTTCGAGAATTTGCCCTTTGGTATACGCCCGGTCAGAAATGAGCACTAGATCCTCAACAATGGGAACTGAGACCTCTTCATATTTGCAAGCAAGAAGCATAGCTGTTATCCCAACCAACTGCAGCTTCTTCCTTGCAACCACCTGTTTTTCCAGGAATCTATCTATGATGTTCACTGTAAGAAAAAGTGTTTCATCCATGAGTTCGAATTTGTAATGGACCTGTCAAGGGAGCAATAAAGATGTTAAGGCCCCATGCAATTTCAGATCAGCACGAGTTTTGATGTAGAAGTCTTGTGTACTAAGATACCTCAATGAGCCAGTCAATTAGAATGGCTCTCATCTTGGAGTTTATGTCCTCCTGACTCGTCATGTAGTCAGGTTTCACACAGCTCGCTTCCTGTAAAATGCATCACACTGATAATATTGAAAAGACAATGAAAGATACTGGCGACAACAGAAAAATAGCCGATAGGCATCAGTAATTTATTTATCAATCTTAATCACCTCTTGTTGTTATAATAGTATTAGTTGTTATACAATGTTTTCTTGATCCATATTATTGCTTTGAATGTCTATATGATTGCTACATATTTCATTCGGGAGACTACAATCTGTTATTCTGTGATGACGATATAGAAAAACCAATTACAGCCGTTCAAGTGTAACACAAAAATGCATTCTTAGGACATGGCTAAGTACTAATATCATAACATTTCCAATATGTTGCAGTGGTAGATGTATCATACGAGAATAACTAAAATTAAGCATTTAAAAAAAAAAGATTACTCAAGGTAGTTTCTTGAACTGCATAAGAGAAACCCATCCAAGTTACTCCGACTTAATAACCCTTTTCCAAACTCAGATCATATTGCAGTCAAGATTCTTGTGTTAAGTGGGCTACTGGATACAGGTTACAGGATTATGATGATGTTAACTCGAGCATAAGCACACTGTCCCTACGGAAACATAAATCCAATTTGCATTAGGAACGCATTTCCAAACCAACCCACACTGGTAGTGGTAATGATTCCTGTTGGAACTAAAGCAATGATTACAGGTTTGGATTCATGGTAATTCAAAGATCTAAGCTTACTGTTACGACATAACCTGCTCAATCTATCTCAAGCAAAGTTTTTAGCAGTCAATTCGAGAACTAAAAGGAAGCAAGATATACATCTATTGACACCAAGAGTCAGGAGATTGCCTCAGTTTCCCGGTAGAAATTGTAAAGCTCTTCCACATACTCTGTCACAGCAAGCGGATTTTTCGAGTCAGCCTTGTCAATGTCCATGGTTTCGTCGTTCACGCTATCTTTGTGCTGTTCATCCTGCAAAACCCAACATAACAGTAAGCGGGAGGCGTCAGAAAGATGCCCGAAACCCATCTTTTCCCGGAAACAGTACTAATCACCACAGTGCAAGCTGCAAGGTACCATGTCCGTATCGTCAATAGCCCCGCACAGCTCCACGTGGTGCTCAACTCCAGGTGCTGCATCAGTTTCGATCGCCTGATGCTCAGGGTCTTCTTTGCTCGCCAAGGAGGCGGCATACATCCTGATGAATCATAGAAGAAACACCAGATCAAAACAAAGCCTCCAAGAAACATCAGGGTGCAAGCGCCACAACAGCTAAGGCGTCTGAAGGAACCTGGTCCTGGGGTGGCGGCTCGCCCCTGCTGGCTTCTGCTTATCGCCGCCAATCTTCCTGAAGAAAAGAAAGGAAGGCGAGGGTTACACAAGATTCCGAGCCAAGAAGCGTAGAAAAGACTCGATCTTGGCGAGGAGATTACTGCAGCACGGGCTTCTTGGCGATGGCGCAGGGGTAGGGGTGAGCCCCGACGAGGTTGTTGATGTCCCGGAGCGCCCGCCGGTTCCCCATCTCTGCAGCGCCAACACCCAACGCGAGATCAGAACCAAGAACCGAGACGGCTAAAACATCTAAACATCTGAGAAGAAGATCGATCGGCTCCTTGGCGTCGCGCCCACCAACCTCGGACGCTTGGCAGGGGCTTCCCGGCAGCCGCCACCGGCCTCCGATTCTCGTCGGCCATCCTCTCCTGCATCATCGTCGCGAGAAGATTGGGGGGAGAACGCGGTGCGAGGCAAGGGTCATAATTTGAAAGGAGGGGAAGGCCCAACGGCTAGTGGGGATCGGAACCGGAACCGCTCGAAAGGCTCTAACTTTCCGGGGATAGGACGCTCCCCGTCCTGCACCGCTGACCTGTGGGCCCAGGATTTCATTTGGGTCCATGTGTCAGTGGAAGCAATTTGTCCCAGGACCAGGAGTAGAAGGCGAGCAAAGCCTACACAGATGCATTACAGTTGGTTCTCAAAAAAAAAAAAAGACGCATTACAGTTTTGGGGAATTTGTCTGGAGCACACTGACAAAGTGTGGCTTCGTCCACAACACACTGCCAAAGTCGATTTCGTCTGAGACACACTACGAATCTCTGACAATTGTCTGTGACACACTTTGACCGTTTAATAATTAGTTTCAACTTTTTTATCTCGATACTTAAAATACATTTGGACATGAAACTTGGCACAGATATACACTATCAGATTCTCTATCATAAAAAAATGGAGCTAGATTTTTTTTTGATTGTGGAATCGTTAGCTCATTGTCCGTTGCCCGACCAAAACTGGTGCCAAAATTTTCACAAAAAAACCCTTTTATTGGTGTTGTACTCACTTCGGTTGAGTCTTTCGAAAGACGGACCATATGATTGCCGCTGCTCCTCAGTAGGCTATCCTTACATCTTCGGACCACTATTACTTCAATGCAAGCAAGTCTGCTAACAGCGGTGGAAGGATTGGTCGAACCGTTGCCTTACGAAAAATGTTGTCAAATTTTTTAAAAGAAAGCCCTTTTATTGGTATTCTTCTCACTTTGATTGAGTCTATGAAAAGACGGACCATATGGTTGCCGCTGCTCCTTAGTTGGCTATCCTTATATCTTCGGAGCACTAATACTTCGATGCAAGCAAGCCTGCTAACAGCGGCGGAAGGATTGGTCGAACCGTTGCCCGACCAAAATATGTTGTCAAAATTTTCAGAAAAAAGCCATTTTATTGGTGTTTCCTTCGTTTCGTAGAGTCTATGAAAAGATGGACCATATGGTTGCCGCTGCAATTGGCTATCCTTACATCTTCGGACCACTAATACTTCAATTCAAGCAAGCCTGCTAATAGCGATGGATGGCTTGGTCGAACCGTTGCCCAACCAAAACTGGTGTCAAAATTTTCGCAAAAAAAAACCCTTTTATTGGTGTTGTACTCACTTTGGTTGAGTGTTTCGAAAGACGGACCATATGATTGCCGCTGCTCCTCAGTAGGCTATCCTTACATCGTCGGACCACTAACACTGCAATGCAGGCAAGCCTGCTAACAGCGGTGGATGGCGTGGTCGAACTGTTGCCCTACTAAAACCGGTGTCAAAATTTTTAGAAAAAAGCCCTTTTATTAGTGTTCTTCTCACTTTGGTTGAGTCTTTGAAAAGACCGACCATATAGTTGCCGCTGCTCCTCAGTCGGCTCTCCTTACATCTTCGGTCCACTTATACTTCAATGCAGGCAAGCCTGCTAACAGCGGCGGAAGGCTTGATCGAACCGTTGCCCGACCAAAAAATGCTGTCGAATATTTCAGAAAAAAAGCCCTTTTATTGGTGTTTCCTTAGTTTCGTCGAGTCTATGAAAAGAAGGACCATATGGTTGCCGCTGCTCCTCAGTCGGCTATCCTTACATCTTCGGACCACTAATACTTCAATTCAAGCAAGCCTGCTAATCGCAATGGATGGCTTGGTCGAACCGTTGCCCGACCAAAACTGGTGCCAAAAGTTTCAAAAAAAAACCCTTTTATTGGTGTTGTACTCACTTCGGTTGAGTCTTTCGAAAGACGGACCATATGATTGCCGCTGCTCCTCAGTAGGCTATCCTTACATCGTCGGACCACTAACACTGCAATGCAAGCAAGCCTGCTAACAGCGGTGGATGGCGTGGTCGAACTGTTGCCCTATTAAAATCGGTGTCAAAATTTTTAGAAAAAATCCCTTTTATTAGTGTTCTTCTCACTTTGGTTGAGTCTTTGAAAAGACCGACCATATAGTTGCCGCTGCTCCTCAGTCGGCTCTCCTTACATCTTCGGTCCACTTATACTTCAATGCAAGCAAGCCTGCTAACAGCGGCGGAAGGCTTGATCGAACCGTTGCCCGACCAAAAAATGCTGTCGAATATTTCAGAAAAAAAGCCCTTTTATTGGTGTTTCCTTAGTTTCGTCGAGTCTATGAAAAGAAGGACCATATGGTTGCCGCTGCTCCTCAGTCGGCTATCCTTACATCTTCGGACCACTAATACTTCAATTCAAGCAAGCCTGCTAATCGCAATAGATGGCTTGGTCGAACCGTTGCCCGACCAAAACTGGTGCCAAAATTTTCACAAAAAAACCCTTTTATTGGTGTTGTACTCACTTCGGTTGAGTCTTTCGAAAGACGGACCATATGATTGCCGCTGCTCCTCAGTAGGCTATCCTTACATCGTCGGACCACTAACACTGCAATGCAAGCAAGCCTGCTAACAGCGGTGGATGGCGTGGTCGAACTGTTGCCCTACTAAAATCGGTGTCAAAATTTTTAGAAAAAAGCCCTTTTATTAGTGTTCTTCTCACTTTGGTTGAGTCTTTGAAAAGACCGACCATATAGTTGCCGCTGCTCCTCAGTCGGCTCTCCTTTCATCTTCGGTCCACTTATACTTCAATGCAAGCAAGCCTGCTAACAGCGGCGGAAGGCTTGATCGAACCGTTGCCCAACCAAAAAATGCTGTCGAATATTTCAGAAAAAAAGCCCTTTTATTGGTGTTTCCTTAGTTTCGTCGAGTCTATGAAAAGAAGGACCATATGGTTGCCGCTGCTCCTCAGTCGGCTATCCTTACATCTTCGGACCACTAATACTTCAATTCAAGCAAGCCTGCTAATCGCAATGGATGGCTTGGTCGAACCGTTGCCCGACCAAAACTGGTGCCAAAATTTTCAAAAAAAAAAACCCTTTTATTGGTGTTGTACTCACTTCGGTTGAGTCTTTCGAAAGACGGACCATATGATTGCCGCTGCTCCTCAGCAGGCTATCCTTACATCTTCGGACCACTATTACTTCAATGCAAGCAAGCTTGCTAACAGCGGCGGAAGGATTGGTCGAACCGTTGCCTTACGAAAAATGTTGTCAAAATTTTTAGAAGAAAGCCCTTTTATTGGTATTCTTCTCACTTTGATTGAGTCTATGAAAAGACGGACCATATGGTTGCCGGTGCTCCTCAGTTGGCTATCCTTATATCTTCGGAGCACTAATACTTCGATGCAAGCAAGCCTGCTAACAGCGGCGGAAGGATTGGTCGAACCGTTGCCCGACCAAAAGATGTTGTCAAAATTTTCAGAAAAAAGCCATTTTATTGGTGTTCTACGGACAATATGGTTGTCGTTGCTCCTTAGTCGGCTATCGTGCATCTTCGGACCACTTATACTTCAATGCAAGCAAGCCTGCTAACAGTGGCGGAAGGCTTGATCGAACCGTTGCCTGACCAAAGAATGTTGTCGAATTTTTCAGAAAAAAAAGCCCTTTTATTGGTGTTCTTCTCACTTTGGTGTAGTCTAAGAAAAGACGGACAATATGGTTGCCGCTGCTCCTCTGTCGGCTATCCTTACATCTTCGGACCACTTATACTTCAATGCAGGCAAGTCTGCTAACAGCGGCAGAAGGCTTGATCGAACCGTTGCCCGACCAAAAAATGTTGTCGAAATTTTCAGAAAAATGCCCTTTCATTGGTGTTTCCTTCGTTTCGTAGAGTCCATGAAAAGATGGACCATATGGTTGCCGCTGCTCCTCAATTGGCTATCCTTACATCTTCGGACCACTAATACTTTAATTCAAGCAAGCCTGCTAATAGCGATGGATGGCTTGGTCGAACCGTTGCCCAACCAAAACTAGGGTCAAAATTTTCGCAAAAAAAAACTCCTTTTATTGGTTGAGTACTCAATTTGGTTGAGTGTTTCGAAAGACGGACCATATGATTGCCGCTGCTCCTCAGTAGGCTATCCTTACATCGTCGGACCACTAACACTGCAATGCAAGCTAGCCTGCTAACAGCGGTGGATGGCGTGGTCGAACTGTTGCCCTACTAAAACCGGTGTCATAATTTTTAGAAAAAAGCCCTTTTATTAGTGTTCTTCTCACTTTGGTTGAGTCTTTGAAAAGACCGACCATATAGTTGCCGCTGCTCCTCAGTTGGCTCTCCTTACATCTTTGGTCCACTTATACTTCAATGCAAGCAAGCCTGCTAACAGCGGCGGAAGGCTTGATCAAACCGTTGCCCGACCAAAAAATGCTGTCGAATATTTCAGAAAAAAAGCCCTTTTATTGGTGTTTCCTTAGTTTCGTCGAGTCTATGAAAAGAAGGACCATATGGTTGCCGCTGCTCCTCAGTCGGCTATCCTTACATCTTCGGACCACTAATACTTCAATTCAAGCAAGCCTGCTAATCGCAATGGATGGCTTGGTCGAACCGTTGCCCGACCAAAACTGGTGCCAAAATTTTCACAAAAAAACCCTTTTATTGGTGTTGTACTCACTTCGGTTGAGTCTTTCGAAAGACGGACCATATGATTGCCACTGCTCCTCAGCAGGCTATCCTTACATCTTCGGACCACTATTACTTCAATGCAGGCAAGTCTGCTAACAGCGGCGGAAGGCTTGATCGAACCGTTGCCCGACCAAAAAATGTTGTCGAATTTTTCAGAAAAATGCCATTTTATTGGTGTTTCCTTCGTTTCGTAGAGTCTATGAAAAGATGGACCATATGGTTGCCGTCTCTCCTCAATTGGCTATCCTTACATCTTCGGACCACTAATACTTCAATTCAAGCAAGCCTGCTAATAGCGATGGATGGCTTGGTCGAACCGTTGCCCGACCAAAACTGGTGCCAAAATTTTCACAAAAAAACCCTTTTATTGGTGTTGTACTCACTTCGGTTGAGTCTTTCGAAAGACGGACCATATGATTGCCGCTGCTCCTCAGCAGGCTATCCTTACATCTTCGGACCACTATTACTTCAATGCAAGCAAGCCTGCTAACAGCGGTGGAAGGATTGGTCGAACCGTTGCCTTACGAAAAATGTTGTCAAAATTTTTAGAAGAAAGCCCTTTTATTGGTATTCTTCTCACTTTGATTGAGTCTATGAAAAGACGACCATATGGTTGCCGCTGCTCCTCAGTTGGCCATCCTTATATCTTCGGAGCACTAATACTTCGATGCAAGCAAGCCTGCTAACAGCGGCGGAAGGATTGGTCGAACCGTTGCCCGACCAAAAGATGTTGTCAAAATTTTCAGAAAAAAGCCATTTTATTGGTGTTCGACGGACAATATGGTTGTCGTTGCTCCTTAGTCGGCTATCGTGCATCTTCGGACCACTTATACTTCAATGCAAGCAAGCCTGCTAACAGTGGCGGAAGGCTTGATCGAACCGTTGCCTGACCAAAGAATGTTGTCGAATTTTTCAAAAAAAAAAAGCCCTTTTATTGGTGTTCTTCTCACTTTGGTGTAATCTATGAAAAGACGGACAATATGGTTGCCGCTGCTCCTCTGTCGGCTATCCCTACATCTTCGGACCACTTATACTTCAATGCAGGCAAGTCTGCTGACAGCGGCGGAAGGCTTGATCGAACCGTTGCCCGACCAAAAAATGTTGTCGAATTTTTCAGAAAAATGCCCTTTTATTGGTGTTTCGTTCGTTTCATAGAGTCTATGAAAAGATGGACCATATGGTTGCCGCTGCTCCTCAATTGGCTATCCTTACATCTTCGGACCACTAATACTTCAATTCAAGCAAGCCTGCTAATTGCGATGGATGGCTTGGTCGAACCGTTGCCCGACCAAAACAGGTGCCAAAATTTTCACAAAAAAACCCTTTTATTGGTGTCGTACTCACTTCGGTTGAGTCTTTCGAAAGACGGACCATATGATTGCCGCTGCTCCTCAGCAGGCTATCCATACATCTTCGGACCACTATTACTTCAATGCAAGCAAGCCTGCTAACAGCGGTGGAAGGATTGGTCGAACCGTTGCCTTACGAAAAATGTCGTCAAAATTTTTAGAAGAAAGCCTTTTATTGGTATTCTTCTCACTTTGATTGAGTCTATGAAAAGACGGACCATATGGTTGCCGCTGCTCCTCAGTTGGCTATCCTTATATCTTCGGAGCACTAATACTTCGATGCAAGCAAGCCTGCTAACAGCAGCGGAAGGATTGGTCGAACCGTTGCCCGACCAAAAGATGTTGTCAAAATTTTCAGAAAAAAGCCATTTTATTGGTGTTCTACGGACAATATGGTTGTCGTTGCTCCTTAGTCGGCTATCGTGCATCTTCGGACCACTTATACTTCAATGCAAGCAAGCCTGCTAACAGTGGCGGAAGGCTTGATCGAACCGTTGCCTGACCAAAGAATGTTGTCGAATTTTTCAGAGAAAAAAAGCCCTTTTATTGGTGTTCTTCTCACTTTGGTGTGGTCTAAGAAAAGACGGACAATATGGTTGCCGCTGCTCCTCTGTCGGCTATCCTTACTTCTTCGGACCACTTATACTTCAATGCAGGCAAGTCTGCTGACAGCGGCGGAAGGCTTGATCGAACCGTTGCCCGACCAAAAAATGTTGTCGAATTTTTCAGAAAAATGCCCTTTTATTGGTGTTTCCTTCGTTTCGTAGATTCTATGAAAAGATGGACCATATGGTTGCCGCTGCCCCTCAATTGGCTATCCTTACATCTTCGGACCACTAATACTTCAATTCAAGCAAGCCTGCTAATAGCGATGGATGGCTTGGTCGAACCGTTGCCCAACCAAAACTAGTGTCAAAATTTTCGCAAAAAAAACCCTTTTATTGGTGTTGTACTCACTTTGGTTGAGTGTTTCGAAAGACGGACCATATGATTGCCGCTGCTCCTCAGTAGGCTATCCTTACATCGTCGGACCACTAACACCGCAATGCAAGCAAGCCTGCTAATAGCGCTGGATGGCGTGGTCGAACTGTTGCCCTACTAAAACCGGTGTCAAAATTTTTAGAAAAAAGCCCTTTTATTAGTGTTCTTCTCACTTTGGTTGTGTCTTTGAAAAGACCGACCATATAGTTGCCACTGCTCCTCAGTCGGCTCTCCTTACATCTTCGGTCCACTTATACTTCAATGCAAGCAAGCCTGCTAACAGCGGCGGAAGGCTTGATCGAACCGTTGCCCGACCATAAAATGCTGTCGAATATTTCAGAAAAAAAAGCCCTTTTATTGGTGTTTCCTTAGTTTCGTCGAGTCGATGAAAAGAAGGACCATATGGTTGCCGCTGCTCCTCAGTCGGCTATCCTTACATCTTCGGACCACTAATACTTCAATTCAAGCAAGCCTGCTAATCGCAATGGATGGCTTGGTCGAACCGTTGCCCGACCAAAACTGGTGCCAAAATTTTCACAAAAAAACCCTTTTATTGGTGTTGTACTCACTTCGGTTGAGTCTTTCGAAAGACGGACCATATGATTGCCGCTGCTCCTCAGCAGGCTATCCTTACATCTTCGGACCACTATTACTTCAATGCAAGCAAGCCTGCTAACAGCGGTGGAAGGATTGGTCGAACCGTTGCCTTACGAAAAATGTTGTCAAAATTTTTAGAAGAAAGCCCTTTTATTGGTATTCTTCTCACTTTGATTGAGTCTAGGAAAAGATGGACCATATGGTTGCCGTCTCTCCTCAATTGGCTATCCTTACATCTTCGGAGCACTAATACTTCGATGCAAGCAAGCCTGCTAACAGCGGAAGGATTGGTCGAACCGTTGCCCGACCAAAAGATGTTGTCAAAATTTTCAGAAAAAAGCCATTTTATTGGTGTTCTACGGACAATATGGTTGTCGTTGCTCCTTAGTCGGCTATCGTGCATCTTCGGACCACTTATACTTCAATGCAAGCAAGCCTGCTAACAGTGGCGGAAGGCTTGATCGAACCGTTGCCTGACCAAAGAATGTTGTCGAATTTTTCAGAAAAAAAAAAGCTTCTTGTCATCACTATCATAGTCTAGCTTGTTTCATATTTTAAGTACCATTTAGAGGAATTAATTAGATACCGATTCACCCCCTCCTCTGGGTACCGTGATCCTTGCTAGACTAGGTTAGATGCGCGCTTGGCTAGCTTCTTGTCATCACTATCATAGTCTAGCTTGTTTCATATTTTAAGTACCATTTAGAGGAATTAATTAGATACCGATTCACCCCCTCCTCTAGGTACCGTGATCCTTTCACATAATTTACAATATCGAATTACCTTTTATATTAAAAAAATAATACAAATTTTGTTGATGATAAATAAAAATTATAACGTTACTTCATGCATGCTTTGAACCTATTTCTTAAAAAAAAAAATCAAATTCAACTACTCCCTCCATCCTCGATGTCAAATTGAGGGCATTGTTTAGTTTATACTTCCTCCATTTTTTAATTGTTGTCGTCGTTGAATTTTGAGTTACATTTGACCGTTTGTCTTATTCAAAATATGAGCTCCTATGCAAATTTATAAGTTATGTTTCAATTTTCTTTAGTAATAAAACAATTCATAACAAGATATATAGTAATTTAAAAAATATTTCGAATAAAATAAATGATAAAAAGTAACTTAAAAAATTAATAGCATCAACAATTTAAAAATGAAAAGATATTTGGACTAAGCAACACCAACAATTCGTAAAATGTTATTAATAGTTTTAACTTCACCGTTAATCATGCACTTATTGTAAGTTAGGTACTATCGCTCTCTGATTCTATTGTTCGGGGCGCATCTGGTAGGCTGTAGACAGCAGTAGAGAAGAAACAGATGATCTTTCACTCCATCCTCCTCCATTGGCGTGGCAACCTCTTGCTTTGCCCAATGGCCACGATAAAGGAAGAGTTTCGATTGCATGATCCGAGCCACTTCGGCTTCTTGGCAACGACAATGTTGATGGATTCCAATAGGGGCCTTTGCCCCCCCCCCCCCCCCCCCCCCAATCCTCAATAGTTGGATAAAAAATAAACAACATTCGTTTCATTTTTTTATCTCTGGTCAGATGGCTTCCTCGTAATAGATCGACATCGGCACGACATCTCTATTATCGCCGGCCTTTCTCTGTCCCTGGCATGTCCTCGTTGCTAGTCAACCCCACCGCGTTAACCCGTCAGACTTTGATGCCCGCCCAAGCTCTGCCCACCACCTCCTCTCAGCTCGCATCTCTCGTTTTTTCTAATACACTAAAGCACAACGGCTAAAAAATTCCGATAGTGAAATTCTTTTTCGCCTAGATTCTCCGATGAATGCAAGTGCGCGCTATAAAAAATATTTTAAGCCAAATCATCAAATAATCTTCAAATATTTCCTACTAATTCATGCGATATTTGCATTTGGTCCTCCAAACTTTGGTTGCAACTTGCGAGCTCCGCCTCACGGCACCAAACGTCGTCATGCAAGCAGGGTTTGCAAAACCGATGCAAAGCAGACCTAACCAGAAAAACCAAGAAAACCGGTCAGTTTTCGTCCAAAACCGACATTGTACTTTAGGAAAACAAAAACCGGTCGATTTTACTAGTTTCGGTATGTTCTGTTTTGCAAACCTTCATGCAAGTCGCTCGAGTCGCTGAGTCGTTGACACAGTCAAACCTTATGTGAGCCCTATTCGCTGGGGCCAACCTATCAGTGTTGGATAAGAGCAACTCCAGCAGAGCCCCTAGAATTGAGCCCCTACATGGTCATGTAAGGGCCGGCCCCTACATGTGAGTCTCCAGATTTTGTGTCCAACTCCAGCAGCACCTCCTACATTCTAAGCCCCTACATTTGTGGGTCCTATTTGTCAGTGTCTCATCTTTTCTTCTCTTCTTCCTTCTGTTCCCGAGCGATGCGACTCCAGATCGATCCCATCGGGAGGTCCGAGTCCGCTTGCGCACCATGGCTGCCAAGCGCCGAGCTCACCGCGAGCACGAAGCTCGAAGACGACCACACCCCTTCCTTCCCTCTCGCCGTGGCCGACAGTGGCGGGCCAGATTCGGCACGGCGGCGGGCGACCCGACGGCTTCTCCCCTCCGCCCCGTCGTCTCCTTCCTCCTGCCGAGCGCCAAGCGGCCCGCCATCTCTCTCATCCCGCCGAGCCTCTCCACGCGAATTCTTTGCCAAAAAGCTAACTTTGAGTAACCCGGAATCGACCTATCAACATCAATGGTGCAGCGAGAATTAAAGCCGAGGCATTGACTAAGGATTTTCCATGTCAAATGATATTCCTCCTGGAAAAACCTAAAGGTAATACCGTCATCTACCACGCGTAGGGTGCATAAAAACTGTAGTGTAAGTAAGCGGGAACCCTGCTCATCTACACTTGCAAACTTATCCCACCCTACTGCTTTAAATACTCGAGAAAATTCAGCATCCATACCAATCTTTTGCAGCAGTTCCGTATCAAATGCTCGCGTAGGAGCAAATGTACGGAGTCGGAGAGCTTTGTAGGCGCTCATCTCTTCGTCACCCACCAAGTCGAGGTCGGTGTCGACGAGAAGACGATGCTCGGTGTTGGCTTGTTCCTCCGTTGCGGCTTCATGTTGAGGGCTTGACACTTGTTCGGTGGCGGTGCGGTCGCGAGTGCGAGGTCGAGATGAGCCCGAGCTTGTGCTCCCGGACCGGAACAGCGAGGCGACGGCCTTCCCGGCGCGCTTCATGCTGCAGCGAGGTCGAGCAAGAATGCAAGAACGAAAACTCCGAACGTGTTATGAGAGTGAAAACCAATCGATGAAACTGTCGGTGTTCTTGCAAGCGAGAAAACGCAACTCGGAAAACCAAACCAAATCAAAACTGCAAAGCAAACCAATGGAGAAATATTTTTGCAGAATTTTGAGGCAAGAACCAAGTGAGCACAATGGAGAACTTGAGAGCAATGGAGTGAAGAGTGTTGAGGAGTGGAAATGAGAGTGTGAGAGGGAGAGAGCTTGTGGCCGGCCACCTCCTTATATGGATGAGCTATAACGGCTCAATTTGAAAAGGAGATGGGGTAGGTGACCATTGGGGCAAAGGGGAGCGCGCCCAACGGCCACCCTGGGTCGGCCGACCTGAAATGTGGGGTCGGCCGACCCCCTGTGGGGCCCTCCTGTCATCCCTCTTGGCCCACAGCCCCCAACAGCCAAATGGTGATTGACCACGGTTGCTATGTCCAGAGAATCCTCAAAATTATTTGCTCAAAAAGATTTCCAAATAAAAAGTTGCCTCGAATTCAAAATTTTTTGAAAAAATTCAAAAATCGACATGTTGACGAAAAATTTCAACATGCAAAAATATTTTTGGCTTTTCCATGGTGATATAAGGGTGGTCCAAAAATTTCATCCAAAGATGAGACATTTTGAACGCAAAAGTGTTTTTGGAAATTTTGAATTTTAAATGCATGGCGAGGGAAAAATTCAAATATGCTGGCGGAAAAATTCAAATAAATTTTTGGTGGAGGAAATAAATATGCAGAGTGGTTTGGAAAAAATCCAAATGCAAATTGGTGGAAAATTCAAAGAAAAGATCAAAAAGAAAAAGCAAATAAAAGCAATTGATAATGCCGGTTAACCTGACGGCCAGGGCCGTGTCGTTTAAAGTCCGACGGGCTAAGACTTCTCCGACGGGTTTAGCTCGGTGGCGCGGACCCGGTCCTTGGAGATGAGGACGTAGAGGGCTGCGCCTTGACTTGCCACACTTGTTTCATCTTTGGTGGTGTAGGTGGCTTTTCGGACTTTGGGACGGGTTTCTTAGCCCATAATCCCGGCCTCGTGGTCGTAGGTTTCTTTGGTTGAAATTGCGATGGATTTTCAATCTTTGCCAAGCTCTTCCATAGAGCAATGAGGCTGTCCGTTTTCCTGGCTGTCACTTCAACTTCTTGAATGTTGGAGGTGTTTGGCCCATACTTGACCTTGATCATCGAGCATTGTGTTGGATTAACAATGAGCTAACGATTCCACAATAAAAAAAAATCTAGCTCCATTTTTTTATGATAGAGAATCTGATAGTGTATATCTGTGCCAAGTTTCATGTCCAAATGTATTTTAAGTATCGAGATAAAAAAGTTGAAACTAATTATTAAACGGTCAAAGTGTGTCACAGACAATTGTCAGAGATTCGTAGTGTGTCTCAGACGAAATCGACTTTGGCAGTGTGTTGTGGACGAAGCCACACTTTGTCAGTGTGCTCCAGACAAATTCCCCATTTTTGGTCGTATAGATCCGATCAGACGGCGGTTGGGGTGGCGTGATCCCGGGAGAAGCCCCAGAGAAACGTGAGGAGCGCCTGGTCCGTAGAGCTGTTGAACGTTAGTGATGGATTACATTGTTCTTCTTCGTGGGAGCCTGATGAATTAGTGCTATCTCTCTAGACTGCTAATGATTTAAGTGTACGGATGAATTGCTAATACAGTAAAACTCCTGTACAAAAAAGGTTTGTTTTGGAAGCTTGCATGAACTCTCGAGATTTTCGTCAGTAAATTATTGATGGGCAAGCAGATACTGCTGCGCTGTCGCTATCGGGATTGACATTTTTTTTCCCGAAACAAACGATGCTTTAATCAACCACTATCTCTAGGCATATGGCCGGAGACCAATTCGGTTACAAAGCTCGGTGCTAGGCACCAACACACACGCTCGCCAACTGGCATTGCACTTACACAATGGGCAGCTAGACAGTCTGCCACTTTGTTACAGACCGTTACAGACCGGGAAGCACAAAGAGACTTTACAAGACACAAAATTCTCAGCCCCAGACAAGGCTTTTCTTTCGGGCAAGTCCAGCGCTAAAATCACCCTCGGCATGCCTAGGTGTGCCGGCCGCATTTGCCAAATTTTATACCAGTCAAATGAGTTTGATCCTGTAGCTCCTGTGTTGGGAGCATATCATCCAAGCCCATCAGAGTCCAGAGATATAGGAAGTAAAGGCGAAGGCCTAAGGGTAAAGGTGAGTCATATAGCAAAGGGTCCCTCGTCCGTGACGAAAGATACCAATGTAAGCAAAGTCATGTAACATCGGTCAGCTCTATAAATAGGACCAGACCCTGCAAAAGGAAACAAAGGTTTTGGGGGCCACTAGCCAGGCTGTCATTTTTGCAAACTTGGTTTCCGTGCAATTCAAGCTGCCTTCGTCCAGCATCGCGGACAGAAAGAGGGCTTCAATCGTCGCAAATTCACAAAGACTCATGTTGAGGGCTTCAACTCCCCAACATTTGGCACCGTCTGTGTGCAAACCACACCATGAAAAGAAGACAAGAAGTCAACCCTTTGCATACAACGAAGTCAGAATCACCGAAGAGCAAAAGAATTCAACGATTCAGTTCACATCACAAGACATCAACGTCACATATTGCCCGCACACCAAGGCCTTCGTGATTAAAGCACATCTGGAAGGATTGTAACGAAGAGAAGAGAACAAGAAGCCAGCCCTTCGCACTCAACAAGCTCAAGAGCTAACGAAGAAGGGAAGAGCCCAACACCTAAGTTCACAACATTCCAAGAGACATAGAAGACGGAGAAGACGGAGTTACGTACAAGGACGTCATCAGAGTCAAAGCAACTTGGCACTCAACGAACACAAGAATTAACGAAGGAGAGAAGAAATCAACGCCCCAGTTGTCAACGAAGGTCATCAGCATTATGGATAGCCTGCATAACGAAGCGTTTGAAGTAAGAACAGATGGAAAAATGATCACCCCACGCTACTGATCGACACCAGAAGCCCTGCTAACATCATCCACAAATCCTTTTCAAGAAGAAAATAAAGAAAAGACACTTCTGAGTCAACAATCATGTCCCGAAACCCTTCGGAGAAGAAGTTGCATACAAGAACGTCGTTAGAATCAAAATAGCTTTCGAAGAACACGAAAAACTATCGCACAACAAGGAAAGAAACAACCAGATTCGACCTGCTTCGAAGCACAGTCAAACACATCTCGACAAGGAAGAAAAGAATCTTAATTAACGACAACGAAGAAGCACACAAAAGGCTTCACTTGATCATTAAGAAGAAGCTAGTTTGACAAAGAAGTCTACAAACTAAGGGGGCTACACGAAGAGTAACAGAACAAATTCAAGACATCAAAATTCTACAAATCCTACTTGTTGATGTTTAGTAACTGCCCGACGAGTAAATTTGTACTACGCGCTCGACTTAAATGTGGGTTTTGCGATTGAGGCGGTGGGTTATACTGTTTCAAGCACAAATGCCCTACGTCCAGTTCAAGGTGGAGATGGATTGCTCGTAGTAGGGGTCACATAGTCAATCAGTCAAAGAAAAACATGGATTGGTGACAAGGTAACCAAATGCAATTTATTGCTATTTCTCGTAATTTATAAAGATGCAATCTTTTATCGAGGTAACAGAAAAATCTAATCTTGGATCAAGAAAATCTAATCTAATCTTGGTAACAGAAAAATGGACTACATTTTTCCACTTTGGGATTTGTCATCAATATCGGTTGGGAGCAGAAAGTGGGTGTATCATAACTGAAGTGCATAGAAATTGCAAAGGTAGGGACCTTAAATAAAGAAGATGTATTTCTAAAACAATAAAATCTAATCTTGGATCAAGAAAATGTATTTCTGAAAAGTTATGCTAACTGTAGGCTTTTGATGAAATTTCTGGAATCCCATCCTCTCATTTCCTTCTCAGGTTACACATATAGGTACAACACATGGGCTTATGGGCCCTATTATACACAGTCCAACACTCCCCCTCGAGATGGGCAATAGATATCTATCATTCCCATCTTGTTACACGCTATATTACACTCTTTTACTCCTAAGCCTTTAGTTAAACAATCAGCTATTTGATTACTCAAGTTTACATGACTCAACTCTAGCACACCACCATCTAATTTCTCTTTGATGACGAACCGATCGATCTCCACATGTTTTGTTCTGTCATGCTGAACAGGATTGTTAGCTATATTAATAGCCGACTTGTTATCACACCAAAGCTTCAACGGACCTTTTCTGAGAACATTCAACTCCGATAGAAGATTCCTTACCCATAACATCTAACATAACACATGTGACATAGCTCTATACTCTACTTCAGCAGTTGAGCGGGACACAACTACTTGTTTCTTACTTCTCCATGACACCAAATTTCCTCCGACAAAGACACAATAGTCTGAAGTCGATCTTCTATCATCAAGGGAATTAGCCCAATCAGCATCACAATAACCCTCCACTTTCAGATGACCATGGCTCTTGAAAATTGTTCCCTTTCCATGACTACTCTTCAAATATCGTAGTATGCGATAAACAACATCAAGATGTCCAGTTCTAGGATCGTGCATGTATCTGCTCACAACACTAACAGCATATGAGATATATGAGATATAAGGCCTTGTATGGCATAAATAGATAAGCCTCCCAATCAATCTCTGATATCACTCCTTGTTCACTGGATCACCAGATTTAGCGCATATTTTGTGGTTTGGATCAATAGGTGTCGATGCAGGTCGACATCCAAGCATGCTGGCCTCTATGAGTAAGTCCAGAGCATACTTCCTCTGTGAGAGTACTATGCCCTTTGGAGATCGAGCGATCTCAATACCAAGGAAGTACCTAAGTGCACCAAGGTCCTTTACCTTAAATTCTTTGCTTAGATTCTCTTTAAGACGTTTGATCTCCACTTCATCATCACAAGTAATGGTGATACCATCCACATATACAGCCAACACTGTGTGATTTTATGTCCTGAATGTCTGTAAAAAACAGTATGATCTCCGTTGCACTGCTTGTATTCCATAGCACATAGCGCACGTCTAAACCTGTCAAACCATGCATGTGGTGATTGCTTGAGATACAAAGACTTCCTCAGTCTGCATACCTTACCAACTGCATTGGACTTAGAAAAACCAGGTGGAATTTCCATATACACCTCTTCCTGGATATCGCCATGTAAGAAGACATTTTTTACATCTAGCTGATAAAGAGGCCATCCAAAATTTGCCGCACAAGACATCAGAATTCTCACTGTACTCATCTTTGCCACCGGTGCAAATGTCTCATCATAATCAATGACATGTCTAGCTATCCTCTTGCAACTAGTCGAGCATTGTATCTTTCCACCTTACCTTCTTTACATTAAAGACCCACTTGTAACTAACAGCTTTCTTACGTGTAGGTAACCGCACAAGATCCCATGTTTTATTTTTTTTTCAAGGGCCCTCAACTCTTCCAACATGACTTCACACCATTTAGGATCTTGTTTTGCTTCTTTGCCACAGACTGTAGTGATGCAACAAACGCTCTATACGTAGGCGACAAGGATGCATAAGAGACATAATTACTGATGTCTTTCTCATATCCATACCTTGGAGGAGGAACTCCCGCATTTGCTTGAGTACTTTTTCGTACTACAATAGGTTGATTGTCTGGCAAAGGGCTTTCAATTTCAGTCTCAGAGGATATCTACCACTTCTTGTCCATTGTTGGACACTATAGCTGATGGACATTGTTCTGGGGCTGATGATGGAACCACCTCTCTGTAACCTCCTTTTGAGATCTAAATTTTTTCCTAGTATACACTATGTTCTTCCACCTCTCACACATCGAGCTATCTTCCTGAGAAGATGTTGACCCAGGCACTACCTCCACTCGCTTTGTTTGGGAATAAAACCACTAATCACCGATTCCATCTTTCTCGGTTGTTGCTCACTTGAGCTACCTTGCACATCACCATTCTCCCCCTCTTGGCCATCACCATCCATGCTAGGAGCATCAAGATCAGTAAACAAAGAACTCAAAATATGTCTTTTCTCCATAAAATGATAAGATTCCCTGAATATAACAAATGTCTTTCGGTGGGGCACCAACTCTTATAACCTTTTTGACTTGATGAGTAACCCACAAATATGCATTTAACTGCTCGGGGTCCCGGGCAAAGCAAGTGCACCCAAATGCTTTAGGTGGAACAATAAACTTATTAACTCCTTTTAACGTCTCATAAGGAGTTCTCCACCAAAGCAATCTTGAAGGTGTGCAATTGATCAAATAGACAGCTGTCATCACTGCTTTGCTCCATAAAAACTTTGGCACATTCATAGTATACATGAGTGAACGCGCAATCTCCAAGATATGACGAGTTTTCCTTTCAGCTACTCCATTATGTGGAGGTGTATCAGGACATGTTGTTTGATCCAATATACCATTGGCTGAAAAATAACTTTCAAACTCATTATTCACATACCGGTTTCGTTGTCCGTTCTTAATACTTTAACTTAGGCATCATATTGATTCCCGTTAAGTGAGCAGAAATCTTTAAAACATTTAAGAACCTCATTCTTCTGCTTCATGAGATATATCCAAGTCACCTGAGAATAGCAATCAATAAATGTTACAAAATACTTCATTCCACTTATCGAGATAACTGGGCACGTCTAGACATCAGAGTGAATAAGCATAAACGGAGATATGCTTCTAAGCCCCCTACTTACATACACTGATCTTGTATGCTTTCCATACTCACATGCATCACAAACAAGCTTTCTTCTGTCGACTTTACTCATGATCTCAGGAAATACCTTGGCCATAGTATCAAATGACAAATGTCCGAGTCGACAATGCTCAAGTATTACCTTAGCCTCCTTAGCAGTGCATAAGGTATCTTCTCTTCTATCCAAAAACCATAGGCCATTACGCCTTATGCCACTACCGAGCATTCTTCCAGTCCTCCTATCCTCAATTAAGCAATTCTCTCGATCAGGAGTAACCCGACATTCCATATGATCCACCAAAGCACTTGGATACTAGATTAACAAGAAAGGAGGGAACATATAAAACCGACGCTAATGTAATTAATGGAGTGCACTGAACTGTGCCCACACCTTTAATAGGTTGAGCAGTTCCGTCGGCAGTTTGAATACTTTCCTTTGGCGTAGGAGCAAGTGGATTATACGACGTAAATTCACTTAATGTACCAGTCACATGTTTTGATGCACCTGAATCTAGTATCTAATTTGCAAGAGATGTACCTTTATTAGGATGAGCGAGATTGACAAGACTCCCATGGATTGTCTTGATCTCCTTCAATTCTCTTGTATTTGACATCAATTCTGAACTTTTTGCCAAAAACAATTGAGCTATCTTCTCAAGTTGATTTGCTGTGAGAATATGGGCCAACTTGTCAAATACTTGCTCAATTTCTTTGCTCTTTGCCATTCGTCCGGTTTCACAGTGAACAATGCTTCTCTTCTTCCGCAACAACCAAGGAAACACAAAGCTTCACCGCAGCTTGATTGGATTTTGGTAGAAGCACGAATATCTCTACTTTCCCAAACACAGAGCACCCCTTTTTCTTAATCAGCAGTAGGTGTACAAAGAAACACCGGCCACCACCTGCTAATCCCCAACAACAGATTGCCTCTATGATTTTCTTCTCTCTCACCTCTGTACTGCTCCACCACTAGCACCACTTCCAGAAGCAGCCGCAGCTTAGGCTGAGTACTAACGATGCACCTGCTGCTTCGTTGCTAGCTCCGGCAGCACAACCAACCAGACAACCAGTTCACGATCCTGCAACAGCTCGCCTACACCAATCTCTCAGCTACACCTGCACAGCAGCACCTCCACAAGAAGTCACGAACAGAGCGCGAGCACTGTTGAAAGGTGAAAATGGTATGACAGAGAGCACAAGTGTGTAGTGAATTGGTAATCTTCCATTGACCTCAAGATTACATATTTATAGGAGAATACAACATAGATATTCTTGTAGTCCTTGAATTGCCCGGTAGTGGTAGCAATTCATACTCCGTCTAATGGTAGCAATATTGCTCCTTAACCCTGGCTATAACAATGCATTAAGCACGGCAGTTACAATATTGTCTTAACCATGGCTATCATGGCTCAGCCATGAGTGCTGCAGTGACGAGAGCAATAAGGATTGTAACACTCCCCCTTTTGATCGAGTCCATCTTGAGATCAACATGTTCTTTTGAAAAAAAGCCTGTGGAAAAAAAATAGGAATAACATGTGTGGTGATTACTTTATCATGAACCTACAAGGTTTAAGGAGTAATCCATGCCTTGATTTTTATCTCTAGAAAACCCTGTGGGGAAAACATGCGATAAGGCATATGCTTGCATCAACCATTGTCTCATTAAAACTTGTATGAGAAAAACCTGATGGTAAAACCTCATAAAAGAAAAGAGTACAATGTGAAGCGTCTAACAAGGTCTATCATTCAGAGAGTCTCCCCCTGAAGCTTGCAAGTCTCTGAGCTGTCTCATACCAATTCCCTTAACACATTTCTCAAATGAGGAAGTGGGTAGGGACTTAGTGAAGAGATCTGCCAAATTATCACAAGACTTTGTCGGTAAGATATCTATTTCTCCACTTTGCTGAAGCTCATGGGGATAAAACAACTTAGGAGTAATATGTTTGGTGATATTGCTCTTGATGTAGCCTGTTTGCATTTGTGTAATACAAGCAGCATTATCTTCATAGATAATGGTAGGATATTCTGAGAATCAATACCACATGATTGCTCAATGTGGTTTATCATTCTGCAGAGCCACATGCATTTTTTTTCTCGAAAACGATGGAGAGCGCTTCATTACATTAAGAAGAAGTGGGATAAGAAACCCAGTACAACGCACACCACACCCAAAGTCTTAGATCACATTCGCGCCTGCAACAAAAAAATAACCTGACCTATCTAAACACATGACCTAAACATTCGGTGAGGGGGTAGTCAAGAGGGATAGCCCTCGAGCCCCAGCCATCACCCACAGTTTACGTTCTTCTCCAGCCAAACTCAGCGCGCTAGTGAGGCTGGCGTAATTCCATCGAAACACAACGGTTTCGATGGTTCCAAACAGTCCAAGCCCCTAAAATGATGAGGGAGTTGATTCCATCTCGTAACAATCCGCTGGCAGCACCATCCATCCTTTCCCACCAACTATCAAAGGAGCTTTCATCAGGCTGCGGTGAGAGTGAATGGAGTCCTACCTGCCGAAGCAATAAGAACCAGAACACATGAGATGAGGAGGTGGTCTATGGACTGTTTGGGAGTCCTCCTGATCACAAAGCGGGCAAAGCTCATGGTGAGGGAGGTCATGCCGTGCAAGGCGGTCCGCAGTCCAGCATCTTTTATATGCCACTAGCCAGAGGAAGAAACGGCATTTAGGAGGCGCCCACGATTTCCAAATATGCTCATAGGGACCAAACAGAGTAGCACCCAAAAACAATGCTTCGTATGGAGATTTTGCAGAATGTTGTCCTATAGAGGAGAGCCGCCAGACGTGAGTATCATCTACCTCCGGCTGCAACATAATTTCTTCCAGAATATCCCAGAGTTGTAGATACTCAATTATAACTCCAACGGTGAGCGCTCCCTGTATATCCAAGACCCATGCCCTGATGGTGAGGGCTTCTTGAACTGTACGATGTTTGGTTCTCTTCGAGACTGCTGCAAATAGGCGAGGTGCGAGTTCTGCAATACATCGTCCGTGGAGCCACCGATCTGTCCAGAATAAAGTTTGAGCTCCATTGCCAATTTCAGACGCCATAACAACTTGATCAGGAATCTGCATGGGAAGCGCAGACCACGGTCGTTGCGGTTCGGTCTTCTGTAACCAGAGCCAACGAACACGCAATGCCCAACTCAAATTTGTGAGGTTTGCAATACTGTGCCCCCCGAACAAGCAACGAACACGCAATGACCCCCAAGCTCCAACGGACGACATACTGTGCCCCACGCCACTAGACAGTGGCCACCACTAGCATCCTTGCATCCTCTCCATAGGTACCCACGTTGGATTTTGTTGACAGCTTTGACAGCCCATTGAGGAAAGTCGACAGCCATTACAATGTAGATTAGCATTCCTGTAAGAAACGGATCTGAATCCGTCGCCCTGCTCTTGTCATGAGATCAGGTTTCCAACCCGGAAGCTGGTCCGCTATACGGTCAATGATGGCTGAATATGTTCTTTCTTCAGTTTCTTTAGAGATAAGGGCAATCCCAAATACTTGCACGGGAAATCCGATACTTCACAAGGAAGAAGCTGCTGCACAACCTCAACTTCTGATTCACTACAATTGATCGGCAGCACATTGGTCTTTTGGAGATTAGTTCTAAGGCCAGAAGATTCACCAAACAGCTGCAATATCTTAAGCGGCCGGCCTTAGAAAAATGACGGCATCATCAGCGTAGAGAGATACACGATGCTGCAAGGCACGCCTTGACAGAGGCTGCAACAATCCACTAGTACAGATCTGCTGATTTATGACGAAATGACTGTAGTTCTGTCACTATTTTGGCGGTTTTTCCCATTTCTGGCCAACTTTATGACGATTTTCGTGGTCTGTCACTAACAAGCCATATTTGTGACAAAAACCATATAAATCGGTGCACAGGATCGTCCGGTGCCGTCAGTTGACTGTTTTGGGTGCCCGATTCGTCACTAAAAATCCCGTTGCGAGTACGACGACCAACGGGGACCCCAATTTTCGTCATAAACCCCACCTCAGGGACGTTTCTGGCCTACGTGGCATCCCAGTCAGGAAGCGGGTCCCCACGTGTCAGGCCTCACGGAGCCCACGGTCAAACCATTTTCGTCACTAATTTCGTTTGACCGCGTATAATGCCACGTGGCGCACCATGAAGCACTCTACGAGCCCACATGTCAAGCACCGTGGGGCCCACGGTCAAGCTATTTTCGTCGCTTATTTGTTTGACCACGTAAAATGCCACGTGGTGGACCATCAAGCACTCTGCGGGCCCACATGTCAAGCACCGTGGGTTCCACGGTCAAGCCATTTTCGTCACTTATTTTGTTTGACTGCGTAAAATGCCATGTGGCGGCCAATCAAGCACTCTGCGGGCCCACATGTCAGGCACCGTGGGGCCCACGATCAAGCCATTTTCATCATTGATTTTGTTTGAGCGTGTAAGAAGCCACGTGGCAGACCATGAAGCACTCTGCTGCCCCACATGTGTTGGCGCTTTCTATGTACCCATTTTACATGACAAATATGGTGTTTTTAACGCCTTATTATGTCATTATTGCTAACAATTAACCCTATTATTATATATATGCGTAGTTTCTGTGTATTTGGAAGGATTTGCAGAAAACAGGTGAAAATGGCGAGACTACAGATAAAGAGCTACCAGAGGCTCGAAGAACGAAGAATTTGGAGGCCGTGCCGGTCGGCATAGTCCTCGTGCCGACCGGCACCACCAGGGTTAAGCCCAAAACATAAAACCCACTCAGAGAAGATGAAGCCCAGAAGACATACCAGAGTCGGAGTCGGTGAAATCCAGCCCACAATCAAAAGGAACTATAAAGATAAGATCTTGGTCGCGAAACAAAGGAGGAAGCGAACAGATAGAAGTTGTGACCTAGGTTGAAGGTTGTGGCGGCGAAGACGGCGATCACCGGTCATCACCACCAAAAAGGAAGATCGTGCCGACCGACACACTGCGGTGCCGATCGGCACCTGTGCATCCACGCCAAAATCCCGCGTCCTATTGTAGCCATGTTCATGTGTTGCAGTATGATGCGTGAGTAGATCTCATATTCTCTCCGTGGCGAGGGAAAGCTGGTTATGTAACTCTCACACTTACGATACTCTTTTGATGCGTTCAGTCTATGTGATGCGTTTATTCCGTATCTGATCAATACATGAATTCATTAGTGTAGTTGTGGCCACAGCTATGCTATCGATTATCACATAGTGCAGGAAACCATAGGGAGCTATTAACCCTTGTCGTGACAGGATCGGGGCGAACGAAACCACCTTGTCTTGTAGAATACTAAACCTATCATTTGAACAATAACCCGAGTTGCATGCCAGCGTCCCAAACTATAGGAGAGAATCCTTCTTATAACCTTGTTACAACCGCAGGCTCTTTCACCTTTGTTAATCATCCTTTTCACACACTACTTCTGCTATATTAATTTAGTAGTTTAAATAATAGTTTAAGTCCTGCTTGTTCTCTGTGGATTCGATATTAAACCTTGGAATACTCTAAGGGAAAGTGCTACAACTGTACACCGTCCACTTGCGGTATATAAATTAGGTGCGTATAAACGACCAACAAGCTCTTTCTGGCGCCGTTGCCGGGGAACAAGCCAGTCCTTTTACTATTTATTTATTCTACTAACCTCTAATCCTCTCTTTTCTAGTTTGTTTGTGTTTTTTTTCTGTGTTTTCAGGATGGGTACTCCTGAACTGTCACACCCGGTTCAAAGAAAATAACCGAATGTACTCCACATGTATGCCAGGATCAGTTAATCATACATGTAGCCGACAAATAGTGAAATATCATTATTACAAGCCAGGTAAACGTCAAATATTCGATACATAAGGACCCGTAGGTCTAAAAAAAAAGTACATTTGCAGCAATCAAGCGAAGCGTGTCTCCCATCTCCACAGGCGTTGTCCGGAGGAGCGCCAGCCTCTAGTATGTAGCGTCCGGATCGAAGTCGTCGTCATTGAAGTTCATCTCTCCTCCATCTTCGTCTGAGCAGCAGTATATGGCAAAAAAAAGAGGAATATAGTACCGTGAGTACATAAAGTACTCAGCAAGTGTGGGAAAAATATGACATGATGGCCATAATCAAGAAAGGCTCGACTCGGGTTTACTGCACTATGCAAGACTAACAACAAAGCATCCTAATTACTAGGTGTCATCTCTCCAACAGAACTGAAAACAACAAGGAAAGCTCATCGGATTCCCAATCCGACTACCGACTCACCAGGTTACCACCACCTGGCTACCAACAAACCAACCCACCAAGCCCCCACTAATCACGAATAAGTCCAGGCCACTCTTAACCGTGAGCACGGCTGTCATGACAGTTGATATCTCTGCAGAGTTTGCGCACGTTCCCCATGAGTCGTGTTTCCCGTTTTGCTTCACACTTCCGAGGTGTGCAGCCAAGGTCACACTACAAGGCCTTTCTAAGGCTCCTCTCAACCTGTAGACACCCGCTAAGGTTCCACCGCTAACAGCATATTGGAGTCCATTTTACCTCCGCTGCAGAAGCCCCCTCTGGCGCCACTAAACATCCGAATGGTGTGTACAGAGAAGAAGAGGATAACCAATTACTTAGCCAGGCTGTACCCATATAGGTCTCATGGCTGCGCTGTTAAGCCGGGTTACATGCTTCATGAACCGGTCCTTAGAACCTATAGCAGGCACTAGCACACACCGAGATCTCATGCACGACGGCACCATACCAAACATCCCATCCTGCCAAGGTTCCTAATCTCCATGTCACTAAAAGAAATTACCATCCCATGAGTGTTCAGTATATTATTAGTCAAGTTAAGGTACCACCCTCTGACAGCAACTAGCATTAATCTACCCAAACCTATGTACTATACTCATCAAGGGGCTTCAAGGAATAATAAGGAATTAACTAGTAAACCATAACATGGGATTCCAATTTAAGACATGCATGCATAAATGAAAACTAGACACTCCTAAGATGGGTTCAGTATGGTCAACGGCACTTGCCTGGTTGCTGCTCAAATGCTTCAAAATCCTGATCTTGGAGGTTGAATGCCGGCTCTTGAATATAATCTGTCCGCGCAATTCGTACCGACAAGCAAACAACAAACACACTGAGAAAAACAGAATCAAACAGAAGAAGCACAGTAAAACAATCACACCACCAGAAAGCCTACGTCGTAACCGTCGCGTGAGAGCAAGAATTGTCCAAAACGGAGTTTGTATGAAAAAGATATAAGCAGAACAAGCTAACAAGTCTTTCTGAAACTGCTACAGTAACGTCATGTACTCTGTTTCATGCAGAAAACGGATTATCTGAAGATCGGCAACATGCTGACGAGCAACAGGGGTTAATGTATTTTTATACAGGAAAAGGACCATCAGAGATTGAAAAGTAGGGTGCTGCCTGATCTGATTAGCAATCAACGAATGGGCAGCAAGGATCCTAGCCATACTAGCAGGTCTAGCTGACGAGGTTGAACAAAGAATATACAGAAACGTCATGACTGCGGCGTCAAACTCCAGGAGACTGACTAACCTATCCTACGATCTACGAAACTCAGATCAAGGAAAGGCAGCGCAAACAAAAGAGACCGGCCTGGAGTTCTCACCTACGGCGTTGCGACGGCAGGGAGCGATTCAGGGCGTTCTCGCGTCGGTGACGACGGGTCGTGGTTGCCGGCGTTCGTCGAGGACCAGGGATCATGCTGCAGCATTGGAGTTGAGATGTGTCAGGTCGTTCAGATGTTATGGTCGTCCTGAGATGCCGAGCGAAGTGTCAGTGTGACTGGAAAACACCCAGAAGTGCAACGGCAATCGCAAATGACGGTGCTGCTCACCGGAGCTGTCGGAGATGTGATTTCCCGGGCAGTGAGGCGACGGTGACGGGCTTCTTGATCCTCTGGTTGCCCTGTGATGTGAAGGCATGGATCGGCAGCGGTCCGTGGCGGCTCACGGCGACGAAGCGCTCAGCATCGACTTACCAGAGACGGCGGCGGCTTCAGTTCTCCCTGGGCAACGGAGAGCAGGAGAGGTGGCCTGCTGATTTGGTTGAATGATGGAAGGAGTATGTGGCGTTTTCCATGGAAGAAGGACACGCTCTAATGAAGAAATCAATGGAATTGATTAGCGGCAATGAAGATTATGGCAGTTTTTGCCATATATTAAGGCACGGCCTGCATGCAAGAGATAAGGAAAGAGACGATGGGATATTTTTGGAAGAGTTGCTGACTGTAGTTTGCATTGTATACTGACTGCTATCGAGTTTGAAATTCATTTTTCATACAAATGCAAACAAACAACATGATGCATGTTGAACTTAGCCAAATTTTATTTAGAGAAAAATGGAACAATTTTTTTTATTTGAATTAATTTACTTTTCTTAAAAACCTGGGTGTCACAAATCTACCCCACTAAGAATGAATCTCGCCCTCGAGATTCGAGAACCTAAGAGAAAAGATCGGAAAACTCAGCCTTGCTGTTGTCTTCTCTCCCATGTAGCCTCTTCTCCTGACTTATGCTTCTACTGCACTCCCCACATATGAATCATCTGGTTCCGGGTAACGCGTTCCGACGTCTCAATAATCTTAACTAGATGTTCAGAATGAGAAAGATCCTCCTGAATGTTCAGGTCCTCCACTGGCAGTTGCTCCTCTGATGCTCTCAATCATTTCTTCAAATGTGGAATGCGGAACCGACAGCTGCGGTGGTATTAGTAAAAGAACTAAGATAAATAGGACTCCCAGCTATATGCATCAATGAAACTTTAAACGATGGATGGATTGTAATAGTGAGTGAAGGATGCAGCCATGGACAAGTTGCCGAGGCGTTCCATGGTTGTATCAGCACATCAAACAATATTTAAAAGCAAGCCAGATCACACAAGCAAACAAGATTTCAACACACCACACGAGCTAACGATGCTAAAACGTTTGTATAATACAACTCTAGATGGGTGATTCCTGTGCCTCTTAAGTAGCAGCATCTGGGAGAGTGTTGATTGAAAGCGATTCTGGACTAAGAGTTGGCGGACGACCGATAGGCCTGCACGGTGGAGATCAGCTAGATGTCCGGGTGTTGCGCTTGGTGGATAGCTCGTACTCGACGCTTCTATCTTGCACCCTCTGGTAGCCTTCAATGTAGCCTCCACACGTGACTCTGGTCTTGATGTAATACAGTTTCATCGGCCTATGCTCCTGGCCAACAATGATCATCTCCCTGGAGGTGTCAAGGTGCTTGATATATTGATCTGAGTTGTAAGGGTCCACCAAAGGCAGCTCTAGAAAATCTTGCAGTGCCACCATACATCCTGGCATCTTGGTCCAAACTGGTACTTCCAAAGACGAGATCTAGTGCTCATGCATGCGTACGTGTGATCTTTTTTTTTTTTGAAAAGCGAGAAGAGTCGGTAACAATTTTAGAATATTTGAAATAGAGAAAGCAAATGAAATGGCCATTTTACAAGACTTTTCAAACAAGTTGAAATATTTCAAACAAAAAGAAACTTTGCATACTTTTAATAAAACAAAACAGGTAAACATAGTGATGATTTTGAAAGATCCAAACAGAAGTTAAATAAATCAATAACCGAATAGAGAAAGCAAAGGCAGAAGAACAAGGGATGTTTCAATTTTTTTTAATAGTTTTGATATGCGAAAATAATCCTTAATGACGACCATTTCTACCTAGGCTCGCGTCCTACGGACACGCTCGGCTCTGATACCACTTTGTCACACCCGGTTCAAAGAAAATAATCGAATGTACTCCACATGTATGCCAGTCATACATGTAGCCGACAAATAGTGAAATATCATTATTACAAGCCAGGTAAACGTCAAATATTCGATACATAAGGACCCGTAGGTCTAAAAAAAAAGTACATTTGCAGCAATCAAGCGAAGCGTGTCTCCCATCTCCACAGGCGTTGTCCGGAGGAGCGCCAGCCTCTAGTATGTAGCGTCCGGATCGAAGTCGTCGTCATTGAAGTTCATCTCTCCTCCATCTTCGTCTGAGCAGCAGTATATGGCAAAAAAAAGAGGAATATAGTACCGTGAGTACATAAAGTACTCAGCAAGTGTGGGAAAAATATGACATGATGGCCATAATCAAGAAAGGCTCGACTCGGGTTTACTGCACTATGCAAGACTAACAACAAAGCATCCTAATTACTAGGTGTCATCTCTCCAACAGAACTGAAAACAACAAGGAAAGCTCATCGGATTCCCAATCCGACTACCGACTCACCAGGTTACCACCACCTGGCTACCAACAAACCAACCCACCAAGCCCCCACTAATCACGAATAAGTCCAGGCCGCTCTTAACCGTGAGCACGGCTGTCATGACAGTTGATATCTCTGCAGAGTTTGCGCACGTTCCCCATGAGTCGTGTTTCCCGTTTTGCTTCACACTTCCGAGGTGTGCAGCCAAGGTCACACTACAAGGCCTTTCTAAGGCTCCTCTCAACCTGTAGACACCCGCTAAGGTTCCACCGCTAACAGCATATTGGAGTCCATTTTACCTCCGCTGCAGAAGCCCCCTCTGGCGCCACTAAACATCCGAATGGTGTGTACAGAGAAGAAGAGGATAACCAATTACTTAGCCAGGCTGTACCCATATAGGTCTCATGGCTGCGCTGTTAAGCCGGGTTACATGCTTCATGAACCGGTCCTTAGAACCTATAGCAGGCACTAGCACACACCGAGATCTCATGCACGACGGCACCATACCAAACATCCCATCCTGCCAAGGTTCCTAATCTCCATGTCACTAAAAGAAATTACCATCCCATGAGTGTTCAGTATATTATTAGTCAAGTTAAGGTACCACCCTCTGACAGCAACTAGCATTAATCTACCCAAACCTATGTACTATACTCATCAAGGGGCTTCAAGGAATAATAAGGAATTAACTAGTAAACCATAACATGGGATTCCAATTTAAGACATGCATGCATAAATGAAAACTAGACACTCCTAAGATGGGTTCAGTATGGTCAACGGCACTTGCCTGGTTGCTGCTCAAATGCTTCAAAATCCTGATCTTGGAGGTTGAATGCCGGCTCTTGAATATAATCTGTCCGCGCAATTCGTACCGACAAGCAAACAACAAACACACTGAGAAAAACAGAATCAAACAGAAGAAGCACAGTAAAACAATCACACCACCAGAAAGCCTACGTCGTAACCGTCGCGTGAGAGCAAGAATTGTCCAAAACGGAGTTTGTATGAAAAAGATATAAGCAGAACAAGCTAACAAGTCTTTCTGAAACTGCTACAGTAACGTCATGTACTCTGTTTCATGCAGAAAACGGATTATCTGAAGATCGGCAACATGCTGACGAGCAACAGGGGTTAATGTATTTTTATACAGGAAAAGGACCATCAGAGATTGAAAAGTAGGGTGCTGCCTGATCTGATTAGCAATCAACGAATGGGCAGCAAGGATCCTAGCCATACTAGCAGGTCTAGCTGACGAGGTTGAACAAAGAATATACAGAAACGTCATGACTGCGGCGTCAAACTCCAGGAGACTGACTAACCTATCCTACGATCTACGAAACTCAGATCAAGGAAAGGCAGCGCAAACAAAAGAGACCGGCCTGGAGTTCTCACCTACGGCGTTGCGACGGCAGGGAGCGATTCAGGGCGTTCTCGCGTCGGTGACGACGGGTCGTGGTTGCCGGCGTTCGTCGAGGACCAGGGATCATGCTGCAGCATTGGAGGTGAGATGTGTCAGGTCGTTCAGATGTTATGGTCGTCCTGAGATGCCGAGCGAAGTGTCAGTGTGACTGGAAAACACCCAGAAGTGCAACGGCAATGGCAAATGACGGTGCTGCTCACCGGAGCTGTCGGAGATGTGATTTCCCGGGCAGTGAGGCGACGGTGACGGGCTTCTTGATCCTCTGGTTGCCCTGTGATGTGAAGGCATGGATCGGCAGCGGTCCGTGGCGGCTCACGGCGACGAAGCGCTCAGCATCGACTTACCAGAGACGGCGGCGGCTTCAGTTCTCCCTGGGCAACGGAGAGCAGGAAGGAAACAAGGAGGTGGCCTGCTGATTTGGTTGAATGATGGAAGGAGTATGTGGCGTTTTCCATGGAAGAAGGACACGCTCTAATGAAGAAATCAATGGAATTGATTAGCGGCAATGAAGATTATGGCAGTTTTTGCCATATATTAAGGCACGGCCTGCATGCAAGAGATAAGGAAAGAGACGATGGGATATTTTTGGAAGAGTTGCTGACTGTAGTTTGCATTGTACACTGACTGCTATCGAGTTTGAAATTCATTTTTCATACAAATGCAAACAAACAACATGATGCATGTTGAACTTAGCCAAATTTTATTTAGAGAAAAATGGAACAATTTTTTTTATTTGAATTAATTTACTTTTCTTAAAAACCTGGGTGTCACATGAACCGACTCATACGGTTAGAGAGCATTCACTACCGTCTCCAGGATTGCTGATCCCACACACTTCTGATGAGAAAGTCACTGCTTCGTCATACGTTCTTAACCCGACCATCATCAATATGGTCGAGAACAGCATATTCTCTGGGACAAAGGATGAGAACCCGTACACACATCTACAAGATCTAGAAGTTCTCTGTCAGACCTTTAAGCATGAAGGAGTGCCTCAGAATTGGTACAGATGGTTGTGATGCCAAAGATTGGTATAAATCTAAGCTCTGGGATAAGCCCATTTCTTCCCACCCAAGGTGCAGAGATTGAGAATAGAAGTGGTTAACTTTGAGCAAATGAAAGAAGAAACCCTCACGCAAGCATGGTTGCGCTTCCAATCTTTACTGAAGCAAGGGCCTGATTTGGGCATAGATGATAACTTGACTGCACAGACATTCTACATGTCTCTCGAAGGAACCTCCAGGATGCATCTGGATAGCTCGGCTGGAGGGAGTTTCCTCGACTTGACTGCTACTGCAGGTATGGATCTTTTGATTAAGATATCAAAGACTGAAGCTATGCATAGGCATTGGGAAGAATTACAAGAAGATCCAATTCCCCTCGAAAGATTGACGCCAGTCAATGATTCTTTGGGATTCAAAGCTGAAGCGGAAAGCTGCACAGTGTCTGAGGTTGAATTAATAGTAAAGACACAAGAACTAGTACAAGGTGATCTGAAAAGACCGAGATTTGATGAGGTGCCGACCGGCACTGAGCATGTGATCGGCACACGTGAGCCGATGGTGCCGACCGGCTCAAACCTTGTGCCGATCAGCATGAAACCTTCTGTTAAGTGGATTTCCAAAACTGAAGCTGCGATATTAGAAGAGCATGAAAACAGTTTCGTGGATAAATTTTCAAGACCAATAGGAGATCCAACCTTGAGCAATGCTAAACCGTTGGACGAGTTTGAACCGTTGGATTGGATTCCTATAGATTTCAGCTCAAATCTGCTAAATATGAGGAGAACTTATGACCCAAGGTATGCCTCTACTACGGGAGTTCAGTATAACTTCCCTAAACACACTAGAACTTTAGAATTCCTAGCCAATGTTATCATTGGTGAAGTATTAGGGAAATTGTATAAGGATGATATGGAAATTGATCAGATGGAGGTTGAACAAGCAAAGAAGCTATTTGATAATTGTTTTGTCCCGTCACCGTATGAAGGATTATGCGGAGTATATGCAGTTGGCCTTACAGAAGGAACAGAAATAGATCCTTACATACGTGCAAAATCGGGCATAGAAACTTTCTAAAGGCACTATGTGATTTTGGCTCCCCGTCAGTTTGATGACGTATGAAGCATTCATGGATATGCCTTATGACATAAAAGGAAGATTGCTAGGAACCGAGCTTGAGGTAATCATGGCGGATGGAAGGAGAACTAAGCCACTAGGAGTTATCAAGGATCTGAACATAGAGGTAAAAAAGAATGCTATACCAGTGGATATTTTTGTTCTTGATAAAGGTGAAGTTGGAGTTGAAGATATTATCTTGGGAAGACTCTTCTTAAAGCTTGTACAAGCTGTCATTGATGCTGGAAAAGGTCATCTCAAATTGACTCTAGGCGGAGAGGAAGTCCTCTTCGAATTCAAAAAGACCCACTGTCATTCAAGAAAGTGAAGACCCACCCTCTCTTCAAGAATTCTTTTCAGAAAAAGATGAAGAAATTAGTACAGGATATTCAGACCCATTGAATAAACTGTTTGAAGAATCAGACAGGGACGAAGTGGAAATTCAAGCCAGTGCCGACCGGCACACATTCTGTGCCGATCGACACAGCGGTGGTGCCGACCGGCACAGCAGCGAAAAGCCTCAATTCGAGCTTTTGGGTAATCTGGATCTTGGTGCAGCACCGGAAGTAGAACTGAAGCCACTTCCTGATGGTCTAAGGTACGAATACTTAGGCAAAGATAAAACTTATCCCGTCATCGTCAACAGTGCTTTGAATAAAGAAGAGACAGAACGATTGCTTGCTGTTCTGAGGAAATACAAGAAAGCCATCGGATATAGTATTGATGATATCAAAGGAATATGCCCGGCTTTTTGCACACATAAGATCAATCTTGAAGAATCAGCCAAGCCAGTTGTTGAAGGCATGCGACGATTGAAGGAAGTCATGAAGGAAGTTGTAAAGCAAGAAGTGCTGAGACTTCTTAATGCAGGAATGATTTATCCTGTTGCTGATAGTGAATGGGTGAGTCCAGTGCATTGCGTACCAAAGAAAGGAGGACTGACAGTTGTGCCTAATGAGAATAATGAGTTGATCCCTCAGCAAACAGTTACAGGATGGCGAATGTGCATTGATTACAGGAAACTGAATACCGCTATAAAGAAAGACCATTATCCATTACCATTCATTGATGAGATGTTTGAAAGGTTAGCAAAAAAACTCTTATTTTTGCTACCTCGACGGTTATAGTGGTTTCTTTCAAATTCCTGTTCGACCTGAAGATCAGCATAAGACCACTTTCACTTGTCACTATGGAACTTACGCTTATCGACGAATGCCATTCGGTCTTTGCAACGCACCGGCTACATTTCAGAGATGCATGAATGCTATATTTGCTGAATTCATTGAAGACATTATGGAGGTATTTATAGATGATTTCTCTGTTCATGGTACTGATTTTGATCGTTGCTTAGCAAATTTAGAGAAAGTACTTAAGAGGTGCGTAGAAGTTGATTTAGTTCTTAATTGGGAGAAATGTCACTTCATAGTAACCGAAGGGATTGTCTTGGGGCATGTTATTTCTAACCGAGGTATTGAAATAGACAAAGCTAAAATATCCACAGTTGAAAGGTTGCCACCACCCACTGATCTTAAGACTCTGAGAAGTTTTCTTGGACATGCAAATTTTTATCGCAGATTTGTCAAGGATTATTCAAAGATTGCTAAGCCATTGACAGAATTGCTGCAAAAGGACGTTGAATTTGAGATGAATGATGAAAGACTTACCGCTTTCCGGAAGTTGAAAGAAGCCTTATGCTCCACGCCTATTATGCAACCTCCGGATTGGAATTTACCTTTTGAGATTATGTGCGATGCAAGTGATTATGCAGTAGGAGCAGTCCTTGGACAGCGGAAAGAAGGTAAAGTGCATGCTATCTACTATGCTAGTAAAACTCTTAATGAAGCCCAGATTAACTATACAACAACAGAGAAAGAGATGCTAGCTGTCATATTTGGATTTGAGAAATTTAGATCCTACATCCTCAACTCTAAGGTCATTGTTTATACGGATCATGCTGCTATTAGATATCTTGTCTCTAAAAAGGAGTCGAAACCTAGATTGCTTCGTTGGGTTTTGATGTTGCAAGAATTCGATTTGGAGATTAGAGACAAGAAAGGGATTGAGAATTCAGTGGCAGATCATCTATCTCATTTAATGATTGAGGATAAGGAAGGATGCATTGGTGATGCCATGGCACAAGAGCAGCTATTTCTAGTAAAGGATCACCGAGAATCATGGATGCAAGATATCATAAATGGATTCACAGGGAAGCTGAATGATTGTAGCAAGAATTCAAGAAAGAAAATTGTCAGTGAAATGAGGAAGTTCATTTGGGATGATCCTTATTTATACCGATATTGTGAAGATAGAGCTGTTAGAAGGTGCGTACCTCGCGAGGAACGCAAAAGCATATTGGAAAAGTGCCACTCATCTGAGTATGGTGGACATTATGGGCACTTTCGAACACAAGCAAAGGTATGGGCTAGTGGATTTTATTGGCCTTCAATGCATGAAGACGCGAAAAGGTATGTTGCTAGATGCCCTCAATGCTAAAGCATCGGAAATGTTAACGCTCGTAATGCTATGCCTTTGAAGTATAATCTGCAAGTTGATATATTTGACGTTTGGGGCATGGATTTCATGGGACCGTTTGTTAATTCTAATGGCTATGAATATATTTTGGTTGCTGTGGAATATGTGTCAAAGTGGGTAGAAGCAATGCCGTGCCGAGCTATTACAACTAATGAATCCAGGTTGATGTTGACCGAGTGCATATTTCCAAGATATGGTGTTCCTAGAGTTGTTATAACAGATGGTGGAACTCATTTCACTGGACTTGAGTTTGCTAAAACCTTGAAAAAGTTGGGTATTGAGCATCGAATTGGAACAGCCTATCATCCACAAACTAATGGTCAAGCAGAAACTTCTAATAAGCAGTTGAAAGGAATTCTCCCGAAAATTGCTACAAGAGAAGGAAAAGATTGGTCAAACAAGTTGAATGGCGCACTTTGGGCTTATCGCACGGCATTCAAAACACCAATAGGTATGACACCCTATCAATTCGTCTATGGAAAGACTTGTCATTTGCCTGTGGAGTTTGAACATAGGGCATATTGGGCTATCAAAGAGATGAATTTAGATTTAGATGCTGCCGCAGTGAAAAGAAAGATTCAAATTAGTGAACTCGAGGAAATGCGCTTAAAGGCTTATGAGAATGCATCTATCTATAGAGAGTAAACAAAGAAATGGTATGATAAGAAGCTATTGAAAAAGGAATTTCACGAAGGTGATAGAGTACTACTATTCAACTCAAGATTTCGGTTGTTCGGTAAAGGCAAATTGAAAAGCAAATGGGATGGACCGTATCTTGTTCATAAAGTTCTTCCTTCCGGAGCTGTTGTCATCATGGACGGAAAGCAAAACGCATACACGGTGAATGGCCAACGACTAAAGGTATATCTTGAACCTGACACTTTTGAGTTAAAGTCATTTGATATATATTATGTGGATTAAGTGATTGGGTGGTCGAGCATAACGACGTAAAACAAAAGCGCTGTTGTTTTTGCTGTTTTCTGTGTGTTTTCTGTTTCCTTGTTTTTTATTGACTCGTGCGTGGCAAATTTGCCTCTGTGCCGACCGGCACAATCCCGTGCCGATCGGCACGGAAGAGTCCGTGTCGTTTTCGAGTCACGTTTTTGCCCTTCCTCCAAGACATGCTTCGATGACTTCAACAAACTTAAGAGATAGAGTCCGTTTGGATCAAGAGAATTAAGGATATATATATGAAGGAGTCGTTTCGAATCTCAGCATCAAAAATCGAGCGCCGCCAGAGTTCCAACCAAACCCTAGAACAGAGAGCAATGCAAGGCGGCGGATTCGACAGCGGAGGAGATGGTGCTGATCGGCACGGGGATGGCGCCGACGGCACGCGAGTGCCGACCGGCGCGGCAAGAGTGCCGATCGGCGCGACGGCGGACTTTCGCCAATGAGCCCGACTCTGCCATGGGAGCGTGACAGGAACCTTACTCCCACTGAGGAAGATCTAATTGTCTGGTCGCACCTGAAGCAACGATGGATGTACAAGAGTGAAGCAGATGCGTTCAACAGAGAGAAGAAGGAGATGGGTGAAGCCCTTCGGAAGAAGGTCAGAGAGGTGCTAGTACGCAAAGGTAAATCCAAGGTTATTGATGAAGGAAAACCAGTCTCGGATAGGTACACAATGGATCGACTTCTCGCTATGGAACGTCCTTTGACATATGATGATCTTATCGCCTTTGAATCAATACTTACTGATAGCGAGAAGGACGAGTTAGACAGAGATTGCTTTCTGGCCATCCATAGGTCTCGGCTTTTCGATGGAAGGCCTTCTGATGCAGCTGCTGTTGAACCGGATGGTGGTGCCGACCGCCACACAACTGGTGCCGATCGGCACGGTGTGCTCCCTCGCGTCCTCACTGTCTGGGAAGATTTCCAAGAGAAAATGATACACAAGAACACCAGAGGTTATGGATGTAAGTGTTTTCACTGTCAGAAAGATCATGAGAGGCAGATTGAGAATTATCTGGCTGATCCTGAATGCATCCCTGCGACTTTCGTCTTTGATGATGGATTCCCCGTTGCTAAAGGGCGCATGACCCCTAAAGAGATCATTGATGAAATTCAGAGGCGTATTGACAGGGACAATGCTGCACGGAGAAGAGCACATAATCTTGCAGATTTAGAAGCGTATTTGGCAACAAGAGGTAGCCCTGCCGACCGGCACGGTGCTGGTGCCGATCGGCACGACCTCAAGGTTGTGGATTTCATTGAAATAAATGATGAGTCCTCTGATGATGAGCCAGAACCGAAGAGATCGAAAGAAATAGAGGGAGTTCGGCGTTCCGCTCGTCTTTCTTGAAAGCCAAGAATGAGATATACCTCGGAATCGGTGTGCTATTTAGAGACATCTCCTGAGCATGAACACCGATTAGGTAATCTTGTTGCGAAGGATGAAGTTGAAACAAAGGAGGATCCGGAAGAAGATCCGGAGGAGGAACCAATGGAAGATCCAGAAGAAGATGAAGGAGATGAGCCAGAACCTGTTGATGCGGAACCAACTAGTGCGGGAGGAGCTACAGGAAGCCTTGCAGGAGCTCAAGAAAGTGCAGGGCCGCGTTATCAAGTAAACGGTGTCTCGTGCCGACCGGCACCAGGCCCGTGCCGACCGGCACAGCGTGGATTTAACAGAAATTCGCCCCTGCAAGATGAGCGTCATGATCGTCCTGCCACTTGTTGCCCGATCTACAGAAGGAACATCGAACGTCTTCAGTATGACATGGAGAGACGCCATAGGTATCAACGAGACATTGATCAGGTTGGCCTATTACTCCTTTCTCTTGCAGAACATTCGAAGCATCTTTAGCATGTTGAGGAGGCATGGCATTTACGATTAGGTTGGTCTAGTTGTCTTTCTTTTACAATGAGGACATTGCAAGGATTGAGTGTGGGGGATTCGCCCTTACACTTCTTAAGGTCGTTTGCTTCGAGTTAGTATGGTTTGAGTCGGTGCGTGAAAGTGTGAGAGTTTTCTTAGAAAGATTTGAGACAGCGTGCTTAGTTAAGCTTCGAGGTCAAGAGCGATTGCAATGTCTTGAATAAAGTCGATGTTAGTTGTCAAATCGATGCGTTACCTCATATTCTTGATTTTATTTTTGACAATCGTTTTGCCAATCTACTTGAGTTTATTGAATAATCGCTTGGCTTTATATACCAACTTTTCGAAAACCCCTTCTATCACCTTAGTTGAAGCATTTAGCTAAAGATTTGATTTTGTGCCTATTACACTAAGCCAAATGAGATGCGAAAAGCTACACATAAGCCTTTTGATAAGAAAACATCTTTGTCAACTCTTTGCTCTTGATTTCGACTAAGCTAGAAGGGAGAAGTCTTATTGTTTATCTCAGTTTGCTAGCCATCTATCATCAAATTCTTTCTATCCAAAAACCAATATTTATCGTTTCTCTCTCCTCCTTGATACAACCTACAAGCAATGTGAAGTTCAGACAGATTTCGGTTCAAAACGTGCTCTGATAGCAGCCTGCAATAAAAAGATCAGAAAAAAGAAGAAAATGAATAAGGTGCCGACCGACACGAGTTTGTGCCGATCGGCACAGAAGAAAAATAAAAATAAATATGCCAAAAAGAAAGAGGAAAACGAATATCAGAGGAAGCAGACTGCAGGAAGAGTTAAATTTTTAAGATCTGTATATACTTCAAGCTTGATCCCATCTTAATCCTATTTCGTTCATTCTCGTTTATTTCCTATTCCCATTGATCCTTGTGCTTATATTCTGTATTCTCATGATGACAACTCCCTTTTAGAAGGCATGATTGAGCAAATTGTTGACTTAGTTGTTCTTTCGATTCAATTTGGTTATACTACTTTTCGAGATCCACAAATGAGCCTTATATTATAGAATAGGAGAGGGAAGGAAACACATTTGAGCGATTGAGTGAAATCTGAAGTTTTTGCTTTCATATTACGTGATATGAAGGGAGACAAAAATATTTGTTTGAGATAAGCCTTGTGATTGATTTGGTCGACTCAAGTTTTGAGGTGAAATTGTTTTCAAAATTGAGAGAAAGTTTTGTGGAGGAATAATAATTCGATGAGATGATTTACAATAGCTAAGTTGAAGATTTGTGAGAGTTTTTGCTTCTTAGCATGATGAAAGTACGGTGATGATTTTCTTGGTATTGCTCGAGGACTAGCAATGATTTGAGTGTGGGGGAGCTGTTGGCGCTTTCTATGTACCCGTTTTATATGACAAATATGGTGTTTTTAACGCCTTATTATGTCATTATTGCTAACAATTAACCCTATTATTATATACTCCCTCTGTTCGTTTTTTAGGAGCGCATTTAGGCCCAGCGAAAAATTCGCAAACTACCGGCGTATTTGGCGGACACCTCGTTCTCCTCCCCGCGCGGCTGTTTAACTGCCCCAGATTAATTACGCAGCGCAAGGAAAATGAAAGCAGAATCCAGGGGCGCATGCAAATCCTTTGGCTGACTGGCGGGCCCTCCGATAGGGGCGTTTCCATTGATTAAAGGGTGGCCGAAAAATTAGGACCGTGAGTGGCTGTTGCGCCGTTTTAGTTGCTTCAATTAACATTGAACTTGGTCTTTGTGCCTGGGCCAAATGCGCTCCTAAAAAACGACCGGAGGGAGTATATGCGTAGTTTCTGTGTATTTGGAAGGATTTGCAGAAAACAGGTGAAAATGGCGAGACTACGGATAAAGAGCTACCGGAGGCGCGAAGAACGAAGAATTTGGAGGCCGTGCCGGTCGGCACAGTCCTCGTGCCGACCGGCACCACCAGGGTTAAGCCCAAAACATAAAACCCACTCGGAGAAGATGAAGCCCAGAAGAAATACCAGAGTCGGAGTCGGTGAAATCCAGCCCACAATCAAAAGGAACTATAAAGATAAGATCTTGGTCGCGAAACAAAGGAGGAAGCGAACAGATAGAAGTTTTGACCTAGGTTGAAGGTTGTGGCGGCGAAGACGGCGATCACCGGTCATCACCACCAAAAAGGAAGATCGTGCCGACCGGCACACTGCGGTGCCGATCGGCACCTGTGCATCCACGCCAAAATCCCGCGTCCTATTGTAGCCATGTTCATGTGTTGCAGTATGATGCGTGAGTAGATCTCATATTCTCTCTGTGGCGAGGGAAAGTTGGTTGTTGGTCGTTTATACGCACCCATTTGTATACCGCAAGTGGACGGTGTACATTGTAGCTTTTTCCCTAGCATGAAGTACTTATTGGACATATGAAAGCTTTTCAAGTTCGCAGATTGGCTTAAAGAAAACTTGACAGGAAAGCATACACATAACCAAAGAGGAACACTGGAGTTAGCCTGTATGCATCTAGTGGTCGGAGAAAGGATGTGCCGATCGGCACCACGGGTGTGCCGATCGGCACCGAAGCAGTAATATGTGACATCTATAATCCTAGCTTATGGCACTTTAAACAGTTAGTGAACGTCGAAAATCGGTAGGAAGAAACCCCTTTCTGATGAGCCCTGTCACGACCCGTTCACCTTAGTCGGTAGCCGCTTCCCGCTCTACACATCATCTCAAGGATCTCGCGCGTTGAGGTACAGAGACAATATGCAATTATGGCGCATACAAGATCCGGATATTGTCTTAACCATAATGGAGATAGTGAGAGATTGAATCTCTCACCTCTTATTGCCACCACAATTAAGATAACATCTAAGTACTTAGCCGTCGTTACTAAGCATTGGAACAAGCATATGTAAGACCACAAAATCCAGACGAACACAACTGCAGCCAAGGGTAGAATTAAGACAAACACATAGATAAATATAAGAATTGTACCTTTATTCATCACCGTCAGAGAGGTGCCGACCGGCACAAGATTGTGCCGGTCGGCACCGCCTTAGTGCACCATTGACGACTCCTAAGATACATGGCTCTACTTCTCCTAAGCTCCGGTGTAGTGCGACCACGCAGGGCGACTACCCAACTAGACTACATCTCTCAATATGGTGGCTCTTCAACTCCGGCGGCCTCCCGGCGATGTACAGAGGCTTCCTAAACCTTAAAGATGTCAACTCCCGTCCTACCTTGCACGGGGCGTCCCATGGTTTATATATACAGTGGAGAGGCGTCTGGAGGCGAAAGGAAACAAATCTAGGTCGGTGCCGGTCGCACCAAAGGTGTGCCGATCGGCACGAGTCGTTTCCAATTCGGACTTGACTTTTCCTTTTCGCAGCTCCACCTTCCATAAATCATATCTCCACCGTCCGGAGTCCAAATGAGGCAAATTCTGACTCTATCTCGTAGCCCTCGAAAAGATCTACACCTTTTGTATTCAACTCAGCTTCTGATTCGGCCGTCTTAGTTCCCAAATATATGATGTTAAAATATCTGTCCTGATTCGGACTCCTCTGCGCAGGTCTCCTTGCGGGGCCCATATCTCCTAGCTCCAGAGTCCAAACGGGATAATCCATATATGTTCCGAAAATTTCTCGACGAGATCTACAACTTTTCTGTATATTAGATTCCCATTAGAGCACTTCTTGTACTTCAAATCTGCGTGACAATACAGTGCTGTCTCTGAACTGCGCGAATTGATCTTTCCTTCCGGATAAACCTTATAGAAATCCTTAGGCATTGGGCCACGACATTGGGCTTGCATGTTAGGTTCCATGGACGTCCAGAGGTGCCTTGGATGCGTCATGGGCTAGTGGGAAGCCCTCCTTGCACGGCGAGTCGGGCTTCATGTCGATACTTCTCATATAAGAGCCATTTTGTCGTCTTTTCACCTGTTTCTGCAATATAGCACTAAAACGACACTACATGTGGAATTCGTCAAGGTTAGAGGTAAAACACATTATTATGATGAGAATATGGTACGATGTTGGTGGTTTTGGGCATACAAAAGGGGTACTTAGAAACCACCAACAGCTCCCCATGCTTAAACCTTTGCTCGTCCTCGAGTAAATAAATCACTTCACCCACTCAAGGAGAGATCAACGTTGCAGTCATGTCATCTTCACTTACATTCATCAAAGCACATATATATCCAACCCGCTTTAAGAGTATAGCACAAAAGTTTTATATTGCACAAATTCTACTACTCAGAGATACTAGTAAGGGACAGATTATGACTTAGAACCGACCACAATGATCAAATAAAGTAGCTTCAACTCTCAAAGCAGATTACTCCTCAAACTAGGCCTTAAGATTCAGTCTCATATATCCAAACAAAAACTCTCTTGCAAAGAATCAAGACAATACTCATCTCACAAATCTCACAAACCAAACAACTTGAAGTGATCCTATCTACAAATATTTAGTGGAAGGCTTTATGTGTAGCTTGGTAGGAAAACAACTAGCAAAACAATGTAACTTAGAATATTGTCAAATCAAGAGATAGTTCTACTTGGTTTTACAGAGACTTGTCAAAAAGGCCATTGGAATAACATGATGAAAGAGAGGAAAACACACGCTTTAGAAAGGTGGACATGTGCAAATGGTAAAAGATGTTCTCAAGACACAAATGAAGTTCTCAAAATCGGATTGCACATGGTTGGAAGGATAGAGTTTCAGCCAATTGAATGCACTTACTTGAATATGATGGTTTTATGCACAATCTTCTATGAAGTCCACTCTTGCAACTTGATATAACACTATAAACAATCTTGATCTTCCACCAACAATCTTTGAAGTCCATTAACTAGTGCTTCGGAATGTAGATGACGATCCAATTCCCCCATGCTTAAACGATGCTCGTCCCGAGCATATAGGAAGTGGAAAAAGAAAAAGCACTAGTTAAACCTTTTGTTTCTTCTCCTTGATCATCTGAAACACATATACTTGATTTCCGGAGATAACAGAGGGCTTTTCGCTGATTTTGTACTTTGTGCCGGTCGGCACGAATTTGTGCCGATCGGCGCGAACCCGACTTTTCTCTGTTTTCGCCTCAAATTGATCTTTTGCGCTTCAGAAAGTCTTCAGAGGTGTTTGGTGATGAAAATCTTCGTCTTGAGCAAGATATCTTGATAATTTGTGCACAAAACCATAGAAATAGTGCGATGGCTTGACGAGAAACTCATATCATAGGTTGTGGACAAGGATTGGACAAACCAAAAGAAATATGGGTTTACAGGTGGGCATATTCAGCGAAGTATGCACACATTCCAGAGTAGAATAGGCAATGCTGAATATGAATAAGGCTAGAAAACAAGTGATAGTTACGCAAACGGAATGGCCAGCTTCTAAGTCTCATACCAAAAGAACACAAACTTGACTCAACTCACCAAATTACATGTTTCAATCTACAGGTTTATCATATAGGTGTAGCATATTTGGCTTTGGTAGGTATGATCAATGCAAGAGAGCAATATTTGCAAGAATTAGAGACATAAGACATTACAGTTTTTCAAAAATTAGTAAGGACTCAAGCTATGTTGGAGTTTTCTTTTTAGAGAGCAAAGCATGTTGTCATGAAGAACAATTCAATCATATGGGGTCTCTATCAAATCATCTGTCAACAAACACCACCAGTAAAGCAAATAGAGTTCATAGAATTGGTGCTTAGTTCAAATTCATTAAAATTCAGCGGGGGACAATTATATGCAACGAATCATACATGCAAGTTTCAACAACAATAGCAACTTTCATCATATCTCAAGCAAGTTCATCATAAATATGTATTATTCGAAGTGAAAGTTCAAACACATAGGCGGTGATGATACAAACCAGCTCCCCTAGATAGAGTTACGACATTTGGTCACCCTAAGGTAGCTATTTGGGATATGTCATTGTCCATTCTAAATTCTAAATGGCAAATTACAAACAACCTTTCGCATGAACAAAACGAGAAGGGTACCACATCATAAAACAAAGCAAAACCCAAGTTGATAGCAAAAGGCAAGGGCAGCGAATGAGAAGAGAATAGGATTAGAGAAGAGAAGGAGCAAAGAGATGTTACCGCCTTTTAGTGAATTGAAGTTCAGAGCGTGCCTCCCCCATGCTTAAGATGTTGCTGAATTGCATGAGAGAAGCTTGACAGTAGGGGCAACAACGGAGTGCCGGTCGGCACACAGTGGTGCCGGTGGGCAATAAGTGGTGCCGATCGGCACTCTCCATCTTCGGCTTCGTTTCTGGATTTTCAACTCGATCATCGCCTTGTAGCTGCTGTCCCATTGCTCCGTCTTGTTCATGCGGCTGTTTCTCCTCAATTCATTCAACTTCCTTCTTTGGAGATCAATTCTTTCATTCCTGCAAAACAATTAAAGCACACATACTACCCCCGAGGTGATGGTCGGGAGTAGAGGAATACCTACCAGCTAACAACAACTTCAAAGTTCTACTTGTGTCAATTTGATTCTAGTAGAGAAAAGAAAACAAAATCCTAATGAGTGTACGTGTGTGCACAAGTGTGAATGCATGAAGTTAACTATCACAATGTTAGCAAGCAAGCAAGACCATAACAATGTTGATCGGCAAACTCGGACTCCAAATGAGGCAAACTCGGACTCTATCTCGTAGCCCTCGAAAAGGTCTACACCTTTGGTATTCAACTCAGCTTCTGATTCGGCCGTCTTGGTTCCTAAATATGTGATGCTAAAATATCTGTCCTCGTTATGACTCCTCTGCGCAGGTCTCCTTGCGGGGCCCATATCTCCTAGCTCCAGAGTCCAAACAGGATAATCCATATATGTTCCGAAAAGCTCTCGACGAGATCTACAACTTTTCTGTATATTGGATTCCCATTAGAGCACGTCTTGTGCTTCAAATCTGCGTGACAATACAGTGCTGTCTCTGGACTGCGCGAATTGATCTTTCCTTTCGGATAAACCTTCTAGAAATCCTTAGGAATTGGGCCACGACCTTGGGCTTGCATGTTAGGTTCCATGGACGTCCAGAGGTGCCTTGGATGCGTCATGGGCTAGTGGGAAGCCCTCCTTGCACGGCGAGTCGGGCTTCATGTCGATACTTCTCATATAAGAGCCATTTTGTCGTCTTTTCACCTGTTTCTGCGATATAGCACTAAAACGACACTACATGTGGAATTCGTCAAGGTTAGAGGTAAAACACATGATTATGATGAGAATATGGTACGATGTTGGTGGTTTTGGGCATATAAAAGGGGTACTTAGAAACCACCAACACTGGTTATGTAACTCTCACACTTACGATACGCTTTTGATGCGTTCAGTCTATGTGATGCGTTTATTCCGTATCTGATCAATACATGAATTCATTAGGGTAGTTGTTGCCACAGTTATGCTATCGATTATCACATAGTGCAGGAAACCAGTGGGGAGCTATTAACCCTTGTCGTGACAGGATCGGGGCGAACGAAACCACCATGTCTTGTAGAATACTAAACCTATCATTTGAACAATAACCCGAGTTGCATGCCAGCGTCCCAAACCATAGGAGAGAATCCTTCTTATAACCTTGTTACAACCGCAGGCTCTTTCACCTTTAGTTGTTAATCATCCTTTTCACACACACACTTCTGCTATATTAATTTAGTAGTTTAAATAATAGTTTAAGTCCCGCTTGTTCTCTGTGGATTCGATATTAAACCTTGGAATACTCTAAGGGAAAGTGTTACAACTGTACACCGTCCACTTGCGGTATATAAGTTAGGTGCGTAAAAACGACCAACAACATGTCAAGCACCGTGGGGCCCCCGGTCAAGCCATTTTCGTCACTGATTTTGTTTGACCGCTCAAATGCCACGTGGCGGACCATGAAGCACTCTGCGGGCCCACATGTCAAGCAGAGTGGGGCCCACGAACAAACATTTCGTCACTTTCATTTGACCGCGTAAAAGCGCACTGCAAAACGCCCTTCAGCCTACGTGTCAGGCTCCCCGGGCCCACGGTCGAATTAGTATTTTCGTCATTATTTTGGTTGCCCGTGGCTAAAGCCACGTGTCCAGCGCGGGACCAACATTATGAACCCCACATGTCAGGTGCTCTGGGGCCCATGGTCACCTATTTTTTGTCACTGGTTTCTTGTGCCTGCGAGTTAGGCCACGTGGCATCCTTCACGTCACTCCATGGGCTGGATCTGAGAACGCGTACTGTAGACGAGACCGTCGGGCTGGATCTGGAGAGCCTATTGCCACCAACCTGGCACACAATGTCACAGAATGGCCCACTAGGGGAGGAATGACAACCTGTATGCATTTGAGAGGCCCACTAGACGTATCCATGAATGCGGCGATGAAGGCAGGAAAGGGTAGAGAACTAGAGACGCGACGCGAAGTGCTGGTCGAATTGTCCAGGTCCGAGATATCCGGATCGACGCAGATGTAGTCGCCTTCTGGAATCGTCTGCTCACTAGACTGTGGGACCGCCAATCATGGAAACAGGGTAGTTGGCAGAATGTCAAGCAACTCTCACGAAGCGGGAGAAGAAATGCCGGGAGTATTCCTCTACAAGCATGCGTCTAGCTGCTCCGATTGTGTGCATATATTAAAAAAACTCACGAAATTAACTTAAGTAAATAACCGACAACAGAGTTAATTACTCTTTGATTAATAGTACCTCCATAAATTAGGTGTCTCCCGTGAGATCACTTACTCACAATTGCACACACTTAAACATCATATACACTTCAACACAGATAATGTCCATTGTTCACTATTAACAGCCGATGGACAGGAGATCGGTTGTCTTTTTTCTTGACAAGGCATCAGTTGTGTTTTTTCTTGACAACCACAACTGATGCCTTTAGCTTGTCGCCATCCTTGATCAGCTTCACGGCGCAGAGGTTGTCATCTGTATGTTGTTGACATACGAGAAATCACCCCAGTTCACGGTTCCCATCTTGGTATGGTAGATGGCGATATGCCCAGTGATCTTTGATGGGGACGTCGGTGTGGAGAACTCGATCTCCTGTCCATTCTGTAGGTAGCACTGTGTGTATCCGCGCTAAAGACCTGCACAGTCAGACGTTGGTGTGTTTTATATTAACTGGATGCCTATGCGAATAAATACTTTGGTGGTGCAATTGTGACACTTACCATGATTCCTTTCCATGCAGCTCATACAATGGTAGTCCTCCAGCATCTGGTGACACCATCTTCAGTACATCTTGCTTGAGCTCTTGTGGCATTTGGAGGCGTTTGCCGCACATCACTTTCGGCGTTCCTGAATTGTGAAATCGTCTGCTCACTCATCAGTGTTGTACGCTTTCGATACAAAAGCTCTCCGTGTGCGAGTGGCTGTCATCTAGCTTCTTTTTGGTCCCGTCCGCAGCAAAGAAAACGACTTTCATCTGATCATTTCTGACTTGGATGAAAAGGGTTGAGTCTCCGGGCTGAATGTTCAACTGATTTATGAGGTATGACCAGCCGAAACCAAAGACTATCTTGCTCTCTTCCTTGTGGACGAACACGTCATGAACTTTCCCGTCTTGCAGAACAAGGGACAACGGGCTGGCAAGTTTCGTGGCAATATTTGCAGAAATGGCTTCGTTCAAAACCTACGTATGGATCAAATGCGGTTAAACGGTAGCATGATTGATATTGTGCTATGGATTAGCATTACATCAAGATTACAGCCATGAAAACGATCATGCAGAGTAGTACGAATTCGAGTTTTATTATCTCACCAGCCTTCTCATTATTGGGTTGTCGAATTCAACCTTGAACCAGACGCTTTTGGCAAGCTTTTTGCTTGTGACAGAGCATGTTGTTTGCTGCAACGAAAAACAGAGTATGTTTCGTGACAGATGTAAAATGCCTTAGACTAACAAAGTACACTACTAATGTATGGACAGAAACACCACAAAATGCATGCAGCACTGGACAGAGTGGATGAAAATTGAATGTGTGATCTTTGTAAGGAGAGAGTTAGAATTTTAACTTTTTTAAGAGGTACATTCCATTCATTGCTAGTAGTAACAACTAATCAACTGTTGTGACAGGGCGTCGCTCTAATAGTAGAAAGTTACATCATGCTACTAATCCTGCACTTGTTCATTACAAAAGCATAGCATGATTATACACATAGCGCACCGTTGATGTAACAAAACATTTTGACAATCTGTGAACACCTATTGTTTTATGCTAGTGCTGTCCGCATCTGATCTACCCGACGGAAACCTGGACCTCATCTCTCCTCGTCGGAGCTAAACTGTCGTCAGGCGCCGAGAGATCGCAGAGCTAGCTGGGGTTTTCCGTTTGATCCCTTATTGGAGAAGCCTTCTCCGGGGCGCCATGATGGGACCCTAAACGGATCAGTTCGTTAGCACTAAATGAGGCTCCAGCCCAAGGGTTGACCAGGTCCCCGCCCAATAAATGCGGCTCGCTGCCATGATAAGGCAGGGCACGACACTCTCCAGCAACCCGTGTGGATCCTTGAACAAGAGCTCGCCAGGAACCGAGTGCAGCGGGAATAAGAGCTTGCCGGGCTCTTGATAGTTGTGTTGTTGAACCGGAAAAACGCTAACACAAGTTTATCCGGTGAGTTTCATGTCAAGACCGAGTCGCTCAAGCCCTCGCTGGTCCCAGATCCATCCTCGTTCTCGAAACTTCTACTCCGTGCCCCCCGCATCCTTCGCAATCTTCTGCCGCCGCCGCCATCCCAATCCATCCTCGCTGCTGTCCCCGTCCCCTTCCCCTCCCATCGACCACTGACGAACTGTCATCACCAAAGACTCCCATGGCACCAGGCGTATGCCAAGGAGGAAAGGTATATTGCTTGCCTCTTTCCAACAGTAGTTTCTACATAGCTATATACGTTACGTTGCACAGGCTGTTGGTTAGTTCAAATTTGTCGATTGGGGCATACAAAAGATAAGTAGTTGTCTCTATTTCATGGATATGAAACAAATAATCTGACACAATCCTTTTTACGAATGTGTAGAGGTTGTGCTTCACCAGGATGAGCCTAACTCTGAAGAGGCTATACGGCAAAAAAAGCTAGCTACAATACAATCAAAATTCGCTGGTCGGATTGGGAGCTCGCGATTTCAATCATTTGTCAGTGCATCGACTTGAAGCAAAGCTGCCATTGATAAGGTGCTCTTGTTGCCTTCGATCGCCAAGTTTCTATGTTCTTCTCAGTAGCTTGGATTATGCAATTTATTCTACTTGAACCCAACTATTCTATTTTTCCTTTTGAGGTGTCACAAGTTTCTGAAGGTAAAGGGCAGAGCGGAAGGGGATGCAAGAGAGTAGTGGCACCTGACAGACAAGTTCACGGTACAAGAATAACCAGGCAGCGGACAAGGGAACTGGCTAATTCAAATGACACTACACAAAAGGGGGCACTAGAAGACGAGAGCCAAGCGCAAGATGAAGGCACCAGTCCAATTTTGTTAGCTGAAGAGGTCACCAGTACACAAGAGGGGGGGCACACCAGAGGATACGAGGCAACTGCAAGAGGAAAGTAAGTATCTTCTTTGTGCTTGTCAAATAATATGATCTCTTTTGTTGATAGCAACATAACGACATATCAATGCAATTTTGTTAGCTGAAGAGGTCACCAGTACACAAGAGGGGGGCACACCAGAGGATCTGAGGCAAGTGCAAGAGCAAGGTAAGTATCTTCTTTGTGCTTGCCAAATATTATGATCCCTTTTGCTGATAGCAACATAATGACATATCAGTGCAATTTTGTTAGCCGAAGAGGTCACCAGTACACAAGAGGAGGGCACACCAGAGGATCAGAGGCAAGTGCAAGAGGAAGGTAAGTATCTTCTTTGTGCTTGCCAAATATTATGATCTCTTTTACTGACAGCAACATAACGACATATCAATGCAATTTTGTTAGCTGAAGAGGTCACCAGTACACAAGAGGAGGGCACACCAGAGGATCAGAGGCAAGTGCAAAAGAAAGGTAAGTATCTTCTTTGTGCTTGATAAATATTATGATCTCTTTTGCTGACAGCAACATAACGACATATCAATGCGATTTCGTTAGCTGAAGAGGTCACCAGTACACAAGAGGAGGGCACACCAGAGGATCAGAGGCAAGTGCAAAAGAAAGGTAAGTATCTTCTTTGTGCTTGCTAAATATTATGATCTCTTTTGCTGACAGCAACATAACGACATATCAATGCGATTTCGTTAGCTGAAGAGGTCACCAGTACACAAGAGGAGGGCACACCAGAGGATCAGAGTCAAGTGCAAGAGGAAGGTAAGTATCTTCTTTGTGCTTGCCAAATATTATGATCTCTTTCGCTGACAGCAACATAACGACATATCAATGCAATTTTGTTAGCTGAAGAGGTCACCAGTACACAAGAGGAGGGCACACCAGAGGATTAGAGTCAAGAGCAAGAGGAAGGTAAGTATCTTCTTTGGGCTTGCCAAATATTATGATCTCTTTTGCTGACAGCAACATAACGACATATCAATGCAATTTTGTCAGCTGAAGAGATCACCAGTACACAACAGGGGGCACACCAGAGGATCTGAGGCAAGTGCAAGATGAAGGTAAGTATCTTCTTTGTGCTTGCCAAATATTATGATCTCTTTTGCTGACAGCAACATAACGACATATCAATGCAATTTTGTTAGCTGAAGAGGTCACCAGACAAGAGGAGGGCACACCAGAGGACCAGAGGCAAATGCAAGAGGAAGGTAAGTATCTTCTTTGTGCTTGCCAAATATTATGATCTCTTTTGCTGACAGCAACATAACGACATATCAATGCAGTTTTGTTAGCTGAAGAGGTCACCAGTACACAACAGGAGGGCACACCAGAGGACCAGAGGCAAGTGCATGAGGAAGGTAAGTCTCTTCTTTGTGCTTGCCAAATATTATGATCTCTTTCGCTGACAGCAACATAACGACATATCAATGCAATTTTGTTAGCTGAAGAGGTCACCAGTACACAAGAGGAGGGCACACCAGAGGACCAGAGGCAAGTGCAAGAGGACGGTAACTTCTTTGTGCTTGCCAAAAAAGTGCAAGCTGAAGGCAAGTATCTCTTTTGTGCTTGCCAAATGTTATTGTCTCTGTTGCTGACGCCAACATAACGACTGACACATAAATGCAATTTGGCTAGCTGAAGATGAAATCACTACGCAACAGCAGAAAGTGGAACAGAGGTTGCGAGCTGGAGGGAAGTATCTTATTTGTGCTTGCCAAATATTGTTGTCTCTGTCGCTGACAGCAACATAATGACTAACACATCAATGCAATTTTGTTAGTTGAAGAAATCTTCCGTAGACCTCCGACGAGACCAAGAGCTGGCGCAGAGCTTCATAGGATAAATGGTGCAATAGACAATAAGTTGGGAATCCGCATATCTGAAGGTATGAAACGGCCAGTAATACCAATTCAAGCTGCAAAGTTTGCAACTGAGGGCGGCATGGTTTTTCGCCAGCACATACCAGTCCTTCCTCATTGGAAGGAGTACAAGAAGGATCCTTCTTATATGTGTGACTACATTGTGAAAGTTTCTGTAAGTACTAAAGTTACACTAGTTGACTTGTTGTATCAAAGTTTTGCTTATGATTTGTATTCTCTTTGTTACGTATGTTTTTGCTCTTTACTAGGGAAATTTTTGCATGGACACCACCAACAAGACATGAAAGATGCATGCATTGACATACTGAAATCCGGCACTCGTTAGTTGAGACATAGGCTGAAGAAGATGTACTTTGATGGTGTACCAGCGAATGAAGTGACGAACGACGTCACCTGTGTCATCTATGACTGATGAGCAATGGGGAAAACTTTGTGAAGATGTGGTCAAGCCCAAAGCACAAGGTATGCCAGGACTTCAAACTGCCTCGTTCCTCTTGTCCATACTGCAAAGATCCAAAGACAAGATTTTAAGTCCTTTTGGTCTCAATCGCACAAAAATGTACCTTTTGCAGGAAATGTGTTAATGGGGACGCGGGTGGGTTTGGCGCTGATCTTTCGGCGAGAGATGGGGGATAACTTCGATTTGGCTTGGAGAGACGTTCACGGCCCGACTACAACCAACAAGGATGCGCCTTAGCGACCGATACACCAACTCCAACGGTTGTTCGCGATCTTGTGGAGCACAATCAACTAAACCACTAGGGTAATTCCTGCAAAGCAATCGAAGAACAAGCAAGAATGAGATAAACACGTAATTGAACTCACAAAGGTGGGGTTCCGAATTAAGTAGTCCGGGCGGTCTAGCCGACTCGCGCGTCTACAAGGAAGTAGCAATGGCTAAACTTACAATCAAACAAAACCCCAAACCCTAATGATGCGGTGGCGCCTGTTTATGAGGACTCTAGGGTCGTGCTCCACCCCCTGGACGCGCCCTCTAATGGGCTCACACAAGATACAAGGCCCAAAGGCCAAATAACGGCGGCGCAGCACCGGGACAGATTCTGTACGTTGACTTGTTTTGACTATTCCCGTCGACTCCGGCCGAATTTTGGCATGAGACCGGTGCCATTTGAAATATAATCTTCTTAGCTTTCCATCCATATAAAGAACGTCCAAATCCGACCCCGTATGTGACCTGGGCGACCGTTTTAGTGCGTACTGGTCCTGGACTCCGAAACTGACTCGAAGTCGACTTGAATTGGGCCTCCAACTGGAGTTGCTCTCCCTTGCTGGCCCCTCCACGCCCTCAAGCATCTCTCCTACTATCTCAGCATCATCTCCATGGTTCCTAACAATAATCATTTCATTAGGTAGCAACTTATTCTCAAAACCATATATAAAAGACACGAGGAACGAGCTCACCGATAAATCTGATTGTTGTTCTCTAGCTCTTGCGGTTGGACCTTGCGTGTTCAGCGGAGGAGTGTTGGTCGTACCTGACATGATGATGTCCTCATCATGTGTCTTCTAAACCAACACAACCGTGAGAAAGTCCAGTTTAATCACCGCACAGGCTCCTGGTGCTACATTGCACAGGTCCATGCCTTGGTAAGGAACCAAATCACTTGACGTCTGTGATTACTACTCATCAAATCCTGTCCATGTTACTTCTTCCAAGCTAATATTTAATATTTCTTTGCATTTTGTTTAGAGAGATAAATATAAGGATGAAGACCCCACCCCGTTGGAACTGTTCAAAGAGTTTCATTCATCACAAAAAACAGGTTTCATTAGTGAGCCGGTACAGAAAGCTATTGTAAGTGCTTCTCTCCTTCTCATGCCCTCATATGCATGCACCACATTTGGAAACTCTGAGAACAAGATGGAACTCTAACCTGTCATACTTGTTTTGCTAGGATGATATGGAAGCGATGTTGGGTAAACCTGTGGAAGAGGGAGAGGAACTGCCGTCTCCTGAATCTGCTGTTCGTGAAGTTGTGCGATCAAATACCTTTCTTCGTGCTGTGGGCATTTCGCCGAAGAAACAAAGTAGAGCTTCCAGGTCTTCTCAGTTTCAAGATTTGACGTGGGAATGTACTTGGAGAAAGTCAGAAGGGATGAACTTTGTGAAACAATTGAACAACAGAATCTGCAGCTGGCTGACTTGAGGAAGATCTCACTAGAAGCAAGATAGGCTCGCCGTACTATGACAGCGCAGCTTGAGTCTTTGAGGAAGGAAGCAGCACGAAAGGCAGAGATGATTGCATCTTTTCGGAGGGATTTTGAACATGAAGGTCAGGTGCATCCTTCACCACTAGCATCTGAATGATGATCTTCGTTTCTAGTCTGATAGGTTTAGGTGTGATTACTAAAGTCGTGTTCATGGGGGCACCATTTTGTAATGTGGCATCATTTCATGATCTGGCTTGAATCTGAACTGTGCCAGCATTGGGTTAAAGTCATGTATAATATCGACTCATTTATTGATTGGGTTCAAATCATGTGAATGTGAACTGGCTTGAATGTTTGTGACGATCCAAGCATATGGCTCGATATGATTGTGACGAATTGGCACAGCAATTTTATGACAAAATTGGATGGGCTTAGAACGACCATGTGGGCAAATAAGAACATGACACGTGGAGTAACGGGAGTACGACATGCGGACCAACAAGGAACGGGCACGTGGGCAAATCAGAATATGACACGTGGACCACTCAGGAGACGATACGCGGACAGATAAAAATAATGCCACGTGGACCAATCGGAAGAGGACACGTGGCCCAATTAAAAAAACACGCGGCCAAATCATGAGAAGACACGTGGACAATAGAAAATGACACGTGGTCCAACCAGAAAAGGACATGTGGACAATAAAAAAATGACATGTGGTCCAATCAGAAAAGGACACGTGGACAAACAGTAAGGAAACACGTGGACAAGTAGAAAGAAAAAACATGGACCAATCGCTAGTCAACACGTGGCTGTTGCAGCACATGACACGTCGGCGATGGTAATCGACATCTGGACCATCAGGAAACTAACATGTGGACCGACACGTCATCCTGCCAGTGTGGCATTGCTGCCACGTTGGATGCCTCGGTCATCCTGCCAGCGTGGCAGTACACGTATACGGTAACCTGGCTAACAAAGATGGTCTAACAGCAAATTTAAAATTGTCATAAATCACGACTGGCCACGCTCGACTGCTGACGGACCCTAAATAGTCATAAATCGCGATTTATGACGAAATTTTCGTCACTAGATGCGGTCGGTGACACCTTAATTTCGTTATAAATCAGCACATCTGTTCTAGTGATCCCTCCTCTACTGCTTGAGAGACCATATGTCCAAGAACATCCATGACCCGAATAAATAACATTGGCGACAATGGGTCACCTTGCCTAAGCCCACGCCTATGCGCTTCTCACCGGGAATTCCATTCATAAACACCTGGGTGGAGGATGATGACAATAAACTGCTGATCCAATCTCTCCATATGTGCCCAAATCCCAATTGTTGCACGACCACAAGGAGGAAAGGCCGCAACGGAATCAAAAGCCTTTGAGATATCAAGTTTCAAGTGAACCAAAACCCAAAAACTTCCTGCTCCATATAGCTGAAACCGGAGCCACACGCATTCACGTGATGCCTCAAATAGTGCGATGATTTCAGAATGATTGGTGGAGGTAGCCACTAAAGTTTGTTTTGATGACTTCCATGATATAGCAGTTCCTCCATGGATGAATACAAAACCTGTCTGCGATCTGGCATTGTGGGGACAGACAAATAGCCAGCATTAGTGTATCCAACCAGGCTGGGATCATTAGTTTTCTGAAAGAATAAGCCAAGATCCCTAGTGCCATTCAGGTACCTAAGGATTTGTTTTCCTCCGGTCCAATGACGCTTGGTTGGAGCAGCGCTATATCTTGCCAACAGATTCACTGCAAATGCAATGTCAGGCCTAGTACTGTTTGCAAGATACATGAGTGCTCCGATGAGACCGAAATAAGGATATTGAAGTCCTAATATCTCTTCTCCTTCCTCCCGTGGTTGGAAAATGTTCTTTTCTTTATCGAGAGATCGAACAACCATGGGAGTCCTGTTTGGATATGCTTTGTCCATATTAAATTTCTCCAATATTTTCTGGACATAGGCAGATTGGTGCACTAAAATTCCTGAGTGAAGGTGCTCGAATTGCAAATCTAAGAAAAATCTAGTTTTACCCAAATCCTTCATCTCAAACTCCGTCTTAAGATGATTTCGGGCTTCATCAATATCTTTTGTGCTGCCAATGATATTCAAATCATCTACATACACTGATATAATGCAAATCCTGTGGAGGATCTTTTTATGAAGACACACGGGCAATCATCATTATTAGAGTAACCCATCTGCAGAAGGTACTCACTCAGGTGGTTGTACCACATTCTTCCTGACTGTTTAAGACCATAGAGTGATCTTGGTGAGCTTTACAAAATACATATTGCGATTTGCGCTTTCATTTGGTATAGGGATCCCATCGGGGACCTTCATATATATGTCCGAATCTAGTGACCCACGACATCCATCAACTGCATAGATAGACGCTTTTGATTTGCCAGTGATATTAAATATCAGAACGTAACTCCACTCATGACTGGAGATTATGTTTCATTGAAATCAATGCCGGGTCTCTGCGTGAACCCTTGTGCTACAAGCCTCGCCTTATATCTCACCACCTCATTGTTCTCATTCCGCTTCCGGATAAACCCATTTAAAACCCACAGGGAAGGTTTTTGGAGGTGTAGGTATCACTGATGAGAATACCTCTCTTTTATTGAGGGAGGCTAACTCTGCTTCAATTGCTTCCTTCCATTTGTTCCAGTCCGAGCGCTTCTTGCCCTCTACTATGGATTTTGGATCTGGATCATTTTGGATGGTATCTGCAACTGATGAGGCAAAGTATATGTCGACAATTATAGTCTTACGATCGAATGATTCTCCAGAATCAACATAGTTTATGGAAATTTCATGTACCCCAGGTGACGGCTCGGTATTTTCCAATACGGCAGCATATCATCAGAAATTGAGTGCATTGTTGATGTGGGAGGTGGATTGGGTAAATCCACTTGGTGTCTCTTAACTCGAGGTTTAGTTTCATTTACTGTGTTGGAGGATTCTTTCCCCTGTTTCCTCGTGCGCTTGCGAGGATTTGTCGTACTTCTCCCACTCTCTTTTGAGGAAGGGAGTTGAATAGTTTTGTTTGGTACCCCTATTCTTTCCGACACATTCTTTGCAGGAATGTACGATTTTGTGACACTTTTGCTCACAGTAAATGAGTCTGGCAAATTGTTTGCAGCGATCTGCAAATCAATAATCCTTTGAACTTGAACTTCGGATTCTGTGGTACAAGGATCCTCTTTTTGGGTGGCTAAGGCATCTCAATTTATTTCCGGGCATTTAGTGTGATACTTGAATTCTCCCCCTAATGTCGGAAAATGTTCTTCGTTGAAGATACAGTCAGCAAACCGGGCTGTGAGTAAATCCCCTCTAAGGGGCTCCAGGTATTTAATGATCGACAGAGATAAATACCCCATGTAGATACCCATTTTCCTGTGAGGGCCTATTGATGTACACTTTGGTACTGAGATCGGTACGTATACAGTGCAACCGAATTTCCACAGATGGGAATTACTAGGAGGATCACCACGCCAATTGCAGTGGGGCGCAATTGTATTAAATCACCAGTGTGTAGAACTGCATGACCCCAACATGTGTTTGGTAGGTTACAATTTTACAATAGTGGTCTGGCAATGAGCTTTATTCTGGATAAGAGATTTAGCTAAACCATTCTGAGTATGAAAAATATGATACAGAATGTTGGACTTCAATTCATAAGGCCATACAATAATCATTGAAGGCTTTGGAAGAAAATTCTGCAACATTGTCCAATCGGATTGATTTTATCTGGTGTTCAGGGTGACTTGCTCTAAGTCTGATATCTTGTGCAATGAATTTTGCAAAGGCATGGTCCCGTGTCGATAATAGACACACATGTGACCATCTAGTGGATGCGTCTATTAGAACCATGAAGTACCAGAATGGTCCAGATAATGGTTTAATGGGGCCACAAATGTCACCTTGAATGCGTTCAAGGAACTTTAGTGGTTCAGCCATTATTTTGAGGGGTGGCGGTCTCAAAATTAATTTCCCAGTTGCACATGAGGTGCACACAAAATCTGAGGATTATGGGAATTTTCTGTCGCTCATACCATGTCCACTTGAATTGCTCATGATTTTTCTCATCATCCCTATGCCAGGATGGCCAAGGCGTTCATGCCAAGTTCTGAATGCATTCACATTCTGAAAAATCACTTTGTATGCAACATGTGGTACGGGTTTGATATATGTGTAGTACAATCCAAACGGGAGAGAAGGCACCTTTTCAAGTGTCTTTTTGCTATATCCAGTATGTTTGGTCACAAGGAGGAATTCCTCATTGTTTTCTTCATATGTTTCCACATGAATCCCATTTTTTCGATATCTCTATAACTTAGTAGGGTATGTGTTGAATCGGGATACAATAATGCCTCCTCGATACTTATATGTGTACCCATTGGAAGTACAATAGTGGCCCTGTCGGAACCAACAATCGTAGCTTCGCGCGCGTCCCGCGATGGTCAAAAAACTTGTCCTTCTCTCTTTGTGAGAGTTTGGAAAAATTTGAATTCCCTAAGTATAGTGTGAGTGGTACAACTGTCCACTAGGCATATCTCTTCTTCCATTGGATTGACTCCCGCAACAATCTATATAATGCAGAATTGAAATTCATAAGAACAAGTGCAAAATATAGTAAATGCATATGAATATATTAATATAACATATGAAATATTACAACTGATAAACGGTAGCATCATGTCTTTATTACAAGAACTTTATTGCAAATTTAAACACTAAAGCTATGGAGTCTAGATGAGATCTCCAAATATGTCGGTGGAGTATTAAACGAGCAGCTTGTCAACTTCCAAAGAGTCTCCCTCTTCATTGGATGGAGTCTTGGTGTTGCTCGGTCCCTCTCCGTTAGGGATGGGGTCCATAGCTCCAGTCTCCAGCACTTGAGAGGCGAAGTGTGCTTCGTACTTCTGGTATTCTGTGTATGACCCATAGACTTTATGTATAAATCAACAAGATGCTTGGGGGTGCGGCACTTCTTAGCAACATGATTGTTGCAACCACACCTGAGGCAATCTTGTTGCCACTATCATTTTTGGGCTTAGAAATGCCTTTCCCCTTTAGGATGTTACCACGTGGCATTTTGGTTCTCTTGCGCTTGCCCTTGCCTGGGGAATTTCCAGTCTGTATATTCCCATTGGTTTGAGTCCGCATGTACTTCAGGCAGTGGTGCAGTGCCCAATAGGCGCTGGTTTGAGTTCCACACAGTGAGCTCATGGCTCTTTTCTGCCTGTTTCAATGTCTGAATGAGCAAAGAGTAGTCTGTGAAATTCTTCTCCCGGTATTGTTGAGTAATAATCCTTTCTGATGGGAGCATTGTAGACAAAGTCTTCTCAATTTTCTCCGCTTCAGAAGGTTCTTTCTCACAAAATCAGAGCTTAGAGCAAGTCTTCAACAGTTTTGAAATCCTGTAGGCGTAAGTGGTTCATAGCTTTATGCTGTTCATAGCGATATTTGAGAGATGTCCACAAAGACGTGGATCCGCCTCCTACATGTACTCCATTTTCAAATCCGGATGGATATGATTCCTCATTTCTTTCAAGGCGGAGTATTTAGACATGTTAGAGTGGGTAACAGTCCCTTCAACTGTTTCATCTATACATCTGTACAGTCCAAGGGTCGACAGATTCACTTTGACATCCATCACCCAAGCAGGGAAATTGGAACCTGATGAGGACATCAACACTATCGATACACCCACCCCTACAACACCGGATGGTGCCATTACCCGTGCTCGTGCCCGTCAACTTAATTATCAAGTGAGTTCATTCCTAAGCTCCTGTTCATCTGATTTATACCATGGAGACACGTGCACTCTTGTTTTGCTTAGGAATGATGGAGAGGATAAGAAGGGGAGGGGATTCGCGCGCGCTGGATTCGGACTGCAGGACAGGGTCCACTTGTGACGGACGCCACGGCTTCATCCGAACTCCGATTGGGACGTTCTGGTACTTCATGGAAAGCTCTTGAAGTCTACTTTCAAACGGATCCGGCCTCATGTCCATATCAGTTCGGAGTCAGCCGCAATCGTCGATTTACTACAGAGATCTTTTCTGTCAACGGTGCTGCGACACCCTATTTTGGCCCAATGGGCTGTGTATCAAGTAGAGTCCATTAAGGACGCGTCCTAGGGTTGGAGTACGACCCCAGCACCCCTGTGGTCGTCCTCCCACCTTCATATACCCCTTGGCCGCCGCCAAGAACACTCGGGTTTTGTTTGATTGAAAGTTAGCCATTGCTACTTCCTTGTAAGCGCGCGAGTTGACTAAACCGCCCGACTTCTTGTATTCAGAACCCCACCATAGTTGATCTCAGTGTTTTTAGCTCTTCAATTACATCTCGCATTCAGTGCTTGTTACTTGTTCTTGCTAGTTCTCGATTGCTTGCAGGACGAGTGCCCTCGTGGCCGGAGGTCGCGCTTCCACAAGATCGCGGCGTCCATTGGAGGTGGTGTATCGGTTGCTAAGGCGCAGCATCCTTGGGTTGCTGAAGTCAAACCGTGAACGTCGTCTCCTTCCACCAAATCGAGTTATCCCCCTTCTCACCAAAAGATCGGCGCATAAACCCTCGTGGGTTCATATCAGTTGGTAATCAGAGCAAGGTTGCTTGGTGAGAAACATCCTCTTCTTCGCTGAAATTTTTTTTTTCCCATTGTCCAGAAAAGCCAAAAAAAAAATAGTAGATTAGTCTTCCCCGATCCCATAGACACTTTGAGCCTTTTACTAGTACTGCTTGGTTAGGGCTTGTTGAGTCTTCGGTTACTTCGGGTTGTGTCGAATTGCTGGTTCTAGTTTGGGTCTTTAGAGTTTCGAGTTCTACTCACGTTTTAGTCACAACCGTGCTTTACCATATATCCTCTCTGCTCTGAGTTGCTTGTTTCGCCATCACATACACGTTCACTGATTATCACGCCACCATCAAATACTTTTCCGTAATCCGTTGCCTTTCCTTCCATCGAGTTGTGCCTCTCCGAAACCATAACTTGAGGTACCTTCAGTAAAACGGGCATAACTTTTCGCTCGGAACTCCGTTTTGGCTCAAATTTTTACAGCAGTTTCCTGACTCCGAAATGCCAAAATCAACTCGCCAAAGGCCTGTTGGGGTTCGGAATCAAGGTCAAAAAAATTCGGGAAAATAAAGAAAAAAATCGATTTCTGAGATTTTAGGTTTTTGGAGAACCTTCTCAATTTTCTGTAGGCTGCACCTTAACTCCGCTTGAGTTGATACTTTGTGGTGTTCCTATTCTGGTGCTCCTGGTTGAGAAAAAAAATATAAAAAAAAGAGAAAAAAAAAGCAGAAAAAGAAAAAAGGAAAAAGAAGAGAACAGAAAAGGGGCTGATCTTGGTGTTATTTCTTGCTCTTGGTTGGTGTGTTGTGACTTCCTTTGTGTCTAGGCTCGCGTCTCTAGCACGGTCTAGGCTAGGACCAGCACACAACCATCGTTGAACGATTATTCAGCTCGCCTTTTCACTAACGTGGTACTAGTATTTCCTTGAGCTTTCTTTTCAGCCCACCTACAGCTCCACATATACGACGACAGCTTCCTAGGTGTTGTGCTGCAGCACCGATACACTCCTTTCCAGGTGCTTGACTTGTTGGTTGCCGACCCCTCCTGTTGAGCAAGGTAAGAACTGGTAAGAATTTGTATCACAAGTTGAGAGTGAGCGCCTCACTTTGGTTACATCCTAGTAGCTGTAGGGATTAGTTCATCTTCACTTGTTTTCTGTTTGGTCTGGTGTGTCTCCCATGGCAGGTTCAGGAGAAGATGATGATGATGAGCGACAACACACTCCTCGCACCAAGCGTATTATGTCCTATTTTGAGAAGAAGGTGAAGATGCACACGGAGGGGCTTGATACAGATTTGCAGACGACGAATGAGAAGCTGGGGCAATTAGAGCAAACACAGATTGCCACCAACACCAAGCTTGGGGGGTTGGAGACTTCCGTTGCTCGTACAAACACCAGCCTTGCTGCGTTGTTGAGGCGTTTTGATGAGTTCATGGCTGCTGGGAACAACAACAACAACAACAACAACAACAACAATCGTCACAACGGCAAGGACGATGGTGAACAATCTGTTGGCAAGATGGATGGTGAACAATCTGTTGGTGACAACGAGGATTATTCTGGTGATACGGAACAAGAGGATCGTAATCGTCGACGGTTACGACACAACCGACGAGGTATGGGAAGTCACCGCCGACGTGAGGTACATGATGATGCTTTTAGTAAAATTAAATTCAAGATACCTCCATTTGATGGTAAATATGATCCTGATGCTTACATTACTTGGGAGATTGCTCTTGATCAAAAGTTTACATGCCATGATTTTCCTGAGAATACACGTGTTAGGGCTGCTACTAGTGAATTCACTGATTTTGCTTCTGTTTGGTGGATAGAACATGCTAAGAAAAATCCTGATAACATACCACATACTTGGGATGCTTTGAAACGGGTCATGCGGGCTAGATTTGTTCCTTCTTACTATGCACGTGATATGTTAAATAAAATGCAGCAGTTGAGGCAAGGGACAAAAAGTGTAGAAGAATATTATCAGGAATTGCAAATGGGTATGTTACGTTGTAACTTTCAGGAAACTGATGATCTTGCTATGGCTAGATTTTTGGGGGGCTTAAACCGTGAAATTCAGGACCTCGTTTCTTATAGAGAGTACACTAACATAACCCGTTTGTTTCACCTTGCTTGTCATGCTGAGAGGGAAGTGCAGGGACGACGTGCAGGTGCGAGAGCTAATTTTTCTGCAGCACGTACATCTTCATGGCCGCAACGTACCACTACTACACCGACATCACATGCTCCTGCACCGTCCTCATCACCGAGCCGAGCAGCACCTTCCCCTCCTAATGAGAAGCCTCGTGCTACCTCCACTACTTCAGCAGCAAAGACCGCCCAGAAGCCTGCTGCTAGTGCGTCTTCTGTCGCATCCACGGGACGAACTAGAGACATTCAGTGCCACCGGTGCAAGGGCCTTGGGCATGTCATGCGTGACTGTCCAAGCAAGCGTGTCATGCTCATCAAAGATGATGGTGAGTATTCTTCAGCTAGTGATTTTGATGATGATACACTTGCATTGCTTGCGGCTGATCATGCAGGTAGCGATGGGCATCCAGAAGAACATATTGGTGCAGGTGATGCTGAGCAGTATGAGACCCTCATTGTGCAGCGTGTGCTTAGCGCGCAGATGGAGAGAGCGGAGCAAAATCAGCGACACACCTTGTTCCAAACAAAGTGTGTAGTTAAAGAACGTTCGTGCCGCATGATCATTGATGGCGGTAGCTGCAACAACTTGGCTAGCAGCGAGATGGTGGAGAAGCTTGCACTTACTACTAAACCGCACCCACATCCATATTACATTCAATGGCTGAACAATAGTGGTAAGGCAAAGGTATCTCGACTTGTGCGGATCAATTTTTCTATTGGATCGTATAAGGATGTTGTTGAATGTGATGTTGTGCCTATGCAAGCTTGCAATATTCTGCTAGGTAGACCTTGGCAATTTGATATGGATTCTATGCATCATGGGAGATCAAATCAGTATTCTTTTCTGTACCATGATAAGAAAATTGTGTTGCATCCTATGTCTCCTGAAGCTATTATGCATGATGATGTTGCTAGAGCTAGAAAAGCTAAATCTCTTGAGCTTGCTAACACTAAAAATGCTGAATCTGTTTTTGAGAAGAAAAATGAGATATCTTTGAAGGGAAAATGCTTGCTTGCTACTAAATCTGATCTGAATGAAATGATTGCTTCCACTTCTGTTGCTTATGCATTGGTCTGCAAAGATGCTTTGATTTCCCTTCATGATATGCAGCATTCTTTGTCTCCTGCTGTTGCTAACATTTTGCAGGAGTATTCTGATGTGTTTCCAAGTGAAATTCCACCGGGGCTGCCACCACTTCGAGGGATTGAGCACCAGATCGACCTCATCCCCGGTGCTTCATTGCCTAACCGTGCGCCGTACAGGACCAACCCGGAAGAAACGAAGGAGATTCAGCGCCAAGTGCAAGAACTACTCGACAAAGGTTATGTGCGTGAGTCTCTTAGTCCTTGTGCTGTTCCGGTTATTCTAGTGCCTAAGAAAGATGGATCATGGCGTATGTGTGTGGACTGTAGAGCTATCAATAATATCACCATTCGATATCGTCACCCTATTCCTCGTTTAGATGATATGCTTGATGAATTGAGTGGTGCTGTTGTGTTTTCAAAGGTTGATTTGCGTAGTGGGTATCACCAAATTCGCATGAAACTTGGAGATGAATGGAAAACTGCTTTCAAAACTAAGTTTGGTTTATATGAGTGGTTAGTCATGCCTTTTGGGTTAACTAATGCACCTAGCACTTTCATGAGATTAATGAACGAGGTTCTGCGTGCTTTCATTGGAAAATTTGTTGTTGTATACTTTGATGATATCTTGATTTACAGCAAATCCATGGATGAACATCTTGATCATTTGCGTGCTGTTTTTAATGCTTTACGTGATGCACGCTTATTTGGTAACCTTGAGAAGTGCACCTTTTGCACGGATCGAGTCTCTTTTCTTGGCTATGTTGTTACTCCACAGGGAATTGAAGTTGATCAAGCCAAGGTGGAGGCTATTGATGGATGGCCTGTACCAAAAACCATCACACAGGTGCGGAGTTTTTTAGGACTTGCTGGGTTCTATCGCCGGTTTGTGAAGGATTTCAGCACCATTGCTGCGCCATTGAACGAGCTTACGAAGAAGGGAGTGCCTTTTTCCTGGGGCACCAAACAAGAGAATGCTTTCAGCATGCTAAAAGATAAGTTGACACATGCACCTCTCCTCCAACTTCCAGATTTTAATAAGACTTTTGAGCTTGAATGTGATGCTAGTGGGATTGGATTGGGTGGTGTTTTGTTACAAGATGGAAAACCTGTTGCATATTTTAGTGAGAAATTGAGTGGGCCTGTTCTGAATTATTCTACTTATGACAAAGAATTATATGCTCTTGTTCGTTCTTTAGAAACATGGCAGCATTATTTGTGGCCCAAAGAGTTTGTCATACATTCTGATCATGAGTCTTTGAAGCATATTCGTAGTCAAGGCAAATTGAATCGTAGACATGCTAAGTGGGTTGAATTCATTGAATCTTTTCCTTATGTCATTAAACACAAGAAAGGGAAGGAAAATGTTATTGCTGATGCCTTGTCTAGGAGATATACTTTGTTGACACAACTTGATTTTAAGATCTTTGGTTTGGAATCAATTAAAGAACAATATGTGCATGATGCTGATTTTAAAGATGTGTTGCTGAATTGTAAAGATGGAAAAGCATGGAACAAATTCATCGTTAATGATGGGTTTGTGTTTAGAGCTAACAAGCTATGCATTCCAGCTAGCTCCGTTCGTTTGTTGTTGTTACAGGAAGCGCATGGAGGTGGCTTGATGGGGCATTTTGGAGCAAAGAAGACGGAGGACATACTTGCTGGTCATTTCTTTTGGCCAAAGCTGAGGAGAGATGTGGAGAGATTTGTTGCTCGCTGCACTACATGTCAAAAGGCTAAGTCACGATTGAATCCACATGGTTTGTATATGCCTTTACCCGTTCCTAGTGTTCCTTGGGAAGATATTTCTATGGATTTTGTGTTGGGCTTGCCTAGGACTAGGAGGGGACGTGATAGTGTTTTTGTGGTTGTGGATAGATTTTCTAAGATGGCACATTTCATACCTTGTCACAAAACCGATGATGCTACTCATATTGCTGATTTGTTCTTTCGGGAAGTTGTTCGTTTGCATGGTGTGCCAAATACAATTGTTTCAGATCGTGATGCTAAGTTTCTTAGTCATTTTTGGAGAACTTTGTGGGGTAAATTGGGGACTAAGCTTTTGTTTTCCACCACTTGTCATCCTCAAACAGATGGTCAAACTGAAGTTGTGAATAGGACTTTATCTACTATGTTAAGGGCTGTTTTAAAGAAGAATCTTAAGATGTGGGAAGAATGTTTGCCTCATATTGAATTTGCTTATAACCGTTCGATGCATTCTACTACAAAGATGTGCCCTTTTGAGGTTGTTTATGGCTTGTTACCTCGTGCTCCTATTGATTTGATGCCTTTACCAACTTCCGAAAAACTGAATTTTGATGCTAACCAACGTGCTGAATTTATGTTGAAGTTGCATGAAACAACTAAAGAAAATATTGAGCGCATGAATGCTAAGTATAAACTTGCTGCTGATAAAGGTAGAAGGCAATTGATTTTTGAACCTGGAGATTTGGTTTGGTTGCACTTGAGGAAGGATAGGTTTCCTGAATTGAGAAAATCTAAATTGATGCCTAGAGCTGATGGACCTTTTAAAGTGTTGCAACGGGTTAATGAAAATGCATATAAGCTTGATCTTCCTGCAGAGTTTGGGGTTAGTCCCACATTTAACATTGCAGATTTGAAGCCATATTTGGGAGAGGAAGAGGAGCTTGAGTCGAGGACGACTCAAATGCAAGAAGGGGAGGATGATGAGGACATCAACACTATCGATACACCCACCCCTACAACACCGGATGGTGCCATTACCCGTGCTCGTGCCCGTCAACTTAATTATCAAGTGAGTTCATTCCTAAGCTCCTGTTCATCTGATTTATACCATGGAGACACGTGCACTCTTGTTTTGCTTAGGAATGATGGAGAGGATAAGAAGGGGAGGGGATTCGCGCGCGCTGGATTCGGACTGCAGGACAGGGTCCACTTGTGACGGACGCCACGGCTTCATCCGAACTCCGATTGGGACGTTCTGGTACTTCATGGAAAGCTCTTGAAGTCTACTTTCAAACGGATCCGGCCTCATGTCCATATCAGTTCGGAGTCAGCCGCAATCGTCGATTTACTACAGAGATCTTTTCTGTCAACGGTGCTGCGACACCCTATTTTGGCCCAATGGGCCGTGTATCAAGTAGAGTCCATTAAGGACGCGTCCTAGGGTTGGAGTACGACCCCAGCACCCCTGTGGTCGTCCTCCCACCTTCATATACCCCTTGGCCGCCGCCAAGAACACTCGGGTTTTGTTTGATTGAAAGTTAGCCATTGCTACTTCCTTGTAAGCGCGCGAGTTGACTAAACCGCCCGACTTCTTGTATTCAGAACCCCACCATAGTTGATCTCAGTGTTTTTAGCTCTTCAATTACATCTCGCATTCAGTGCTTGTTACTTGTTCTTGCTAGTTCTCGATTGCTTGCAGGACGAGTGCCCTCGTGGCCGGAGGTCGCGCTTCCACAAGATCGCGGCGTCCATTGGAGGTGGTGTATCGGTTGCTAAGGCGCAGCATCCTTGGGTTGCTGAAGTCGAACCGTGAACGTCGTCTCCTTCCACCAAATCGAGTTATCCCCCTTCTCACCAAAAGATCGGCGCATAAACCCTCGCGGGTTCATATCAGAACCATCAAGAGCGAGGATATCAAACTCTTTGGTTGCCATCTCACCTACATTGTGATTGCCAAAAATTTTGAGAAATTATGGCATATTTATACAATGTTATGAGAATTCAAGCTGAACTCGAACAAGAAAATAACTAGTCTCAATAAATTGGGTAAACAGTGGCTGTCGCATGATTAAATAGCTCGATATTCAATTTTCCAAAACATGATGAGCATATTCGGGTAATCACTATTTTAATAATAGTGTAGAGCCCTCACTGGTATTTGAATTCCACTTTGATATATGACCAAATTTGAAAAATGAATAGAGGAATTTATGAGCGTGTGCCATGTTAATTCTGAGTTTCAGGAATAGTGCGATACAGAAGTATGCGTGAATCCATATGATCTCAAACTTCAAAGAATTCTTCCAATTTAGAGGCAGTATTGCATTAAAAATAAATTAAAGTAGGGCTATGTAAGTAAATTTGCAAAATACTTGTAAAATAAAGGACATGGAAATGCCAACAAAATGCTGAACAAACATGTATTGATTCAGACTGAAAGCAAATGGAACATACAAAGTTCAGGATGGAAAGTAAACTTAACGAACAAAGTTCTGGATAACAAACTGAACGAAACAAAGTTCAGGATGGAAGTAAATTTCTGTGGAAATTTAAATCTAAGCATAATGAAAATTTATTGGGTGATCCTCGCCGCTGTAGGTCCAGGGGGCATGCATGGAGGCGAACCCAAGCCAGCAGGAAGCCACCGTCGCCGTCGCCGGTCTGCTGCCGCTCGCTGCAGGCTCCCCACACCTCCGGACCTCTTCTGGTTCCACGCTCAAGCCTCCCCCTCACCTGAGGATGAGGGATTCCCGGCCGATGCCGGCACATGACCGGTTGGGATCATGTTGCGGCGCAGCCCAGGGCGGCGGTTGGCCGCCGCAGTCGCGGTGGCGCGTCCAGCGGGGAGCGTGACCGGAGGAGGAGGGGGCGGAGGAGCGAGAGTGGACTCAGCAAAGCCAGGCGGCACCACAGCCGTGCTGCTGGAGCCTCCCCCAGTACTTATGTAAAAGGGCGGAGCTCCACGGCGCGAACTCCAGCAGCGTCGCTGGTGTTGGAGTGTACACCGGTGTTGCTGGCGTGTAATCCAGCGGCGTCACTGGTGTTGGAGTGTACACCGGTGTTGCCGGCGTGTGCCCCGGCGATGGTGATGGCGAAACGGCACGGCGCGGCGAGGTCATGGCGAAGGCATGCTCTTCTGATGAAGAACCGGTGCCGCGCCGGGTGTAGTTTGTCGGCCATGGCGAGGGCAATATGCCGTCACCATGTTGGCATCTCATGCGGCAGCCCTTCAGGCTGCAGCCGCACCCTTGCTGTCCAACCATAGGACTCACAGTGATGCGGCGATTGCACCAAAATGCGTTCTTGTGCAGTGCAAGTATCGGGCATCACCGGAGGCCCGCGGCGGGTCATGAGGGTGCTTGAGTTGCTGCTCGCGGCTCTGGTAGCTCTACTGGCAGCGGCGCCGTTGTCGCGGCGTCGTCCTCCATGGCTGGTGAAGCCTGAGGGAGGAGACCGAGGCCACGCCCCTTGCCACGATGAGAACGGCGCTCGGGAGCTCGAAGGAGCGATGCGAGCTGCTGGCTCAGCAAGCGACGAAGCTGGCGAGCGCGGAGATTGCAGGGAAGGGAAGAACTAGCATCACAGGGAGCCGTCTTACCCTTGAGTTGCTCTCTTGCTCAGTGGCTGAAGCTGCTGATAACGTGTTGAAAGGTGAAAATGGTATGACAGAGAGCACAAGTGTGTAGTGAATTGGTAATCTTCCATTGACCTCAAGATTACATATTTATAGCAGAATACAACATGAATATTCTTGTAGTCCTTGAATTGCCTTGGTAGTGGTAGCAATTCATACTCCTTCTAATGGCAGCAATATTGCTCCTTAACCATGGCTATAACAATGCATTAAGCACGGCAGTTACAATATTGTCTTAACCATAGGGTTTAGGGTTTAGGGTTTGTAACATTGACAAGAAAAAAAATTCATGGTACCAATTATCACCGTGTCGTAACAGAATTGGGTATTGCATTGCCACGAACTTGTAATAGTTTTCATGCTTTTTTTTTTTTTTGAGAATATACAGTAGGGGAAACCCCTACTATGGTTGTTGTCATGCATAGTTGACCAGCCTGCTCCTTAACTATCAAGTCACGGTGCACTGAATATGTTGCCATATTGGTAATCAGTGTTGTTACAAATTCTATCACATGCCATTCTAGATAACTATTTGCAAAGGTTGGAAGCTACGATTTGCATAGGTAGAAACTTGTCTTCTATTTCTGGTTTCGCTATGAGTATCCAAGATATATAAGCTGAGCATATTCTGGTAGCTTATTTTGTGATGGTAAAAGTGATCCGATGCTGTGACAAAGTTGTCTACTTATCTTAAATATGTCTGGGCCTCAACCATCATTGACGGAATCAATTATTTTAAAACCCATCACAGTGATCGCAAACATGCAATTATAATAATGTTATAGAAATGTCAATGTATTACAAAAAAACAAACTAACAGCAGTGGGTAGAGGTTCGCACCTGATATTTTTTTTAAAAAAAATGAGCTGATAATGACGGACGTACTCCAGTCAGCAGGCAATATAATGATTCTTGAGGTGGACTATATACAGGTGAAACAACACTGCCTTCTCTACATCATTTGTTATATGAAGGTGATGATGTGCCCCCGGCTTCGGTTGACACGCTCCTCACACCAAAAGAATGCACCACAGTAAGAAGGTGGTCCAACATTCAACATGGAGAAAATGGTACCTAAATAAGGAGAAAGAGGCGAAGAATAAATAACAGGTTTGTAAATTTGAGAGATTCCATAGTAAACCGAGTAAATTTTATACAGCGACACAGATGTTCAGCAAGTATTGGGCATCCAATATAAACAACTACTCCTTGGCATTGAATATTGCCAGCATGTGACTGGCATCAAATATTGTCAGCATGTTTTTGGCAATCTTGGTGTTGAGATCGAATATTTGAGACCCAACCTTCAAGATCCACCCTTCGAGACCACCGTCAAGCATTTGAATATTGATTATTTAGCATGAAACATCAGCATTTGAAATATTTGCCAAAAAAATCAGTAAGCAAGCTCCTAAAAGTAAAAAGATATACTCGTAAGAAGTAGCAGCAGGAAAAAAGGTCTCAGGAGTAATTTATGGACATGAGAATTTGAATGGCCTTATACAGCAGAAGGTGACCTTTCACCTGGAGGGAGCAACATTAAAAGTGTCAATCGCAACAAAATATGAATAATAATAAATAAATTAACAGCCTCCTACTATAATTTTCATAAAACAAAAAAGGCCAAGCCCTCAGTAATATAAGCTACCTATATTAAATTTTTGGTTTTTGAAAAGGAGTCATAAAAAATATAAGAATATGACAAACAGTTAAAAGCGTAAAATTGCTTACCATTTCAAATTTCATCAACAAGATCATTATGACATCAATAATAAGCTGCTTAAGGCTTCGTTTGGCAACTGGGGGTAGTTATACACGTGTGAAGCTGTCCATGGGGGGATCGGGTTGATCCCCTCCCACCACCCAATCCCCTCCCACCACCATGGGGATTAGTCCCTTGCTTTTTTGTGCATTTGGCAATTCTTTGGACTGACGAGGATTTAGATGGGACGCGGGTGCCCTGTGCCCAATGGTCAAGATGTTCTTTTGCTCGACAGTTTGACATGGCACAATACAGAAAAATATAAACAAATCAAACAACAATATTATGCGCACCTAATCAAAATGTCGGCCATCCAAAACACCTGACATCTGGACCTCGACAAAAAAAAACATCAAAAGAAGAGATATCAAGCAGTTGTCTCTCACAGCATTGACAATAGCTCTGTAGCTTAATGAATATTAAGCATTACAATATCTCCCAGCATGGACAATACCACTCTGTAGCGCACTGAATATTAAGCATTACAGTTATAGCTCTGAAAGAGCAAATGCTAAATAAAATGTGATCTGAACTCAAATAAACTCTCAATCACTATACTAAATAGGACACCTTCCCAACAGAGTGCTGAACAGAATTAGCTTAGTCGAAGCAGAGCTGACACTTGCACTTCCACACCTCAAAACTCGAAACTGTCAAAGAAGTTCAATGATCATCTGCTGCAATCACAACAAATTGAAACATTATGCAGTTAACTGAAACTGACAAGGAAAGAGTTAAGTGCACACATGCTTAGCTGCTTCTCTTGATCAAAATATAGTTACAGCCGTGCTACAACATTAAGCATCAGATTTGCAATCTACAACTTGTTGTTAAGGTTGATATTTCAGTATTGGCAATCTACAACTATAGCTAGGGAATCATTTCACTACATTGTTCAGAGTATCACAAGAATGGATTCTTAAGGAAAAAATGATATAAAAGCAAAGCAACAAACCTTGCTCCCTGGACGTCGTCGTCTAATAACTTGAGTTGATTAGCCTCTGCAGCAAAATGAAATGGAGTAAACAGATGCTATTACAAATTGTTGGAATAAGAGCTAGACATTTTAACACACCATGTTATCATTAGGCAATATTTTACTCTGGCAAATTATTTCCTGCCACTGTAAGAGCAAGAACAGTTTCCACATATCCAAAAGATATTTTTATTTGCACATAAAACAAGCCCATAAAAACTAGCACTGATGTAATAACATTGTGAGTGGTTTCCACTGTCAAACTACACTTAGTTCACAGAAAGGTTCCAGGTCAAAAATAGAGCAGTACGATAATTGTTAGTGTCTATGTTTGGCCCATATGAGAGGCCCATGTATAGGTGTATATTACCCACCCTTCTAGGGTTTGGAGGAATAACAGATTTCATTTTCTCCAACCTGGTATAGAGCTAGGGTTTCCTCTCCTCCTCTCTCTCTCTCTCTCTTCCCTCCCTCACACCCGCCACCGCCGCCGGCCATGGCCCGCCGGCCGCCGCTCCCTCCCTCCCTCTCCTCTTTCCCTCCCCTCCCCTCTTCCTACGCCACCGCCCTGACCGCCTCTGCTGCGGATCGGGCCGCCGACGCCGCCAATCGCGCCGCCATGGCCGCGGCGGGGGCGGCCGCCGCGGGCGCCGCCGCCGCCGGGTCTCGCCCAGGCCGCCGCGCCGCAGCCGTCGGGCCCTGCCCTGGCCGGTCCCCCCGCCGTGGCAGCCGCTGCTCCCTCCTCCGCGCTTGCTCGGCTGGGCCTGTCGCCGGGTTTCACATACACCGGCGTGGGCATGCCACCGGACCTCGTCGCCGTCGCTCCGCCGTCTACGCACCATCACCTCCATGCCGCGGGCCCACCGATCCTCTCCGAGCGGGCTGCTTCAGCGGACGCCGCCCTTACTGCTGCCCTCCTCGCGGCGAAGACCGAAGCTTTGGCGGCTCAGGAGCGGGTCCACATGGCAGCTCTCGCCTGGGAGCGCGAGCGCACTGAGACGGATGCCCTCGCACGCCGGGTTGCTGAGGCGGAGCACTACATGCTCCTCTCTGCCGGTCAGCAGCTCGTCGTCCCCTTCGCCGACACCGCCGCCTCGTCTTCCCGCCCGCCGCTGCCCGAGGGTCCCGGTCCCCGCCTCGACGCGAGCGATCCGATGGTCGCCCAGCTCCACCTCCAGGCTATCGGCGTCCAGAACCTCCGTGCTCCGGTCTCCGTCGTCCTCGACCCCTCGTCCACATCCTATGGCCGCTGGCGCGATCAGGTCCTCCTCGCCCTCCGCCGCTACGCCCTCGACGACCACGTCCTCACCGACACCCCCGTTAGGCGCGGGATGGGATCTGGCTGCACCTCGACAGCATCGTCGTCTCCTGGATCTTCGGGACCGTCTCCCCAGATCTCCAAGACCTCATCCGGACTCCTGGAGACACCGCTCGCCAGGCCTGGCTGGCTCTCGAGGGCCAGTTCCTCGACAACGCCGAGGCCCGGGCTCTTCGGCTCGACGCGTCGTTCCGCACCTTCGAGCAGGGGGACCTTTCCGTCGAGGAGTACTGCCGGCGGATGAAGGGCATGGCGGATGCCCTCCGTGACCTCGGCTGCCCGGTGACCGACCGGGTCCTGGTCCTCCATATCCTGCAGGGTCTCAACAGCAGCTATGACCTCCTCAGGACCTGGATCCCTCGGCAGCGGCCCTTCCCTACCTTCCAGCAGGTAAAGGATGACCTCCGCTTCGACGAGATCACCTGGGGCCTCGCGCCTGGCTCGTCCACCACCACCGCCCTCGTGACTGCTCCACCGGTTTCCGCAGCCCCGCCTGCCGCTTCATTCCTCGCCACTCCTTCCCCCGGGCCAAGCGGAGGTGGAGGGGGCCGCAACCGCCGCCGCCGTGGTGGGCGTGGTGGTGGGTCTGGTGGGGGTCGTGGGGGCGGCCGTGGCACTCCCGCAGCGACTCCTGCTCCTGGCGGTACTCCCTGGCCATCCTTCACCAACCCATGGTCAGGGCGTATCTCGATGTGGCCGTTCCAGCCCCTAGGAGGCGGGGCTCGTCCTCCGCACCAGCCCGTCGCCATGTTCGCTGGCCCTGCTTCCCAGGTGCCCTGGACTCCTCCCGCTCTGGCTAGCCAGCGTCCGTCCTGGCCGGGGGGGTGGACTCCACACGCTCAGCCCAGCCAGCCTTCGACCTGGCCTCGGGGGTGGGACCCGACGGCGCTGGCCCAGTCCTTCAGCACCATGCAGCTGACACCGCCGGTGGAGTGGATCGCAGACTCGGGCGCCTCGTACCATACCACGCCGGATGCTGGTATCCTTTCTTACGCCCACCCTACCCACCCTCCCTGCCCTTCCGCTATTATGGTTGGCAATGGCTCTTGTCTTCCTGTCACCTCTGTGGGTACTGTGCCTGGTTCTTTTCGCCGTCCTAATGTTCTTGTTGCTCCTCAGATGGTTCATAACCTTCTTTCCATTCGCAAATTTACTGCTGACAATTCCTTTTCTGTTGAGTTTGACCCCTTTGGTCTTTCTGTGAAGGATTTGGCTTCCCGGCGCCAGTTCCTCCGATGTGACAGCCAGGGTCCCTTTACACACTCCGTCTTCCTGCTTCCGTTGCTTCATCGCCACCTTCATCTTTGTCAGCAGCTTTTGCCACTACTTCTTCTTCCACGACTTGGCACCGCCGGCTTGGTCATCCCGGCCGCGACGTTTTGGCTCGACTCTGTCGCAATGCAGTCTCTTGTACTAGGACTTCTGATGAGCACCTTTGTCATGCGTGCCAGTTAGGTCGTCATGTTAGACTTCCTTTTTCTGTTTCTACTTCGCATACGAGTCATGCCTTTGATCTCATTCACTGTGATCTGTGGACTTCTCCTGTCATTAGTATTTCTGGCGATAAGTATTACTTGGTGATTGTTGATGATTTCTCGCATTATTCTTGGACTTTTCTGTTGCGCGCCAAGTCTGACACGTTCCCCACCCTTCACCACTTCTTTACCTGGGTGTCCACTCAGTTCGGCCTCACCGTCAAGGCCGTCCAGTGTGACAACGGCCGCGAGTTTGATAACCACACCTCCCGCGACTTCTTCCTCTCTCGTGGCGTTCACTTGCGCATGTCTTGCCCGTATACCTCCCCTCAGAACGGCAAGGCTGAGCGGATGATTCACACCACGAATGATGTCGTGCGCACCCTTCTTCTCCAGGCCTCCCTTCCAGCCCGTTTCTGGGCGGAGGGACTCCACACTGCCACCTACCTTCTCAACCGCCTTCCTTCCAGTGCCATCACTGCTCCCACTCCCCACCACGCTCTTTTCGGCACTCCACCTCAGTACGATCACCTCCGTGTCTCGGGTGCGCCTGCTACCCTAACACCTCCGCCACCGCCCCTCATAAGCTGGCGCCCCGCTCGACTAGGTGTGTTTTCCTCGGCTACTCCCCTGACCACAAGGGGTATCGCTGCTTTGACCTTACCTCTCGCCGTATCCTTATCTCCTGGCACGTCGTGTTTGACGAGTCCGATTTCCCCTACTCCACCTCCACTACTCCCTCTCTTGATCCCGAGCTCGAGGTCGTGTTTCCGACTGACCCGGTGGTCCAGCCACCTGTACCTGTGTACCCTCTACCTGCAGGTCTTCGGAGCACACTGACACCGTTCCCGGTGCCTTCAGTCGCGTCACGCGCGGTCCCGGAGCCTTCTCCCGCGCCACGCGCGGCCCCGGCGCCCTCTTCCGCACCACGCGCGGCCCTGGAGCCTTCTTCCGCGCTACGCCCAGCCGGTGCTGGTCTACCGGCGCCGCGTGGTGCCGGCCCCGGACTTGGCGGCCTCGGCGCCTCCACCTTCACCACCACCGGCGGTGCCCGCGCGCCAGGTACCTCGGGCTCGCTCTCGGCTCGACCCGGAGGTGTACCACCCGCCGCTCATCCATCGGGATCCTGGCCACATTCATCCCATGGTGGCGCGGCGGGCGGTGCGACCGTCTCCGACTCTCTCCGCCGCAGCGGTCGAGCCGGGGGTCTCTCCGCTACCCTCCTCTGTCCGTGACGCCCTGGCGGATCCTCACTGACGTCGGGCGATGGAGGAGGAGTACGCAGCCCTACTTGCCAACCAGACGTGGGACCTCGTGCCGCGTACGTCTGGTTGCAATGTGGTCACGGGTAAGTGGATCTGGACGCATAAGCGTCGTGCTGATGGCTCACTGGACAGGTACAAGGCTCGCTGGGTTCTCCGGGGTTTCACTCAGCAGCCTGGTGTGGACTATGATGAGACCTTCAGTCTGGTGGTAAAGCCGGCCACAGTTCGCACAGTGCTCTCCATTGCTCTCTCTCAGTCATGGCCTGTGCATCAGCTGCATGTGAAGAACGCGTTCCTGCACAGCACCTTATCTGAGACAGTCTACTGCAGCCAGCCAGCGGGGTTTGTGGATTCCAGTCGTCCTGACATGGTGTGCCGTCTCAACAAGTAGGGTCCTCGGGCTATGGTCTGAAGCAGGCTCCTCGGGCTTGGTACTCCCGGTTTGCCACGTTCTTGGTCTCTCGGGGATTCACTTAGTGCAAGTCGGATACTTCACTGTTTGTCTACCGCCGTGGCTCTGAGACTGCATATCTGCTGCTGTATGTCGACGACATCATTCTTACTGCGTCCAGTCAGACCTTGCTCCAAAACATCATTCAGTGTCTACAGCAGGAGTTTGCTATGAAGGATCTGGGTGTGCTCCATCACTTCTTGGGTGTCACTGTGGAGCCTCGTCCTTCCGGCCTCTTCCTTCACCAGCGGCAGTATGCTCTTGATATTCTGGACCGGGCAGGGATGACTGACTGCAAGCCGTGCTCCACTCCTGTCGACACTCAGGGCAAGCTACCTGCAGACTTGGGGGCTCCTGTGGCTGACCCGACCGCCTACCAGAGTCTTGCTGGTGCCTTGCAGTACCTCACTTTCACCAGGCCGGACATCACATATGCCATACAGCAGGTTTGCCTTCATATGCATGATCCTCGGGAGTCACATCTCGCTGCTCTGAAGCCGCTCCTGCGCTACATCCGTGGCACGGTTGACTACGGGCTGGCTCTTCACAGGTCTCCCTCCACTGAGCTCGTCGTCTACACTGACGCCGACTGGGCTGGCTGTCCGGACACTCGTCGCTCCACCTCAGGCTACGCTGTCATCCTCGGCGGCAACCTTGTCTCCTGGTCGTCCAAGCGGCAACCGGTTGTCTCCCGCTCCAGTGCTGAGGCGGAGTACCGTGCTGTAGCAAACGGCGTGGCTGAGGCGTCCTGGCTTCGGCAGCTTTTGGCGGAGCTCCATAGCCCGCTCCTCAAGAGCACCCTCGTGTACTGCGACAACGTCAGCGCCGTGTACCTCTCCTCCAACCCGGTTCAGCATCAGCGAACGAAGCATGTGGAGATCGATCTGCACTTTGTTCGGGACCGGGTCGCGGTGGGCCACGTTCGGGTTCTCTATGTCCCGACCACCTCCCAGTTTGCGGACATCTTCACCAAGGGTCTCCCCTCCTCGACATTCTCGGAGTTTCGGTCCAGTCTCAACGTCGTCAGTGGCTAGTTGTGACTGCGGGGGGTGTGTACACTTGTTTGTATTTCTTTCTTGTCCAGTCTTGAACTCCGCTGCGCCGGTAAGTTCAGACTGCGGGGGGGTGTTAGTGTCTATGTTTGGCCCATATGAGATGCCCATCTAGAGGCCCATGTATAGGTGTATATTACCCACCCTTCTAGGGTTTGGAGGAATAACAGATTTCATTTTCTCCAACAATAATGTGAATCAAATCCATGCATTCAGCAGGAACATGTAAAGAAAAGTAGCTGACACTTACCATTTTTCTCCTTAGCCATATCAAGCGTGAAGACGGATCAGCAGTCATGAAAATCTCTCTATTCTGAGCATCCTTAAAAACAACATATGCATCTGGTCTATCTTCAACTGAGATTTCCTCCATTGTAGCCAACAATGCATTGCAATTCTTGACGGAATATTGAGCAGCTTCAGCAGCTTCGCCCTCTACTTGTTTTGTCTTCACTTCAACGTACTTCCCCATCATCTCAGCAACATCATCAACTGTTTTCCGCTTCTGTACAGCTTTACCCTCTTGAGCCTTAGAGCCAGCACCTTTGTCCCTTGAGGTAGATGACACATCATCATCTCTTTGAGTAGCAGTCCCTTTCTCCCTTGTAGTAGATGTAGTCCCTTTAGCTCCTGAGGCAGAAGGCTCTTCATCTCTATCAGCAGCTCTTTTGTCCCTTTTTGAGGATGTAGCAGCACATCTTTGATTTAGCTGCACTACCCTCACATCATCATCGTCACTATCATCAGTGTAACCAGATAGAAAAGACAAGCTACCCACAGCTCCATCACGTGTAACCTTCTCCATTGGTGGTTGCACAATCCTCACATCATCATCTTCTTTTTGCTTAAGAGAGATAAAAGCAAAGTTTCCCTCTGCAGTTTTTCCTGCACAAAAGATTTAAGCTACATGAGTATGATGTTTCACCAGATGCAAAATGCACTATTGCTATGTTGGTATGAAAGTAAGAGTTACCATTATATAGTTTCTCCAACTCATCATAAAGAGGGAAACCTTTTCTCTGAAATTTACTAGCTTTAGGATACGACTGCAACATACAAGAATGGATTCAGAATATCGAAAAGGATAGCATTGAGATATAGCAAGAAAAACAGGAGTACCTCAATGATATTTTTCCAAATTGGTGGTTCAGCACATATCATGCAAAGCTTCTCATCCCAATGAACCCCGCTTTGTCTTATGGCCTCTTTGAGCACACTAAAATCTCTCTTCAATTCCTTCTCCTTGTCTTGAATCTGATCCTTGGTAAGCACATATGAGAATTGTTCATGAAATTTTCGCACCATAAGGTTCCAGGCCTCCGATGACCAACCATTCTGGCCCCTATAGCTATCACTGTCGTGATCCTGAAGTATCTGAACCAAACCCTTTTCCAACCCAGGATTCCAATTCGCTCGAGAACCAACCCCTAAATACATCAATTTGAGAAAGCTTATACATCATCGGCTACAATAAAATTTTGTAGTTTAGAAAGGAAATTCACTTGCTACTTTCTAGTTATTCATATGTAAACTTACTGAACCAGCACAACAGTCAGTGAGCCATGTCGTGAATAAAAGGAAAAAAGATCCAGTTGATACCAGGATTTAAAAGGAAAAAATAGAACCAGTACCTTTTGGTGACCTCTTCTTTCGTTTACCACCATTCCTCGGTGATGACTTTCTTTGCATGGTAGCAGCTTGCAATAAGTTGATCTTTGGTGACCCTTTTCCAAACATTACTGTTGCGCTAAGCATTCACACAAAAGGAAAATAAGTATAAGTGCACAAATCCATCGCCATGTATAAAAAGAAGTGCTAAATTATCACATCATGTTCATAGTTATTACATCTGGTTACAAAACAAAATAAACATCATCATGACTAGTTATGAGAGTAATCCTTCCACATCTGCAACGCAATTACATCTCTCACAGCATTCCTGTTCTCTATTTGACTGCTAAGAGAAGACACGTCATTGTTATAGATATTGTCTCCTTCAGGAAGGTCAACAAAAGAGGCCAGCAACCAAATGAAGCCAGCAACGAAAGTTCATCCAGTTATATCTAGTGCGAGATGACTCGATACACTCTAGCAACCAAATGAAGCCAGCACTACTGCAAACATACTGCACTACTTTGTTATATCTAGTGCGACAATTCTGCTGGGCTCTGGTTTGCTCCTTGGAATGGACAATAATAAACGTATTGTTCATTTATGCAACTAGCATTGTTCCTGTTTGCAAACCCAACAATAATTAATCAACCTCAATGCCCGATTCAAGCTAGTAAGTAGTAGCACTTAAACTAATCCAGGTAACTCTCGCATGCACGAACTGCAGGTTATCAGTCATGATAGTTCATCCAGTGGTAATGAGGATGAAGAAAAAGACACTCAAGTTCAAACCAGTAGGAGAAGAAAAAGAAACAAGGGCAGCACCTGGACGGGAGGGTGATGATGAGGAACAATTTCTTGGTGGCGATGCTTGTGAATCACTCAGCCCGCGAGGTGCTCGCCGCGGATCTATCACAAATAGAAAAGGATTCGTCAATCAAACCCTAGAGAAAGGGGAAAGAGGGGACGGGAGGAGGCGACGGGAGCGGAGGGGTGGAGGAGGAGCGGGAGGGGAGGGGAGGAGGAGGAGGAAGGATCGCACCGTCGCTTGTCGCCGTGGTTGCTGCGGTGAGAAGGAGGAGCCAGTCGCCCGTGTTGTCGCCGCGAGAGAACAAGAGCGAGAGAGACGATGCCGGCCTCCGATGGAGTTGGGGGATTCCCACGGCGATCGGCGTGGATGGGGAGCTGGCCGGGCCAATCCACGTCGTTGCCAAATACACTTTTGCACGCAACGGGATTTCCGTCCGCGCTGGGGTTCGGACCCTCTCCACGACGTGGATTGGGCCGCAATACACGTCAATACATGCCTATCCAAACGAGGCCTAAAGGAATGTTGAAAATCTCTCTTCGTTTTTTAAAAGTTGATAGCAACTAAAATAGTGAAGCAGACATGCACAAAGCAGCATGTTACGAAATGAAAGGGAAGCACAGCAATAATAGGCATGAAGCTATTTGCATGGCGTGGCGTAAGATAACTGAATTTGTTAGTACACTTGAAATATAGGCTTTGCGCTGCTGAATATGGGAAATGTAGAACTGAAAAGCATGGAGAGTTTTACCTAGAAACTGAAAAATCCTTGCAGTAGATATACATAATCGTCAAAGACCAAATAAGTGCAAAATTATGACCTGTACTTACGTTGTCAGTCTAAAATAAATGGAGCCAGACACAGAAATAATGGAAAAAGTTTGTAATATTCTTGTTGTGCAAACAATTAACAATGAGTGCGCGCTTTGGTGCCCTGCAGGGGATTTGTAGCTGCAAGAGCTGCTCATCTGGTAGCTCCATGCACCAACTTAGTCTTTTGGAATTTAGAGTGGCGCGCCCAATGTTGTTCGGGCATTTGGGAACTCTGCAAGGGTCTTACCACCTTCTTGATTATATTTGGAAATACTTATTATTCTTCTTATTGAAATGACGTGCAGTTCTCCTGCGCGTTCAAGAAAAAATATTTTCTTGTGCATGCTGATGCTCATTGAACATGACAGAGGAGTGCTTCTTTATCAGCCCATGCTTCTTTTGTAACCATATCTTAAAGTTTAGGCGTTTATACAATCAGATATACAGAGAGCTTGGCATTTGAAGCTAATTACATTTGAAATACATACACCTAATTAAATCAGGTATGAAATTATGACATGTCTTTTTTGTAGTTTCTAATGCATGCTCTAGCAGTTTTACCATTGATAAGATAATAAATATGAAACAACTCATCATTAGATTCTTACTTTTATAAACATTTTATAAGACACTCAATCCCAGAGCCCACATATTGGAAAATGCACTGTTGCAGGGCACCCTAAGTGGCGGTGGCCAGGAAGACAGCAGCATGAGGTGTGGATGCCCGCAGCGTTGGAGACAAAGTTATCTTTAGGGAGGGAAGTCAAATATACTATGAAATGGATCTTACTGAGAAGTCAAGATAGCACAGAAAGACCAAAATATTTGGAACAGTCATGTGGAGCTAGTACATAGTGGACGAAGTAACTAAGATGTCATAATAATGTGAAGTGCATAGTCATCTAAAACATATATGTTTCCAGTTTCTCTGTTGTTAAACTTAACTCTGTGCTAACATAACCTGTTTTTTCTACCCTCAATTTCGGAGGGCTTTCTGTACAGTTTTTAACCCCCTATTTTAATGAAAAAAGAACTGTGGGAGACTCACCCACAGTTTTGCATCAAAAAAGGAAGAAAGACAAAACACTAACACGCCAAATCAAACTCATTCAAATAAGGTCTAGGATCTGTCAATATCAACTGACCTACTGACAGGGCCTAAGTGTTCTAACAAAAAAAATGTGGTTAAGTTTCTATTGAGAGGAGTCTCGAAATTCACTTGGCAGAGTAAAAAAGTGGAGCAAAGTGTTGTGTCTCAAAAATGTTTGTATATTACGTGCACATTGTCGATTAACTTCCAGGTCACCAGTGAGACTTATTACTCATGCAACCAAAATATAACTTGGAAAAAGAGCAATATTATAACCAAACTTGCTTGTAATCCAAAATAAAATTTAAAGTTGTAATTTGGGACGTACCACTCTAATAGCAATATCATTCATCTCTCACTTCATTGAGAGATCCACTTCTCTCAACATAGTGTGCATATTCCAAGACAAATTTTGTATGGCCTCCGAGTTCCTATAAGAGAGAAAAGTAACATGCAGAGCTTTTCCAAGAAAATAATGCAGAAGAATTATCTCAAATAAATAAATAAAAATAATTGAGCATTTCAATCTCAAATCAAGATGAGGAAACATACAAAATCAGAAATAATGAACTTCAGCAGACCATGTGAAGATGGTAATAACAAAGAAATACAATGTGCACAAAATAATATATATGTATATCTGCAGTTATATAGCCAAATTTCACTACGACAACAGATAGATAACAAACAATAATACAACAACACCAACAACAACAAAGCCTTTTATCCCAAGCAAGTTGATGCAGGAACCTGCAGGAACCAACAAGAGATGCAGAACCAACAAGAGATGCAAATCACCAAGAGATGCAAACCAACAAGAAATGCAAACCAAACAAAAGGAAAGGGCAAAACAGGGAAAAAGAGAAGGAAGAGAGAAAGAAGATGGTAATACAACCGGAAAATTTTAATTCTCTTCGGTCCCTTAAATTGGTTGAGGAAATTTGAGCCTGCCATCTGGTATCTAAATTTGGGGCCTTGATTCCTCAAAAAGACCAAGAAAAATGACCAAGGAAAACATGGAGGGGCCTAGGAAGTGTGCAACCTCAAATAATTATTTGAGTAATTTATGTAAAAGCAGCAATCAAAAAGGTCTAAATGTTAGTAGTACATGATATGAATTTTATTTACATAGGCAAACAACAAGAGGAAACCGGTGAAGGGGCAACTACCCACATGCTAAACATGACTAGAGTAATCCTGAAATATTGCACATTAATTCATCCCAAACTCAAAGGCTTGCCTAGACCTGGGCCAAAAACATTTATAACCTTAACGAGATGTTATCATCTGAATTTTCCAAAAAATGTAGGAGAAAAAACCTTCACTCTCTGAAATCCGCAGTAAACAAACCATACTGAATAATCAGCCAATAATTCACCCCAAACTCAAAGGCTTGCTTAGACCCGCCAAAAACATTTATAGTACCTTAATGAGATGTTATCATCTGAATTTTCCAAAAAAGGTAGGAGAAAAAACGTTCACTCTCTGAAATACGCAGTAGACGAACCATACTGAATAATAAGCCAATGTCCGCTTTTGCAAATTCAATTGTTCAAGAGAGCTAGTTGTCCGAATGATCAAGGCCATGTAATCACCACACTTTCGGGGTTTTTTCTTTAAAGAAAGGGACCCAAATTAAGAGGTGTTATTTCTTTGACCCCACTTGCATAATTCAAAGCCATTGTCAAGAGCTAGCAATCATCATAATCCTGCTGATGCAGCACCAAAGTTCTGATTGCCACAAAAGAGATAGACAGAACTGTCAACAAAAGAGATACTGGGAGGTAACTTAAATAAATCAAATCAACAGGACATAAGCGAAACAACTGGACACGAGTCTCCAAGCAGTAATTAGCAAGCATTGAAAAAAAAACTTTTAATTGATTGTTTGCCTAGGAATTCAGTTTTGTTCTAGGATCTATCAATACGATAAGACCTACACCAAAAATATATATCATATCCCTGCTGGATGTTTATCTTTACATGCTAAATCTAGGGCCGTCATTGCCTTGGCCATCTAATAATAACTAAAGCTCCCGACTGTACTGCAGTGCAATGACACTCCATAAGCACGAGCCTCTTCCCCAGAAAATTTTGCTATTACAGAACTTATTAGTGATCTCTCGTGCAACAAATTTTAACTTGGAGAAATACCATTACTATGACAATACTTGCTTGCAATCCAAAATAAAATTTAAAGCGGTACTTTGAACAGTATACCATTTGAATGATCCACATCTATCAACATAATATGCATATTCCAAGACATTAGAAAAAGATTGTATGGACATCATTCCTAAATAATGTCCATCTGAATCCTATAACAGAGCAAAATCTATACCTGCAGAAAGCTTTACCAGCATAAATAAGTGATTGCCAGAACAAAATATGGCATGCTACTTCAAGGAAGCACAGAAAAAATAATACTGCACTGGATGGAAAAATATTTCAAATATTACTATGTTTCAACATAAGCATAATTAATAGAACTCCTGTAGAGATAGTATTCAAGGGTTGGTCAATTTCATTTGGGCCTAAGGCAATAAAAAGGGAGGGACACTAATATTTGGACACAACTTGGCCAGCTGTTATGAGATCAAGAAAAAAAATTGCAGCTGTTACAAATTGAAGTGTCCGCTCTGTCAGACCAAAGATAAGCTCCAATGATCTTAAGGATTTGTATGAATGTAATCAAGCAACATGCACCAGCTCCTATCATTTTAGGCTCAGTTTGCTGCATAGAATTTATTTGGCGTATCTAACCTATGCTAAAGCCAACAAACATTTACCACCAATGCTACCTCGTCATAACAATACAAAATTGTCAGCTTCTTGATGACTACAAACAGTTAAAAAATAGCACAAGTCATAACTAGCTGGTACTACTCATTACAAAGTACATACTGCAGCAATAGTAAATGCTTTCCATTGGTTAGGGCAATATGGATCAAGTATGGGTTCCAGGATTATGTGAACATCTGTCACCAAATAAAGGACTGAAAAAAAAAACATTAATTCACGAGTGATTCCTATTAAACCTGGAAAGAAAAACATACGACGAGCTATGGTTTGTAGTAAATAGCGTGCATTTACATGCACAAACATGAATAGGAGGAATTACCTAACTGTTGTATGAAAACACTTGCAATAAACCTTCAAAACCAAAATAGGTAGGGGATATACCATTCCAATATCAGTAATATGAAGCTCTCCCACCAAATACACCCATTCCATTCCAGTAGTATCCATATCACATGGCTTATGTAGTTTACAACAGACAGAATATGGAATGGAAATCAATTCAACTTCCTGATAACCATATTCTATTAAGCATCAGATGGTGGATATACATTACCCTTCAAAAACATCCATATTGGGATAGTACTTGCATGAAGTTTAATTAGAATGAGTACAAGATTGTTGCCGCCAATATCAGTACAAAACAACTGCGGATATGAAATACCGAGACTTTAGACATGCAGGAAAATCAAAGACCTGGCAAATGAAGCAAATGAATAGACTCCTCCTCAATCACAAGTGATATACCATGATCAGTACTATACAGCTCTCCCTCCTCATTTCAATATTATCCATACAAAATGATGACAAAAATATGGCAGAAATATCCAGTGAACTTTAATAATAACCATATTCTTTGAAGTGCCAGATGGTTGATATACATTGCCATTCATAAACATCCATGTTGGGATAGTAATTGCAAATGGTTTATTTGCACCTGTAGCGAGACACCTCTCCCAACTCCCAGCCAGGAAGTTTCATTAGAACTAGATGGAACCCCAGGCAATTGTAGTGCCTGCATAGAGCAACATGGAAACAAACGAATCCCAGAGGAAAAGGAGCTGAGATTGCAAACAGATCAATAGAACAGATGGGGAAAAAATGTGACCAAATAGCTAGAGATTTGTGGAGGAGCAGAATGAACACCTTGCACGAATGTTAGTCTCCAGTCCAATATATTTTGAGACACAGCAGAAACAAAGCTTATATATTGATATTGGAACATCAGGGAAAAAAGGATAAACAAAAAGAATGCAACATTTGTTCACCTCAAAAAATAATGTGCCTTTGCAATAGGTGAAAACAATTATATTTTGATCTTTGGTGGAAGAGAACCATGCAACTCTAGACGCATTGCTCTGGTTTCAACAAAAAAAGGCATACATTGAATGGATAGATTTCATATCAAGGTTTACCGACGGCTTCATTATTCTACATGACAACATCCAGTTGCCCTTCATGGAACTTCAAGTCAGTAAAATGTGTGCCACTTCAAGCTGCATTCGCACAAAACACATTGATCACAATAGTTCATTAATCTGGAAATGAGAGTAACCATGAAGTATAATGTGCTATCTAAGCAGATATTTCCCAACAGACAATCAATCATTATTAAGACTAGGAAAAATAGACAACAGAAAATAACCATTAATAAGATAATATTAAACAAGTCATCATTATACTATTAAAAAATCCCTTGATATTTTTTTAATAGACTTATTAATGTTATATTTGTTTGAAACTTTATGATTCACAACTTTATAAAAAGTGCACCAGTACATCTTCGCTGCCCGATGGTCTTCAAAGCTCAGCTCCTCAGCTCCATTACAGATGCGAACATATCGCATTGCATGACATCAAGCCCACAACTTTTCAGACTCTTCTGTGTTTCATCCACCTATGCGTTGCCTAGTGACCATGAGCTGCAAAACGTATTAAGGAGTAGAGAAGCGAAAAAAAAAGGAAAATGAAAAATACCTTACCGACGTAGTGGATGGTGGCCCAACTTCTCGTGGGCCTTGATGGACCGGAGAACGAAGCCCAGTGTCGCACTCTGATGGAAGGAACTCAGAAAGGAAATGACACATTTTTTTTGTAATAAAAAGTGATCAATGAAACAACCAAGAAAGGAATTAATGTAGAACATCGTGCTTACGTCTAGGTCATCATGCTTGTCATGACCAGCCTTGGCAGCTTCCTGTTAACAAGATACTTATAATTGATGACAGATTTCATAAATGATACTTCAGTCACAAATCATGCTAGTGTGAATATGCAGAAAACATGTACACAACAGATCCAGGTGTTGCAATCAGTTAAACACAACAGACATAGTTTGTAGTGCTCTCTACTACATAGGTTGAGACAGGTTGATAGACTGTGACAGAGCCTAACAATTATTCAGGCTAGTTACTCTAATATCAACCTGCTTGATGGAGTTCAGAAAAATTATGTTAGTGAGATCACTACCGAGAGCCGGATCCAGATGAACCAAAGAAGAAGGGGCAGCCCCACCCCCAGCAGAGTGACTCAAGGCCGGCAGTGAAGTAGTACCTGACTGGGTTGAGTAGGCACCCTTCTCAGGGCTAAGTGGCGGTTTTATTAAATCCCCTAAGCTTTGAAGTCTAGGGGATACTCCCGAATGTTCAATGGGAGCTTTTCCCTTTCTCTAGCGTTCCCTGCTGCGGATCAGCAAAAAGGAAAGGATAATCTCTTTTTGACGTAATTACAGTAGGAGAGGCTCCCACCGCTTAAAGGATGATCTACAATGTCCAAGCAACAAACATCAAGATACATGAAAACAGTATTATGGCAAAGCCAAAATACAATGTTCTATGCAAACATGCACTTCTACCGTTATCATGAGAACACAACACTGCACAGTTTAGGAATTTACCTCTTCTTCCTTCTTTATCTCAGCCTCGTCAAAAGCAGCCTTCTCAGCGTGTTATAACTTGACATTATTAGTACATGATGGACCTCAACAATGACTCATCAACAAATGTTTACAACAAGGAAAACATAATCCTTTAGCTTGCCCCAGGTCTCTTCTGCAAATGTCTTGGCCAACGCAGGGTCATCAGTGATAATGATGTTGTCAAATAATGTACCTTATTTAACCTGTAGATAAAAAAGGTTTGCATAACTAACTTATAATCATTCCAACCAAGCAAAGGAGCATTAATTTTCAATATGTACCTGCCACAGCTCAAAACCAATGTACTTGAGGCTGTCAAAAGCATAGAGGTATCCTTAATGTAATTATATTCAGCTTTCATATTTCACTGGATGAAACTTGAACAAAAATCCGGACCCAACTAAAAGGATATATATCTGGGTTGTCAATCATAGGTGCCTTCCATTTACCCTGGTAGTTGGGGTTCTTGTTTTTCTGATAAATGAATAACTTGAATGTAAGGCATCAGAATGTAACATCACAGATTGCGCAGGTTCAACAGAATAGTCACACTTTTTCCTTCTGTGGTTCCATGTACTCTTGGTTCGGAATGGTCACCATGTTCCTCATCATCCCAGTCCTCTTGCTGCAAAAGGCACATTAAAGATTATAAGCACCCAAACCGTTATGCATCAACAACAAACAACAACAACAACAACAACAACAAAGCCTTTTTATCCCAAGCAAGTTGGGGTAGGCTATAAATAATATGAATGCTCAAATTATAAACCTTCTTAGCACAACACGATTTAATATGACTGAAGACTTGCTTTTACAAACTTACTGCACACTGACATCAAACCATTGTATTTTTTAGTGTTTTTGCAGTATCTATTTGATGGCACATCAAGCTGGAGGACAAGATTCATATGAGATCTTTTTTTTTGGGTCAAAAACGAAACAAAATTTTATATCAACCTAGTGGACTAATCGTACATTGAAGCAATATTCCAAAAAAAAAAACATTAGGTCGGCTATGTAAATCAGCAGTCAGACTCAGGTTCAGATTCCTTCTACAATGGACACATTCAGGGGGTCAGGCCTTGTAACAATGACTTTTTCATTGGTTTCTTAGCAAGCAATTCATCTACATTTCAATTCACCAATCATCATTTAAAAATAGTTACATAAATTGACATTTCAATTAACCAATCCACCTAAGGCTACGCAGGAGATTGCCTATGTTATGCTAGTAAAGAAGCAAGGCGTCAATTACGTAACAAAATCCATGTAAGTAGTTGAGAGAATGTGCAGGGAAATTACCTCATGGGAGAGTTAACAGGTGGGGGAATTTATGGGAGCGTGGCAGCAGAAATTATTTGAAAAATCATATCAATATAACCGCTAAATCAAAAATCCAACAAATCCTAGTCATTGCATCCCCACAGAAAGCTAAAAACACCGAGAATATGAAGGGAATTTGGGAGTCAGGTTACCAGAGGCGTGGATGCGTGCGTATTCCACAACAACAGCTGAGAACAGCTGAATTAAGAGATGCTCGTCGTGGATCTCTCCGTATCGCTTCGGTTCGTCATTTTCTGCAGTAAGAAAAATTCAGGGAGCTGCTCCTGAAAGCTGCGCTTCTCTAATCCTAGATTCCAGCAACAAAAATACAATGGGAGTCCAAATAAGATGTCATGTGGGGACCAGTACCAACGCCGCCGAAGACGCGACCAACGGCGAGCGGAAAGCAAGGCGACCTGATCAAGCTCGGCGCGTCGCCAGAATAAATCGCATAGTTCAGTGAGGTTTGTTAGGAGTTTATCCAGTGAGGTTTGTTAGGAGTTGTTGCTCGGCCTGTGCTCTATAAACAGGGACCGATGCATTAGTTGAGATTATCTTGGAGTTTAGGCTTTAGCCATTGTAAACATTCCCTGCCTCGCTGGTGCGACGCCGTCGCCACGGCACCGCCGCGCCGTCGAGGTCCAGGGCCAAGACCCGCTACTCATTTCAAGTATAATCTACGACGTTCTGTTCCATCGAATCTCCCTAGCTCGCCTGCCCGTGACAACTTGGTATCAGGAGACTCAGGTGCTTCCGCCGCCATGACTGGCAGCAACACGGGCACTGGGAGGAGCGAGGATGACACGCCCCTCACGCTGGATGATCTAGCCAAGCGTTTCGCCGCCATGGAAGCGCTCCTACGTCCACTTCAACCGCTGGCCGACAAGGTCGCGTCCATGGAGAAATCCATCGCGGATCAGGGCCAACAGCAGCAGGCCCTCAACCTGGCTCTCTCTCGCGTCGAGCAAGCCCTGCCCGGCTACTTGCCGGACTCCGAGCGTACCGTCAGCGACAAGGGCAAGAACGTGGGGGGTTCCGGCGGCTCTGGCGTCAACTTCGAGCGCCGCCGCCCTACACCACCACCACATCACTCGGACGACGACGACGAGTTCGACGGCGGCGTTCCCAAGTTCCACAAGCTCGACTTCCCAAAGTACGACGGCAAGGGCGATCCACTCCCCTGGCTGAACCGTTGCGAACAGTTCTTCAAGGGCCAGCGCACGCCGGAGCGAAAGAAGGTATGGTATGCGTCGTTTCATCTACTCGATGACGCGCAGCTATGGTATTACAGGCTCGAGCTCAACTCGGGCCGCCGTCGTGCGCCGTCGGCGCCGCTTCGTCCAACTCGTCAAACACCCGCTTCGGGCCGCCACTGACGGACAACCCGATCGGCGAACTCGCCATGCTCCGCCGCGACGGCTCCGTCGACGACTTCTGCAAACCGCGTCGCTCACGGAGGACCAGCAGATCAGCTCTCATCGTCGGCGCCCGGCAACCCTTGCGCAACGATTGTCTCGCTGCAGCGGCCGACCTCCCTGGATGACGCCATCATGTACGCGAGGGCATACGAGCAGCGCATGGCGCTGCCGGCCTCCAACGACCCGCCGGCGAGCCACGGCAAGCACTCCACCAAGCCTACGGCGTCTGCATACGCCAACAGCGGCGCCGCGTCCGCGGCATCGTCGGCAGGCTCCACGGCGTCCTCTCCGTCGCCAACACGTCGCCGCCTCACGCCGCAAGAGATCGCCAAACGCCGCGAGGAGGGTGGCTGCTTCCACTGCGACGACAAGTTCACTCCCGGCCACAAGAAGCTGTGCAAGCAGCTGTACGTCCTGGAGGTGATCAATGAGGACGAAGAAAAGGAGGTCGAACCCGTGATCTCCCTCAGCGCCATCACGGGCATTCAGTCACGCACGGCCAAGACGATGCAGGTCTACGTCAAGATCGGCGACGTGGTGATCAACGCGCTCCTCGATTCCGGCTCCACGCACAACTTCATCGACAACGACATCGCCGCGCGCGCCGGCATCACGCTCAACCCCCCGCGGCCTCCAGGTGGCGGGGCCAACGGAGATCGCGTGGCGAGCTCTGGAGTCTGCGACAAGCTCGACATCACGATCGGCGATGAGGCGTTCAACATCACCTGCTATGGCCTGCCGTGGGCGCCCACGACATGGTGCTCGGGGTGCAGTGGCTCGAGTCCCTGGGGCCAATCCTGTGGGACTTTGGGCCGCCGCACCATGGGTTTTCTCGGAACGGCCGCCAGTGCTCTGGACTGCCTCGACCTCGCCCGCGGTGGCCGGCAACTCTGGGCGGCGTCCCTCGAGTTGATGGAGGAGCTGCTCCAACGTTCCAGGCTCTGTTCGCGGAGCCAACGGGGGGCTACCCCCACCCCGCCGCCGCAGTCATCAAATCAGGCTGCTACCGGCACGGCCGCGGTGGCGGTCCGCCCCTACCGCTACGCGCACGCCCAGAAGGATGAGCTGGAACGCCAGTGCGCCGACATGCTGCGCCAAGGAGTCATCCGGCCCAGCTCGTCGGCCTTCTCGTCGCCAGTCCTCCTCGTCAAGAAAGCAGAGGCACGTGGAGGTCTCGTCGACTACCGCGCCCTCAACGACAAGACGATCAAGGATAAATTCCCAATCCCGGTGGTCGAGGAGCTCTCGATGAACTGCGTGGCGCAGTGTTCTTCACCAAGCTCGACTTACGCTCTGGCTACCACCAAGTGTTGATGCACCCGATGATGTAGAGAAGACGGCGTTCCGGACGCATGAAGGCTTGTTCGAGTTCCTCGTCATGCCCTTCGGCCTCACCAACGCGCACAGCCACCTTCCAGGCCCTGATGAATGACGTGCTGAAGGACACCTCCGCCGGTTTGTGCTAGTGTTTTTTGATGATATCCTCATCTACAGCTCGTCGTGGTCTGAGCACCTACGCCATGTGCGCTTGGTGCTAACCGTCCTGCAGGAACACCGCCTCTTCCTCAAGCGCTCAAAGTGTTTCTTTGGCGAACGCTCGGTCTCCTACCTGGCCATGTCATCTCCGAGCACGGCGTGGCCATGGACAAGCAAAAGGTGCAGGCTGTCCTTTCCTGGCCAGTGCCACGCACCGTCCGCGCTGTGCGCGGATTCCTTGGCCTCGCGGGGGTGACTATCGCCGATTCATCCGCGACTACGGCGCAATGGCGGGCCACTCACTAAGCTGCTGCGCAAGGAGGGCTTCAAGTGGTCCTCGGAAGCGGAGGGGCCTTCCGGGCGCTGCAGCGTGCCCTCACGACGGCGCCTGTCCTGCAGCTGCCGGATTTCGACGCCGAGTTCATCGTCGTGCGACGCGTCGGGCTCCGGGTTCGGCGCCGTTCTGCACCAAGGGGGCGGTCGGTGGTTGTTCTGGTGGCGTCTCAGCAAGCAGATCGCTCCTCGCCACGCCAAGCTGGCCGCATATGAGCGCGAGCTCATCGGCTTGGTTCAGGCAGTACGCCACTGGCGACCATACTTGGGGGGCAAGCTTTTGTGGTGCGAACTGACCACTGTAGCTTGAAGTACCTCCTGGACCAGAAGCTATCCACCATCCCGCAAACCAGTGGGCAAGCAAACTGCTGGGCTTTGATTTCAGGGTGGAGTATAAGCCAGGCGCGACAAACGTGGTGGCCGACGCTCTCTCACGCCGGGACTCGGAGGGAGAAGCGCCGGAGGCGCTGGCCATCTCGGGGCCGTCGTTCACCCTCTTCGACGACTACTTGCGCCAGGATTGCTGGCGGACCCGGCCATGGTGGCGATCAAGGATGAGATCACGGCGGGTACGCGCGCGCCGGACAATGGGGGCATCGTCGACGAGCTGGTTACGTTCGGAGGCCGCGTCTACGTACCACCAACATCCTCCTGCATCCCGGCGATCCTGAAGGCGGCCCATGGTGCCGGGCATGAAGGGACCCAGAAGACACTCCATCGGCTCCGTGCGGATTTCCATGTGCCGGGCGCGCGCACGGCGCGGTACTGGACGTCGCGGGAACTGCCACACGTGCCAACGCAACAAGGGGGAACAGCTACATCCGGCCGGCCTCCTCTGCAACCGTTGGAGGTGCCATCGGCGGTGTGGGCGGACGTGGCCATGGACTTCGTCGAGGGACTGCCGCGTGTCAACGGCAAGTCGGTCATCCTCACGGTGGTCGATCGGTTTTCGAAGTACGCCCACTTCATACCCCTCGGCCATCCTTACACGGCCACGACGGTCGCGCGCGCGTTCTTCATCGACATCGTACGACTACACGGCATCCCGAGCTCTATTGTCAGCGACCGCGACCCCGTGTTCACAAGCAACTTCTGGACGGAGCTGTTCGCGCTGGCCGGCGTCGACCTCAACCTCACCACCGCCTTTCACCCGCAAGCTGACGGACAGTCGGAGGCGACGAACAAGATCATAACGATGTATTTGCGTTGTCTCTCAGGTGATCGGCCGCGACAGTGGTTGCAGTGGCTGCCCTGGGCGGAGTTCTGCTACAACTCCTCGTTCCAGACGTCGCTGCGCACGACACCGTTCCGCGTGGTGTATGGCCGAGACCCACCGTCGGTGCGCGCTTACATGCCGGGAGAAGCGCGTCTGCCGGCGGTGAATCAGCAGCTGCTGGATCGCGATGAGTTCTTGGTGGAAATTCGCGACCGCCTCGAGCAGGCTCAGCAGCACTACAAGTTGTACTACGACAAGAAGCATCGGGAGGTCGAGTTCGCAGTAGGGCAATGGGTGTGGCTCCGGCTGCTCCATCGTCCCATGGTCGTCGCTGGAAGTGCAAGGTCGCGGCAAGCTCGTCGGTCCTAAGTTTTATGGGCCGTTTCAGGTAGTGGAGCGTATCGGCGACGTCGCGTATCGGCTGGCACTGCCCCAAGGAACTCGTCTTCACAACGTTTTTCATGTGGGCTTGCTGAAGCAGTACCCAGTACCGCGGAGACGCCGGCGGGAGGCACGTGCGTTGCCACCAGTGCGCCATGGCCGGGCATGCCCTGCTCCAGCGTCCGTCGTCAAGAGCCGGTTGGCCCGTGGCAAGCATGAACTGCTAGTGCGATGGACTGGACTGCCAGCAGCAGACGCAACGTGGGTGACACTGGAGGAGTTCCGTCGGCTGTACCCGGAGTTCCAGCTCGAGGACGAGCTGCTTGTCCAGGGGGGGAGAGATGTCATGTGGGGACTCCAGTACCAACGCCGCCGAAGACGCGACCAACGGCGAGCGGAAAGCAAGGCGACCTGATCAAGCTCGGCGCGTCGCCAGAATAAATCGCATAGTTCAGTGAGGTTTGTTAGGAGTTTATCCAGTGAGGTTTGTTAGGAGTTGTTGCTCGGCCTGTGCTCTATAAACAGGGACCGATGCATTAGTTGAGATTATCTTGGAGTTTAGGCTTTAGCCATTGTAAACATTCCCTGCCTCGCTGGTGCGACGCCGTCGCCACGGCACCGCCGCGCCGTCGAGGTCCAGGGCCAAGACCCGCTACTCATTTCAAGTATAATCTACGACGTTCTGTTCCATCGAATCTCCCTAGCTCGCCTGCCCGGTGCAAGGGATGCTCAATACTAATTCATCAATCATTCTTAACATCCTTCAAGAATCGGCCTTACACCAGGACTTCTTCCTTGATAAACCTGCCGATAAGATGTTGCAAGGAGGATGATTAGTAAAACAACAGTAAAGTATTAGCATGTTATAAAATAGTACTGCAAGGGGAAATAAAACTTGCCATGTATCTAGTGTTTTTCCAATTAAAAATAAATATACAGGAAACATATGATTGTGAGCTGCAAGACAAGAACTACAGCCAGATTAATAGATTTGAAGGATACAAAAAATAAATATACCATGCCTCAAAATGCAAGCTACAGAGAACTGAACATCACACGTGTGCAGTCTTTTTCAACCTCTACGTGAGGAGGAACAGGGGAAACATTGTTATCAGCGTGGAAATGAGACATAAGAAGCTGTGGAGCCAAACATGACAAAGTTATATGGCTAAAAAATAATAGGACTCACGCACACGAAAACTCTAAAAAAAATAGCGATCCAAACTGAGTTCTCCATTAAATCGACAAGGAGGTGTCAAGCTCAGCTGAGAACCAAGGAAAAAAACAAAGTATTCAGGTAATCTGAGGTTCCAAGCTTCAGCTTCACCAGGAAAGGAAGAAACAAGGCATGATTTTTCAATCCTGAAAAGTTAGAACAATCATTTTTTATGGAACTAATACAATAACTGTTTAGCAAAAAAAGAAATTGATTCAATTTAAAAACAGGGAAACAAACCTGTGAGCTTGCCTTCATGCCTAAACGTTCAAGAAGATCCATATATCACATGAATCAGCCTGCTAAACAGCCTTCTGGAGAGATCAAGAATCACTTCTATTTGGTAAACATATGGACTGATTAAGTTCAACGCCTACAGGGGCGAGGGACAGCAGTGCTAGAGTCCATGGTTTGAGTGCAGGGTGATCGATCCCCAAATGCTGGGGCGCTGATGGCTCTAACAACGGCATCTTTTGGCTCAACGTCCATCAGAGGCGCATCCTTGGGCGATTTATCAAGGTCGTTCCACAGATAGCCCCGTACATGAGCTTGATGGAGTCCACCAATTGATCCTCGACATCTACTTCGCTTGGTCCTTCATACCGAGCCCTTTTGCATCCCATCTTCTGCAGCAACAAAAAATCTGAAACCATCAATCATCCTTGAAGTGGTCACAGGAAGAAGGATATGGAATAGAATAGAACAACCATCAATCCTGCTCCTCTTACTGCTAATTTGATGCGCGATTTGAAGAAGATGAAGGAAAGAAGGCGCATTGATCTCACAAAGGGGTTCATCCCTCTACACCAAAGTTATTAAGGAGTAGACAAACATTTTCAGACACTTAATTCAGATCCGACAGGTTCAGTGCGTAGCAACATGTATAGGAATCATGCTAATGTTATGCTCTTCAGCCAACAAAACGAATACTTACAGCCAAAATTGGAAGCCGTTGGGGAAAGTACATCTTTTAACACTATGAATTCTTACCTCATAAGTCGCCCTTAGTTTCTTCATTGATTCGATCTCTATTTCTCAGATTTGAAGAGTAAGGGGACAGAGTTCAATGGAACTTATTTCACTTGAAAAACTACTGGTGAGTAAGGCAATGAGGCGTTTCTTCCAACAGATGGCAACCAAAGAAGCAACCTGCCTGCATGATCTTATGAAATGTGACGAAGACGCCGCATATCGTCAGTTTAAAACTGTCAAAGATGCAAAATCAAGAGCCATGGAAAAGCTTACGGGAGATAGAGGAGAATTCCTTGTTGCCATCCAACCATTTGGTTCAGTACTATATCATCAACATATAAAACATTGAAAACGTGGCACAATTGTTTGATTCCCCTGCTAAAAATGTCATCATTAGAAGCATACACTAATATGGCGTATTATAGAGAACTATTATCAATGCATGTACACCACGTGTCTAAAGGTTCAAAATTTTTTTTACCCAGCCTAAAAATATCCTCTGATGCACACAATATTATGTGATTCAGTCAACCAAAATGGACAGATCTTCATTGCGGTTCCTAACTTCCTATTTGTATTTCCAAAAAATACTCAGTTTGTATCAGTCAAATAAGGTTATAGTCAATGATTCGTATCGTCAGCATATTACTCTATTAAACAAAGCATGCTTCATTTTAGACGGTGTCGTCAACATATTACTCTAATTAATGAAATCATTGAAATACAGATGGTCAATCCATTATCCAGCATATGTGGGCTCAAAATCACACTATAATCAGATAGCACTTGTATCTGAGACCTTAGATGTAATACATAAATCATCAATCACTCAACATAAATCATCACGAGCACTCCACATAAATAAAGGTATATTTATCAACACATCAATCGGAATTACCCGATCGATCACTCTACATAAATCGGAATTACCAAAGGCCCTATCCTCTCTTTTTTTTCTGTGCATACCCCATATCAATTATTGAACGATGTTTAATTAAGATATAAAGGGGCAGTAAACTTCAAATGACACAACTTGTATTGAACCATCAAACTTATTGTGTTATCTTAGTAGCAAAATCACAGACATAAAGAAAAAAGTCCTATTATGTCTGTTTGTACTTCATCCTACATGATATAATGGGTGTCGCTTACCTCCTCAAACTTGGAGACATTGCATGTCAAAGGTTTTGATGGCGAATGAAGAAGGCGCAGAAGAACATCACGCGCATCAGCAGCAGCCCTGAGCCCAGTGACGACATCCACAATTAACTACTTTCAGAAGCTACATGAAAATATCCACAATAACGGAAAAAATCAGTCTCTAAATCCTTGCCGAGAAAAATCAGCATTAGCGTAGCTTATCGGATCCCATGCACCACGCACGGGCCATATAAGCTAAACCAAGTGGAAATTCATCTGAAAGAATAAAAACTGCTGGCAAGGATTCAGTGTTCTATACTACAGTAAAATATAAATATCAATGAGGCATGTTGTAGTTAAAAGAATTTCCGAAGCTTAAGGCAGCATACATGCATTGGTAAGAAGACATAAAATAGCCGAACTGGCCACCGGCCTTGATCAGTGCAAAATTCTTAACCCCTTGTAAGCAATGCCTGCCATTGTGCCAGAAAAATGAGGAGCCAATGAAATTCGGTGAGATAGATACATCTAGAATGAGGTTCAGAAGCAGAAATGGAGTGAAATAAGATGGATGGTCAGATAATAGATAGCCTTGAAAGTATTGAGGGATTTCATTCTGATATTACCACCTGCACACAGTCTGCTTACACTGTGCACTACATTTCTGAATGGATTCGGTAGTTTTGCAGGTTATTATGGAGTCAGTTTTTCGATTGGGATATTGAAGCTTCTTCCGTTGCCTGTTACCTATTGCTGGCAACTGTAATTACATTAAGGGTGTCTGCTGGGACTCGGCTGCAACACATCAGCGTCGAACCCTCTCCAGCTCTCTCCTCTTTACTGTAGCATCTTCTTCTCCACTGAGAATCCAGCCGAATCCATTCGGATGTAGTGCTCGGCCTATCTCCCTCTTCCTCTTGTAAGGTCCTTTGTGCAAAATGTTTGTACCTTCTAAGCAGCAATGAAGCTTCTAGCCCTTGTAGACATGTCTATCCCCTTCAAAAGAAATATGGAAATACATTAATGCTTTCAGTTAACCCCTGATTGGTTATGGAAGTACTCTCTAATTGTTGATCAGTTCATCAGAATTTTGAAGTTGCATTTTGCATTTCTTATATTTCTGTATACTTTTTATCTATTCTATATTCCAGTTATTCCTCCTTGTCCAATGTTGCAGTTTTCTCCTGTCTTATCTTCCCTAGCTAGCCGTTAATAGGGAGACGCAATATATCGATACTTCCCTTATTGATGGCACTCACCGATGAAAATAGTGATGTTGGTGTTGGCAAAGGTTTAATGAAATCAATGAATGACATAGACCCAGTGCTTCTACAATGTTGCTGAAGGTTTAATGAAATGAACGACTTAGACCCAGTGCTTGTCGTTTCGATGTTTTGCTCTGATACCTATTGATCACACGTTAAGAATGTGGAGGTTGTATTTAACTTACATGTAAATGACGGGAATGCAGTAATGCCCATGATATTAGTAGTATAAGAGGAACCTTGCCTGCGAGAAAAAATACCTTTTTTTCTTATGTAATAGTCGTATACTATGTTGGTCTTTTACGCCCGTAGCAACGTACGGGCACTTGTGCTAGTATATACAAATGCAACATGGATAGTCGTATAACCAAGAGCAGAGTAGAGATCACACCCACATTCCTCCATGGGCACCACAATTGTTCACCTGCACAACCCACAACATCAATTGAAATTTTGATAATTAAATTACATGAAAGATCCTATAACATTCAAATGCCGTCAACTTACAATTTTGCAAAAATGATCCAGATAGCCATTGCAGATCCAAAATGTGTAGAGAAAGAACATCTAAAACTGATCATGAATTGAATCCTCTCTCGGACTACAGTTACTCTCCCAAAATAGCGCTGCTTCTCCCTGCCCATCACCAATCAGAATTCCAATATAGAACGGCTATTGTTGTTGATAACTCCAGTATTTATTGCAAAACATAAAGCTTGAAGCTTTCCTTCATGAAGCTGTTCAAAACAAGGAGATCCACTAGATCCACTTAAATTCCAAGAAAATGCCTATTCTTAAAATAAACCGCCCAATTATAGCACAGCAGAAATGACTCTCCATTGAAAAAGGTCCTATAGCATACTGCAAGTGGTCAAACAAAATATTATTTTCATCTTAAAATATTGGAGCATCAAACAATTATGACTACCAAAAAAAAGCTTACCAGAGCTACAGCTTGCACCAGATAATTGTAATTTGTGGAGCTGGCTGCATAAGAATTAGGAAAAAGGAACGTTTCGAATTCTATATATGTAATTGACACATCAGTATGACTGATAAGTAACTAAACCTCAACCATGCATATTTGCTAGGAAAACACATCTAGCATACTGCAATAAACAAATGAATGGATAAAAACAACAATAAACAAATGAACGGATAAAACAAACTGAGTCCAAAAAACTACATTTAGGTTTTAAGCTGGTATGATGGATGTAGTGCAAGAAGTATGCAAAGCAAAACATGCTGATTGACCAAGATAAGATGCCATGCTAAAAAGGAATAATCCAACAAGTTTGTCTTCTTCAGGATGAGCCGAGGAACATAAGAAACAAATACAAAAATCATCTGAAAAGGAAAAAACAAAATCATCAAGATGAACGGATCCAATAGGATGTAGCATTAGGGAAAGAGACCAAAACAGAAGGACTTTTGTAAAAACACAAAGGAGAGTTAGGGCTTCAAGAATTGTACCGGTGGGGGATCAGCCATCAAGTGGGAGCACACGTTGATTGGAGGAGGTGCAGACAGATACTGGGGGCGAATTGAAGCTACGACCGGCAGATTTAAAAAACAGGGATGCAAGGGTAAACCGAGTTACATAGTTTTAACATGGACGCGAGCAGCATGCAGCGTGCTAAGTATATTAGTTAATGCTTAAAGAAAGTACCTTCTAAGTTTTAAAAAACCTATAAAAATAATACTCGTGTTCACAGACATGACGTGAACTTTCAAAAGACCTTAAAAAGCTCAAGAAGCACTGAAAAATTATATTACTACACTGGACAACAAACTATTCACTAAATAGTGTGAACTGAGTGATAGCCATGTGTCAACAGAAGCATAATAATAGAAATCTTGTACAGCATAGACCACTTGTAATCAACGTCAATTTCATGTGGGCCTAAGGCGATAAAAAAGGGGAAAGTACTGTTTGGACACGACGTAGGCTTAACTAGGTAGTCAGATTCTTTTTCACAAATGCAGTAGTTACAAATTGCAATGTCTACTCAGTGAGGACAAAGAATGAGCTTCACTGATCTTAAAGACATGTATTGAATTGCATGTAGGTAACCAATGAAATAGTTGGTTTTCATTAGAAAATAATTGAAAAGGAGGAAATAAGTTACTGATAATTGAAAAGGAGTAAATAATGGTGTAGAATGAAAACATTTAAAAAGTGACCTTACCTCAGAGCTGTGAATAAAAACTTGTTCAGAGAAAATGCTGAGGACGCAATTTTGCATACAGGCATCCAGAAATCAAATATGAGATGAGCATGCAAGTTGGACGCAATTGATGCAAGATGATGGACATCCATATTGTGATAGCACTTGCATGAGGTAGAATGAGTACATGTTTGCAGGAAATGATTCCACAAACTTCAATAATATCCCAGGGACACAACCTGATTACGGAATATAACAAATGAAACATCTGAATAGACACCTGCTTCAGACAACTTCCTATTAATATAATCCATCTTGACCTCTTAGCTACAAAAGAGAACACACATAATTTGGGAACAGCAGGTACTCAAAAGCATACATTTCAGACAGTCATGATTCATTTAATAATTGGCCAGCGACTTGCATAGCTATATCTGAGAACAGCTTGGATGCCTTCCTCACAACACTTATATATCGTCAAGAGAATTTGTAAGAATTTGTTGAACCCCAGATTGCATCAGCAGGGATACACAGAATGGGATGAATGAATTTCCCTATTTTTACCAGATAGTTGAGAGAATGCGATGCACAAACTCCCCTTCATATAGATAAAAGCAACCCGAGTATCTTGTCAAATAGCCAAATGCACTTCTTATAGAAGAATGTTTTAGCATAAGAATTTGCAGTGGGAACAATGAAATTTCACCATATAGTCCAGATTTAGAAGAATGACCAAGAAAAACATGGAGGAACAATGAAAGCAGCAATCAAAAAGGTCAAAAATTACCTGTGCAAATAAGAAAACAACAAGAGGAATCCGGTAAAGGAGCAACTACAAACATTAATTCAACCCAAACTCAACTTGCCTAGACCTGGGCCAAATAGAATTTTCTGAAAATGTAGGAGAAAGAAACTTCACACTCTGAAATCCACAGTAAACGAACCATACTGAACCATCAGCCAATATCCGCTCTTTTGCAAATTCAATGTAATTGTTCTCAGCTAGTTGTGGCGAATTATCGAGGCAGTAATTTATTATTGAAAGAAAGGGACCCCAAATTAAGAGGTTTCTTTGATCCCACTTGTCGAGGTGTGGAAACCACGGCAAATGGGGGCCTAGCAAGGCCTCCCTTGGAGATTCGGAGGGGAGCGAACGGTTCTAAGTGTCGGAATCGCGCACGAGAAAGAGGGAGAACACAAGCAGTTTTACCCAGGTTCGGGCCACCAAAGGTGTAAAACCCTACGTCCTGCTTGTCTGGTATTGCTCAAGTGTTGTGTGTTGGTTTCACGTACAAGGCACTCCCTTTTATAGTGCAAGGAGAGGCCGGACCCGTTCATGGGCCGTTATGGGGGCGCCGGCTGGCGACCCCCCTCCGCCCGAGATGCCGGGCGTCTTGTCTAGTGTCAGCGGCCTTCGCTCGCCTGCCTTCATCATTCGTTTGACTCCCGTCGTCTTGTCCCATCGCTCGTACAGCACGCGCGCGGCGCCCGGAGTGGTGAGGCGCGGAAAGGGGGCGGATGCACCGAACAACCCCCGGTCCAAGCGACGCTCCGTACGGCAGCAGGCGGCGCCCGTCAGCCCACGCCCTCATGTCAGCCAAACAGTGCGCTACAGGGCTACGACTGGTCGGGTCACACCCATCAGTCGCCGCCCTGCGTGAGGCGCACGCGCATTGAAGCCCAGCGACCCGCCCGCGCGGCCGCGCGGGCTGTCGCTGGCAAGTGGGACCCCTCCGCGAGGAAATCCCCGCGCCCCGGATCCGCGCGCACTGCGGTCGCACGAAATCCCGGGGCGTCACGTCGAGGCGCGGCGCTGTTAAGGCCCACGAACCACCGTCGCCACGTGCCAGGCTTCCACAGGCTCGCGGGCCCCGCCCTCATCCGCGTCCCGCGGCGGGCCGCGGAGGTCGCAGGCGTAGCCACGTGGCAACGCCCCACGGCTCGCGGCTGCGAGCCGCTCGGGGGCCCTGCGCCCCGCGCTCTCTTGCTGGGCCGCTTCGGCCCACTCGGCGCGTGGCTGTCTTCCTCGGCCCAAGATGGACTCAGGCCGGCCTTTTGACGGGGGAGTGGGGACCCTGGTTCCCAGTACACCGACAGGAGCCCCCGCCCCGGTGGACGCCACGCGGGACGCTGGGGTCGATCGGGGCCCATTTGCCTGTCCCGTTGGGTAGGTTCCCGTGCGCGCGCCGTTTTTCCCTTGGGAGGCGAAACGCCGCGGCCCTGGCAGTTGCGCGGCGCTCGCTCGCGCAGATAGTGGCGGGGCCCACGCAGACTTCTGTCGTCTACGGGGCGTCGTTTCGCCTGCCGCGTCCTGATAAAAAGACTGGCGCAGCGTTCCGACTTCACCACTTCCACACTCTTCCGCAGCGGTTGCACTTCTCGCGCTCTCCGTCTTCTTGCTCCCTTGCGTTCCAGGGTTTTTGTGAGTTCTTGCTCTTCCCGCTCCCGTCGCTGATGGCCGGAGACAAGAGAGCTCGCCGCCGCCACCGCTCGACGTCGGCGCATCCGGTCCCTCCGCCGGTTCCTCCTCCGCGGTTCCCCCGCCTGCGGCTGCAGCGCCGGAGGGGCCGGCTCTGCCGGTGTCGAGGTTTCTGGAGGAGGGGGATCTAGAGCAGGTGCGGCTGCACCTGCCGGACCCCGAGGGCAGGATCGCGTCACGGTGCGCGCGGCGACCGCCGACGTCAACCCGGACCATGATGGAGGGGAGATCGTTTCCTTCCTCTCCTTCGTTCTCGCCGGGGCGATTCCGCCGTTCTCCCTCTTCTTGATGGAGGTGCTGCTGCAGTACAAGATCAAGCTGGCGCACCTTACGCCCAACTCCATCCTGATCCTGTCCGTGTTCGCGCATCTCTGCGAATCTTTCGTGGGAGTGCGCCCTTGCGTCGAGCTCTTCCGGCGCTACTACCGGCTTCGCCCGATGGGGAGGGACGATCCCGTGGGGAGTGTCCGCTTCAGCCGCCGGCCCGAGGGCGAGTCCGAGTCGTACATCGACTTCACGCCCAGGGCGCGGTTCGACCATTGGCGTAGGGATTGGTTCTACCTCCGTAGCGGCCAACCCTTCCGTCGCCTCTCCTTCCCGCGGTCCGCGCCAACCGAGTCATCGGAGTACTGGGAGAGCTGCCCTCGCCTCCCCTCATGGCTTGAGCGGGTGACCAACCGCATTGCCATTCTCGCTGCCGCCGGCCTCCACGGGGGGATCGTGATCCATGACTTCTTGCGGAGGCGGATCGCCCCGCTGCGGGATCGCCCCCAGCTGACGTGGAGGTATTCCGACTTCAACTTCGTTGGTCGGACCCGCCGGGGACCCAACTCCGATCTGACGCCGTCGGAGGAGCGGGCGGCGTACAATGCGCTGACGGACACCAATCCCCCGGATACCCTGAGGTATCCGGATGACGCGCAGCCGCTGCACCTGGACCCCCGGCGCCGTGACATCTTGGCGGCGATGCCTAACCTCAACCACGCCGGGCGGATTGAGACCGCGGCGCCGCAGCAAGCCTTCCGGGTCCGCGACGCCGCCGGCCCTCCGCAGGGTTCGACGGCGCGCCCGGAGCCCCAAGGGCCCGCTCCGGCCGCCGGCGACAAGGGGAAGAAACCCGCCGTGCCGAGCCCGCCGTCCTCGACCACCACCGGTCCGGTCGCCGCCCGTGGCGACGCTGGCGACACCGGGTGCTCGAAGAGGGACCGGAGCCCGACGCCTCCTGTTGTCGTGCTGCAGGTGCCGGACATCGGAGTCCGGCCGCAGTACAAGCGCCTTCGCCGGTAAGCGTTGCATGCTTGTTCCGGGTTTCTCCTTTGCCCTAGGTCTGGTGTGCATTGGGTTTGAATTTTTTCTGCATCTGTGTCAGGGGACCGCGCCGACCCCTGCGACTGCCGATGGCGCGCCCCGCTCCGAGGGCAACGGCCAGGCGGAGGCCGCGGATGCCCCTCGTGTGGAGCCCACCTCTCGCGCCGAGGCGGAGCCTCAGTCCGAAGCGCGTTCTGGTGCCCCCAGGCCGTCGGAGCCGGAGGAACGTCGTGCCGCTTCACCTGCGGCACGGCGTGAGGAGGAGAGGGTACCGTCGCCGCTCCGTCCCGCCTCGCCGCCTGCGTCCAGTTCTGGGCCGGGGGTCCAGGGCTCGGAGGCGCGGCCGTCTGCCCCGGCGCGCCCGATCCCGGCACCCGTCCGCGGCTCCCGCGGGCTGCCGTCGTCCGACAGCGTTCCGGCCCGGCGGTGCCTTCTTCCGAGGCGCGCTCGCCCGACCAAACGCCGCGTCGTCAGCTCCTGGTGGTGGCCCGTGCCCATCGCGCGCGGCGCATGGCGCTCGCGGCTTGGGGTTCGCCACGACCTCCGCAGCGGCCGTCGTTGAGGAGGTGATTGCTGGCGGGGGCAGGCCGGTGCCGCCCATGACCCGCGTCGTGGCCGAGGCGCTGCGCATGGCCGAGTCCCTCCGCGACGCCGCCGAGAACGAGAGCAGGAAGCTGGCCGAGCGCGAGGCCGCCGTCGCCGCCGCCGAGGAGGACCTCCGCCGTGCCGTGCGTGCGGCCCAGTTCCAGCACCGGGAGAGCATGGAGGAGCTGTCCCGTGACCGTGCCGCCACCGAGGAGCTGCTGCGGGAAAACAGCCGGCGGGCGACCCGCCTCGACAACCGCGAGCAAGTCGTGAAGCTCTGCGAGGAGAAGGTGCGGCGCCGCGAGGACCGCGCCCGGGAGCGCGAGCAGCAACTGGACGCCCGATCCGCCGCCCTGGATGCGCGCGAGGGGACGCTGGACGCGCGCGAGCAAGCCATCGCGCGGCGCGAGCAGGGGCTGGACATTGCCGAGGCCGGCCTCGAGAGCCGTCGAGAGGAGCTGCAGCGCGAGGATGATCGGCTGGCCGCCAAGGCGCAGGACCTGGGAACCCGCGAGCACGCCCATGCTGCCGCCGTCCGAGCCCATGAGGAGTCGATGAAGGCCAGGGAGGACCGCGCGCAGGCGACGTTGGAGGAAGCCCGCGGATTGGCCAGCACGCAAGCCGTCAGGATCCGTGCGGAGATGCGGGAGGAGATGCGGGGCTCGATCGACCAGCGCGACGAGATCATCCGCCGGTCGGCCGACCGCATCAAGGAGTTGGAGGATCGCGCCAAAGGCTGGGCGGAGCGGGAGAAGAAACAGCTGGAGCGGATTCGCGAACTCGAGGCGAAGGTGGGAGCGCTCTTCGACGCTCAAATCAAGATCCGCGACCTCACGGCGATGGTCCAGGACTTGAACCAGAAGCTGCGCGAGTCCGGCGCTGCCCCTAGTGAAGCCGCTCCTCCAGGGACCCTCGCCGACCCCGAGTGGGACTCGGAGCGCCGACGGCTCTCGGCCATGGCGCACGACATCTTCCGCCGCATCAACGACGGCCTGGAGAGGGCGAACATGGCTCGGCTCCGAACCGGCAACCAGGACCCTCCCTCGGCCAGATCATCCTTGCGCTTATGCCGCTCGCGCAATTCTTCGAGGGGCTTGGTGATGATGTCCGCGGGCGGCTTGCGCGGCAGGGAGAGGCCGCCATTCGGGCCGTCGCCTCCGACCTTGTCACTGTCGTCCTGGAGCGCGTCCCGACTTCCCGACTGATCTGCTTCTGGCCGGTCCCGAGCCCGCCGAGGCGTCGCGCCACCGGGAACGCGTGCAGCCCGTGGTCGAGGAGCTGGTGAGGGCGTATGTCCCGGACCAGGATGAGGGGCCTGCGAGCCCGGCATAGGGGAGGCGCCCCTTGTATTGTTCTGCTTTTGTCTGTTCCTGCAACATTAGCGCTTGTGCCCCGGCGAGTAGGGGGCGGTGATGACTTATGTATAAATTTGTGGGTTAAGTTTGGCGGTTTTCTTTCTCGCTCCCTGTGTTCTTCCTTAACTGTGATGGTCCGCTCTACTTTCGGCTGAGGCTCGGGCATCACCATGTTTTCAATCTGTGCCGTGGTGATAGCTTAGGCCGTTTGCATCTGCGCTTTTGGTCGGGGGTTGCCCTCCCAAGTGTTTGCAGGATTGTTGGCCGAGCCGTCGACCATGACACGAGACGTTCGACATGAATGATGTCTTTGCCGTGTTGCCCAAAGAGCGCAGGTTCATCAGCGAGCAAGGGTTGTGAATCAGAGAGCGAAAAATGCGTAGTAGGAGAAAACGAGACTTTATTGCTAGCTGAAAATCGTAGAAATAAAGGTACATGTTGGATACAAGTGCGATGCCCCCGGGCTCACTGGTAGAGAGGCCAAGTGTCTCTGACTGTGAGCCGCCGAGTGAGACATGCACCCCGCTAAGGGTAGAATTTGCGCAGGTGTTGAATGTTCCAGGCGCTTTGCTCCGGGCGGCCGTCTTCCGTCGCCAATCGCACCGCGCCACCCCGCGTCACCCTAGTCACCAAGAAGGGACCTTCCCACATTGGGGACAGCTTGTTCTTGCCTTTGCGGTCGAGCGCGCGGCGTAGAACTAGGTCGCCCAGTTCGAGGGATCGGGGGCGGACACGGGATTGGTGGTATCGACGTAGGCCTTGGAGGTACCGGGCATTCCGGATGTTAGCGCGATGCCTGCATTCTTCCAAGAAGTTGATGTCGTCCATGCGATGCTCTTCTTGGGTTGCTTCGTCATACAGGGCAACTCGCGGAGCCGCGAATGCCACTTCGGCCGGCAAGACTGCTTCGGCGCCGTACACCAGGAAGAAAGGTGTTTCGCCGGTGGCGCGGTTCACCGTGGTCCGGAGAGACCATAGCACTCCGGGTAGTTCAGCGGTCCACTTCGATCCACGTTTCTTCAGGGGGTCGAACGCTTTGGTCTTGAGGCCGCGTAAGATTTCGGCGTTAGCGCGCTCAGCTTGACCATTGCTTTGTGGATGTGCCGCAGAGGCGTAGCAGACTTTGATGCCGATCTCCTCACAATACGCCTCGAAGGCATGGCTTGTGAATTGGGAGCCGTTGTCGGTGATCAGTCTGTTCGGTACACCAAAGCGTGACACGATGCCGCGCATGAACTTGACCGCGGAGTTCTTGTCGATGTGGACGACTGGTTCTGCTTCAGCCCACTTGGTAAACTTGTCCACGGCGACGTAGAGGAACTTGTGGCCTCCCACAGCCGCGGGAAACGGTCCCACGATGTCCAAGCCCCAGACCGCGAACGGCCATGAGAGGGGAATGGTGTGGAGTGCTTGCGAGGGTAGGTGCGTCTGCTTTGCGTGGAACTGGCACGCTTTGCAGCGTCGCACAAGCTCGATAGCGTCCGTGAGGGCAGTCGGCCAGTAGTAGCCTAGGCGGAAGGCTTTCCCGGCCAGCGTGCGGGAGGCCATGTGACTCCCGCACTCGCCCTCATGGATGGCGTGGAGGACTTCCTTGCCCTGCTCCGTCGGGATGCACTTGAGGAGGATTCCGTTCGCCGCCCGGCGGTACAGCTGCCCGTCTACAAGGGCGTAGCGCTTAGCTTGCCGGGCGAGGCGTTCGGCGGGCTCGTCGTCCTCGGGTAGGACTTCACCGCGGAGGTACCCCACAAGCTCTTCCATCCATGGAGTACCCGGGTCGTCCATGGCGAGCACGTGAGGCTCGTCGGTTGGCGGCGGGCCCGCGTCGACCGACGCGGGCGGCTCTGCCGTAGTGGCGCTGTTGTGATCGGCGCCGTCCGCCATGTCCGGGACCGATGCTGAGGGCTGAGCGAGTTGCTCCACGAAGGTCCCGGACGGTGGGTCTTGTCGGGAGGAGGCGATCCGCGACAAGGCGTCGGCTTCGGTGTTGTCGCCCCGCATGATGTGGCGTGTTTCGAAGCCGAAGAAGTTCTTTTCTAGCCGCCGGACCTCCGCCAGGTACGCCGCCATTTGGGGGTCCGAGCATTGGTACTCCTTGGAGACTTGGTTGACGACGAGCTGTGAGTCGCCCTTGGCGAGGAGCTTCTTGACGCCGAGTTCCGCGGCGATCCGCATCCCCGCGATCAACCCCTCGTACTCCGCCATGTTGTTGGTGGCCTTGAAGTGCAGCTGGATGGCGTAGCGCAGCTCCTCTTTGGTAGGAGCCACCAGCAACACTCCCGCACCGGCGCCTTGTAAGGTGAGGGACCCGTCGAAGTATACGGTCCAAATGTCGTTGCCTTCACAAGGTTCGTCTTTGGCCGGACGCGCGGTGAGCTCTTCTCGCTCAACTACAGGACCGGGCGTCCATTCTGCCACGAATTCCGCAAGGGCCTTGCTCTTGATTGCGCTGGAGGTTGTGAACTCGAGCTCGAACTCAGACATCTCCACCGCCCACTTGACGATTCGCCCAGTGGCCTCGCGGTTGCGTAACACCGTCTCCAGCGGGAAACTGGTGACCACCCGGATTGGATGGTTTTGGAAATAGTGCCGCAGCTTCCTTGACGCTATGAGGACCGCGTAGAGGAGCTTCTGCACTTGGGGGTAGCGCGTCTTGGCGTCGCGCAGGACCTCGCTAACGAAGTAAACAGGGCGTTGCACCATGCGCTTCTTCCTCTCGGCGTCGCTCGTATCGACGCTGGGCGCGAGAGCTGCGCTCTTCGTTGACGTCGGAGCCGGAGCCCCCGGGTCGGCCGTGGGCGTAGCCCCCGAGCTTTCGTCCGAAAGCGGTGCTGCGGCCCCCGGCGAGCCATGTCGTTTGTCGACGTCGGAGCCGGAGCCCCCGGGTCGGCCGTGGGCGCAGCCCCGAGCTTTCGTCCGAAAGCGGTGCTGCAGCCCCCGGGCGAGCCCTGTCGTTTGTCGACGTCGGAGCCGGAGCCCCCGGGTCGGCCGTGGGCGCAGCCCCCGAGCTTTCGTCCGAAAGCGGTGCTGCAGCCCCCGGGCGAGCCCTGTCGTTTGTCGACGTCGGAGCGGAGCCCCCGGGTCGGCCGTGGGCGCAGCCCCCGAGCTTTCGTCCGAAAGCGGTGCTGCAGCCCCCGGGCGAGCCCTGTCGTTTGTCGACGTCGGAGCCGGAGCGTCGAGGGCGGGCGTGGGCGCAGCCCCCGAGCTTTCGCCTTGGTTCGGCGTGGCGCCGACGCGCTTTTTCTTCCGCCGGGATTCGTCGATCATGAACTCTTCGCGTTCGGCGACGAGCGCGGCGCTGACCACGGCCGGTGTTGCCGCGATGTAGAGCAGGAGTGGCTCCTTGTCCTGGGGCGCGACCAAGACGGGAGCTGAAGAGAGATAGGCCTTCAGTTCTTGAAATGCGGCCTCGGCCTCGGGAGTCCATTGGAAACGGTCCTTCCGCTTCATTAGCTTGAACATGGGCAGAGCGCGCTCGCCCAGCCTTGCGATGAAACGGCCGAGCGCGGCCATGCAGCCTGTCAGCTTCTGGACGTCCTTGAGGCGGGTGGGCGGGCGCATGTTCTCGATGGCCTGAATTTTTTCTGGGTTGGCCTCTATCCCCCGGTGCGAAACCAGGAAACCGAGGAGCTTCCCTGCAGGGACACCGAACACACACTTCGCCGGGTTGAGCTTGACCCGCTTGTCGCGTAAGTTGTCGAACGTTTGCTTTAGGTCGGACAGGAGGGTCTTGCTTTCGCGCGACTTAATTACGATGTCGTCGACGTAGGCCTCTACGTTCTTCCCGAGTTGCTCATCCAGTGTCTTGCGCATTGCTCGCTGGAACGTAGGGCCCGCGTTTTTCAAACCAAAAGGCATAGTCACATAGCAATAACACCCCGCCGGGGTCATGAATGCGGTTTTTTCTTCGTCCCCCCTAGCCATGGGGATCTGGTGATACCCAGAATTCGCATCTAACATACAGAGTAGGTCACAACCTGCGGTTGAGTCAACTACTGTGTCTATGCGTGGCAGCGGGAACGGATCCTTGGGGCACGCCTTGTTGAGGTCGGTGTAGTCGACGCACATGCGGAGCTTGCCGTTGCTCTTGGGGACGACCACCGGGTTCGCCAACCAGGTGGGGTGTAGGACTTCTCGTATGAAGCCGGCCTCGAGGAGCCGGCGGATCTCCTCCCGGATGAACATCTCTCGTTCCGGGGCTTGGCGCCGAGCTTTTTGCTTCACCGGCCGAGCGGCCGGGTTGACCTTCAACTCGTGCTCGATCACCTCCCTTGGTATGCCGGGCATATCGGACGGCTCCCAAGCGAAGACGTCCGCATTCTCCCGAAGGAAGGCGACGAGCGCGAGTTCCTATTTGGGGTCGAGCTCGGCCCCAATGGTGACGGTCTTGGAGCCGTGCGCGTTGACGGCGACCTGCTTGGTCTTCACCGGCTCGCCGGCCGTCATCTTGGAGCGCTTGGGGGCGGACTTGACTACCTCCGGGATGCCACCAAGCTCCGGATCCGCATCCGCCGCCTTCTCGGCCGCCAGGATCAGCTCAGTGCATGCGATGGCACTCTTGTAGTCGGCACGGACGGTGATCACGCCCTTGGGCCCCGGCATCTTCATGGTGAGGTAGGCGTAGTGGTCGCACGCCATGAACTTGGTGAGGGCCGGGCGCCCGATGATGGCGTTGTACGGGAGGTCGATGTCCGCCACGTCAAACACCACCTTCTCCGTGCGGAAGTTGTCCTTGGTGCCGAACGTGACCGGGAGCGTGACCCGCCCCAGGGGTTGGGCGCGTCCCGGAAGGACCCGTGGAAGGGCCTTGAGGGCTCCAGGTCAGTCTTGCTGCCCTGGAGCATCTCGTACACCTGCGGGGTGATGAGGTTGATGCTCGCGCCGCCGTCGACCAGCGTGCGAGCGATCCTCTTGTTGCACACCGTCGGCGCGACGATGAGCGGGAGCCGGCCGTCCGAGTTGTCGGGGCCGACCAAGTCGCTCCGGTCGAAGGTGATCGGGACCTCCGACCACTTGACGGGGCGGACGGGAGCCGTCCCCGTGCTCAGCGCGCACACCTCACGGCGTAGGAGTTTCACCTGCCGCTTGGAGGTGATGGGCGCAGAGCCGCCGCAGATGACCGCGACGGTGTCCTCGTGGTCCTGGAAGAGGAGAGCTTCCTCGTCCTCCTGGGACCCCTTCTCGTTCCCCGCGCGCTCCTCTCTGCGCTTCTTGCGCTTCTCCGCGTTGGCAAGGATATACTTGCACTCCGTTTGGTCGTGCCACGTGGAATCGTGGAACGCGCAGAACTTCCCTGTGGGGGGAGACTTTTCGCCGGCTTTCGCCGCTTTCGGAGCTGCGGGGGGTTTGCCTCCCTTGGCACCCGTCGGCGCGGTAGCCAGGACTTCGCCCGCCTTCCGCTTCTTGGCGAGCTTCTTCTTCTGTTTCCGGGACAGAGGACGGTCGTCGTCCTCGTCCTCCTTCTCCGGGTCGGAGTCGTGCCAGGCCTGCGCTTCTTGCCGGCGCGCGCACCGGTCAACCAACCCGAAAAGCTCCACGACGGTTTGGGGCTCGTGGACCCCGAGCTCACCCAACACGTCCTTGTCGCGCACGCCGTGGGCGAACGCCGATATGACCCGCGCCGGGTCGATGTTGGGGATGGTGTTGCGGACGTGGCTGAAACGCTGCACGAACTTGCGCAGTGGCTCGTCCTTCCGCTGAATGACCTTGTCCAGGTCAATCTGCGTGCCAGGGCGCTTGGCGGTGCCCTGGAAGTTGACGATGAAGTCACGGCACAACCCCTTCCACGACTTGACCGACTCGGGCGGCAGGTTCATGAACCAAGACCGCGCCGAGTCCTTGAGCGCGAGGTGGAAGTAGTTGGCCATCACGTCCTCCGAGCCCCCGGCCGCTCGCACCGCGGTGGAGTAGATCTGCAGGAACTCGGAGGGAGGCGCCGTCCCGTCGTACCGCTCCGGTATGTCGGGGCGGAACTTGTTGGGCCACGTCACGGCGCGAAGCCTCTTGGAGAGGGCCGCGCACCCACCCGAGTACGCGACGTGGCGACTTTCGCTTTCCGCACGCCGTCTCCTGTCCGGAGACGGTGAGGCGGACGAGCCGGATGACGGCGCGCGCGTCGAGCGGACGACTGCGCGCGGTGCCTCTCGTGGCGCCGCTCCCGGGAACGCTCGATGCTGATGCGGGCGTCTTCCCCGTCGCGGCGGCGCCCCCCAGCTTCCGCCGGAGGTCGTCCGGGCCACGACGGGGAGTCGTCACGGAGAAAGAGTAGTCCTCCGTGCCCGTGTGCGTGCGTTCGGTAGGCACGTACGTGGGGCCCTCCGAAGAGGAGTTTGCGCGCGAGCGCGACGGACCCGACCTGGATCTCGCCTGTCGCCGCGCCGTGTCCACCATTTTGGCGACATCCCGGAGCCAGGGCCCAGCTGGCGAGCCCTCCGCCAGCTCCGGCGGTGGGTTGCGCAGCAGGTCCCCCTCGCCCGGTCTAGTGCCGCTGTGGGGTCAGGCTGTCGAAGGAGAGGCGCCGCGCCGGAGCGCGGCGCTGCTCGTGCTCGGGTGAAGCGGTCCGTCCGCTGGGCGGCCGCTGGGAACCCATCCGCGAGCGAGTGCGGCGTTGGGGCTGCGCGCCCTCCGCCCCGCTCAGCCGAGCGGGTCGGGGAGGACGCGAGCCCTTGGCCGCCTTCACCGTAGGCGCTGGTCCGCCATGATCTCCTCGTCCACCGACTCCGAGACGGAGCGGCGCCGAGGATGCACGTCCTCGCTGCTCGAGGATCTGCGACTGACTCGCCCAGCCATGGCGAGGAAGAGCGAGCGCGAAGAAGAACACAGGAACTACGACGCCCCCCTACCTGGCGCGCCAAATGTCGAGGTGTGGAAACCACGGCAAATGGGGGCCTAGCAAGGCCTCCCTTGAGATTCGGAGGGGAGCGAACGGTTCTAAGTGTCGGAATCGCGCACGAGAAAGAGGGAGAACACAAGCAGTTTTAACCCAGGTTCGGGCCACCAGAGGTGTAAAACCCTACGTCCTGCTTGTCTGGTATTGCTCAAGTGTTGTGTGTTGGTTTCACGTACAAGGCACTCCCTTTTATAGTGCAAGGAGAGGCCGGACCCGTTCATGGGCCGTTATGGGGCGCCGGCTGGCGACCCCCCTCCGCCCCGAGATGCCGGGCGTCTTGTCTAGTGTCAGCGGCCTTCGCTCGCCTGCCTCATCATTCGTTTGACTCCCGTCGTCTTGTCCCATCGCTCGTACACACACGCGCGCGGCGCCCGGAGTGTGTGAGGCGCGGAAAGGGGGCGGATGCACCGAACCAACCCCCGGTCCAAGCGACGCTCCGTACGGCAGCAGGCGCGCGCCCGTCAGCCCACGCCCTCCTGTCAGCCAAACAGTGCGCTACAGGGTACTACGACTGGTCGGGTCACACCCATCAGTCGCCGCCCTGCGTGAGGCGCACGCGCATTGAAGCCCAGCGACCGCGCCCGCGCGGCCGCGCGGCTGTCGCTGGCAGTGTGGGACCCCTCCGCGAGGAAATCCCCCGCGCCCCGGATCCGCGCGCACTGCGGTCGCACGATCCCGGGGCGTCACGTCGAGGCGCGGCGCTGTTAAGGGCCCCACGAACCACCGTCGCCACG